>CM067307.1:7797936-8515436 GCA_034231615.1 Meghimatium bilineatum
AAGAGCTGTGGCTTACTATTTACAGGTATAAATTAGTGTGTGAACAGATAACACAGCTGTGGCTTACTATTTACATGCATAAATTAGCTTGTGAATAGATAAAGAGCTGTGGCTTACTATTAACAGGCATAAATTAGTGTGTGAACAGATAACACAGCTGTGGCTTACTATTTACATGCATAAATTAGCTTGTGGATAGATAGATAAAGAGCTGTGGCTTACTATTTACAGGTATAAATTAGTGTGTGAACAGATAACACAGCTGTGGCTTACTATTTACATGCATAAATTAGCTTGTGGATAGATAGATAAAGAGCTGTGGCTTACTATTTACAGGTATAAATTAGTGTGTGAACAGATAACACAGCTGTGGCTTACTAATTTACATGCATAAATTAGCTTGTGAATAGATAAAGAGCTGTGGCTTACTATTTACAGGCATAAATTAGTGTATTAATAGATAACACAGCTGTGGCTTACTATTTACAGGCATAAATTAGCTTGTGAATAGATAGATAAAGAGCTGTGGCTTACTATTTACAGGCATAAATTAGCTTGGGAATAGATAAATAAAGAGCTGTGGCTTACTATTTACAGGCATAAATTAGTGTGTGAACAGATAACACAGCTGTGGCTTACTATTTACATGCATAAATTAGCTTGTGAATAGATAAAGAGCTGTGGCTTACTATTTACAGGCATAAATTAGTGTGTGAACAGATAACACAGCTGTGGCTTACTATTTACATGCATAAATTAGCTTGTGGATAGATAGATAAAGAGCTGTGGCTTACTATTTACAGGTATAAATTAGTGTGTGTGAACAGATAACACAGCTGTGGCTTACTATTTACATGCATAAATTAGCTTATGAATAGATAAAGAGCTGTGGCTTACTATTTACAGGCATAAATTAGTGTATTAATAGATAACACAGCTGTGGCTTACTATTTACAGGCATAAATTAGCTTGTGAATAGATAGATAAAGAGCTGTGGCTTACTATTTACAGGCATAAATTAGTGTGTGAACAGATAACACAGCTGTGGCTTACTATTTACATGCATAAATTAGCTTGTGAATAGATAAAGAGCTGTGGCTTACTATTTACAGGCATAAATTAGTGTATTAATAGATAACACAGCTGTGGCTTACTATTTACAGGCATAAATTAGCTTGTGAATAGATAGATAAAGAGCTGTGGCTTACTATTTACAGGTATAAATGAGTGTGAATATATAGATAAATTTGTGTGGCTTACAATTTATAGGTATAAGTAAGTAAACATAAAGCTAACCTATAGCATTTAATTGCCGCCGGAGTATGAGATGTTAGCGATCTCACATTTCAGTGGCTTGCTATATGAGAGTGGTAGCCAATTCCTTTTCCTCACAGTCTTTACTTCCCAGACTGAACTGGTACCAAATTCAGGCTGGTTTAACCCAGGCGCTGTTGCGATCTTGAAAAATTGAAAAACATTTTCGCCTCAGCTGGGAAATGAACCCATGACCACACACATGCACAGCCAGTGCAGATATGTATAAATAAGTTTGTGAACAGAAAGATAAAGAGCTGTGACTTACTATTTATAGGCATGTACAATGCTAGCAACAAGAACTGCTGGAGCTGCACTTCCATCTGAAGCTGGAGCTGGATCTGAGAAAGAAATAATTTAAGAAACCAGTTAGGAAAAAGCAGTTACCACACTTATCTAAAATTAACACCTGCTTAACTATGCATGCATAAGATGGTTAGACTATGTTACTGAGTTTCACTTTCATTGTGAACTGACAATGGTGCAGAAAAATTGAAGTGTGTTTTTTGCAGATCTCTACAGATTTCATCCATAAGTCAAATTAAGGAAGCAGTCCCTCCAAAATAAAGAGTTTGCTGTAGATGGATGTATTTGGTCATGAAGCACATGACACACTACAATGCTTTATGTTTCATGATATAGGACCCAAGTCACATAAATAAAGATCGATACCACCAACATTTGGATGTGATAAAAAATCAATTTCTATTTACACACAGACCATAACAGAGTGAAACATCATATTTAACACGAAAACAATATACCTAGAGCTGATTTTCCATATTAATACGGATTTTGGTCCAAAACAAATCTATTTTTAATTAAACAGTTGTTTTTTAAAAAAGGTAACTTGGTGTTAAATTTCCTAGTAATTATTACTAATTCAAACGTTTTGTTTATCTCATACGCTCATATTGAGGGGCAAAAAAAAAATATTGAAAAAATGTGTTTATTAGTGTTAATTAGTGCAGCTTTTTTTTGGTGCTAAATACGAATGTTTTTATTGAAATATGGAAATAAATTGTTAAAAATACAGATTTATAAACAAATAAGTTGACAGCAATGTATACGAGAAACAAATATTTACATGAGTGGAACAGCCAATGGCAGTTTAACAATTGTTACAGATATCATTATCAAACCAATAACCCTTCAGGGTCATAGAGGTGCCACTCTGAAAACATCAACACAAAGATCCCACCATGTCTCTCTGTTCCATGTTCATTGCTTAAGTGTGGAGAATCTTAATTCTGTGCAGTCTTTAAAATATCAATCCACACTTTATTTTCTCTTCCTTTTCTTCTTCCACACTCAATTGTTCCCTTTAGGATAGTTTTGAAAAGAGTATTATGCCTCACCATGTTTCTGTTGTACAGGTTAGTTTTATGTTCTGTAGAACGGATGTGCAATATTCGTCTGTAACATTTGTTTTCAAAAGCCTGTATTCTCCTCTTCATTTCTGCTGTAATTATCCAACTCACAAATCCATACAAACCACTGTGTTGGGCCTGTGGCACAAATAAACAGTGACACAACGCATTCCATTCTCTAGACTACATCCAGCTGGAAATCTGGCAGGGCCTTTGTCCTGCTACAAGAGAGATCCAACGGGAATTTGAGAATGAACACTGAAGAAGAAGAAATCCATACAAAAGAATAGGTAGTATTAGAAATTTATATAGGTTGATCTTCACGTCTGTACTTATTCTGCTCCATAAGGTATTTCACCTGGACATTGCAGCCGAGGCTATTTCAAATCTAGCCTTAATGTTTTCGTTAGTACATCTTACAAATATGGAAAGAAAAAAAAATAATCTTGCTGCAGTCTATTCCTTCCACAAAAAATTGTAGGAGGAGCAGAATTACTTCAACAGACTGCTCACTTCACGCAAATCCTCAACTTCGATGTCTGGATCAGTAGGAGATGTCAACTTAAAAAAATAATATATTCATGGCTCTTCTATATACATTCTCAGATATCAACAGAACTAGAAAATATTACTCTCAATTATACAATCTCAGATGTGAATAAAAACTATAAAATATTCTAGAGTTTCTACATTCAAATGTACACTTGGTGATGACAGGCTAACTATATTTCTGAATTTCTATGTTCTGTGTACCCCTCTCAAACATCAGGTTAACTATATTTATAGGTGTCTAGAAGACGAGGAGGAAGTCGAACGTGACAATGTACATATTCAGAGAATAGTAGAAATGGGAGTGATTAGAGGTGATGCGAGAAAGTGCTCTCTCTCCGGAAAGATCAGAAGAATGCGTAATCAGCAACTGACTGGGACACTGAGCTTATACACTTTTAGATGGCTGACGGAACGGCAAGCAGAGCATATATGGGAATGACCCCAGTGATGTGACGCTTGTTCTTAATCAAGAATATAGGTGTCTAATTTCCACATGTACACTTTCTGATTTTTTTGTTTGCTTTCATTCTCAAACTCCCAATAGATATCTATTATAGCATGATGTAGGCCAGAGAACAGAAATGTGTTGTGTCGACGTTTCATTTGCACCAATGGCCCGACACATCTGACTTTAGCGTATTATCTTACGTCAAGCTAACTATATTTCTGGGGCTCTTCTTTTAATGTACTATACTCTTAGGCATCAACTTAACTAGGATATATATTCTTGAGATTCTCCATTTGATGTGCACATTCTCATATGTTAGCTAGGATATACATTTTTGATATTTTCCATTTGATGTGAATATTTACAGATGTTAACTAGGATATATTCTTAAGATTCTTCTTTTATTATATATATATATATATATATATATCCTTAAATATTAACTCAACTAGAATATATTCCTGTGTTTCTCTTTTGATAAGCTTATGTATACTTTTCAGGTTGTACAAATAGAGAAATGATTCTCTTCGAACCTCACTATATGTGGAAAAGATTGCAACAAATATTCAAGACTGATTGTATCATATGCTGATTCTGTGCCTAATAAAATGTTACCTTTCTTT
Source organism: Meghimatium bilineatum (assembly GCA_034231615.1). Taxonomy (NCBI): domain Eukaryota; kingdom Metazoa; phylum Mollusca; class Gastropoda; order Stylommatophora; family Philomycidae; genus Meghimatium; species Meghimatium bilineatum. The sequence goes on from CM067307.1 coordinate 7,802,244, forward strand.
TTGGGCTGTTTTGGTGCTGTATATGTCAAAGATGCATTTCCACCTTGTGCACTTGCTTTGTCTATCCCAAATAGATTGGCCAGTTTGGATCTACATATAAATTAACCACAAAAAAACACTCAACAATAAACAGGCAACAAAGGGTTTCAGCAAATAGATAGATAAACACTCAAATGAAACACGGAAGACACTGCATTTGATTAACATAAATGATTCTGATCTATCATCTACTATCTACTCCCAGGTGGATGTTTCATCTGTGTCCTTAAGTGCACGGGAGAGTTTTCATTTGCAATTTGGTTCCTCAAAGTAATTAACAATTTTCAATTCTCACAAATTATTTATGTAATGTCTTGAAGGGATTATTAGGGTACAATGTGGGGAGACATTCCTATATTTTAACAAAACAAACTCCTACATTAATTAACGAAATTAAATATTGATAAAGACCCATTTTACAATCACTAGTACTGCTGTCGGATCCATTAATCTGCATGTTAAACACTGAGAGCCCATACCTCTTTGATGACCCTAGAGGGGGCACTCGTAGCGCTCAGATCACTGTATCCGGCAGCAGATTTAGCAACTTTTTAATCTGAGTTCAGTGATGCCACAAAAACTGAATGAAACTGTCTATAATATTAAAATGCTGGCATGTATGCACTTCTTCCTGTATTGAACCATTATTAGACACCTGGACAGAATCAGTTGTATTTTTTCATGCTCAAGTGGGTACTCATTTCTTCTCAGCTAGTTCATTGCAGAGCACTTATATAGTAGCACTGGCAATGATTTTAAATTTCTTCATCTGCATTGTTGAAGATATATATCGCAGGACTTTGTGTGTTGATGCATCCAATGTGGTACCTCTACAACCCTGATGGGTTATGGATTTATAGATAGATACACTTCATGCTCGATATTGATGTATCTATACATTGGAATATTTTATAAGGGAGATTCAAACAAACAAAATCATCCCTTGCAAAATGTTTGACACAAATATCAATAAGTATCAATCCTTCAGAATTGCCAGTGTTTTCCCAGAGCTTAAAAGGGGAGCAAAGAATAGCATTACTGTTACCCGTCATGCATGCAATTAAAAATGACTAAGGACATTTTAAGGGTGGGGTTGGATGTCCTACCCTATAGATGGTCATAGTGAGCCAGAAATCGGTCATGTCAGAGCAAAAGGCACATTATCGCAGCCAAGTTGTAAACCATGATACAACACATTCTTTTCTCCAGATTACATCCTGTTAACTTGCTGGTTTGAGATTGAATAAAGAAGATTTCCTGAGTATGAAATTTTTTCAGTGTGCATATGTGCTGTGTTATGAGTGAGCAATTTAAATATCTAGGCAGCATTTTTTCCGAAGATGGAAGACTAGACAAAGAAATAGAAACAAGGTGCCAGAAAGCAAACACAGTGACTTACCAACTTTCACCATTACTTCTTCATTCAAAGATCAAGATGGAAATTAAAAAAACAAATAATATCAGCAATTTTTATACCAACACTGTGCTACCAATGTCAAACATGGTCTTTAACAGCTTCGCAGCAAAGAAAAATCGTCACTTGTGAAATGAAGTGTCAGAGAAAAGCTGCAATAGTTACCAAACTAGATAAAATAAGAAATTAAGAAATTAGGAAAAGAGTTGGTATAATGTGTCATGTCTCGAACATATTGAGAGACAGCAAGTAAAATGGTTCGGTCACCTTATGAGAATGAAGCCAACCCAAATACCAATAAGAGCATATAATACAAGAATATCTAGGCGTAAGGCCAAAGGTAGACCAAGAAAACGGTGGATAGAAAACATCAAGATAGCCGTGAACAAACATGGACTAAATGCAACCTCTGCGGAACATCTGGCTTAGAACGACACCTTAAGCTCCCACCCCCACGCTTAACCTTCACCATATCAACCCCGGCCGCCGAAAAATAAAATGGCGGCGCGCGCTGTTGGCGGCCCGTCCCACCCAGCGAGAATATCGTGAGATTTACACGTACCACAGCCCGCTTAGTTAATGCACATAGCTAGGGACATGCGCAATCGATACCGGAACATCTCCACGTTCGCCCTGTCTATTTGAAAAAATTATGTGTACCAGCAAGACGTTGCAAACTGTAATTTTGTACCGACACCCAAACTTGCAATCATGGATGCAATTTATTTTTAATTCTTAATGGATGACGATTCTGATGAGAAAGAAACTGTGCCGTTTACCGATGCAGATATAGCTCCATTAGATAATGTGTGGTTAGATAGAGATGATATTAGTGACACTGATTCTGTGGGCAGCATGGAAGAAGACATTTTGGAGGACCAGGTTGTTGAAAACTCAAGTGTCCCTTCGGCGTATAGCCATGATTGGCTTAGAAATTTCGATGAAATTGTTGGACCTATAGGCCTAGCTGATAACCTTAGTGAGGTAGACGTGTTTCGTCTGTTTTTTACAGATGATATTCTTAACATGTTGGTAACTGAAACTAATCGGTATGCTAAGAAGGTTAGTGAATCGAAGGGACAGGACGCCGGCTATGCATCTCGTGTGAAGTTGTGGAAGGAAGTCACAGCTGATGAGATGACAGCCTTTGTTGCTTTGGTCTTCTTGATGGGACTGACCAAACGTTCCTCCTATGAATTGTATTGGTCTAATGATGGTCTCATCGAGATGCCTGGGTTTAGGAATGTCATGAGTAGGAATAGGTTTTTACCTATTCTTTCATTCCTGCACCTTGTAGACAACACAACAGCTGTTGCACGATGGCAACCCGGTCACAGCAAGGCGTTCAAGATACAAGGGTTTGTTGACAAACTTATTCCTCTGTTCCAACAATATTACGGCCTCTGCAAAGAAATCAGTATCGATGGAAGCATGATTGCTTTCAAGGGTAGGACTAGTCTTATGCAGTACATGCCCAAGAAACCCTCAAAGTGGGGTATAAAGTCTTGGGCACTGGCTGACTCGAAGACTAGTTATCTCTGGAACTGGAAGCTGTACCTTGGGAAGGAGGACATCTATGACAAAAAGAAGGGATTGGCTCACTGTGTTGTGAGTAATTTGTTGGCCACAATGCACAGTAAGGGCCATATTGTCTACATGGACAACTTCTTTTCCTCTCCAGCCCTTTTCAAGGAGCTTGCCGAGAACCAGATAGGCGCCTGCGGCACACTACAATTGAATCGCAAAGTGCATACCCCGTGCGTTGAAGGGTCTAAAACTCAAGGTTTGTGACCCACTTCATACTGAAAATGATGACAACATTCTCTACCTGTCATGGTACGACAAGAGGCAAGTAAATTTGATGACATCTGCACAGGATGCGCAGACCTTCAATAGGAAGGTCCGTTCCAAACGCCATGGTGGTAATGTGAGGGATGTGGTAAAACCATGCGCAATACAGGCCTATACCCGTCATATGGGAGGCGTTGATCATGTTGACAAGCAGCTAACATATTATATGTTACGCCACAGGTCCTGCAAGTGGTGGAAGAAAGTTTTCTTTTACTTGTTGGAAGCTTGCTTTGTCAATTCATCTGTCCTGTGGCGGGCTAAACATCCTGGCCGAGTCAAGGCGGAAAAATTTCGCTTGCAGATAATTCATGGGCTTCTTGAGGGTTGCTACTCTAGGCCTGCGTCTTCCACTTCCGGAAGAAGAACAAGCCACCCACCGGATAGGATGACACTAGCACCAGCACACCACATTGCTATAAATCCTAAACGGTTGTCCAGTGGCAAGCATTCATTTCCTGACTGTGTTGTCTGTTCAGATCGGTCAAAGAAGTGCCACCAGACTCAGTACGTGTGTGCAGCATGTCAGGTCACTCTGTGCCCATATCCCTGCTTCCATCGATACCACACATTGTTAAATTTCAAGACTGAGTGTTCATCTGAGCTGCACAGCACGTAGGAGAACTGCACATCCAGTGGGTAAGTCATTTATGTTTGTTGTTTTTATGTAATTTTAAAATATAAATTGTCTTCACCTCTTGCGCAAACCTCGGGTAGGATACATAAAAAAAGCCCAATTACACACCCATTTGCAGTATTCAATTCTGCATTTAAATCTGTTGAAATTATTTAAAAGCTCTAATAATAAAAATAGTACTGAGTTTTCCAAACACCCATGTCTTTTTTGCATGTTTTGTTTTTTCGAGTAAATGTCTTCAAAAAAAAAAAATACACATACATTTGCGGTATTCAATTCTGCATTTACATGCGCCAAAAAATTTTTTTTATCTCCGAATAACAAAAAAGTTATTGCGTTTCCGTAAAACCAACCAGAAAAGTTGACAATTCTCAAAAAAGAATCCGGTGGCAGAAGATAGTTTTGTATTTTTTAATCCGGCTTGCTAAAGGTTAACATTAACAGCAAGTGTGAATGCGATCAACAATCATTCACCTGGGGAAAGACAATAGACAATGTAGAAAAAATACTTTATTAAAAAATAACTTAATCATATAATGCAATTGGTGTAACAAAACATATTTATTTTTTTTTCAAATGGATTGAAACCGAAACGTAAATTAGATCAATTAAATTTAATCTCTTGGAATAGAAGGGAAACTCAGGAAACTCCCACTTCGTGCCGAAATTAAACATAGTACATATTTCCAACTGTTAACAATAAATTGTTTACACACCCTCCAGTTGACATGAAGTCCTGCTCGTCATCATCGGCGTTAAAGAACATATTTTTGTGCACAAAGCTTGGATATTAAATTAATACAGAGAAATAAACCATCGGTTGTCACAACTTTTAGAACTAGCAGTGGTCATATGAGCTCTTAACTGACCCGGAAGTTTTTATGGTTTCATTATTTTTCTAAGATATCACTAAAATTTATGTCGTAAACTTGCTACAAAACAAAATATTTCTTATGTAAAAAAATATATAGGCCTAATAATAATAATAAATAAGACACATAAGTCGTCAGAGTCGTAGGGGTGACACATTGGATACATCAACACAAAATGCCCTCCAAACAGCTCTGTCTTTAGCCATTTGGAGAAGTGATTTCTTAATGTTATCAATCCAGGATTTTCTCCAACCTTTCCTCCTTCCACTCTCGACTGTACTTTACAAAATAATGTGGAGAGTCGTGTCTCACTACGTATCCAAACCAAGCAAATTTACGCCGTTTAACCACTGCCAAAAGCGGTCCTTGATAACCTGCAAGTTTATTTGTTTTCTACCGCGGAAGACGGATGTGTTGGGCCATTGGCGCATATAAAACGGCAACACAACGCATGTCCATTCTCTGGGCTACATCAAACTGGAAATCTTGTAGGACCCTTGTCCTGTTACAAGAGAAATCCAGTAGGAATTTGAGAATGAACTCTGAAGAAGAAGAATTTGTTTTCTGCTGGACATATATATTTGTCTTGTGTTCTATAGGCCTGTAACTAATTCTTAGCAAACGTCTATAGCATTTGTTTTCTAAATATCGAACCCTTCTTTCTGTGTCTGTTGGTGGTTCAACTTTCACACCCGTATAAAAATATACTTAGCACTAAAAATCTGAATATATTTATCTTTACTCTAATACTGATTTTACTTATCCAAATAATGTTGAACCTTGTCATGGCAGTCATCGCCATATCGAGTCTTAGGTAATCTCATTTCCTGAGTTGCCATCATCACATATTTGGGACCCAAGATATTTGAAGGTATTAAGTTCTTCAAGTTTGTGACCGTTTAACTGTGTATTCCTATGTCTATTCGTGAGATCTTGCTTTATTTCACTAATCACAAATATCTTGCTTTTAGCAAAAGGCCTACTAATTGATACTAAATGCTAAAAACAAACAATTGTGGTAGGCCTATGTCATACTTCCGACAATCGTCTTCCAACTTTGAAGTGAGTTCCTGGAGTTCAGATTCGGAACCAGCAAAGAGATAGATAATGTCGGAATAACGCAAGTTACAGAGTGGTCTACCACCAATAGTTATTGTCTTATTGATGCATGGTGATCTTGTAATCCCTACTGCATTGTAGGCCTATATTCATCATCATCATCAGGTGCCATGCCGGCTGACCGTAGGCGGTCATGGCTCTCCAGAGCCGCCTTCTTCTTCTGCGTTCGTTCTCAAACTCCTGCAAATTAGCAGGATGTAGTCCGGAGAACGGAATGTATTGTGTCATCATTGCTGCGATATCTGCGCGTTTCGGCGTGACACATCAGATTTCTGCATGGCTTTGGGTCACTTACCCTATATGGGATGAGACAGCCAACTCCATCCTACAACCTCCTTAGTCGCCTTTTACGACATGCGTGGAAGGTAAACAGTGTTGCTATTCTTTGCTCCCCTTTCGGGCCCCGACTACTCACGGGCGAAACCATAGTGTAAGTGCCGACTGAGTAGATTTTTTGGGTTAATATGGTTGTCACATCCCATTTAGGGTCAAAGTGAGGAAGAAGCCACACTGGAGTCTCAGACAGAAAGGCACAAATATCGTAGCTAAGCTGTAAACTATGACACAATCATTCCGCTCTTCGGACTATATTACAATGACATGTACGTGCTTGAGAATGAACAAAGAAGAACTTCATCACTCCCGTATTTTTACTTTTCCTTTATAAAATGTATGGCAGGGTTGTGTCTTCCCTTTGTGCTGCTCAGAGGTTGCGGATTTAAATTTCGCTTTTTTCTAATTTTTTTCCGCCCGTGGCAGTATTTCTCTGGTCCCGCCTCAAATTCATATTTAGAACAAAAAGCAGCTTAGTGTAAACGTCGATGAGGTTACTGCAACCCTCAAACAGCTATTTGAGACTCCATTCACTAAATTTGTCATTTAACTCAGACTCACATTCCACGCTACGGAAGATTCAAAGACCCCTTCTGAGTAGTAGGTTCCTACTATAGACATTGTACTAAGCCAAAAGCTGAAGTCTCCTGGGTATGAAAGAAAGTTTTTTAAAAACCCATCCTACTGCACATAGGAAGTAAGAGCTAAACACTCGCAATTCCTATTGTTCTCAAACAAACAAACAACAACGGAAGATTAAAAATGGAATGTTTAGTTATGAGTGGATGTCTATTGGTAGCATATCATGCTGTTCGTCCATCACGAGTGATGATGACCATTTGTTAAATCCACTTATGAAATGCAGTTAGAGTTATGTATTTATATGAGTTCATTGATGGCTGACAAGCCATATTCTGGCTGCAAATTATCCGTGGACAGTTCAGCTGTTAACTATGAGTATGACGCAATTATTCAACTCTCCGGACTATAGGCCTTTTACTATGAATTCAAGAGATGACCACTGTAGATTATTTTTGGCCAACCCGTGACTTTCTAGCTACTCTCCACTGTTGAACTTCTTTTCACAAGATGCTGCATATTTTTTGACTGTAGAGCGCCATGTAGATCTATTTTGTGCAAGTTCTTCCCATGTGTCTTGGCATATATCAAAGGCATTCAGTGAGATCTTTAAAGGGTCGTCGTATCGCTTCTCTTGGCCATCTTGAGATCATATGCCCTTCCGCAACTCTCCATAGAGAAGTATCATTGGCAGGCGATGCACTTGCATATGTACCAGATGACGCGTCCAACGAATCTATCAGTCAGTTCCTCTTTTGCCAAGTTTGGCACATAGGGCGGATGTCATAGATCTCCATGCCTGTCGGTCAGTTGCTAGGGATTGCAGGTCTTGTGTATTTATGCCTGTTGATTTTAATTAATTCATGAATGTTCTTCGGAGCGTTGTTTTTGGTCTTTCCTGTATTCTTTCCCGTATGGTGTCCACATGAAGGCTTGTCGTGGGATTCTGTCTTCCTTCATTCTAAGTATGTGGCAGATGTATGTCCAGCGGCGCTTTCTGATGAATCTGTGTCGGCATCAAAATAGCGTCACTGCATGAGATACCAGATCTGTCAAGGACAATGATATCCGAAATCTTGTCTTGCCATCTTATGTTTATAACTTTTCTGAGACGCGTAAAAGTGATTGCGTTTCCTCACGTCATCTACACACAGTCAATGTCTCCCCAATGTATAACAGTAGTAGAAGTACCATTGCTCTGTAAACTTTCAGCTTTGTCTGCATGTTAATACCATTTTTATGCAACACATTTGCGTAGAATCTGCTGAAAGTACTGCTTGCCTTGGCGATCTTTATATACACATCATCATCAACATCAACGGTGGCATTTTGTGATAGTATTACTACCTAGGTATGTAAATATATTCACACCTTGTAGTGCTACGCCACTTACCTTTATGTAGATCTCTTGATAGATTTTGCCATACCACCTCCGGACATTAAAAAAAATCCGGGTTGTAATTTCTCACTTGACACGACCACTCCTCCAGTCGACTCAGCTGTAAATGAGTACCTGACGCATGAGTTAGGGAAGGTAAAAACAGCAAGGAAGGGAACTGGCCACCCCACCTAATAGTTGCTGCGGCTTAGTACATGAAGAGTTATCTTCATCCCCGACGGCAGATGCCATGGGACCTACCTTTACCTTACAAGCTTTGGATAGTCTGTCTATAATAAGTGAATTTTCATGCATGTAAAAATGATTTGCACTGGGTTTTTTTTATATTTAAGTGAGGAAGAATTGTGCACAGCGTCACCCTCACTCTCTTGTCGGATCTCATATGAAGACAGTGGCAAGACAAATCGAAGCGACTGAAAAGTAAGTTAGATGAGTGGATGACCATAGTTTTTGAAGTCTCACCATGCTCGATTCGGTGCACACCACTTTGCTGGAATTCGCCTACATACTTGGGAGGGCAATAAACTATCAGGCAAAATATGCCGAATATTAATATAGGTTATCCTATACAGAACGTAGACGTCAAAATTGTATGACTGGTGATTTTTGGGACAATATAAATACGTTCAGTAATTTGCCATTGCTTTCGGAACGGTTCGGATGCATAATTGCCTGTAGCAGGATTTGAATCCCAGACCAACCAACATGAACCTACAGATCGGCTAATAAAAACCCAAAACAACTAGAACTTTTAAATAAACTGTTAGCTAACAGTAAAGTTGTGCTACAGTGGATCAACACGTGAAAACTTGTCAAACTGATTATAACTTCATGTGGCAATTTTGATCCACACATGTGAAAACTTGTCAACCTGATTGTAACATCATGGTGGCAATTTTGATCCACATATGTGAAAACTTGTCAAACTGATTATAAAGTAATGGTGGCAATTTTGGGCCACAAATTACATTTGCTCAAAATATTTGCCTAGTGCAATTTAGTTAGTTAGTTATTCCTCTAGGGCCAAAGACGGCACATAGGGCGGATGTCAGAGATTTCCATGTCTCATCTCGTGCAATGGTGAGCTGTATTCAAAGTCTTTTTTCCATACCCAGGAGTAAATGTTTGAGTTGGCATGACTAGTACCTGAATCATGTCCATGGCTCCTACTTTAAATTGGGTCAATTGTGATGAAATATTTTTCTATCAGATTCATCGCTTTGACCATTGTGTTGTAAACCCTGAACAACACTTCAGCCGACTGGTCTCACGCTTGATGGAACTTCACTGTTAGTTTAGCGATTCCCTTACACGTTGCCCTCTAGAGCGTGTCGCTTTCTCCAGAGCAATTGTATATTCTAGGTGCCGTTACACTGTATCAGTATTTGTGTGTTCGTCCATCACAAGTGATGATGACCATTTTTTACATCCACTTTTGAAAATTCTGTTATAATTATGTCCATGCCTAATAGTTCGTAGATGGCTACTGAGCCCTAATTGATCTGTAAATGTTCTTGGACAGTTCTGGCATGGAATGACCACTTTAGACGGATTTTGTTTTCGTTTACTGATATCAGGACATCATCTTGGCGCACCTCCAATGCATCTTCATTCCACTGTCCGAGCCAGAATGACATGCATCACTGTGTGTCAACAGTGCCTCTGGCTGTGTCTGCTGAGAGGTCCTGGAGATATTACTTGTCATTTTTGCAATCATTTCTCATTCAATCTACAGCTTCTACATCCATGGACACAATACCTAAAAGTATTAAACAGAAACAGTATGTCTGCTTCCAGGGTGCGCCACGATGAGGTACTTTTAGGATCTTCATTACCTGCTAACTTCGAGATCGCATGAGATCAATAACAATGCATATTCCTTGTGTATCCCAACCATGACTGAGACAACAATGCATATTCCTTGTGTATCCCAACCATGACTGAGACAACAATGCATATTCTTTGTGTATCCAAACCATGACTTTCAGACAACAATGCATATCCCTTGTGTATCACAACCATGACTTTCAGACGCATACCCCTTGTGTATTCCAAACATGACTTTCAGACAACAACGTATATATGAGTTTGGTGTGTCCCCTCAGTTACATACGAGTGGCTTCAGTCACATAAGGGGCTGTCCATAATTTATGTCAAATTTTGTCCCCATTATTGACACCCCCCCCCCTTTTCAATAGACTGTCAAGAATCACAATTGCTTAATTATGTCAAAAATTATTTCCCATCTCCCCCCGCAAAAAAAATAAATGTCTTGCTGCAAATGTATGAAAACACACCATAATATTTTCCAGTGACCTAAAAAAATTATCACATTTTAATAATTTCATTGGTATAAAATAAAAATTTTATTCCCCAAAACCCCACTCCCATGTCAACAGCTGCCAAACTTTTTTTGGACTTCCCCTCCCCAAATTTATTGGCGTAATTTATGGACAGCCCCTCACGAGGAGGATTTGTGCATTTGTCAGAAAGGCTATGGGTTGTCAAGAGCTACCTGCTCTCATGTGTCAAGAGCTACCTGCCTACAGCTAAAGGCAATACTTCATCATCAAAAGAACTGTGTTCAACCTTTGAACATAACCCCCCCCCCCCCCTCCCAACCAGTAAACAGACCATCAGATTTAGCACTCCAGGGGGCACAAATAAAAGAATATCTTCCACCTCCCCACCCCCATACAGATAAACAATGAAATCTTGTTCTCTTCTGCGTTCATTCTCAAACTCCTGCAGATTAGCAGGATGTAGTCAGGAGAATGGAATGTGTTGTGTCATGGTTTACTTTGCTATGATATCTGTGCCTTTTGATCTGACACATCTAACTTCATTAATGCTTTGGGTCACTTTGACCCTATACTGGGTGGGCCAGCCAACTTCATCCGATAACTCCTTATATGCATGGAAGGTAAACAATGTTGCTATTCTTTGCTCCCCTAATGGGCATTAGCAACACACTGGTGAAACAATTAAATATCTAGCATAAATTCAACCAACAAGATGTAATGTACAAAATGCTTATACAGAAGGTAAACATTGTTGCTATTCTTTGCTCCCCTCTTGGACCCTAGCAACACACGAGCGAAACAATTAAATATCCAGCATAAACTCCACCAACAAGATGTAACGTACAAAATGTTTATAGGTCAAAGTTTCATATTAACATACACAGAAAATGCATTTTATTGAATAAATACATGTATCAACATCCATCTCTATTCTTCATGCATCCACAACACACGCCATCCAACAAGATGGAACTAAACCAGTAGCGTGACCTTTGTTAGACAGACTTGAGTGCTGCCACATTTGCATAAATCTAATTGAACTTTTTTCATGATTTTCATTGGCTGGTGACAAGAGTATATATATTAATGACCAATTAAATGCATGGGTAAAGTCGGAATAGCCTAATGCAATGATGCAGCACTGAGGCCTGTGCTAACAAAGGTTACTGCAATATGCAGGAACATTCTCTATGGAAACTAGCATCAACATCCATACTCTATAAATCAATTTCTCTCAAACTTTTTGCTGCATTGTACTAGTGGTCAGATGAGGGTCAATGGTCTCATATGATATATATAAGGACTTGCACTGATGGCTTGCAGACCGGCACTGATTCATGGACCACTCTGAGAAGCACTGCTACAGTGCATGATGATTATTTTTGAAATTCAGCATATGTAAGAGAATGGGTGTTGAGACTGTAACTGCTGCCTCAAAAAAAGATTTTCATGATTAGGTATGAGAGCATCACTCAAGTCATCGGAATCATTCCCTTAAATGTTCAGCTCGTCAGGTCATCCGTGATCTAAAAGTGCATAAGATCAGTATTGCAGTCAGTTGTTGGTTTTGCGTTCTGATCTTCCTAAAGAGGAATCACATCAAAAATATTTCTGATACTTTGTTCATTGTGGCAGTTATCATGTCCAACTCTCAATTAATTTGTGGAATGGTCCAGAATTAGATTTTAGTTGATCTCATTTGTATTGCTTGTAACTGAAATGGGAAAAAGAATGGTAATACTGTGACCTGCCAACAATGTCATAAGAGGGGATTAACCATTCGACCGGGTATACCGCGATTTCCACGTGCTCCACCAACTGGCTTAGTTTTAAGCATCCTGCAATTTCCACGTGCTCCACCAACTGGCTTAATTTTACGCATCTCGCAATTTCCTCGTGCTTGCAGTTATTTATGTTTCTTTGCATTCCTAGCCCGCGATTTAAAATACTGATAATATTCAGAATTTTGCTTTGAGGTAAGAACAGAGTTGCTATATATGTATTTGAGGTAAGAACAGAGTTGCTATATATGTATTTGAGGTAAGAACAGAGTTGCTATATATGTATTTGAGGTAAGAACAGAGTTGCTATATATGTATTTGAGGTAAGAACAGAGTTGCTATATATGTATTTGAGGTAAGAACAGAGTTGCTATATATGTATTTGAAGGACTAATGAAATTGAAGGGGAATCTGCTGATGATAGGAAATAAATACGCGGTCAGAGGGTTAAGGAAGGTTTGGTTATTCCACCCCATAGACGGTCAGTGTATCAAAAGGACATAATGAAGTTGTATATGTCTGGCTGAAAAATGGAATAGATATTACAGTCTAGCTGTAAATCATGATGCATTGCTTTCTGGTCTCTGGACCAGATCTACGAACCAGTAAGAATTTGTAATATGATTGTCAAAGACAAAGTGGCTTCAAAAGTTGTCAAAGACTGCGGTGTACTCAAGTTACCCCATATTTACTCTAAATGAAGCGGCACATCACCTGTCGAGAGCACCAATCACAGCACATTGACATTATAGCTTCAATTGTAAACTAGATGTTGACGGCGGGATTCAAACCATTGACCTCTTAAGCAAAAAACAAGAAGACAAAGTACGAGTAGATAGTATCTTTTGATGTGATTTGAGTTCCCGGCATTTGATAAGAATCTACTGTCCTGACACGTAAACATGATGCAGATGCAGGCTTGCATTAAAAGTACCTTGTATAACTGTATAAAGAAACTAGTATATTTGTGCCAGGACATGAGAGGGTTAAGAGCAATGAACAAGCCGATACACTGGTGAGTCTTGCCAGTGTCAATAGCTACATCACTGAATTGATCTGACATAGTTATTGCGCTAAGGGACCTCATCCACTCTGAATGCTTTCAAGTGCGAATAACGATCGTAACAGCCCATAAAGAGAAATGTAATAGATAAACGAGATTGACAATGAACTGTTGGTCGCTACACTCTGATGAATTTATTGAGACGGGGATCGGAGCACCTATAGACTGACTGGTGTGTGCTGATGACAACCTGCAGTCATAACAGCATTGAAAAACATACTGAAGTTTTGATGGAAGAAATTTGACATCAATTACTCCATCGTTGTAACTGGGTATGTGGAAGGGTAGAATGAGTATTGTGTATGAGCCACAAGAACCATTGGGTATGAACTAACATGATCGCACTCTGGGTAGACCAATAGGTGCTCAGTCTTCTTTAGCCGATGTCAAAATGTATGTATGCTGATGGTTCCTGTGTCTCATTGGTTGTATAAGCTCTATGCAGAACACATTCTTCATGCCTGTCAACTCTACCAAGAAGAGAGGGAGAAAATATGGCCCACTGAGACTGAATTACTTACAGGCTTGAGGGGTTCCATGGATGACCTGAATCAAATCACACAATTAATTAAAGCTCTTAGTGCTGTAACTGATATCTGACTGAAGAACGATGAAGTATAGGCTCCACATTTTCCTCCAATTTCACTAGTACCATATTTAATACCAACTTCTCCATATACAAATCCTAACTATGACATTATCCGCAGTTTCTGCCTCCAGAAAAAGCTCCGAACTCATCTCAGTAAATACACCAGTTCATAGTTTATGTTTCATTAGTCTCTTCATGTACCTATTGATATAGCGATCCACCCAGAAATTTTTAGCTGTAGTTATTTTAGGCAATATTTTACATTCAGTAGGTTGCCATTGGTTCTGAGTAGTCCAAATGAACAATTGCCTGCAGCAGGGATTGAACTTGGTTGTCTGAGGCATGCTGTGTACCTCTCTGCCACAGAGCCTGATTATTAAAGTTATTATTTTGTTTCAGAGATTTTAAAATCATTGCTACAATCTCCATTCTGTACAGTGACCATGTTTTTCATCCTCTTAACAGAAAGAATCCCTCGATGTATTTAGCATGTTTCAATATTAACGATATTGTTAAAAAATAACAAACTCAAGCATACTAGTCCCATACAACTTTCAAAACATACTTAAGCTGCCTACACAATTTAAACAGCTCTTATTTAATTAAAACATTGTTCAAAATTTTTATGTTTTCATTAGATTTTCTTGTACAAAACCAAACAGCATCAATAAACAACTAACAAAGCAAAGTACAGTACTAAGAATTGTTTAAAACAACATATCTGCGATACATTGTATCAATATACGGTGGAGGCCACACAACAAAGCTAAAACCAGTTCATGAAATATAGACTGTCTCTCACACATCACAAGCGTGGTATGTTTTTGTAACCATTGAATCAAATATCTTATTTATATACACAACTAAGACTCAATGGTCTAAACCACAGGTACCAAAAATATGGGTCACGACCCCAAAAGGGGTCACAAAGAATTTTTGGAAATTGCTGGCTGAAGCATAAAAACTTTACTTACAAATTTTGAAGGTTGCCGAATTGTCATTATACATCCTTGGTGACCAACTTTGACAAAATCGTAATAATTCCGAAATATTTCCATATCAATAGTATTTCTAAGAATATCTCATCAGGAATAGTACATCATTCCAAAATGACAGCACCCACAAAATAGTTTCTGAACATGGCTTATGAGTTCTATTATTGAGAAATCTGATATTCTGGCTGAACATGGCTTATGAGTTCTATTATTGAGAAATCTGGTATTCTGGCTGAACATGGCTTATGAGTTCTATTATTGAGAAATCTGGTATTCTGAGATCTTATGATATTTAGAAAGTAATGTAAGTAAAATAAAAGTAAAGTTAACCCATAGCATTTATTAATGTCATAAGAGTGTGAGATGTTAGTGATCTCACAATTAAATGGCTCTGCTATATGAGGGTACTAGCCATCTCCTCTCCTTCGCTGTCTTTACTTCCATGATTAATCTAGTACCAAATTAAGGCTGGGTCGACCTGGAAGCCGTTGCGATCTGAACAAATTTCCACTTCAAGTGGGGAATAAAATAGGGATCACTCATTTGCGAAACCAGTGCTCTACATGCCCCTCCCCCCCATCAAAAGTAAGGTTAATCCATGTTAATATTATAATAAATAGGATTTTGCTCTTGAAATAACTTTGGGGGCCTTCAAATTCAATAAGAAATTTCAAACAAGTATTTTGATACATAGAACATTTCATAGCTCTGCGATTTAAATTTTATAGAGATATTTAAAAATTGTGCTGCCAATGTCTCAAATTTGTGATTCCTCTTAGTCATGAAAGATAAGTACAAATTGGTCAGCAGTGTTAAACTAAAAATATAATATTCACCTGTAGGGCTCTGAACTAAAATGACACAATTTTTTCTCCTGTGCCTGGATTCTTTTTTGTGTGAAAAACTTCCATTATTTATGGTGAGTGTTTGGTAAACGCAATAAATATTTTTGTTTATAAAGATATCAAAATAATTTTTTCACATGTAAATAAAGTAGTGGATAATGAATATAATCATGTTTTTGTTGTTGTTTTTCTGTGATATGACAGTTGTGAGCAAGTGGTGTAGTTGAAAATTGGGGGGGGGGGGGAATATACAACAATTAAAAAAATCGCAAATGTAATTTCTTGATGACCCTAATACTTGAGTAATGCGTGGAAACATTGAAAAAATCCTCCAAAATACATCCTCCTCATATATACCTGTTGTATATATGTTGTTTTATATCCAAACTAATATAATATGGACTGAACAAAATTCAATGAATAAACAAACTTTCTAAATGATTCTTATAATATAACAACAACTAAAACACGTAGATGTTATTTACCATACGATCATGAACCATGCCACACTTTAGTACATGGTGTCGGTAATTCACAATTGCATAACAACTGCGATTCCAGTTCTCTGTTGAATAGCGATCAGTCTTCAAACACAGTGGTTGGCTAATATAGCACGCCAAGCCATTGTTTTCTGTCCCATCATGCTGATCTATAAGTATTCTATGCGTTACCCTCAGAGCTAACAAATCAGTACTTACAGTTACAAAGGACTAAACAACTATTTTTAAAACTCTTTAGTGCATATTAAAAAAAATACAGACAGCACGCCACAGATGGCCATGACACATAGACATCACTGCTAAAAAGCCATAGGCAGACCATGTAAAAGATGGACCACAGAAATCAAAGAAGCCACAGGAACAAGATTACAAATAGCACGCAAGAAGGCCATCTCTAGAGAACTCCTCTACCCCTGATGATGAAAGACAAAAAAAAACCACAGTGTATAGATAGAAACACCTACTTAAAAACAAATTAAATCTGTTGCCCAAATACCACACCCATAGTCTGTATACTAAAGAAAACCCTGTTCTATGACCTATATTATAGGACTTTCCTAAAAAATTATGTCATATTGGGAAAGCTGTGGTCATCAGAGTAAGAATGACCATTTTTATTGTTTGTTCTCCGCTTGACATATTTTTCCTTATACTCTTTATGTCCACTGAGCCGCTAGCATCTACAATTTGGAGACCTACTATGCCGAAAAGCAGCTCAAATCTACATTTTAATATGAATTTACTATCGTTTTTGGCATAGCAGGAAAACCTTACAGAGTTAATAAAGACTATGTTCGAAGCATAAATTGGGTCTGTTTGTGAACTCCTAACTTCATTTTTTTAAGTGCTTGTTCAGTGAGACTAAAACTTCATATTTATTCTTGTCTAGACAAAACAATTTACTGGTACTTAACTTTAAACATCCAACAAATAAGATACCATTAAAATTGTTACCATGCTGGTATTGACACTCCGTGTTCTACGTCGTGCCACATGGCACTATGTTTTCTTTGAAGAGAAGTGCAGCAGCTCAACAGCAGAGAGTAGATAGAAAGTCACAGATAGATACAAAACAATCTACAGTGATCATTCCATGCCTGAACTGCCCAAGGATATTTGCAGCCAGAATAGGGCTTATTAGCCATCTACGAGCTCATAATCAAGTCACTGTTATGTGACGTATTCTCTCCAGAACATTGTCTTCCTAATGAACTCCCTGAACCCTCCTCTGTCTTGGGACATGCAGCTTACATTTTCCAATGACGCATTAATGTTATTTTTTAATGTTGTCAGTCAATCATCTTCTTGGTCTGCCTTTCCTCCTCCATCCAGGTGCTCTGTCCTCCATTATTTGTCTTTCTAAACTGTTGTGTCTCTTTATATGACCAAACAGGTGTAGTTTTCTTTTTGCTATAGCGTTTAGTAAACCAACACTCTGGAATCTTCAATGTGTTTATATCTGAGTTTCTCTGTTTTTCCGTTCCATGATATTCTAAATCATAATCAAGTACATAACTCAAACTGAATTTTAAAAGTGGATGTAACAAATAATGATGACTTGTGATGGACGAACAACATTTGTCAACAGCTGATGAGATATTCTTGTATGAAGCTGCACAAAATGCCACCAGAAAAAGTGATATGATGATAACATACAAAAATGAAGACTAGTGGTATTGATGGGAGATCTTCTTCAACGTTCATTCTCAAACTCCCGCTGGATCTCCTTGGAGCAGGATCATGATCCTACTAGATTTCCAGCAGGATGTAGTCCAGAGAATGGAAGTGCATTGTCGCTGTTTTATTTGCACCAATGGTCCAACACATCCATCTTCGGTGGGGATGGAGATATAAAAAAGGATTGTTCAAAAAAATATTGAAGTGGAAAATTCAGAAGATAAAAACATCTTGGACTCAAAAGAGGAACAAATAATAGTGACACTCTTACCTGCAAAGCATGTTGTAAGAGGCAACTAAGGGGTTTTGGGGTGAAGATGGTTGTCCCATCCCACACACTGCCAAGTCCAGAAATCATGCTAAGTCAGATGTATCAGGTCAAAATGTGAAAATATCATAGCTAAGCTGTAAACCATGACACAACGCATTCCGTTCTCTGGACTACATTCTGTTAATTAGCAGTTGGAGAATATACACAGGAAGAAAAGGGGATGTCCGAAATAATTTTCTACAGCCATAGGAACATTATGGTTCAGCCAATGCTTATTTAGAGAGCTGCAGAAGATTTGAGTACACTAGAGAGACATAATGTGACTTTCCCACTAACTTAACTTGAGGGTTGCAGCAATGCATGCATGGTGCCATACCTGTTTGAGGACCAATGTTAAATCTGAGCTATGCAGATTTGTCAGTACCTTAAGAGTTCCTTATTCCAAAATCATAATCACAAGTGACAAATTTCAATCAATATTTCCTTGCCTATAATTATCAATCAGGGTATAGAGATGTTTATTTAGTTAAAGACTTTTTTGGGAGGGTTGTATGGGTAGACCTGCATTTGTTATTTGTTAATGTCCTCTAGTATTTTCTCATTTCGTATATACTGCATCTCTATTGGCCGCAGATAGACTTAAGAAACTTACTGTAGCAATTTTGCATCACTGTCCGCACCTGTTCTCAAGCGATGGTGTCATTTCTTGATCTTCCCAGAGCATGACACATGGGACCCTATTTCTTGGTGGCTGGGTGAACCATAGAGTAATGTTTATCTCAAACTACAAATAATGAGTGACTTGAAATCTGGGTCTGCTGGTCAGTGGGCAAATGACATAACATTACACTAACACAGTTTTCAAATAGATCCATAAATAATTCATATATTTTCTATTGTCAGAAGGGGTCTCTCATTACCTACAAAGTTTACAAGACCTTGTATAAGAACAATAATCAAACTTAACTAGTAAAGTTTACTTACAGCAGCTGCCAAACTGTAGGTAACATTTTTTATCTGAATTACTAACTATCACAAGTTTCTTCTCAAGTTCTCCAGTTTACTGGTTAAAAATAGTTTTAAAATTGAATGGCACATTGTATGATACAATGGTTTGGTCATCTGGAAAGAATGCTGTATGATTCATTAGTTTATAAAGCATATACGAAGAGAGGAGAAGCAGAAAGAAGAGCCAAGGTTAGACCTAGTGTACGTTGGATCGACATCAAAGAGACATTACAAGAACACCAAATAACATTATCTGAAGCTGCCAGAAAAGCGAGATCAAGAACATTGTATCTCCCTCAACACCCATGAAGGGTAAAAGAGGAAGGAAAGAAGAAGAATGGGATGTTTGTTACTTGAAACCTCCCACAAATTCTCCTCAGTCTTGTGAAAAATGCTATTATTTCATTGCTTGTGGTATTGCTAAAGTGTATGATGTATTTGATTTGTACTGCCCAAGTGTGGATGTGTGATGTTTTATTTTATTGGCGTCACCTTGAACTTTGTATTGTTTACATGACAATAGTGTATCTAGTGCCTCTGTGGTGATAACATTGTTTTTACTGTTTTCAGTTTGTTTTATATATTCTTGAGAAAGACCTAATGATTTGAAATGTTGAAAATGTCTGTGTATTGTAATTTGTATGTTTTCTTGTTTACAACTCACAATCCCTTAGTCTTAGTATGATAGTTCATCTGTTGTGTTCAAGTGAAACAACAAAAACCTGTGTTCTACATAAGTAATACAGTTGTCCCGTTTCACTGCAGTATTGCCTTATATTAAGTGTGTGTATGATGTTTCATTTTATTTCTACTTCCCAAGTGTGTGATGTTTTATTTTATTTCTGTGAGAGAGTGCTATTATTGCCTGGGAAGCACTCTCTCACAAGATTTAAACATTGACACTGAGGTAAACAACAGAATAGCAAAAGCTAGTACCACATTTGGAAGACTGCAAAAAAATGTATGGGAAAAAAGGGGAATAACAACTACTATGAAACTCAGTAAGTAATGGTGGATACACTCAAGGAGAGAACTGAGCAAATATGGACGTGTCCAGTTTGCAGTGATGATGATCCGACGACCGACTAACTAACCAAACTCAGTTTTAGGCAGCAGTAATATCATCTTTCCTTTATGCATGTGAAACATGGATTTGCCAGACATGCTAGAAGACTCAACCACTTCCACCTAAGCTGCCTTCGTAAGATACTCAACATACATTGGTGAGATAAAATACCAGACAGTGAAGTACTGATGAAATCTAAGTCTGTAAGCATACATACAATATTGATCAAGGTGCAGAGACTGTGGGCAGGACACATGGTCCGCATGAAAAATCCTCGTCTACCAAAGAAGTTATTATAAGGAGAACTCCAGACTGACTCCACAAGGCAGGAGGACAGAAGAAGAATTTTAAAGACACTCTTAAGACATCACTGACACACTTCAAAATAAAATGAGAGAATCTTGTACAAAGCAGATCTGACTGCCGTCACAGAATCAAGAGTGGTGCAACAGCTGTAGACTGTAGAGAACCTCAGACAAATGATGTGCTACAAAAACATGCTAAAAGAAAGGCAAGAGCTGCTCAATGACCCACATATCCTCCCACACATGCACAGTGTGGTGGACAATTCCAATCGTCCACAGGACTCATTAATCAGTCGGGCACACCGCAGACATCATCATCTCAATTGAGCTGAATGGTCATCAACTTCGATGGATAAACAGAATTTTATTTCTACTGCCAAGTGTAAGTGAAGTTTTATTTTATTTCTGCTGTCCAAGTGTGAGTGAAGTTTTATTTTATTTCTACTGCCTAAGTGTGAGTGAAGTTTTATTTTATTTCTGCTGCCTAAGTGTGAGTGATGTTTTATTTTATTTCTACTGTCCAAGTGTGAGTGAAGTTTTATTTTATTTCTGCTGTCCAAGTGTGAGTGAAGTTTTATTTTATTTCTGCTGTCCAAGTGTGAGTGCAATGTTTTATTTTATTTCTACTGCCCAAGTGTGAGTGAAGTTTTATTTTATTTCTACTGCCTAAGTGTAAGTGATGTTTTATTTTATTTCTGCTGTCTAAGTGTGAGTGAAGTTTTATTTTATTTCTGCTGTCCAAGTGTGAGTGCAATGTTTTATTTTATTTCTGCTGTCTAGGTGTAAGTGAAGTTTTATTTTATTTCTGCTGTCCAAGTGTAAGTGAAGTTTTATTTTATTTCTGCTGTCCAAGTGTAAGTGAAGTTTTATTTTATTTCTGCTGTCTAAGTGTGAGTGAAGTTTTATTTTATTTCTACTGTCCAAGTGTAAGTGAAGTTTTATTTTATTTCTGCTGTCCAAGTGTAAGTGAAGTTTTATTTTATTTCTGCTGTCCAAGTGTAAGTGAAGTTTTATTTTATTTCTGCTGTCCAAGTGTGAGTGAAGTTTTATTTTATTTCTGCTGTCCAAGTGTGAGTGAAGTTTTATTTTATTTCTGCTGTCCAAGTGTAAGTGAAGTTTTATTTTATTTCTGCTGTCCAAGTGTAAGTGAAGTTTTATTTTATTTCTGCTGTCCAAGTGTGAGTGAAGTTTTATTTTATTTCTACTGCCCAAGTGTGAGTGAAGTTTTATTTTATTTCTACTGCCTAAGTGTGAGTGAAGTTTTATTTTATTTCTGCTGTCCAAAGTGTGAGTGAAGTTTTATTTTATTTCTACTGCCTAAGTGTAAGTGATGTTTTATTTTATTTCTACTGCCTAAGTGTGAGTGATGTTTTATTTTATTTCTGCTGTCCAAGTGTAAGTGATGTTTTATTTTATTTCTACTGCCTAAGTGTGAGTGAAGTTTTATTTTATTTCTGCTGTCCAAGTGTGAGTGAAGTTTTATTTTATTTCTACTGCCTAAGTGTGAGTGATGTTTTATTTTATTTCTGCTGTCTAAGTGTGAGTGATGTTTTATTTTATTTCTACTGCCTAAGTGTGAGTGATGTTTTATCTTATTTCTACTGCCTAAGTGTGAGTGAAGTTTTATTTTATTTCTGCTGTCCAAGTGTGAGTGCAATGTTTTATTTTATTTATACTGCCTAAGGATGTGTCATGTATTTTTTAATTCTGCTGCCAAAGTCTGTGTGGGATACTGCTGCACTGGACTGCCCTCCTTCGGAGGCTAAACATTAATCCATAAACCCCCTTAACATAGCCATGCCTTTCAGACAACAAATCATACACAAGTTTCGGTGTTACCTTGTTTACTCAACTGAGGAGGACCTGTGTGTTTGTCAGAAAGGCTATGGGCTGTCAAGAGCTACTTGCTAAAAGCTAAAGGGATTATTTCATCATCATTAATACGGGTTCTGCTGAGTACAAGAAGTCACTGAAGGTAAGAGGAAATATTAACTTTGAAATATGCAATAAAAAAAGGTACAGTGACATTTAAAAATGTAAGACTGAAACTAGGATAAACGATGAACTTAAATTTATTTAGATATTGATCACATAATCAGATGTCTATGGGATGTGTCTGAACAAGCATGACAGGTGAACAGATAACTTTATTTTTATTTTATTACATTGGGTTGTTCATGTACACATTCCTATTTTTTTTAAATATTTTTCACTTGCAGACATTTATTATTGTTATCACAAAAAATTAATTCCTGAACATTTTATACATAAACTATCTTGAGGTTCTGAAGAATATTTATAAAGGGGGTCATCTGTAACAAAAATGTTAAAAACTGCTGATAGAAGCCATTTATACCATTAAAAATCAATAATTCTCTCAAGAATTAGATGGAGTGGTGGACTGTTACACAGTATTAATGAGATAAGGCCAAATGGTATCTCAGATAATCCAGAATTGTCAAAAAACTGTACCAAAAAACATATATCTCTCCTCAGCAATAATGGCAACTGCTGTTAAGACAAAATGTAACCAAACTTTAAGATTGTCATTTTCACAATTTCTTTTCTACATAAGCAAGTCCATGTTCACACAAGTAGCACCTATACCAAAGAAACATAATAATTCAGTGATGCTTTCTTTCTTTGTCCTTTCCTTTATGTTTGCGACTCTTTTTGTCTTCTTTCCTGTGTACTTTATCATGATGACGAGATGAATGATCTTTTCTTTCAGAGCTGTGAGACCTACGTCTGTCTCTGGATTCTGACTTTGATCTTGACCTCTTCCTCTCCCTGGAGCGTGATCTTGATTTTCTTCTTTCTGGCGAGACAGATTTGTGCTTGTCGTGTCTGCTGCGTTTATGATCATCTTTCTCCCGACGCTGTCGTTCTCTCTCTTTTTCCAGTTCTCTTGAAAAGTCATTTGATCTGCACAAAAGAAAACAAAACAATAATAAATAGTAGACCATAAACTTAACTAAATATACTGCGTTATACAAATACAGTGGATGTCTTCGTTCGTTCTCAAACTCCTGCAGATTAGCAGAATGTAGCCCAGAAAATGGAATGCGCTGTGTCATAGTTTACATATTAGCAATGATATCTACGCATTTTAGCCTGACACATCCAACTTCAGCATGGCTTATGGACGTATTACAGCATGCTTGGCAGGTAACTCGTTATTCTATACTTCTCTTTCAGACCCTAACAATACATGGGCAATAGCATATCTTGCTCTTCTGCATTAACTCTCGATAACTAATTCAAATTTTCGTGAAACCTGCAGAGTATAGGTTAACCTGTTACAATCCATGGAAAAATGATGCATACTTCCTCTGGCACTATACTACCTTTGCATATATTTGATAGAAGAACCTTACTTCTCAAAGACTAGCTCACTACCTTGGCTTTCGGAAATTACAACCTAGCAATACAGGTGTTGTCTTACACTGTACACCGACAGTGTTTTGGGTGAGGGGGCCAAGAAGTACTAATCAGAGAAATTGCTTGTCTTGCGCAATGAATTCTCATTCCACCTTAGTCCACACTACCTGGGCATGATCAGTAAAGATAGATTAGCTAGATTGCTCCGTGCGAGCTTCAAAACCATCCGTTTCTAGGGTGCACCACAAGGATGTGCTTTTAGGATCTCGATTATTTGCAAACCCTGGTATTGCACAAGAACAATCCACATCCCTGTGTGCCCTAGCGGCATATCAAAGGCTATCATTTGTGATAAAACAAACCTATTGCATGTTGATCTGTTAAACACCATCACAGGAATCAGAGATGATACAAACAGTAAAGTGTTCAAAGCCAGTCATTAATGATGTGAACAATTAAAGAGCAAACAAGTCAAAGAAAATTACTCTTCTGGGATATGGAATGGATTAACACAATTTATATGATTTTGTTGCTGAAGCCCTCATATTTCTAGTGCGTTGGGTTGTTCTACCACACTGGAGATTAATCTATTTGTGATGATTTCCTATTTGAAAAATGTGTTCAGCACTTTAACATCTCAGTACTCAAACAGCATTTGAAAACATTAGATACTTGGATACCATTATATATGAACAACAAACAAACTGCAGTAATTGCAATGAGATTAACAATTCCATTTCTACAATTAAGCGTAACTAATTCCTTGACTTCTGTTCATTCTCAAACTCCTGTAGATTGGCAGAATATAGTCTGGAGAACGGCATGCAATGTAATGGTTTACTGCTTAGAAACACTATCTGTGCCTTTCGGCCTGACACATTCGAATTCAGCATGGATTCTGGGTGACTATAATCTTTTGTAGTATCATCATCATCATCAGGTGCCATGCCGGGTGGCGTAGGCGGTCATGGCTCTCCACAGCTCTCTGTCCACAGTATTATGTATCAAAGTCGTTGTTGTTTCTTTGCCATGCCAGGTTGTCAAACTGTCTAATATTTTCTCACGTTGTCGCCCTCTGTCTCTGGTGCCTTCAATCTTGCCTGTTGCGATTATGTTCTCTAAACCTGCCTGTCTCATGAAATGGCCATAATAAGAAGATTGCCTTTTTCTTATATTGTTGATTAAGGTCTGTTTCGCATTTAACTCTTTTAACACCTCTACATTAGTTCTTCTGGCAGTCCATGGTATTCTCAGAATTCTTCTGTAGAACCACATCTCTGTTGCCTCCAATCTCCCACTTTCCAGTTTTTGTAGTATAGGACAGTCAATTCCACCACAAAACCTCCTTAGTCACCTCCTATTACGTGGGGAAGTATAACAGTGTCGCTACTCTTTGCTCCCATTTAGGGCCCAGATGTGTCATGTGATGTATTCCTTCCAGAACGTTGTCTTCCCAATGAACTCTCTGTCTTGGGCGATGTGGCTTGCATTTTCTAGCGATGTATTCATGTTATCTTTAATGTCGTCAGTCCATGGTCTTCTTGGTCTGCCCTTTCTCCTCTTCTCAGGTACTCTTCCCTCCATTATTTGTCTTTCTAAACAGTTATGTCTCTTTATTTGACCAAACAGGCGTAGTTTTCTTTTTGTTATTGTGTTTAGTAACCAACACTCTGGAATATTCAATGTGTTTATAATATCTAAGTTTCTGATTTTATCCTTCCATGATATTCTATCAGATGACGCAATGAAATACTAATGATTTCAAGTATTTTGGATTAGGAGTACCCAACCTGTATGTTTCTTTTCATACATGTCTAGACATTGTCTATAAGATTTACATAGACTGATTACTTACCTAGAATGAGAGTGCCTTGGTGGAGACCGTCTTGGAGAATTTCGGTGAGATGGACTGTGACGAGAATTGCTGCCATGGTAATCATTTCTTGAGTAACCGCTGCTGATACCACCTCGGCTGTAAAATATTGACAATAACAAAACATTAAAAACATTTCAATTAGATAACACTTTATTTTATTTGCTGACTCTCATTCAATAAGACAGTATTTTTCTGTTGTTTAGTGTGCTAATTCTTTCTATTGTGGCACGTCTATTTCAATTTCTGCTCTATCAATATTCTTCTTCTTCTTCAGCGTTCATTCTCAAACTCCCGCTGGATTTCTCTTGCAACAGGACACTGGTCCTACAAGATTTCCAGTTGAATGTAGTCCAGAGAATGGAAATGCATTGTGTTGCCGTTTTATTTGCGCCAGTGGCCCAACACATCCGTCTTCGGCGGGGCTCTATCAATATAAAGAACTGTAATGTTATTTATTTGATGCTTTCAATGATACAGATTAAAAATTTTTTTAAAAATTATTTCAGTAATACAACAGTACCATGGACAGCCAAGAAAACTAATGCAGAGGTTCTCATTGATGTTGGCGTAAAAAGATCAATCATATCAAACATTAGAGGCAGACAGTCAAGGTTTCTAGGGCATGTGCTGAGAAGAGCCCAGCTTGACACTTAATAACCACTGGAAAGATCAAAGGGAGAAGAGATAGAGGTCGACAAAGAGAAAAGTTACTAGATGGGCTTGTATTGTGGCACGGTAGAAGCTCACCAACCGAGCTTATTGACAACACAAGAGACAGAGAGTCGTGGAGAAACATGATCGCCTATGCCAGTCGGCATGGCACTTGATTGATTGAATACAACAGTTGTCTGTTTTAGTTAGTTGACTCAATAAGATAATATTTGTCTTTTTTAATTAGTTGACAGCTAAGAAAACTAATGTAGAAGTCTGCAGAGATGCTGAAGTAAAAAGACAAATTATAGCAAAAATTAGAAGCAGACGGCTTCTTTTTAGGGCATGTTATGAGAAGGGCAAAACTTGGAAAATTTAGTAACCACTGGAAAGATCAAGGGGAGAAGAGACAGAGGAAGACAACGAGAGAAGTTGCTGGAAAGGCTGTCACTTTGACACAAGTGGATCTATCTATTCACTAAACCCTTTATTGTCTTTCAGCGTAAGGGGTAGAAGAGTTCTCTGGAGATGGCCCTTGTGTGTGCTGAGTATATTGTGGAATTTGTCGCTTCTTTTATTTCGGTGGTCCATCATTTTAAAATGTCGACCTCTAGGTGTGTCTTCACTGTACCTGTGTAGCATAGCTTGCTGTCTGGTGGTAGTCTGCTGATGTTTGCAATCCATTTGATATATTGGTTCTTAATATACTCCAAGATTGGGGCGGTGCCGGTTCTTTGTCTAATGTCCTCATTTCTCACTCTTAGCGATATTCCTAAGGATGTCAGTAATTAAATTTATTAACAAGAGACAAAATTGCGGAGAAACATCTTCGCCTACACCACTCTGCACATGGCACTTAATTAAATAGTTAGCCAGCTCAATAAGCCAATATTTGTCTGTTTTAGTTAGTTGCCTTATTCAATAAGCTAATACTTGTCGATTTCATTTTGTTCATTTATTCTTACAATAAGCTATAACTTTCTGTTTTAGTTAGTTGATTCTTTCAATAAGAAATTATCTGTTTTAGAAACAAAGAATGGCGAGTCTGTGACTGAATAAAAGATGTAGAGTATGTGAGTGAACAAAGAATGGTGAATCTGTGAGTGAACAAAAAATGGTGATTCTGTAAGTTGAACAAAGAATCACAAGACTGTGACTGAACAGAGAGAATCGTGAACCTGTGAGTGAACAAAGAATAGTGATTCTGTGAGTGAACAAGGAAGGTAGTATGAAACATAAATACAAACAGAACTGACCCCCTCTGTGATAACACAACTCTTTCAGCTTCTCCAAATGATACTTGGTCATCTGGTATATGTTCTGGCTCCTGCTCGTCCACCTGGTTGCTGTAACTATGGTAACCACCAGAAGCTGCAGGCCGAGACCTCAATTTCACATCAATATCTTTCTGAAAAACACAAAACACACAAATGGTAGTGTGTACACAATGCATACAACATGTGTGATATTAACAATAAATTAAACTTATTATCAAAGCTTGGTTGACGTGAATTTTGCTACTTTAGTATCAAACTCCTGTAAATTAGCAGGATGTAGTCTAGAGAACGGAATGTATTGTGGTGTCATGATTTACAGCTCAGTTGCGATATTTGTGTCTATATGCCCAAACACATTAAGCTCTAGCACACGCACGTGGTTGCGTCTGTAGGTCCCAACGGCCCACAGACAAACCCACCCATGCAACAGAAAACCTTAGTAGATGACATATCATTATATTGAGGCTCTCTTAAGGAAGCTTTGTAGCATGTCATCTATATAATTATAGACCCTCTCTGAGTAGAAAGCTCCTTCAATAGTCCTTTCAATGTGGGATAATCATTATATATTATTTACATGTTCTTGTTGTCTATCCCCAGGTGGTTTGAGCTTGTATTCTAAAGCCAGATGCGTGGACTCGGCTGTGTTATGACTGTGTCTGTTCAGGATGCCCCTGACGTTTTCTATCCATCTTTTCTGTGGTTTTCCTCTGGCTTTGTACCCTGATCTCATTTGGTTATATGCCCGTATGAGCAACTTGTCATGATACATTCTCATAATGTGGCCAAACCGCTTGATCTGCTGCCGTTCTATGTATTCTGTGCAAGGTTTTATACCTATTCTTTCCCTGATATCTTAATTGCATAATCTATTGAGCCTGGTGACCCATTCGGCTTTCCGTAAACATTTCATCTCACATGTCACTATCTTTCTGTAATGTGAAGATAAGAGAGACCAGGTTTGGCACTGGTAGCACAGTGTTGGCAGTAATATACCGTAGATCATTTGTCTTTTAACTTCCATCTCAAACTTGGGATGAAGAAGTAGCGGTGACGGTATGTTACTGCATTTGCCTTTTGACATCACGTCTCTATTACTCTATCGAGGCTTCCATTTTATGTAAAAATACTACCGAGATATTTGAACTCTGTTCCTTATTTTACTCCTATATTGTCTATCTGTATGTTTAGTGGGTTTGGTGTTCTGCATATTTTCATAGTTTCCATCTTTTGTGTATTGGTCTTCATGTTGTATTTTCTACATATTGCAGATAGTGAGTTACATTGTTTTTCAAATGATACCTGTACTGATAATTAAGAAAAAGATAATTTTTGGTTCATATGTCCATAAAAGGAAGAAGGATTATATATATTTTACCTGTATTGGTACAGGTATTCGAGGAAATAAAGTTGAATACCACTCCAGTTTGACAAGCCACTGACGAAGCATTTCTCCAATTGACATTGTATGTCCGCCTCCAGCCTTGACATCAACCTCCTAAATCAGGCAAAAATGGAAATAAAAACACAAAAAACAGAGATTAATTGACAATGTTAATTTTAAGACAGTATGCAATTTTAAAATCAAAGGAACAAAATATTTTTTCTGTGTGTAAATAAGCATATTTACTAATAAGAAATCTGCCTTTAGATGTATCTATTTGTGAGAGACTGCAGAAAGCATTGGAACATGAGCTAACACATGAACTGCATGACACTGTCCATTCAGAGGATTTGAGTTTAAATCATGATTGCTCTCAAGACTGGAAATTTGAAGTAAAGATTGAAATTGCCTGTAAAAACAAACATAACAGATATACAATGAAGAGACTAATAAATGAATACCAAACTAGAACTGTGAACAGTTACTCTGATGGAATTACTGAGATATGTCTCGGAGCACCTACTGGCTTTATAGTGCATCAATGATATAACCACTTATGGCGTGAAGTGAATGAATCGTGAAAATGTATAACATGGGTTAAAATGCTTCTTTACAACTGAATACTGTTCACAATCAGATAAAGACAAACAAGGTATGTATATATATATATATATATTACACACAGTATCATCATCAGGTACTGCCGATGGACATATAACATCTTGTCTCTTGGTTTGGTCGTGCACACTGAGATACTATCACTGTCCATTTCATGTTTCCCTTTCATTTACCTCTTTACCTTTCTTCTATCTCTACCTTAAGTAACGTCTTCAACAAG
Source organism: Meghimatium bilineatum (assembly GCA_034231615.1). Taxonomy (NCBI): domain Eukaryota; kingdom Metazoa; phylum Mollusca; class Gastropoda; order Stylommatophora; family Philomycidae; genus Meghimatium; species Meghimatium bilineatum. The sequence goes on from CM067307.1 coordinate 7,832,294, forward strand.
GTGTCATGTCTTTTAATATGTCCAAAATATTTTATTTGGATTTTCAATTCCTTTAATTGTTCTTTTTTTTCATATGCAGTGTTGTTACAGCTTTTGTTTTAATCTCTTTCCATGAAATTCTCCCGATTCTTCTATACATATACATCTCAAAGGCATGAATTCTGTTGTCTAGCTGTTTATTATTCATTATGCATGTTTCCGAGTCATACATTTAATGCAAGAGTAGATGTAGAATTTTATAATTCTCATTATTAGCTTGTAATTTATTTGGATATTAATAAATTGCTCATGTCACTGAATGTACTTTTAGCCTATTCTCCCTTGAACTTCTGTTTCACATCTATCATAATGATTATTGTTTACAACATATACAGGCACTGATCTACTTATTGTAGTATCTATCCTTGTATACATCACTTCAACATGAGAAAAAATACACGCACAAGATTTACACTGCTAGTGTTAGATAATGTAAAAGTAAAGCTACAGAGATCATCATAAACAGAATATTTTGGTCAGATAAAATCTCTAATCAACAGCTGCTAACTAGAAAACAATCAAACAACTTTGCAGACTATTATTACAAGATGATGGAATTGAATTTGGTCAACCCTGAGAAAAGAGTCTAATGATCTCACAAACGTTTTCACATTAACCCCTGAAGGATCAACTTAAAATAGGATGACTAGGATTACATGGTAAAGAACAGCAGAGGTGAAGATGAAAGTGACAGGCTCCAAGGGATGACAATTTAACCGAGCAATGTGCTAAGAGTCCAGCTGTTGCCTTCAGAACGGCATGAGGCATAATGATTAGCCCGCTTCAACTGAATGGGAAACAAGCAAAGCACAAAATTGAAGATTTTAAGATATTAAATGTCTCCATCCTAACAATATAAAAATTAATTGAAACAATCAAAAGTGTAGGCCGTAAAATAGTAATCGGAAATTTGATTTTTCAGTCTAGAAATTAGAAATGATTAGTCATCAGGGCATCATCTCTGCACTCTGAACAACCTCCATAGGTACTCCAATCTCTTGTTCAGCACGTCCATCATCAAACTGTGACTGACTGTTCCAGTTCTATGTTGGTTGATAACACTTTTTTAGTTATAGGATAGAAGTTGTGTTTCTTCTTGTGCATCAATGCCCAGAATGCAAGACTTGGAAGTGAGATGAACAATTGTTAGAAATGAAGCCAAAAAGTCAAATCTAAACTCTTCAAACAATTAAATATGGAAGGATACCTTTAGCCTAAGAGAAGAAACAACAGATTCTGCATATAAAGTTGATTTATTGTCAGGAAAGATAAGAAAGTACTAATATTGGATAATATCTTCAGCATCAATGAAGAAACAACAAATTCTATATATGAGGCCACAATAGTGTAGGAAAAGTGCTCTACCTTCAATATTAACATCATAAATTGGTAGCAGTTACAGAAGATTTATGTTTATGCTCAACACATAAATATCCAATTTAAATAAAGATAAATGTGCCAGATGCCAGAAAAAACTTAATAGTTGACTGACATTCTGATATGGCCGAAAGATGCATCTGGTATTTACTCATAGTATTTCCCCACTTACCTTCTTAATAATGATGCACTGAAACATACAAGCTGCCAGATTGGATTCACTTCCTATATTTTTTTTTTACTAATCACTGATAGCAATGTACTTAACTGTCTAACTTTTTAAGTATGAAGAGATAACAATAAAAATATAGCCCCCTTTTTGGGCCCCTTAGAATCTATTAATAACCTCTGCTGAGGCGTCCATGAAAGACTGTGGAGGATGCTGGGAGATTTGGGGAATCCTCACAATGGCTAAGGCATAGATCCTGTACATACAAAACAGTACATCAATTACTTCAGCCAGATAAAGCATGATTCTACAAATTATTTTGTAAGACACAAAATTTTATTTCTATTTTTTTTATTAGAACTTCTTTCCATTCTCACCATTAAAAATTTTTATTCGCTGTGATAAGATAAAAAAAAAAAGGCTACCATTATTATTACTTTGGGAGGTAATTATTCCTGATTTTTTTAAAATAGCAGTCATACAATCCTAAATGTAAATATATTTTCCTTTCATGTGTCATGATAACTAAATCTGGCAACCATGGACTTTCTTAATTTCCCATCCTACAGTCTCAAATTATCTCTCATTCGTTATGTCCACTAGGTTACTGAGGTAATGTTGATTTTCTCAATTTTCCATATGCAATCTTAAATTTTATGATCTCTCTCATTCGTTATGTCAACTAACCGACTGAGGTAAAACTGACTTTCTCAATTTCTTATCTTTAGTCTTAAATTATATTATCTCTCACTCTCTCATTCATGTCAACTAGATGACTGTAGTAATATTGACTTTCTAAATTCTCCATCTCAAGTTCTATTATCTCTCACTCTTTCTCATTCATTATATCAACTAGTTGACTGAGGGTAACAATATTTCAACTAGCTGAATGAGGTAACATATAAACTATATGACTGAGGTAACATTATGTCAAATACCTGACTGAGGTAATATTAGGGCAACTAGATGACTGTGGACCGACACCACCCCAATCTTGGAATATATTAAGAGACAACAGATCAAATGGTTTGCACATATCAACAGACTACCATCAGGCAGCATACCACAGCAAGCTATGCTACACAGATACAGTGAAGGGAGACCACGAAAACGATGGACCACCAAAATAAATAAGGCGACAAATTCCACAATATACTCAGCACACATGAGGGCCATATCCGGAAAACTCTTCTACCCGACGCTGAAAGGCAACAAAGAGTTTAGCGAATAGATAGATTGATGGCTGAGAGTAACATTGACTTTCTCAATTCTTTATCTTTAGTCCTACAAACCAGCTCTTCTTCTTTTCCCTCATTATTCTGTCAGTCATCAGGTCACACACTTGTATGTATTACTTGCGACATAAAGGGAGCATAGAATAGCATCACTCTGACCTGTCATGCATATTGCAGAAGGTACTGAGGATGGAATTGCCTGTCCTATCCTATAGGTAAAAGTGACCCAAAGACCATACTGAAATTGGTGTGTCGGGTCAAAACATGTAAGAATCACCCTTAACCTGTAACCTATGACACAATGTATTCCATTTTCCAGACTACATCCTGCTAACCTGTAGGAGTTTGAGAATGAATGAAGGTCACAGCACCAACAACTTCAATAAACTACGACTTTTTTTCATGTTATCCATCTCATTTCTTTCAACAACTTTTACATGCCCAAAAAATATGATAACTGTTTTATTCAGATCTAATTGATAAGCTTTCTTTTTGTATTAATCTTAAGTATATTATTTTCTTTATTTCACTGTCCATGGTGATCTGGCTACAACACACCCAGCCTTTAATGTTATATAGAATATAACTGGAAATAAACCATGTGAACCAGAAACATATTTAGAATTGTCAAGCTAAATTATGCCCATCCTTGTTCCTTAGAGACAGACCCAGCTATCAAAGGTCATCAACTACAGTGAAATATTGTCCATCCTTCAGTTGTATCCCATAACCTACATGCTATTCTAATAATTTTCAAGCATCTTCGGATCAGACAGTGGGTTGCGTAACTACATATTTGCAAATCAATCTTGAAGACTGATTTTGGACTTCCTTTATATCTGCAATCCTAGATTTTTTTGGGTGAAAAGTACAATTTTGTGTGTAGCACCCTTTAACAAGGTCCGCTGTAATGCAGCATAAATGACATTTGTCCATAACATTTGGCAATTTCTCTTACTTCTTTCTCTAGGATACAACATCATAGTGGCCATGGCGCAAAAAAAAAAAAAACTTCTGAGAAGATTGTTAATCTAGTTTCAGTATCTGTTAAGTTAATATGGCTACCACAATAATTTAGTTGCTTGAAACATTTTATAAAATTCAGGATAACAGTATGAGAAATGTATGAATTATTTTTTCTTAAAGATCCTTTTGTAGCATATGGCATCTACAAATTTGAGCAAGCCAGTTTAATTAATTCCAGATCACTCCTGTCTTTTTTCTATTCACAGTTATCTTTATGTATCTCTTAATTTTCTCCTTTTCTCTCTGGTCAGTTATTTCACTTCAAAGCCGAGTATGATTGTCTGGTTTTAACTCTTGGTTGGTTGCTTTCATTGATGATTCTTCTTCAGCATTCATTCTCAAACTCCCACTGGATCTCCTTTGCAGGACCATGGTCCTATTAGATTTCCAGCAGGATGTAGTCCAGAGAACGGAAATGCGCTGTGTCGCCGTTTTATTTGCACCAATGGCCCGACACATCCGTCTTCGGCGGGATTGATGATTCAGTGGTCAATAGGTTCATGCCCTTGTACCGAATGCCATTGCATGATATATGTATGTTATTAATTCTTAGCGTGTCTCAACCAAATTCATCCTCTTCCCATTTTCAGAGTACCTAAAATGGGCATCGTAAACAGTGACAACTGGGGCTATTATTTGTTACTGTGTCTCATGATCTGCAAGATTTAGGATGGATGGCTATGTCATGAGTGGGTGGAGTATGTTGGGGTTTCACACCTTCAAAGACATAAATATTTTGTCTGGGTCACACTAGAGTTGATTTAATGAAAGAGCTGACATCAAGAGCACATGTATCGGGGCAGATGACAATGGGCATGGGAGACATTGTGAATTCGCTATAGATGCGTCTGATGGACGAGGACACCATGGTGGATGAGACCATAATCATAGTTTGGAATTGCTGAGGGAAATAGTAGATTGAGTGGTAGGACTAGGAAACACTTCACAATCTGCTGAAAGAGAAGAATCTTCTATGGATGTGCCATGGGAACTATCAACATACATACACTTCACAATCTGCTGAAAGAGAAGAAGCTTCTATGGATGTGCCATGGGAACTATCAACATACATACACTTCACAATCTGCTGAAAGAGACGAAGCTTCTATGGATGTGCCATGGGAACTATCAACATACATACACTTCACAATCTGCTGAAAGAGATGAAGCTTCAATGGATGTGCCATGGGAACTATCAACATACATACACTTCACAATCTGCTGAAAGAGATGAAGCTTCTATGGATGTGCCATGGGTGTACGACTGTCTGATCAAATAATCAATAAATAACGTCCCAATTTTCTTGCTGATATTCTTGACGACTGTTCATTTACTATTAATACTGGATAATTTGGACTCATCCAATTTGAATAATTCTTCTAATGTGTCTTCCATGTACAATACAATTTATGCAGCACAGAATATTTTCTGGAAATTTTAATGTTTATTTATAAAATATAAACTAAGTTTATAAAATGGATGACGGATGTGAAGATAATAGAGAAGTTATAGACATGATGATTTTTTTATGCTGAAGAACTCTGCAGTACTCACCAATCATTTTAAGCTGGTAATTGACGAACAGCTCGCCAGTCCAGACAGGTGTGTGTTCATTCTATGTTGTGTATTTGTGTGTGAGTAAATATGTTGAAATACTTCACAACAGAGTTTGGCTATTTATCATTTAATCTGCACCCTCATTGATAATGAACTATTATTAAATTATACATTATAATTTAGATGAAAATAATTAAATTATAAGCATTATAACAACATTTCTACAAATTGTTTTCTAAAAAATCTCAGACCTAGGAAAGATTATTCATGTTTCACAGATCAATATTTACATTGTTGTGACAAAATTACCTGAAACACTGTAAATTTGTCTTACAAAATGTGACAATAATCCCAGTTTATTATTCCCATAACATGAAATAGTTGAATCTCAAAACAAGCAAATTTGTTATTCCCTTAATACACAAGTCATTCCCATAACACAGTTTCGTATTCCCATAACACTCAATAATTCATATTACTACTATAACACACAATAATTTGTCATAACACACAACAGCTCACACTATTCCTATAACATATAACAGCTTGTTATTCCTATAACACAAATTGTTATTCCCATGTTACAAAGAAGTTTGACAGCCAAGCTCTGTGCAAGTACTGTTTGTTGCTTCTATAACTGTGTCAACATACCTCCTCATCATCCAAGAAAGGCTCATACCAGTCCCACAGATCTGATGGAGGTTGTGTGTATCTGAAACGATAATTTTTGGACACATAAGTCACTGTATGAAAGACTATTTGGGTATGAAAGATAGCATTGAAGAACACATTTCGAAGCAAGAGCAAATGATTGAAAGCTCATAATTACTGAGAATATAAACAAATGATTAAATGAAATGCTGCTGTGCTAGAGGATTGCCTATCTAGTTATATGCTATACAACTGCTTCTCCAAGTGGTGGTCTGTGAACCTATGTCAATCCTCATGCACCATCAGTGATTGGTCCGCAGGTCATCAGTACAAGCCCTTTTATATTTGTTAGTTCTCATGCATCTGGCCTTGAAACGACAGCTTAAGCTCCCACCCCTACGCTTAGAGGCAAGTGTGAATACGATCAACAATCATTCACCTGGAGAAAGGCAATAGTTCTCATGCTCCCACCAGATCTCTCCTATAACAGGTTCTTCAGTGTTTGTTCTCAAACTCCTGCAGATTAGCAGGATGTAGTCTGGAGAACGGAAGGCATTATGTCATGATTTACAGCAATGTTGCGATATCTGCGCCTTTCAGCCTGACACATCCAACTTCATGTTTTTGGGTCACTATAAGCTTATATGGGATGGGATAGCCAACTAATACTCGCTGGTCAATACTTTCAATATTAAAAGGATTAAAACTTGCATGGTTTGGGCATGTATGCAGAAATATCCTGTTAAAAACAATTGTGCAGGGAACAGTTGAAGGTAGAAGTAGAGGGTATAAGAAAATCATGAACAGACAATTTAAAAGACTACCTACAGTCTTCTGCATTCTTCTCAAACTCCTTCCTACAGATTAGAATGATTAGTCTGGAGAATGGAATGTGCTGTACCATGGATTACAGTTTAGCTGTGATATCTGCACCTTTCAGCCTGACACATCCGACTTCAGCATGGCTACTGGTTTATTTACAAGGATTCACCCAGTATAATATGTATTTGGTTCACCCTATATTGTATGCATTTGGTTCACCCTGTATTGTATGTATTTGGTTCACCCTGTATTATACATATTTCTAAATGTAAAAAAACACACTAAATCTACAAGAATTGGACAAATAAAATAAAAAAATTACCTGATGTACATGAAGCCCAGGCCCCGTATGTACGGGGAATCATTGTGAGTAATTAAATTGTTCACCTGCTTCTTTGTGAGTTTAAGAGTGAATAGCTTAAACAGCAAACAATATGCACTTGACACGATTCCACCAGCCCCTACACCTCGAACCTAGGTGGAAAGAATTTTAGAGACATTTTATATCAGAAATAATTGATGCTGCAACTACAAAGGTTGTATGAAAAGTCAGGCAGTCAAATGAAACATTTTTTATCATACACGATATTTCTGATTGGGGTCTAACGTATCATATTTATTATGGACCAAACACAGTATTCCTTTTGATCTACCACAGTATTATTTATGAAACAACCACAATATTCCTTATACTGTGGAAATATATATATATATATATTGGATAGGTTACATTGTGTTAATCAGTACCACCAAGGAAAGACTCAGAATGTCAAAGGTGTTGTTAATGTTGACAGGTGGCAACAACAAACATCATCGTATCTTCATTTATACATGCTGACTTTGGTTGGTAAGAATTTTATTGGCTGTCATTTAAGTATTACTCTAGGAGTGCTTTGGGCTACGGGAGTTACGCCCTACAGAAATTCCCTCTGTCTGGCTAGTTGACATGGTAGTGCCTCATGCCATGGGAGTAAACACCAACGGAAAATTTAGAGGGGAAACCCTAAGGCAGTCACACATATTTTAAATTTTACTCTGGTCTGCTTCTTGACCTGTGAAAACAAAACAGACCATCGTCATATGTGGATATATATTATTATCGAGAATTATTAAAAACACTTTAATTAGTTCTTGTTTGGAACTCGTGTCCCCCTATTTGATTATTTCCCTTGGTTAATTGTATCCGTTTACGTTTATCATTTATTGATTTAAATATAAATTTATTTAGGCTTTGGGTTAGTATGTAAAATATAATTATTCGTTTGGTTACTGCGGCACCCTCCATTTTGTCGCACCACCTCCGATATTTTGGTTATTTATAGAATGTGTTACAGTGTATGAGAAATTATGTCTCAGATAATGAGATATTCCTCATTTTGATATTATACACACAAGTTTGTTTTTGACTCACATGAATTTTACCATACACATGTGTTTAGCACATTCATTAACTCCTGTATAGTGCAGGGTCTAGAACTAGGGCCAATAACGTTTTATAAAATGCAAAAGATAATTTTTTTTAAATGTATGTCCATTGTCTTTGTCTATCCACAGGTGGATGATGATAAGAATATTTACACTTGCTGTTAAACGTAGGAGTGATGACTGGGAGCTTTAGTTGTCTATCCAAGGTCAGATGTGTCGCGTTGGATCCGTATTTGTTCAGGGATGTCTTGATATTATCTATCTTTTTCTATATATTTTTACCTCCCAGTGTTTCCCATGGCCCATCTAATTCTCTTTGTTCACAGATTTCAACATCATTTTAACTGTGCGCATGGTTGTTTGTGTATATGGCTGTTCTTGTTGCATTCTCTTCATTGCTAGCCTGTCTGCCTTGTCATTCATTGCCAGGTGTGTTTGAGTGGCCAGGAATCCACTGCATAACAATGCTGACTTCATAAGATCTAAGCAGCTGGTTGGCATGGTGATATATTTCAACTGACTCAGGCTTTCAATGTCCATCACGTTCTAGTGCTTGAAGAGCAGACAAAGAGTCTGTAAACATCACAATACTTTGGTCTTTTGATGGAAAGGCATCAAATATGGTCTTCATGTGGTACAAGGCAACTTCTAGTGCTGTTATTTCAGCTTCATAGTTAGAACATATCTCCCCACAGGCATCAAACAACTCATCAGATGTTTTGTCTGGATATTCTATATAGACACCATAACCTACTTTGATAGCAGACCCATCAATATAGACATTAATCCATTGTTTTTGGTAGGTGCCTATTGTTCTCTGTGTAGCTTTCATAAGACTTAATGGGTTGGAACTTTTCCTTGCATAATCTCTTAATTAGGTCTTGATTTCCTGCAATTTAAACCTGCATGTGGTGGTAAACATTTTTCTACTCTTTGGAGTTTTTGGTTCTTGTCTGGTAGGTACTTTTTTTGTATTTTCCTCCATGTGCAAAATGGTCATCTTCTGCATGTCTGTGGGATGGGCTGTTAGCTGGATGACATGCCCTGAATGTCATTCCTGATATAAGTAATTATGCCACGGCAGTTGGTACACTTACAGGCACAGCTGATATATCCTGACAGATATGAGTCAGTCTTTGTATCTTCTTCTGCGATCATCACTCAGTCAGGTTGGGACTCCGGATTCTATGATATAGGCTGCTGTCTGTTTTAGTTTCCGCTGTACCATGCAGTTTCTCTTCGGCGCTAATTGGGGTACTTCAGAATAGTCAGAAGCAGCTCTGACAGAAAAGATATAAGATCTCAAGGCTGATGACCAGAGTACAATATCATATTACTGTTAGGAGAACTGATTGGTGCAAAAATTAAGTCAAGGATCTAGACTTTGAATAAGGATAAAATTACGAGGGACGAACAGTGTCAATCAGATGGACAGGAATGTAACCAAAAGGAAATTAACTGATATTGCACAATGCTCCGTCTGGATGACATCCACACATCAAAGAAAAGAAGTCATTAATTTAAAAAAACATTTAAAATACTGTATGATGTAAATTTAACAAGTGAGAAATGTCACACCTACCCCACCACACATGCCAGTCTGCCCTGCTGTTTTCCTGCTACCTTTCTCCCATGGTTCCAAGTGTTCAACCTAAACATTTCAAACAAAATACATCCAATCAGTAACCGTAACTATATCAGAAGTGTTATTATGTTACATATCACTGACAAATAATATATGTATCAAATATAATGTAATATTTCCATAAGCCACACATAATAACTATTTTATATACATTAACATTTTTAGCCCTAGTCAGCTATTCCCTAAAACTCCATTTCCCAGGATCCTCAGCAGGAAACACACAAATGCACATAAATAAAACTAGGTGTTAAAATTATTACATACACAATATAAATATAACTGACTACTGTTATCATTTTAAATTTGCACACAAGGTTAAGTACATTAGCAAGAAAGCAATCTGTTAAAAATGTTCTTGATTTACTATGCAGGATATATCCCTTTTTTGTTCACTCTGATGCCTGAACAAATAATAATAACTGTGTACCTTCTATGCAGGAGGCGACTAAGGAGGTTATGGGGTGGAGTTGGCTGTTTCATTTCATATAGGGTCAGAGAGGCCCAAAGCAATGCTGAAGTCGGATGTGTCAGGCCAAAAGGCGCAGATATCGCAGCAATGCTGTAAAACATGACACAAAGCATTCAGTTCTCTGGACTACATCCTGCTAATCTGCAGGAGTTTAAGAACAAATGCAGAAGAAGAAGAAGATATAGGGTCAAAGTGAATATGCATATATCTGAAGAATTTTCTGTTCAAGAGTACTATTTGTTAGTGAAATAGTAGCAATGTCTTGTTTTTTTTTTATCCAATCCATTTCTAAATACAATTTTCACCATTTCGAGAGCACAATGCTTGATTGTGATTTAAAATTTCAAAATTATATGCTGTTTTCTTCTATTTTGCTATCTCCAGTAATACAATGTAAACATATACTTCAATACTTTTGTTTGTTTCCTGGAATACAGCTGTTGAATCCGGTCTAATGTTGTTAGAATATTTATATATTCAAAATTTAATATTCCCTAGGTTTTGATCTGTAGTCCTATTCACCACTGAAAACCAAAAATCCCCTCTCAACCCCCTGTTTGAGAACCACTGTTATATAATATAGACATGTCATCCACTAGGAGTTTGCTGTTGCACTTTTGTTGGTCTAATAGATCACTGATTAGAGCTTTAGATGTTCTCTATGTGTATGCTGCAGATAAAAGGGTTGATTCCTCCCAACAGTCCAGGAATCAGTCTCCATTAGGCTTTGTCATGGAACAAGTCATTGTTTCATTAGCCGAGCTGTTATGGGACGGTTCCACAGGGAGCAGAAGACAGATCTTAGTCAACATGATTCCTGTTCCTGACTAGCGAAGCATCTGCTTTGTCTTCACTCCATCAGAAGTGATTCTTTTTTATTCTTGATTAGAAACTAGCATCACAGCATGTGGGACACTCCCATAAGTTCTCCGCTCTCCTTTCCAGCAGCCATCCCAGTGTATGTAGACTCTGAGTCCCAATCAGGTGTTGATTATGTGATCTTCTGGTCTTTCTAAAAAGACTGCTTTTCCTTCCCTTTGAGATGGAAGGAAAAGAAGTAAAATTACATTATGTTATGTAATCTAAAGATCAGAGTTTAAATTTACCAACCCTGTAATAAATTTCGTCTACAACTTCATGGAATGTCTTCAATTCAAACAGCTGTACTTTGAAGTATGGAGATGACTGGATATTGGTCAGAACTAGAGTGTTGAGGTTCATTGTCTTGTCATTGCCCCAGATCGGCAATGAATTATTTGGTGCCATTCTTTTCGCTGTTTTAAAACCCAAAGATCCAAGTGTCAATCTGCACTAAAAAAATAAATGAAAAATTATTTGCAAAAACAAAATGACAAATATTATATTTATTTCTCTTCTGCGTCCACTCCTGCAGATACCGCCAAAGACGAATGTGCCTGGCCATTGGTGTACATAAAACATTGACATAACGCATTTCAATTCTCTGGACTACATCCTGCTGGAAATATACAACTATTGTCCTATTATAAGAGAGATCAAGTGAGAGTTTAAGAATGGACGCAGAAGAAACTCCCGTAGATTATGGGGATGCTATCAGCTTCCAGTAGGATAATTCTGTATTTCACCCAAAAATACCTTTAAATAAGTATTTTAAATGTAATTTATATATAAAGAGTACTGTGTTCAGTATCTGTGGTCATGTTAGATTGCTAGGCCTGTCGTTTCCAGGTGACTTCAGAGATCCATAACTTCAAAGAATACTTGACTCATGATTAGAAACTCATGTATTAGGGTCGTCACGAAGATATATTTGCGATTTTGAAATTGGCGTTTTACGTTTTTCGCCCGAATTTTCAACTTCAAAACTTGCTCACAACTGTCATATCACACATACAACAACAACAAAAAACACGATTATATGCACTCCTTTATTTAGATGTGCAAAAATTATTTTGATATCTTTTAAAACAAAAAAGTTATGACATTTTCAAAACACCCACCATCAATAACGCAAATTTTCCAAAAAATAAGTCAGGCCCTGGGGGAAGTTTTGTAATTTTAAGCCAGGGCTCTAAAGGTTAACACAAATTTTATAAAAAATAAGAACATTGAACTGACACCATCGGGTGTTATACCCAGAGAGATTTACTGACATGGAAATCTGAACACCCATGGACATTTACCTGGTGTTCGTAGATAATTAACATACCTAAACCAAACTTCTAGATTTCATACATACAGTAATATTTGCTAAATTACACATTTATCAAAACTACATTCTGCTATAAATCTAAATGGATCAGTGTCAAGTTACAAGGAATTTCCAGTGAAATATGAGGAAAAAAATACATATTCTATCTATGTAATGTATCCTTTTTAGAATTTTCTTTTTCTGCGTTCGTTCTCAAACTTCTGCAGATTAGCAGGATGTAGTCCAGAGAACGGAATGCGTTGTGTCATGGTTTACAGCACTGCTGCGATATCTGCATCTTTTGGCCTGACACATCCGACTTCAGCATGGCTTTGGGTCACTGACCCTATATGGGATGGGAAAGCCAACTCCATCCCATAACCTCCTTAGTCGCCTTTTACGACATGCGTGGAAGGTAAACAATGTTGCTATTCTTTGCTCTCCTTTCGGGCCCTGGCAGCACACAGGCGTTTAGAATTTTGTCCTCGCTGCCACTCTGTAAACCTCTCGGTTCTGTGCAAGCTACCCAGCTTCTTTTAGCATCATGTTCAGAAAGTCCTTGATGTCATTGTCTATCACAGTCTTGGTCTGCCTCTTGTCCTCTTTTCTGGAACTTTTCCTCCATGATTAATTTTTCTAAACCATTGTGTCTCTTTATAAATCTGTTGGCTTGCATGGTTCTTGTTTGGTGCCTACCTATTTTATTATTTCCATTTGACAATCTTTGTCAGTTTATGTTCATCCTTTATTAATTTCAATATAAATTTATTTAGGGTTAGTTACATAAATCACAACTTTCTTAACCCTAAAATAATATTTAAATTAACTATTGATATAATATTTAGATTAATTAACCCTAAAATAAGCTGGTAGGCACATGTTCCAAACAAGAACCACTTGCGTTTTAGATAGTTTTTTTTATTAGCCAGTTTTCTTTCAGGTCTTTGTGGACATCTGTATTGTTCATCTTTCTGTCCATTGTATTCTTAGGACCTTTCTATAACATTTTATTTCAAATGCCAATTATTTTTCTTTGCCATTGCAGATGTCACTGCCCACGTCTAACAACCATATGTTGCCACTGGAAAGATATATCTTCTTAACATTATACATAAGTTTGTCTGTGTCTAGATTTGAACTCAGTGTCAGTGATTGTCAGGATGTGATGTCACGGGCAGCCCTTAATTTAATTGGTGCTACACAGAAATCCGTGACGTCGGATAGCTAAAAATCTAAAGTTAAAACTGCTATTTATAGCACAACGAAGAATCAAAAGCAACTTTTACCCAAATTTGAATTAATTGAATAGGCAGTGGTAGGAGACAAATTGAGTAAGCATAAGAAATTATTATGCTACTCAATTCAGGACTCAACTAATGTTCTTTATTTTAGACGCTGCACGAAGTAAGATAATCCATGGGCATGGCAGGTTGGTGGTTAAGAAAGAAAGTAGACTTCAGTCTCTTAGTAGTCAGTAGTGTGTGTGTGTTAAGTGTGTACCTGTACAGTGAGTGTACAGGTACACTATGCAGTGGACAGTGTACTCAAGAGTCAAGTGTACTGTATTTTTTTGCGTCTTAAACATAAGTAAAACTAAGACTCAGGCTGAAAAAGGCGAGCCTAATTCTAATATAAATCATGTATCAGTATATTATAAACAAACACTACACAACAGAGTACTGTGTCCGGGTACTAGGAGCCTAACTATACCAACACTGACTACTTTTGAAATCAAAATTGACACAATTCTGAATTGAAGAATTCAATTGAGAGGAGTTTGGACAGTTTGGAGTGCTTGGATGAAACCAATGTCAAAACTAATCGAGAAATAAAACTATGCGAAAAGAGTATCGCCGTTATAACTTTGAAGTATAATTTAATAATAAAATATAAATCCCAACAAGAAAGACATAAATAATTATATTACCAAACTACATTTCCTCACCTCGTCTCAACGTAGATCGCGACGAACTACTACGTCATAGGAAAAAACAATCTAGTGTGCCCTCTAGGTACTCAAAAATACACAATTACCGGAAATATACTTTATATAGTATTCTTTTTCGGGTTTTACAATTTAAAGTGATTTAATATGAATAGCAAAAACACTTGAAGTAGTGGTAATAATAGAAAATAAATGTCATCCAGAATACAACTTCAACGCAGATGGGATAAGTCTTAAGCAAATAAATATATTCAAATATTTGGGTACCTTAAAAACATCAAATGGAAGATGTCGAATTGGCCAGGCGCAGGCAACATTTCACACAATGAACGTCATATCATCATTCAATACCATCTCCGCAATGAAGGTTGGCTGCAACAGACCTTCCACATTCCCTGTTTCTTGCCTTATGATGCACTCTGCTAGACTGCAATCGGTGCATGCATTCATCTCACGATGTTACTCTCCCACTTGTATATGTTTCCCTCTTGATCGCTTTCCCTCGACTTTATACCTTCAAGTAGGCCATCAATAGGTGTCTGTCTTTTAATGTTTTCAAACTATGTTATTTGCTTGATCTTGATTTACTTTAATCATTCTTTCTTTATACGAAGTGTTGTTATAGCATCTTTGTTGATTTTCGTCGCACTCCACGATGTTCTCCCTATTATTCTATATATTCCAACTGTCACAATTGCATAACAATCTAGCGATGAACTTGGCGACCAAACGACAGATAATAAACACCATATTTATTCCAACGTTATGTTACCAGTGCCAGATATGGCCGTTGACAAAAATACTCTTAAGAAAGATTACAATATGCGAAATGAAATGCGTGAGAAAGACTATAAACGCCACCAGAAGAGACTGAATGAGAAAGACATCAGAAAAATAGTAAAGACTATGGCATATATCATGCAAACAGATCAACTTGTTCGGACACCTTATTCGAATGGAACCATCACAACCAACCATCCAGTCGTAAAACAAAAGAAAGAGCAGTTACACGGCAAGAGGAAGATAAAAAAAATTCAATGAGAGAGATTGTTAAGTACCACGGCCTGACCATGGCAAACGCAACAAAGATGGCCAATGACAAAAAACGCCTCATGGCATTTGTGGGAAAGACAATAGATAGATAGAAAGGCATCAACTCTGTCTTGAATTGTTTGTTTAGTGCCCATGTTTCTGAGTCATACATTAATTTACAATAGACGTAACACTTTATAATTCTCATTTTAACCTGTTTGTATATTATTTAAAAACACAAACTGGAAAGACTTCAAGTCAAACGAGATACTAAGAGAAGAGACAGAACAAGAATACATCACAGGCGTTGTTAGAAAAAAGGCGTTGGGCATACATCGGTCAAGCACTCAGAATGAATTTAGACAGAATACCACGACAAGTCTTTACATGGTCACCGAGTGGCAAGAAAAAAAAGGAGAAGACCAAAAACAACACTGAAAAGAACTATTGAAAAAGATATCACAACAGCTGGTATGAAAATGAGCGATCAGAAACAACTGACTGTTGATCGACAAGCATGGAGAGCTATGACATATGTCCTATGTGCCAAGCTTGGCACAAAACGAAAATGATGATGATATTGTTTAGATATTACTATTTTCCTCATGTCATTGATAGTACTTTAATGCTTTCCTATTTTCCTTTTAACTTCTGTTTCACATGTGCGAACATTTGTGATTATGTGTCTGAGATTTTGAGAATGTTCTACTTGTAGTTTCTCGCCATGTATTTTTACGCTAAGCACCTGTTCTTAAGCGACTTTGCTGATTATCGTTGCTTTAAAAAAAATTATTTATATCTAGTTCATATTCTTACTTTTCTTATCGACTTGATCTATTAGTCTTTGTAGTTCCTGTTCACTTTCTGCTAAAAGAACAGTTTCATCTGCATATCTCAGCTTGTTTATTATTGTCCCACTGATCTTGAGTCATAGCATTCCTTCTATAGAACATCATATCATTCATATCAAATTTATCTTTGTCAATTTGTTTCTCTTCTTCAGTGTTAATTCTCAAACTCTTGCTGCATCTCTAGTCTAGTAGGGCAATGGTCCTATATTTCTAACGAGATGCAGTACAGAGAATGGAAATGCGTTGTGTCGCTGTTTTATTTGCGCCAATAGCCAGATACATCCCTCTTCAGCGATCTTTGTCGATTGAGGTGAGATAGTTCTTAGAAGTTATAGACACCAATTACATGTATTCTTGATTAGAAACTGACTTCACAGCACGTGGGACATTCCAGCAGCCATCTCAGCGTCCCGGTCAGGTGCTGATTGTGTGATCTATGGGACTTTCTCAAAAATTTACTTTTCCTTCCCTCACCTCTAGATACTCCCATTTCTAGAAAAAGTGATGCTGAGAAAAGAATGGTGGGACTTATTGAACAACTCAATTGTCCAGAGCATTGCATGGTTATACTGTCCTTGTCATACTGGAGTCAGAGGAAATGAGAGAACTGACTTATTTGCAGGCAATGCAGCGATAGACGGCACAATGCTGAAAAAAGATAAAGCAGACTTAATGAAGGCAGTAATAAATTCATTTCAAGATGAAGTGATGTCAATGAGGCTGAGAACTTATGATACACAAATTGTCAAAAAAAATAATCCGGTTTCAGTGGCAAAAATGTGTAATTATAATTTGGCTTGCTAAAGGTTAAGCCTCAATTCTTGTCAATGATTATACCATGTGTGGCAATGAGGTTCCTCCCTGATTTTCGAGCATAGGCCTATCTCACAGAATTAATATGTTGCATGTCCGTGCTTACTTCAGAGTGAGTTCTCACGCGGATCACCCACTACATTGTACAAATGTCGGAGAACGCATTATTAAAATGTCTGAACGAAGCAGTGTTGAGAATCGGACATTATGGGCAATGTAGAGGGGGGAACAAGCCAATAGCGACACTGCAAACCTAGTCCGACTCGACTGAGGCCGTTGCCCAAAACGGCTCACAGAGAGAGAGAATTTGGTACAGCACACAGGGCCCACTACGAAGCTCTTGTCCTAGATAGGCATACTCTAGCTACTTTTTGTAGGTGCTATACCAAATGGCGAAGAGTAAAAATATACAAACCGCGCCTGGCGATGGAGTGGAAAGCCATCACAAGCGGACTAGGCGAGTACGTAAGAAATGTTACTCAACACTGTTCATACGAAGAAATTAGGCCTGTGACCTAGGGACACACATGGTGATAGTGGAATGGTCTTCCTACACGAAGAATAGTGCACTGACTGAGAAGCTAGTTGGAGGAAAGACATGCAATGGGTGGCCCATGCAAACTATCATCTCTTATGACATATACCCTTCTGAGTAGAAGGCTCCTTCAATAGACTATTGCATTAACTCTTTCAGGCTTGATTATTTTTAGGTTTGGACCAAATTAATTTTCCGGAGAAGAACAATTTCCTTACATGTGTTTTTCATTGTATCACTTTACATACTAATATTGATAAATAGTGTATGTGTAATACATCATTGGAAAGGGGAATTTATACAGAATATGAATATATAAGTACATTGATGATATTTGATTACTTCACAAGGTTAGAGTTAGTAAAACACAAAACAAGAAAATGAAAATGTTAATTTATTAGTCTAAATACTGTGACTTACCCAAATGTATCCATACTTGTCATTGATGATATCCATTTTTCAAGAATATTTACACAAGTATATCCAATTCTCTTCATTAGTCATTTTATTTGATGAATTTATATCAATAAATGTTAGTTCTGTACATTTTTCTGATTGACACCAGAAGCAATAAAAATATAAAATATTTCAGGAGTAGAAAAATTTCCCTACATGTGTTTTCCATTGTATAACTTGACATACTAATATTGATAAATAGTGTATGTGTA
Organism: Meghimatium bilineatum; assembly: GCA_034231615.1. Classification (NCBI taxonomy): domain Eukaryota; kingdom Metazoa; phylum Mollusca; class Gastropoda; order Stylommatophora; family Philomycidae; genus Meghimatium; species Meghimatium bilineatum. The sequence continues at coordinate 7,850,724 of CM067307.1, forward strand.
ATATATCATTGGAAAGAGGAATGGATACAGAATATGAATATATAAGTACATTGATCATGTATGATTACTTCACAAGGTTAGAGTTAGTAAGACACAAAACAAGAAAATGAAAATGTTAATTTAAATTTATTGACTTAACAGTTCTGTGTCTCCGCCAAGATTTTTCAGTCATGTCATATTTAGAACTCACTGTAAGAATGGAAGATTTATTGACATATAATTCTTTGGGTGTCTCCGCCAAGATTTTTTCAGACCTGTCATATTTAGAACTCACTGTAAGAATGGAAGATTTATTGACTTACAGTTCTGTGGATATCTCCGCCAAGGTTTTTTAGTCTTGTCACATGGAAATATACAGCTGTAAGTTGTAGGCTGAACTTACTCCTGCCATCTAAGCACTACAAACATTTGCTACATTATTTGGTAACCAGATTTACATCTAGAGCAGAAGAGGCAAACCTAATTTTGTCAGCTAGTTAAATTTAAAATTGAACATCAAGCTAAACCTTTTAGTTCTATGAAGTGCCAATAAAGTTACAGTTTTTACCAACTGCCAAAAACATCAGGAGATGGAGACTTCCTGCTTTGGAAGTAAAAATTTTTTGATTCAGTGTTGAATATCAAACGTTTGCAGTGGGCACTATCTCCAGAATTCTGTTCTGTTCTGAATACTGTTTCTTCTTCTTCTTCAGCTTTCATTCTCAATATCCCGCTGGATATCTCTTGTAACAGGACAATGGTCCTACTATATTTCCAGCAAGATGTAGTCCAGAAATTGGAAATGCGTTGTGTCGCCGTTTTATTTGCGCCAATGGCCCAACACTCGTCTTCGGAACACTGTTTGAAAACACACATTTTCTCCATATGTTGGCTCGGTGGTAGAGGGTTTTATTTTGGTTCACTTCACAGACCCAACATGGTTGAATTAGCTTGTGGTTTGAAAGCCAATCGTTCACGTTGTACGTGCGATATGATTGGATGAAAGCCAATCGTTCACATTGTACTGGCGATGTCATTGCATGCATTAGTCATAAAATTTGATCATAGTCAAATGGCAGTGGTAGGAGAAGATGAGGTGGGCAAAAGATACTGATATAGTAATAAAACCCATAGTCCGTCAGGGACGTAGGAGTGTCACATTGATAAATTTGGTACAGAAATTTGGAACAAAAAACACAAAATTATCAAAATATACATGTGATTATTTGGAGATGTCTCTCTTACTCAACAATATTAAAAAGTTGGACTATGGACACGTGATGTGGCCACATCTCCCCATAAAGAACCATAATTGTTTTTTCCATACACAGTATTGTCAGAATTGTTTTCACATTGTGCTAGCAAGGAGACCAAAATCAACGCTGAATGAAATATGTTCTTGGTTAACAGCGAAGGTACAGAAGCCATTTTTATAAATTTCAGCAGCTAAGGCAACCAAACCAGAAACTTTATCATTTGACATTTATTTAATCACTATCACAACCTCTTGACTGCTTGGAGGTATATCGAGTTCTTCTCTTCCCAAGTTGTGGCATTCTGTTTATGACTTCTTCATTTATTACTGATGGTTTGTTTAGGATTTTTTCAGAATGTTCAGCCCAACCATTTAAGATGTCATTTTTGTCAGTGAGAAGCTTCGACGAATCGGCATTTAATAGAGGTGGTGATCCCGATGTATTTTTGCTTACTTTCAACCGCAACATCAAGCGATCGCTAATTCCTCGAGGCAGACCTGGAAGTTTCTGCACCAGAGATGATTTTATAGCAAAACCAATACCTGATTCACACCTCTGTGTTTTTAAGTCCTATCCAGAAGAATGTATACCCTCCACCTATCTCTGTCAACTGACCCTCATCTGCAAACCACGTTTCACTAAGTGCAACAATATCCAGATTATAACGGACCAGTTCTTTAGCAATTAGTGCTGTTCTTATTTCTGGTCTGTTTACATCTGAGATATCCGTAAGTGTCCGAACATTCCACGAACCAACTAGGATTGATTCACACTTTGTTCTCTTCATATTTCATTGGTAAAGATAAGTAAATGATTGGGTTGAGAAATGACTAGCCCTGAAGTTGGTTTATTGTGTGGAAGAGTTGCGCTAATCGTCAACCACACTCTCTCTCCTGAGTTTTATCTTGGTCCAGTGGCAAGACAAAGTCGAGACAACTGGGAGAAAATCAGATGCAGTGGATAGCCAGAGCGTACTATGTGTATAACTGTGCCCTGTGCTGTCCACACAGCTCTGCTGTTAGCGCCTATGTACCCGTTGAGTTACCTGCCAACTTCTTCCGAGTATTTCGCCGCAGACTTTTTAAGGTAGACAAAACCTTTGTTAACGATGCTAGGCTGACTTATTTCTTAGCACTGTGAGTGTCCATAAGAGCTACAGTGTGTCGCCCAATATTACATCGACTGTAACAGGTTGACACCATGTAAAAATAGCTCTTCCCATATATATATATATATATATATATATATATATATATATATATATATATATATATATATATATATATATATATATATATATATATATATACAGAGATACAGCATCCATACATACAGAGATACATACAGATATACAGATACACATACATACATACTTACATAACGACATACATACACTAATTGCACTAATATAATGCTTACTTTAACCAGGTTTATAATAAAGGCCATAATTTGTTCATGCCTTTATAAAGTTCAATATTTCTATTTCTTTCCTTGCTATTTTAATCTGTTGTTGCCTGGTGACCAAAAAAGCCGTTGTTGTTTTAGTGAAGACTCCAAGCTGTCATGAAAGGAAACATGACATATTAGTTGATCATCTTTTCTATCTCTATTGTAAATAGGAATTCCTTTGAAAATGAGAGACTTGGCAACTTGTACAGCTTTCTGACAGTACTGTCCGGGTTATAATCGCCTCCCTACAAAGAAATGTTTAGTGCGCTTAATTGCTTTATTGGCATCATTTGAATTTATGTTTCGTTCTTGCGATATCAGGCTAAGTTCAGAAAGCTCTTGAAGTGCATCACACATTAATTCTAAGTCTAAAATAAACTCCACAATAGTAATCTTCTTCATCAAAGAGGATCACACTTTATAAAGATAGAAACATTTTAACAGGTAAACATGCAGCTGATTACTTTGCAGATTCCTTTGCAGAAGACAATAACGTCAAAGTCAGCCCAGACAAACAACAGGAGGTTCGAGAGAACCAGAAAAATATTGGACAAGGCGAACCTATACCTGACGTCATGGAGGCACCAATCACAATGAGAGAACTGGAGCATGCAATATCCAAATTGAAAATGAAAAAGTCCCCTGGAGCTGATGGAGTGTCCAATGAAATGATTAGAAACCTGGGAATTGCAGCAAGAGCAAAGCTACTGCAGATCTTTAACACAAGCTGGTCCACAGGTAATGTACCACAGGCGTGGAGAGAAGCAATAATGATACCACTCCTCAAATCAGGAAAAGATGGCAACACAGTCTCCAACTACAGGCCCATCAGCCTCACAAGCTGTCTATGTAAAACAATGGAACGCATTATCAATCTTAGGATGCAGTGGTACCTTGAAAGTGAAAACCTTCTGGTATCACAGCAAGCAGGTTTCAGACAGTGCTACTCTACTGAAGATCAGGCAACCTACCTCTCCCAAGAGATTGAGGATGCCTTCCAAGAAAAGAAACTGGTACTAGCAGCATGGATAGACCTCAGGAAAGCATTTGATAAGGTCTGGAAAGAAGGGCTCCTAAAGAAATTGCGAAATTGCAGGGTTAGCTCAAGAATGTACAAATGGGTAAAAGCATACCTGCATAATAGAAGAGCCAGGGTACAATTAGATGGTCGCAAGAGCAAGAAAGTTCTACTGCGTCATGGAGTCCCCCAGGGAGGAGTCCTGTCACCCACACTTTTCTTGGTTTACATCAATGACCTAGTTGCTGAACTACCACACGGGATCAAAGTGGCAATGTATGCTGACGACCTGGTGATCTGGTGCACAGAAGAACATGCAACAGTGGCCACTAAACAAATACAAAGAGCTATCGATGCCCTAACCTTATGGGCAAATAGATGGTGCATCAGCATTAACACAGATAAGTGCAGCACTACACTCTTTACCCTCTCACCAAAACAAAAAGCTGGTCATATCAAGATAGATGGAGAGCTCTTGAAAGAAGACAAACAACCCACATACCTCGGAGTTACTTTTGATGATAAGCTGACATGGAAGCAGCACATAAACAAAGCAACAACAAAAGCCAGGAGGAAGCTAGCTATCCTGAGAAAACTAAGTGGAACCACATGGGGAGCCAGTGGAAATATACTCAGTAAAGTTTATCAGCAAGGCATAAGACCACACCTGGAATATGGTTCAGCTGCGTGGTGTCCTGCATCAAACACAACATTACAAGATCTAGATAAAGTGCAAAACCAGGCACTTAGAATAATGTTGGGAGCAATGAAATCAACACCCATAGCAGAGATGCAGAAAATGGGAAGAATGCAAACACTTGGCGAACGCAGAGACACAAAAGTACTAATTCAGGCAGAAAAGTTTCAGTGTATGCCAAGTCATCCAATGAAGGAAAGATTCCAAAATCTAGCAATGGGACGACTGAAAAGAAGCAGCTTTATCCATCAAGCTAAACGACTCCGCAGACAACTTACAGACCTACCTGAAGTTGACAGCCCCTTAAGGCCTGTACCAGAACAAACCCCGTGGAGTGAAAGGCATGGAATGCCAATATACATTCAGACCCATGTGAAAGGAATACTAAGCGAGGACGAACAGAACAGTGTGCAGCGAAGGACAGTCACCCTCAGTTTCCTGGATGAGGAATATCCACAAGATATATGGGTCAGAGTATACACAGATGGGTCAGCACAGAATGCCGTGAGGAATGGAGGTGCAGGTGTATATATAGAATATCCACACAAACCTAGAGATACAATCAGAACACCGACAGGAAAATTCTGCAATAATTATGATGCAGAAATCCAGGCAATTATTGTGGCAGCTAAAAAACTGCTGAACTCCAACTCTGAACTACAGCCTGTGGTATTCCTGACAGATGCAAGGTCAGTGCTTCAAGCTCTCCAGTCTGAAAAACTAACAGACTTGAAAAAACTACTTAGCGAATTGTCTTACCAGTACAGGATAACCATGCAGTGGATACCCTCTCACTGTGGAATACCAGGAAATGAAAAAGCAGACCAACTGGCTAAGGAAGGTGCTGCCGAAGACCAACCAGATATACCAATCACCTACCATCAGAAAAAACAGATGATCAAGTCAATAAGAAAGCCACAAACACCAACACAAGATGACTATCATATTATGAACAGACCAGAACAAGTTATAATTCTACGTCTCAGAACAGGACACAACCGACTTCGCAGTCACATGTATACAAAGTTCAAGATTGGCAACACAGCCATGTGTACATGTGGACAGGCAGCACAGAGTGCCAAACATATACTTCAAGAGTGTTCTGAGCATGAAACGCTGAGGCAGACATATTGGCCAGAGGAAACAACACTGGAATCAAAACTCTATGGGACATTGTATGAACTACAAAAGACCGTGAGTTTTATTAAGGAGACAGAATTACAGATATAGACATGTTTCAAGTGAACGAAAGAAGAAGAAGAAAATACGCAGCGTATGGCGGTCAAAGAAATGGTTTCTTTTGCAGCCACGCGAGTCGTCTTCAGTTTTCTAAAGGAAGTGGTTTCCTGGATGTTCAGAGGTTACCATAAAAACTTGAATTGGGCAAAACGAAATATAACTGATCAATATATGATCGATCTAAAATCGAAGCCGTTAAAGTGGCGAAAGGTCCTGTAGACCCATACTATAAAGCCGTTATTGTGGCGAACGGTGCCCAATGAGTTAAGCAGAAATCTCATGGATATGAAAGCAAACTCAGAAATCACCCCACTGCACATAGGAAGTAAAGGCAAACACAAGAACTAAATGAGTCTTTAAAATGGACCAAAATGCATGGGAAGAACTTGCACAAAATAGAGCTACATGACACTCTACAGTTAAAAAAAAAAGGCACATCATCTTGTGAAAAGAGAAGTGCAGCAGATCAACAACGGAGAGTATCTAGAAAGTAAGGGTAGCCCCAAAACGATCTAGTCATCCCATGCCCGAACTGTCCAAGTATATTTGTGACCACAATAGAGCTTATTTTGCAATCAACAAACTCATAATCAAGTGCATAACTCTGAATTTCAAAAGTGGATGTAACAAATGGTCATCATCACTTGTGATGGACGAACGACTACGTGGCGCAGCAGGTATAGTAAACTTAACCCGATCGTTTCGTTTCTTTTCATTACCACCTATATCAATCTATTTATAGACACAGTTTCGAAACATTATGATAATTTAACATCTTTGAATAACATGATAAAACCGTCACAAAGGAACGTTTAATAATTACATTTTATAATGTTTTGGAGTGAATTAGTAGTATTTTACAGCAGACAGCGTCTTTAAAACTGTATTGTCTATAGTTTCGTAATCCGTCTGAAAGTGTCACACGTAATCAAACATGAGTACAGAAAACAAATGTTGTCACTCTGTGTTTACACGGAAACAAATACATCTTTCATAGACTTAAAGATCGCATCATTTACACTGAAAAAATATAACAATTAGATGGGATTTTCCTCATAAAAATAACTTTCATAATAAGTGAGTAGGTATTTTTTTTAATAAGCGAAATAGACACTAGCAAGATAATGGTCTTGCTGACTGAGTAGGCAAAAAAAGTAGCTAAGACTTAAAGTAGGTGTCGTCACTCATTCTATGCCAGGTTTGGTAAGTCTATCACTCTGTCATGTAGTCTATGGTTATAATGGGCCGATATTATTGCACTCCGGGCAAACCCATATGTTCTCAGCTCCCCTCCCACGAAGGGTGTGTATACTGAGGTCTCCCGTAACTCACAGGTTAACATTCTCTTTAATCTTCTCATTCAAATACTACCACACTTGATTTATGAATTAATAATAAATGGGATAATCTGTTAACCCTACTAGGCTACCACTACTACTATAATAGTTAGTTAGCTAGTCGTCGGATCATCATCACTGCAAACTGGACACATCCATAGTTGCTCCGATCTCTTCCTGAGTGTATCCACTATTACACTTCTGCTGACAGTACCAGTCCTATGCTGGTTGACCATCATTCTTCTGCGCACTCCAAAATGTTCACTTCTAGCAACACCACATTTCAATCCCTGATCTTTAATCCTGGCCATTGAAAAGGAATCATCATCCACACTAGTTTCATTCTCGTGTGCCATATCTCTTAAGGAGTTCAAAACGTCAGCGTTATCCATTGCCCTATCGCACTACTACTATAAATACTACTATATCACTTTTCACCATCTTTGCCCAACTTTAAAGTCAAGCTTCTCAGCAAATATATAACAAAATTTTGTGTGAATTAAAAATGATGTAGTCCCTATGATCAACTCTGGCACTATTAGGGAATTACTTTATACTGATGACTGTGCATTGTATGCTGACTCTGTCATAAACATGCAAAGCACCATAGACCATTTCTCACAGGCCTGCAACAACTTTGGTTTCACTATTAACACCAAAAAAAACAGAAGTCATGCACCAATTGAAACCAAATAGCCAACATACTGCTACTTCTATTATTGTCAATCAGGAAAGACTACAGGTAGTTGATAATTTTACTAACCTAGGAAGCACTCTCTCTTGAGATGTCAACATTGATGTGGAAATCAACAATAGACTGGCAAAAGCAAGTACTGTATTTGGTAGATTATGCAGCAATGTATGGAAAAGAAGAAGTATAAGAACAACTACCAAAATTCAAGTATATCATGCAGCTGTTATATCAACCCTACTATACGCTTGTGAAATGTGGACAGTGTATGCTAACCATGCAAGAAAACTAAATCACTTCCACCGTAGCTTCCTACATAAATGACTAAACTGGCTATAATGAGTATACTGGCTATCTACTGACTAGATTTTGTAGGCCTACTATAGCTATCTAGGTCTAACCAGTTATTGTAATAATATGTATTTAATGTCGAGTAATGATGATTTATGAGTAATTATGAGTGGGCTTTAAGCTTAGTCAGAGCAGCACCAGTCCTTGTGCATGAAGAAACTTGGATGCTCATGTTTATTCTCGTGTGAAAATGCTGTATTGCACGCATGACCAAGGAGCACCTGCACATTAGCTTGATGTAATCCGGAGAACAGACTGAATTCTATCACGGTTTACAGCTTTACTGTGATATCTGCACCTTTTAGCCTGACACATTCAACTGTTGCATTGCTTCTGGGTCACTTTGACTCTTTATTGGATGAGACATCTCCATAATTTCCCTAGTCACCTCTTGCAACATGCATGGAATGTAAACAGTGTCGCTATTCTTTGCTCCCCCTTCAGACTCTTGCAACAGTTGGGTGATTATTAAGTTTTTAGGAAAATTTTGACTGTCTTCTTCTTCTTCTTCAGCGTTCGCTCTCAAGTAACCACATCGAAATTATCGTGTGATTTCCGCCGGGGAGCGTGAAGTATGTTGTGCTGCAAGTTCCACAGTAGAACTGTGATTATTTGCACCCCGGTTGGCCACTTTGTGACCTGGACGTCCGAGGTCCAGCACATCCGTTTTCGTCATTCCTTTATTTCGGGTTTGGTCCCTAATTTTTGTTGTTGTTGTTGACTGTTAGGAGTGAAGATTAATGTGATCAAATCTGTATTTGACTGTTAAGAGTGAAGATTAATGTGATCAAATCTGCGAACTTTTTATTTTGGGATTGATATTTATATGGCAGTGAGAATATTCCCCGTTCAGTATTTTATTTTCATACAAAGAATTTGGAGCCTCAGATAGAGAATCTGTTTTCTTATTTGTTGTTCGTTTGCATGATCATGTTTTCTTATTTGTTTTGTTGTTCGTTTACATGACCATGTTGATCTATCTTTTAAATGTGGCTGTCTATCTAAGGCTTATGAGAATTAGTTTGTTTATCTTAATACAAATGTCAATTTTGTTTACCCTGGAGAAGTCTCCATGCTAATGTTCATTGTTTCAATACCTTCTGCATCTCAATGAGCAATTGTGAGAAAACAGTTAAACTTATTTTTTGTTCAGCTATCAATGAGGTATCAGTTGCTTGGGAGACTGTTTGCAACTCATACCTTCATATTTGTATCAGATAGGAGCAATGCATCACTCACATGACCACAACTTGTTGATATACATATCTCTGTGACTGCAGCACAGCTGATGTACTTTAACTGACTGTTTTTTGGGGGGTTTCTCTCACATCCTTTCAATCTCCTAATGACACTAACAAGGCAGAATTATAGAGTCTTTTCCACAGTGTAATTTTCTCATGCCTTTTCTCTTAGGAGATAGACAAAATAGGTTAGCACATCACCATTCCATGTCTTCCTTCATGAAGACGTGTACTATAATATTGATATCCTAGAGAAAAAAGCTACTTTTAAGAGAGGTATTTGCATGGAAGTCTGAAAGTTAGTGAAGATAAAAGTATCTATTTGCATGAGTGGTTTTAAAAATGTGAATGTGCTTTTATTTCACAGAATGAACAACCAATGGAACAATAACCAGTTTCAGCAGGGTCTTCCCTCACAGGGAAACCAGGTGAAGATGTTTGATCCCGCCAAATTCCATACATCTGCATCTTTAGGAGGAACTAAAGCCAATAGACCTAGACTACACACAAGACAGCAAAGTGCTGCTGCACCAACCACACAAGAGGTGCCACTGCAAACTTCTCAATCTTCTTGGAGTAGTTGGGGTAACTGGGACTGGAACCCAGAGAATAATTCTAAAACTGGCTATCAAGAACAACAAAATCAACAAACACAGCAACCGATGACAGCAGGATTTCAGCATCAACAAATACAAAATGATGGAACTGGGGGTAATCAGAATTATAGTGAAGGTAGTTATGCCACTTCATGGAATCAGGGTTGGAATGATGCTCACACATATTCTCAACCACATCAAGCCTCTGCTCAAACTGATACTGCTGCCGTGTACCAGAATCAGGAGCTGCAACAACAACAACAACAACAACAACAGTCACATTGGGGATATCAGGCATATGATAGAGGTCCTTTAGATTATGGCCAACCTAGTGAAGGCACATATAGTCAAGGTCAACATGGTGAAGGTTCATTAGGTCAAGGCCAACCCGGTGGAGGCACATTTAGTCAAGGTCAATATGGGGAAGTTTCATTAGGTCAAGGCCAACCTGGTGGAGGCACATTTAGTCAAGGTCAGTATGGTGGAGGCTCATTAGGTCAAGGCCAACCTGGTGGAAGTACTTTTGGTCAAGGCCAATATGGTGGGGGTTCATTAGGCCAGGCTCAAAATATTGGAGGAACATTTAGTCAAGATAAACATAGTAAAGGTTCATTGGCTCAAGACCAACACAGTGGAGGCATGTTGGGTCAAGACCAACATAGTGGAGGCATGTTGGGTCAAGACCAACATAGTGGAGGCATATTTGAAGAGGGTCAGCGTGGTGGCGGAACATATGGCCAAAGTCAACATCGTGGAAGTAGTGGAGATAAATTAAATCAAGGCCAATCTAAAGAAGGTTCATTAGGTCCAGGCCAACATATGGGAGGCACGTTTAATCAAGGCCAACATGCTGGAGGCATATTAGCTCAAGGCCAACACGGTGAAGGCACATTTGATCAAGGCCAGTATGATGAACGCACATATGGTCAAAGTGAACATGGTGAAAGCAGTGGAGATATATTTAATCAAGGCCAATATGTAGGAGGTACATTTAATCAAGGCAGACAGGGTCAGGACACACTTGATCAAAGTCAGTATGGTGAACACACTTTTCATCATAGCCAACATGTTAGTGGCACATTTGATCGAAGTCAACATGTTAGTGGCACATTTGATCAAGGACAACATGATGTAGACAGATTTGATCAAAGTCAGCATGAAAGAGAGAGTGCTACAATTAACCAAGGTCATCATACTGGAAGTACTAGAGGTACCTACTATCAAGATGTACGTGGTGGAGGTACATTTGGTCAGGTCAGTTATAATGCTAATGATCCCAGTGGGCTTCAGCAATATCAAAGCAGTCAGAGCCAACAAAGAACTGTTGGTCAGTCATATGACTATCAGCAACAACAAACCAATGATGAGAGGCAGGTTTATAGTCATAAGCAGGATGAAAGTCAAGATGATGCTGTATATGGCAATCCTCGCAGTACTAATGCTTGGATGGCATCTGGTGAAAGTGGACAATGGGTTAGTGGTATCCAAGAGTTAGCACAGTTATCATCTTATACAGGAGATGCCAGACTTCATGCTGGAATCGAGCATCAGCAGGTGGGCAGCTTACAGAATAAGAATAGTGAGAACATACCACAAGCTTCTAGAATCTCCCATTCTCATCAAGGCAGTACTTTAGCAAGACCAAGTCTGGAAGACTACAATGCTGATGATGATGGAACTGTATCAGGATTCTTTGACAGGGATAATGATGGGAATATTCAGCTGGATTCACAAAAACATGGTCACAGCTATGGTGGGGATGGTTCAGGTAACCAGGGCAATGAGATATCTTCTGGTCTCAATCAGTTTTTGTCAGTGACCACACAATTTCATAGAACAGATTCAAACATTAGCAGTGCTAGTCTTACTACATTTAATTTATCCAATAGTGAAAATGATGATAGAGGCAAGGTGATACACAGTACAGAGGAGGCTAGTTTGGCTCAGAGACAAAGTAGATACGTAGCAAATCCAGCTGTGGGAGATGTATCAGTAGTTGAACATCATAATCAAGATTCCTACAGGGAATTTGTGCACAAGAATGCTAGAGGACAGGATTCAGAGTTTAGCAAAAATGCATATATTCCAGCAAATCTTCCATTGGACACAAGCATAAGACCTACTTTAGATGGAGACCACCCTGATTCTGCTGAGTCAGGTGGGTCAGGTGGATCATCAGGGCTGACAGACTGGGAGATTGTTCCAGCACAAACAGATTCTGTAAACCTCAGTCATAATAATTCTTTGGAGTTTGACAAGCCCGATGGTGGAGTGAGCATTTTGGGCAGTTATGACAACTTTGAGTCTCAGGATAAAGACTCACAACCTATGACTTCTTTCAGTGCCATATCTGATCAAATTTCCCAGAATGTCTTTCAGAAATTGAATCCTTCAGAGCATTCCTTAACCTCGGAGAAACTAACCATGTTTGTTCGTGAATCTGTTCAATCTCAACACACTACTGGTCAGTTTGACCACTTACCTTTTGCAGCTATCACAGACCACAACCAAAAAGACTCCATACAGTCTACATTACATTCATCTGTACAGGCACTTTCTAATCTACCGCCTACAATATCTTCAAATCTATCATTGCCATTGTCTCAACAAGACAGAACAACTAATCCACTTAGAAGAGATGAGGGAAAGAGCACAGGATCTCAAGCAATCCCACAATCTGCAAATTATAGTTATCCATCAAGTAGTGCACCTTTAACATTGCAAGGGGATGTGTGGTCAGCTATGAAAAAAACAACCATGGGCACCAACCAGAGTTTAGATTCGGAGAGGGCAAAAGGCATAACTGCAGTTCCTTCATCAAAACAAAAACTGCCAGTCACATCTTCAGCAGAGGATGGAAACCGCATTAGTAGACGAGACTCTGATCACAACATCAATTCTATAGACAGCTTTCAAACAAAAGGTGATTTCCGCAACTCAGAAGAGGTAGCAATGTCTGAGCACCAGCAGCGACATCATTCAGCATTCCAACCTGTTAGTCGCCCACAACAAACAGCAATGTCTCAGACTACCACATTGTGGGACAACTCTGAAACATCAACTTCTAACATTCTTCTTGCTCCAGTCATGCCACTTATCATTCCAGCTCTTAACCCATATTCAGTTTCTGCTGCTGCTACATCAACCACAACTGCTGCTGAAGCGTCAACAACAAGAAAAGGCAGTGGACATGACAAAACTAGAGAAAAACCTGTGTCGAAACTAGATTCTTCTGCTGACTCATCAGTAAGCTGTTTTTATTTTCTTTTTTTTAAGTATTTATTTTGGTAGAAACAGAGCACTAGTAATTTAATTTATAATTCACAAGCACATTGAATAACACCACAAAGTAATGTAGTTCACAGACTGAATCACATGAAGTAATAATAGTTCACAGACTGAATGACATGTAGTAATAATAGTTCACAGACTGAATCACACAAAGTAATATAGTTCACAGACTGAATGACATAAAGTAATTCAGTTCACAAGCACATTCAATGATACACAGTAATATCGTTCACACGCACATTGGATGGCATAAAGTAATGTAGTTCACAGACTGAATCACATGAAGTGATACCATGCACAGTTCACAGACTGAATTACACGAGGTAATATTGTTGACAAACCGAATGACACAAAGTAATATAGTTCACAAGCACATTGTATGGCACATAGTAATATAGTTGGTTCTTTCCTAGGAGAATGGTCTACATATTTTCTGAAATGAAATATAGATGAAACAGAATACATTATAAATGGGAGAATAAAGGTTCTATAATCGCAATGCATATCCCCTATATTTTGTTATTATAGTCGGATGTGAATGAAAAGATTCAATGCACACGTTCATTGGTAGTGTATGATGGTTTGCGCATTGTTTTAATTTTATTGCACGGTCTAAGAAATTATATCACTTATGTAACTTGCAGAACGTTAGTACAAATTCAGGATACTGCTAGATTTTAGGACCTGGGGGAGGGGAGGTGAAATTAGCGTTAGGTATAGTGTTTACAATCAATCTAACGTTAGTACATGTCCCACCCCCTTTGTGTGAGGGAGACAAACAAGTGTTTTCTTTCTGGTAATTTATTACTTCCTCATACAATAATTAACAAATAGCTGGTGTATCTGCATTTAGAATCATGTAAATATAATGAAAGGGAGGGGATATTATGGATGGGAACATGCAGGGGCTAGGGATGGAGGTAGGGTGCTTTGTGTGGGGTTAGGCAGGTGGCCAGTAGTTTCCCATTTCCTCCAATAGGGCATAAAATAGATTTACGTTGACCTGTAACCGAGATTGCCACATGAACTCGACCAGGTAACTATTTAAGTGGTGTCGTGCTGTCCCGTGATGTTTCTTGTTTCACCACTTGGCATTTCTCAACATATGCTCAGTTGTCTGTGTGTGGGCCCCTGTCTTCGGATCGACAAAGGTGTACTGATGATTCACTGTGAGTAAAACCGGTTCTTTCGATCTTGGTCGCTTGGTAGCCTCGCCAGAAATATTTGAGTATATTTTTGATCCAGGTGCCACATTCTCAATAATTGCTTGTAGCATGGTTTCAGCACTTCTGTTTTCTACTGGCAAGAGGAAGACTTCTTTAGTTTCATGAAAAATGTTTCCAAAAATCCATTGCTGAGGTAAAACTTCCTGTATTTGATGTTCTTTTGGAGAATAAACTTTTGTCAACTTCCACAATCATGCCTTCCCCTCCAATGTGTCGCATTGTAGTTGCAATATATTGTATATGCAAACTTCATGCGAAAACAAAGTCCACTCAACAACTGCTTTCTTTTTTATCAGCAGTTTATTCTCAAACTCCTATTGATTTTTAGGATGTGGTCCGGAGAACAGGATGTGCTTTGTCGTAATTTCCAGCTTTGTTGCGATATCTGTGCCTTTCTGTCTAAACACATCTGACTTCAGCTTGGCTTCTAGATGACTTTGATCCTACATTCGATGGGACAGCAACTCAACCCCATCCCAAATATCCTTAGTTACCTCTTATAATGTGCATGGCAGGTAAGAGTGTTGTATTCTTAGCTCCCTTTAGGATCTCAACAACACACAGGCGGTTATTGATAATGAAAAGGTGTCACTGGGTGTATCTGTAAGTGTTCAGTCTCTACCAGTAAATATCAGAGTATGTATATTGATAGTTTCTCTTCAGTGCTCTTCATATATTGATAGTTTCCAGTGCTCTTAATATATTGATAGTTTCCAGTGCTCGTCATAGATTGATAGTTTCCAGTGCTTTTCATATATTGAGATAGTTTCCAGTGCTTTTCATATATTGATAATTTCCAGTGCTCTTAATATATTGATAGTTTCCAGTGCTCTTCATAGATTGATAGTTTCCAGTGCTCTTCATAGATTGATAGTTTCCAGTGCTCTTCATAGATTGATAGTTTCCAGTGCTCTTCATAGATTGATAGTTTCCAGTGCTCTACATAGATTGATAGTTTCCAGTGCTCTACATAGATTGATAGTTTCCAGTGCTCTTCATAGATTGATAGTTTCCAGTACTCTTTATATCAAGATTAAATGTACATACTCTGGATTGTTGCTATCTAAAGGAATTGTCAGATCCTGCATATTCACCTATAAATATCTCTCCTTTGGAATCGATTTCTGGATTTCAGCTCATAAAAAGAGCTGTAAAATCCTGCAAAATATCCTCTTAAATAAATAAAAACTTTTGTTACTGTTTGTTTTCCTGTGAAGGAGTGCCGTGTGACTTTCTATGGGCTGTGGAAATAAAGGCCACTTTGCCATGGCAGACGACGCAGCGACATGTACAGGAAGGATTTCGATACTCCTCTTAAATTACTGTTTGAAATCCATGCATGTTGCCATGACCCTTAATATGAGCAAAGAATATTAAAGCTGTATGTCGTAAGGTGACTAAGGAGGTTTTGGGGTGAAGTTGGTTGTCCCATCTCCTGGAGGGTCAAGTGACCCAGACGCCATGCAAGTCAGATGTGTTAGACCAAAAGTGGCAGTTCGGATTGAGCTTTCTTCTGTTTGGTATGGGGCGGATAAGGTATTTTTATTCTCTTGGAGCTGTCTAAGCTGGTAGTAGTGTTTTCTGTTCTCTTGGTTTCAGTGGAATCCCATTCTAACAACTTGATCCGGATCTACAAAATATGTGTGTAAACACAGAAATATACAGTATAAGCTATATAGAAAAAATAGAATTGGAGATTTTGAAATCTGTTGTTATATTTATATAAGGAAATTTGCTCAGAATGCACTATAGAGTATACTGTAGTACTTTTAGATTAGTTTGCTGCCCATACAAAATGGCTTGTTTGGCTGGGTTTGGCCTGTTGGTCATATTTTTTTCCACCTTTGCCGTAGACAGTTTATGTAATTCTTGGTGGTCAATAGACTGCATTGTAAACTGGGATACATTTTTTTCTTGGTCTTCTATTTAACCTTTAGCAAGCCAGAGTAAAAAATACGAAACCTCTCCCTGCCACCGAATTATTTTTTGAAAATTTGCATTATTGATGGTGACTGTTTTGAAAATGTGATAATTTTTTGGTTGTTAGAGATATTTAAATAATATTTGCACATATATATAAAGAATTGAATTATGCATATATTGGTGTAATTTATGTACATGTGTGTGTGTGATACCAGACATATGAGAAAGTGGCAAAGACGTTTTTCACAAAAAACATATATTTTATAACAAATAAAGAGGAAAAAAATAACTTACCTTATTTATCGAATTCCTTGGCAACACTGTAAACTAAATCACGCAAATCTGTTGTATTTATGTTCTTTCACTGCAAAATTATCAAAATATAGCCGGAGGAACTGTATAAAACATGTAGATTTGCAGTAAAATCCTTCTTTGAGCTTAGGTCTAGTCATTTTTGGTGCCACTTCAACATATTCGATATCAAACATCTACATGTCTCCAAACCAACGCGGCATTCTGTATATTCACTGCTGTGAAACTAAATAACTCAATAATTCATGATTCAAGCAACGATTCAATGTTATTTTATTCAAAATACGATGAAAGAAAGGTCTATAAAACCGGTCACATCATTGCATCGTACCGGTGTGCAGATGTGGTCAGATTAATTGCTATAA
This sequence comes from Meghimatium bilineatum, assembly GCA_034231615.1. Taxonomy (NCBI): domain Eukaryota; kingdom Metazoa; phylum Mollusca; class Gastropoda; order Stylommatophora; family Philomycidae; genus Meghimatium; species Meghimatium bilineatum. The sequence continues at coordinate 7,867,695 of CM067307.1, forward strand.
AATTTGTATCTTCTGGCTAGCCATTGTTACAACGATCATGTCGGACGTAGGAATAAACCGGCTTCAATAGCGCATGTTCCAGAGTAACCAATCAGGCTGTGGGGCGTCTATTATAACGATATCTCATTGGATGGAATATGTCGCCAACGGCGCTAGACGCCATTTTGTTTTTCAGTGGCCGGAGTTGATATAGGCGTGGTGAAGGTTAAGAAACTATTATTATATTAATGTCTTCAATTTATTATTTGTTTAGCAGGCACATAGAAAAGGTAGCGAGAGAAAAAGCATGCAGGAAAAAGACAGAGAACTATCAAGGAAGGAAGACAGTAGCAAGAGAAAAAGCATGCAGGAAAAAGACAGAGAACTATCAAGGAAGGAAGACAAGAATCGTTCTTTTGACTCATTGGATGAAATTGATGATGTTGTGGAAAAACATCGGTGAGTGTTTGTTTAGATATGTTTCCGTGTTCAACAATTTTGTTTACTTGTTCTGAAGGTAGAGGGTATTTAACAACCTCTCCCCTGAACATAGAATAAGATATATTTGTTTTGTCTGTTGTCAAACTCTTGCTGGATCTCTCTTGTAATAGGACAGTGGTCCTAATAGATTTCCAGTAGGATGTAGTACAGAGAATGGAAATGGCTTGTGTTGCCGTTTTATTTTTCAAAATTACTCGACACATCTGATTTTGGCATTGCGGTAACTAATACATTAATTGCTTTTTACCACTTCCACTGGTGGACATTTTAACCATACCACTAATATAGTAGGTCAGCCGACTAGAGAACAGTCTTTTGAACTTACATACTTTTCACCAAGATCAATGCTAACCAATGTCACCTATGCTTGACCTTTTTACCATGGTCTTGCATTGCTATCGACATAGCCACATTTGCCCACGAATAGGATATTTAGCAATACAAATCAAGTAAAAATCCTTTTTCATCTTTCATTCATTAAGTATGATGATTTCAAAATTTCCCAACCCCTTATATGACTACTGGAAATACATCACAATTTCTTTTCTTACATAAAGTTCTAAAATGTGCGGAAATATTTTAGAAATAAACCATACTCCCCCCTTAGTGGAAAATATGTATCTATGGCTCTGTCAGTCTTACTTTGGCCCATAAAGAATGGATATAGTTTTACTATAGTAATTGGTATAGATATTCTTAGTTAGTTAGTTAGTTAGTCGTTGGATCATCGTCATTGCACTCCGTACAAGTCCATAAGTGCTCAGATCTTTCCTTGAGTGTATCCGCCATTACACGTCGACTGACAGTCCCAGTACATCGTTGATTGACCATCATTCTTTTTCGCCCATGAAAACTCTCCTTTCTAGCGACACCACATTTCAAACGAAGATCCTTCATTCTAATCATGGAACAAGAGTCATCGTCACTTGTACAGTCATTTGTACGTTCGTTTTCCTGTAGGGCATTCAAAATGTCTGCCCGATCCATCGCTCCACCAACAGTCGTAGTAGCAGCGTGGCCAACCTATCTGCTCTTTCATTACCCCGGACTCCCGCGTGTCCCGGCACAAAAATAAGTCACTGTACGCACACAGGAATTATTCACTGCATACAGCCACTGTTCTCGAACGTACCCCGCCTGAACTTTCACAATCATGTTCATAGAGTCACTGAGTATACAGGCATGCTCGCAGACAGTCTGTGAGCAGACCCATTGCAAAGCTTTGGTCACTGCCAGAATCTCCATTGTCATACTGCTTGTCTTCGGAGCGAAAGCACCACTTTCCTCTGATAGTCTTCCCCCCCACCTTTGAGCCGTGAAAGCCCAGGAACTCCTGATGTGTCTCTCAACCGACCCATCTGTATATATAATTATATCACCTTCCTTGGAATTCTCACTGATCAGAGCGAGCACCTCCGACTCGACCACTGTCGGACACTATTCCCTGCACTCTCTATTGAGTGTTATTAATCCTTTGAAGGCTGTTGGATAATCCGAGGGCGCCAGACTCCATTCGGCACCAGGTAGTACATCATCCAATCTGCACACGCTCTGTATAACGTCCTCTGCTCGCCCCATCCACGACTTTCCTCTCTTTAGTCGACTGCCTTTCACTTTGATAATTTCTGGGTGTAGAGGGTGCTCTTTATTAGCGGTGATTTTTAGGTAGTCCCGCACCCTGCACATTTGTATTCTTCGCTCCGCAGTTGGGCACTCAAGTAGGTATCGCATAGCTCGAGCCGACGTATCTCTCGTACACCCCAAAATGATTCGCATTGCCTCATTCTGGATTCTATCCAATCTTTCTGTTTGAGTCTGACTCAGTGTCAGAATTGCCAGTGCATATTATATATTTTTATCAATAGATATTCTTATTTATTGTGAATGAGCATAGTCAGTTTTACTTATAGTAAATGGGTATAGTCTTACTATAGTAAAATAGCACCAAACACTGTGATATCTGCGCCTTTGGGCATGACACATCTGACTTCAGCAAGGCTGTGGGTCACTTTGACTTTATATGGGATGGGACATCCAACTCCACCCCATGACCTTCTTAGTTGGCTCTTATGACATACATGGAAGATAAACAGTGTTGCTATACTTTGTTCCCCTCTAGGGTCCCAGCATCACACTGGAACATTTTTATATAGGACTATATCCTGTCCAGGACACCTGTGTGACAACTGGAGCCTGGACTTCCAGTTCAGGATGCTAAGAATAAGGCCACTGTCTTCTTTCCATGCATGTTGTAGGAGGCAACTAAGGGAAGTTGGGGGGGGGGGGGAAATAAGCTGACAATCTGTCACCAGTGAAAATATCAGTGTCACAGAGTGTTTTGTTTCAATTTCTTACTTTTGTCTTCTGTCATATATTCTCCATAGATGGTGAAGAGTTACGGGTCAGCAGATTTGGCAAATTTGTCATTTTGTGGCAGACACCTGGGTAGTTGGGAATTCTAGATGTATCATCACTCTATATGGGGTCAGCTGATCTGATGGAAGAATAGTGAACTAGTTGTTCCGGAAGTATATGCTGTGCTCCTGGCAGGGCATGGTCATCCTCGGATACTGCCACAATGGAATGCCTCCCTTTGGAGAGAAAACATGCATCCATAAACACCCCCCTCACTCCCCCAAACACGCCCATACGTATCAGACAGCTAATCTTATATAAGCTCAGGTGTCACTTTGGTTACTCAACTACAGAGAGCCTTTTCTTATGTCAGGTAGGTGATGGGCTGTCAAAAGCTTCTTTTTCACAGTTAAAGGGATTACTTAATCATCCTATCCAGAACATGGCAATTAACATCATTTCTTGGCAATAGGGTTTGACATTATCTTATTTTATTCATTGACAGAAGTTCCCATAGTCACTCAGTCCAAGCTAAAGATAGCAGCCATAACCTGAAATATGACAAGCATGACAAACAGGAATCTGATAGGTATCTGAACAGAACTAACCCACCCAGTAGTCACAATAACAGCATCAGACAACCTCATCTAGATCAGCAGTCATCAAATAGAACAGAGAGGCAGTCAACTGAAGACTCATACCACAGAAACCATGATACTTATAGGGATTATGGAGATGGCACATATGATGAGAGATATGATCGACCTCGATCACGACAAGGTTAGATAATTTTATCTGTCTGCTCTATAAGCAAGTTATTATGGTATATGTTTATCTGTTAGTCTGTGTTTGTCGGCATATTGTTAATGGAAAAGTAAACCTTAAAATTAATAAAATGATTACTCTTAAAATAATAATGTATTTTCCCTCTATTCACTTTTCACTCCGTGTGGAGCATAGTTACCTCAACAAATTTCATTGGCACGGCACAATTATTGTATCTGACTTCAGTCCATGCTTTCAAAGGTTGAACATGATTGGTGTCATCTTTTTCTTTAGCGCATTTTATCAAACTCATACAGATTAGCAGGATGTAGTTTAGAGAACAGAATACATTATGTCATGGTTGACAGCTTCACTGTGATATTTGCACCTTTTAGCCTGACATATTTAACTTCAGCATGTGACTTTGACCCTATATGAGATGGGACAGCCAATTCTACCCCATAACCTCCTTAGTTGCCTCATATGACATGTATGGAAGGTAAACAGTGTTGCTATTCTTTGCTTCCCTTTCTGGCTCTAGCAGCATACAGACAGATCAATATCAGTGAATGATATCTATAATCACTTCCAACCTCCTCTGTATCACATGTATCTTCTACAACACTGGATATGCAAGAGATTTCTGCAATCAGACAGCATACTGGCTTGCATCCAAGGCATCTATGTCTGGTTAGTTGGTGATTGATAAGGCATCTATATCTGGTTAGTTGGTGATTGATAAGGCATCTATATCTGGTTAGTTGATGGATAAGGCATCTACATCTGGTTAGTTGGTGATGGATAAGGCATCTATATCTGGTTAGTTGGTGATGGATAAGGCATCTACATCTGGTTGGTGATGGATAAGGCATCTATATCTGGTTAGTTGGTGATGGATAAGGCATCTACATCTGGTTAGTTGATGGATAAGGCATCTACATCTGGTTAGTTGGTGATGGATAAGGCATCTATATCTGGTTAGTTGGTGATGGATAAGGCATCTACATCTGGTTGGTGATGGATAAGGCATCTATATCTGGTTAGTTGGTGATGAATAAGGCATCTATATCTGGTTAGTTGGTGATTGATAAGGCATCTACATCTGGTTAGTTGGTGATGGATAAGGCATCTACATCTGGTTGGTGATGGATAAGGCATCTATATCTGGTTAGTTGGTGATTGATAAGGCATCTACATCTGGTTAGTTGGTGATGGATAAGGCATCTACATCTGGTTGGTGATGGATAAGGCATCTATATCTGGTTAGTTGGTGATGGATAAGGCATCTATATCTGGTTAGTTGGTGATGGATAAGGCATCTATATCTGGTTAGTTGGTGATGGATAAGGCATCTATATCTGGTTAGTTGGTGATGGATAAGGCATCTATATCTGGTTAGTTGGTGATGGATAAGGCATTTATATCTGGTTAGTTGGTGATGGATAAGTGTTGAGGTTGCTTAGAATGGATGTGAAGGTAAAGGTAAGTTAAAAGTAATATGAGTTATTAACCGTGGTGCATGGCCGAGAGTTTAGAACATTGGTCTCATACTAGTGAGGTCCAGAGTTCGATCCCCGGTAAGAACTTGATTTTTTTTTTCTGTTGGAGGGTTAATTAAAAAAACTACCCCTGTACATGACGTAGCTACAGCAAGAGCATGCAGCCTTTATCACACAGCTACAACACCTCTCTTGTTGGGCCAGGGCTAAAATCGTTGTCCCTTTTCTGCCTGAGCCCATCAGGTACTGAACCCTTTCTCTCTGCAAGTGTATTTCCGGTATAGGAAAGCTTTACAGTAGAGTTGGGCCAGGGCTAAAATCGTTGTCCCTTTTGGGCCTGAGCCCATCAGGTACGGAACCCTTTCTCTCTGCAAGTGTATTTCTGGTATAGGAAATCTTGACAGTAGAGTTGGGCCAGGACTGCCATCGTTGTCCCTTTCTTGCCTAAACCCATCGGGTACGGAACTCTTTCTCTTTGCGAGCATATTTCCGGTTTAGGAAGGCTCAACATTAGAGTTGGTTTAGGTCTTCTTGCTTTTCCGAACGCCCACGATTGGGTCTGGGTCTCTGCCTATAAGGAGCACAGGTAACTAGAAGCTCGTCTCGAGCTAACAGAGCTTGTAGTTCCCCTTTTCTAGGAACTTTTCACTTTCTATTTGCAGTTCGCGCAGCCCTCTGGTGCTGTTCTGCCCTTTCATTGTGTCATTGTACTCATAATGTCATAATGACATATATTTGTTTCTTGTCATGTATCCACCTTTACGCACCTCCAATGTTCTGACTGGGCTAACTGGCGTCACTGTATGTCGACAGTGTCGCTGTATGTGGTGATGCAAATTGTGTCGGAGATATTGTCTGTCTCTTTTGCAGTCAAATCTCTTTCCATCTGCTACCTCCACATTCTCGGACATGATCCCCAAATGATTTGGCCAGAATCAGCTCGAGCTGCTGTTTTCTGTTACCAGGGTGCACCGCAAGGAGGTACATTTGGGATCTTGGTTATCTGCTAACCCTGGGTCTGCCTAGAGCAATGCGTTCCCTTTGCACCCCACAAGTGGATTCAAAACACAGGTTTTCTGATCAGTGGACGAATGACATAACATTACACTCTCTGGATGTCAACATTGTCATTGATGATACAACTAGGCTGTGATTGAGGCATTAATTATCTAATATGATTGTATTATTGATTATCCAACTGACATCACTGTACAGACATGTCCACATATACGTAGTCTCTTGAGGCAAACCATGTGCTCATTTATAGTTCTTGTAATTCACTTGTTATACACTCTTTCCTTACAATAGTTCTCTTCTACACACTTTCAATCTCGTACAATCTCAGTTCCACAGTCTCTTCAGTTGTATCCTTGTCCAAAGTGTACTTATGTACTTATGTAATTTTGTACTTATGAATGAAATGTTCAATTCTCTATTAAATGTGGCATAAGTAAGACTGAGTATCTGTAGGACAAGGTGAATAGTGCCTAACCAGTAGATTATAGTTCAGTTTATAGCCAGTGGATTATAGTTGAGTTTATAGCCAGTGTATGATAGTCCAGTTTATAGCCAGTGGATTATAGTTGAGTTTATAGCCAGTGTATTATAGTCCAGTTTATAGCCAGTGTATTATAGTTGAGTTTATAGCCAGTGTATTATAGTCCAGTTTATAGCCAGTGGATTATAGTTGAGTTTATAGCTAGTGGAATATAGTTGAGTTTATAGCCAGTGGATTTTTGAAACTGTCAGCATGTATATTTGTTATTAACCTCTAGAAAAGACTGAACATGTATGAAGTGCCTGGATTGTAATGATACTGGCTCATAGCCATGTTTAGTAAATCCTCACAACAGCTAGTCTCACTAGTCTTACCCATCACATACAAAAAAATAGATTTAAACACAGAAATAACACTATTCAAAATGATTATTGTGCCGATGCTGTGCTACCAATGCCAAATATGGACAATGGCAGCACATGATAAACGTGAACTTGTGACAACTGAAATGGCATGCTTGCGCAGAATCCTAGAAATATTGCTAAGAGACAAAGGTAGGAATGAGGACATTAGACAAAGAACCGGCACCGCCCCAGTCTTGGAATATATTAAGAGACAACAGATCAAATAGTTTGCACACATCATCAGACAGCATACCACAGCAAGCTATGCTACACAGATACAGTGAAGGCAGACCTAGAGACCGACAACGAGAATGATGGACCACTGAAATAAAAGAGGCGACAAATTCCACAATATACTCAGTACACACGAGGCCATCTCCAGAAAACTCTTCTACTCCTGACGCTGAAAGGCAACAAAAGATTTAGCGAATAGATAAAATAGTCTTACTGTTATCTTACAAGAAAATCAGCTAGTCTCTGTTATTTCACAAGAACATCAGCTCATCTTACTGTTATCTTACAAGAAAATCAGCTAGTCACTGTTATTTCACAAGAACATCAGCTAGTCACTGTTATTTCACAAGAACATCAGCTAGTCTCTGTTATTTCACAAGAACATCAGCTAGTCACTGTTATTTCACAAGAACATCAGCTAGTCTCTGTTATTTCACAAGAACATCAGCTCATCTTACTGTTATCTTACAAGAAAATCAGCTAGTCTCTGTTATTTCACAAGAACATCAGCTCATCTTACTGTTATCTTACAAGAAAATCAGCTAGTCTCTGTTATTTCACAAGAACATCAGCTCATCTTACTGTTATCTTACAAGAAAATCAGCTAGTCTCTGTTATTTCACAAGAACATCAGCTCATCTTACTGTTATCTTACAAGAAAATCAGCTAGTCTCTGTTATTTCACAAGAACATCAGCTCATCTTACTGTTATCTTACAAGAAAATCAGCTAGTCTCTGTTATTTCACAAGAACATCAGCTCATCTTACTGTTATCTTACAAGAACATCAGCTAGTCACTGTTATTTCACAAGAACATCAGCTCATCTTACTGTTATCTTACAAGAACATCATTCTGCATGCGGAAGGTTTGATTAATGGCCTATCAGACCTATCACATTTAACAGTTAACATTAATACAGATGTGGCAAACACATTATTATAAATGCTACTTTACACCTTAGTTAGTTAGTTAGTACTTTTACTTTACTTTTTACTAATACTTTTTACATTAACTTTTACTCAATTTTCTTTTATTCTTTCTTTTCGCTTTATACCCCTTTGTGCCTTGCAGCATCAGGGGTAGAAAAGTTCTCTGGAGATGGATTTTTGTGTGTGCTTCATATATGTTTGTTTTCGTTGACTCCTTTATTTCTGTAATCCATTATTTGCATGATCTGCCCCTGGCTTTGTAACCATTGCGCCTATATAGTAATGCTTTTTGAGGGGCACTATCTGATGGTATTCTGAAGCATGTGAAAACCACTTAATCGGTTGTCTTCTGATGTAATTCAGGATTGGCATTTTTTCAATTTTTATTACGGAATAAATTTTAAGGAATCCAAACAACATTCAGGAATGAATGTTACATGTACCATCAATTATTACACTGACTATTGTTTATTTTGAAAATCTTTTATCTTGAGATCAAAGAATTTAGAGATTTATAGGAATCAAATGTGTGTCGAATCTGAAAGGAAACTCATTTCAATGTGCTGATAACAACAAAAGTACAACTTTAATATTTATGTAGTTGAGTCGAGGTGAGGAATAATGCTGAGACATGATCCCATCTCCAACATCCCAAACTAAAGTGCATCTGAAGTTTCATAAGTTACTTAAAAATTATGTCCATATTAGCGTATTAAAAAAAATGTCGGTATATGCATCTATTGGCATATTTGAACTAGAGTGAAACAAATTGGCACAAGGAGGTCCATTGCAACCAACCTTTGTTGCAGAGATGGCAGGTAATGATGATGCCCCATTTTAGACTTCTCTTGTAAAGATGTGATCTATTACATAAATTAAGGAAGGATGGTATAGGCTTATCATAACATAGTTACAACTACTAAGAAGCTATATCTTTCCAGGGCCAACATATGGTTGTGAGACATGAGTAATAACATCTGCAATGGAAAAGAAAATATCGACAGTTGAAATAAAATGTTATAGAAAGGTCTTAAGAATATAATGGACAGAAAGACGAACAGATGCACATGTCCACAAAGATCTGAACACAGAAGAAGACTAGATTCTCAAAACCATCAAAAGATGCAAGCTAACATATTGTGGACATAGAAGACACAATGGTTTAGCAAGAATAATCATGGAGGGAAAATTTTCAGGAAAGAGAACATGAGACAAGCCATACTACGATGGACACATGGCGTTGAAGACTTTCTGAACATGACACTAGAAGAAGCTGGGCAGCTTGCACAGAACAGAAAGGCTTACAGAGTGGCAGTGAGGACAAAATTCTGTAAAGGCCACATCACAAAGATAAATAGGCTGATCATCATAGGATGTGTTTTATCTAAAAGTGCATTCATTTCTGTTCATGTGTTACTCAGTTCTGTTCTACGTTAGTGCTGAATGATTTTGCTATCTGCATAATTTACTTATGGGTTGTGGTTACCTTGTAGTTGCTTGTTTTATTATGAGTTGCTTCTTTGTAGATGAATCTCATGACAGCAACAGACCTTCCTCAAGGTCAGCGCAGGAGGTCACCAGACCAAGAACAAGAGCAGATTATGACTATGATAGGGATTATTATTACAGGTTCAGAGACAGGGGTTAGTTTTTCCATTGTTATTGCAGAGTGTTATATGTTAAACACATTGTTACAGAATGTGTTGTATGATCAAAAACACAATGTGTTGTCACAAATTTGTTTGTTATTTGACTTCCAAATAATAGTGTTGTCACATGTCCATATGTTGCTTGGGGCCAAAAGGGGAGCAAAAAAAGAAAAAAGAGTAACATTGTCTTCCATCCATATATGTCGTAATAGGAGACTAAGGAGGTCTCAGGTGGAGTTGGCTGTCCCATCTTATATAGGGGTCAAATTGGGCTAGTCCGCCGAAGACGGATGTGATGGTCATTGGCGCAAATAAAACGGCGACAACGCATTTCCATTCTTTGGACTGCATCCTGCTGGAGATCTAGTAGTACTGCTACAGGAGAAATCCAGCAGGAGTTTGAGAATGAATGCTGAAGAAGAAGAAGAAATTGGGCTAGAAGCCATGCTGAAGTCAGATGTGTCACATAAAAAGACTCAGATATCACAATAAAGCTGCAAACCATGACACAATGCACTCAGGACTACATCCTTCTATTCTGCAGGAGTTTGAGAACGAACGCAAAAGTGTTGTCACGAAATGTTTGTTTTATTTATTGCAAATAACATAGTTATTTATAGTTATCATCATTGGTATTTTTCAGGGTCGCATGATTACTAGTGGATGTAATTTTCAGGGCCATAAGATTGCTAGAATTAACAGGCATGCCTTGAAACACTAACATAAACCTTAAGAACTGTTGATTTATTAACTTGTGTCAGCAATTAACTCTTTATCTTAATAAGTAGTTTCCCAGTTCCACTGTGACATATTTAGAAGCAACTAAAGGTGGTTGTTGTTGTTGTTCGTCCATCACAAGTGATGATGACCATTTGTTACATCCACTTTTGAAAATTCATATATAAAAGGTGGTTAAGAAGCCATTAAATGATTAATACCACTGAGGAACGCTGTAGTCTAATTGACAGTGAGCTTTTTTACTATCACAGTGTTACAGTGTGCCAGGATCAAAACCACGTCTGGACAAAAAGAAATTGAGGAAATTATTCTCACCTAACACTCTTCCTGACCTGGCGCATGTGTTGGGGAAGGTAAACACAGCAAGGAAGGGAATTGGTCACCCCACCTAACAGTTGCTGCAGCTTAGTATATTAAAAGTTATCTTTATTCTCGACGGCATGTTGCAGTTATGGGACCTACCTTTGCTTTTAAAAATTGAGGATTTATCAGCTTACCAGCATGAATGGAAGGTCCATTGAATATGAACAAGTAGCAATATGTTACCAAAAAGTATAGAAAAAAGGGATAAAATGTAATATAAATGATATAAACAGAAACAACTACGGTACTATATATCAATAAAACCTTTATCAAGAAATATTTCTACATTATGTCAAAGGGCCTTTATAAAAAAAAACATCTACTTTAATTCAAATGGTCTTTATCAAGAAATATTTCTAAATTATGTCAAAGAGCCTTTATTAAAAACAAAATCTACTTTAATTCAAATGGTCTTTATCAAGAAACAGAAGCACAACAGTAATAATAAATAAATAAAAAAATTAATTAACTAGAAAGCTCTTACAAATCGTTTAGTGTTAGTTGAAGGTAATACGCAGAATAACTAACAATACCGCCTAAGACGGATATGTCATGCAAGTGGTGCAAATAAAATGACTCGATGCATTTCCATTCTCTGGACTACATCCTGTGGAAATCTAGTAGGATCATTGATCTGTTGCAAGAGAGATTCAACATGAATTTGAGAATGAATGCTGAAGAAGAAGTCTAACAATAGCTTAGTTTTATCAACCACTTATTGAATCTAGGAATGTTGGAGTGTTCCACAGGCCAGTGAAGTATTGTTTACTGCTATGATATAATTCTAAACATAACTTTGTTTCAGCAAAAATAATATTGTCCATACTTTGTGTGAATTTCATTTTTATTTAAGAAGCACTCTATATGACATACTATGATTTTGGAAATGTTTATCAGTTTGGGTTTATGACCTTATAATTTTGGCAATTATTGGGAAGGTTTCCTGGCCTATAATTCTGACATTATTTTATATGTCCATATTGTTGTTGTTTCATCCCCAGGAATTATGAGAAATTAGTTATTACTTCCTATGTGCAATGGGGTGGTTTCTCTCAATCTTTATTTCATTCCCAGAATACTCTCCATGTTGTGCAATACTTGGAGAAAAATCTTGTAAGAATGAGGGGTGGAGGTTTTGTGGCTTTTCTACCTTTCCACATCATGCTGGATCTCTCCTGCAATACATCCTTTCCTATCAGAGTTATCCATAGAAACCCAGCTCTGAAGCAATTATTGAAATGGGTTGGGCAGCAAGTTATGCATTCCATCCATTCAAGAGGGCTCTCTAATTATACAGAACTAACATGTTTGCCTGATTCTGGGCTCTCCCAGGTAATTGTCACATCCTACACAGAGTTGCTGTTCACCACACCCCAGGTACCACCACCAATTCAGAGTATAATATACACATTGACAGCTAGGACCACGGTCATAGCTGTAGGAAGTTCTTCTGATTCTCCCAGTGTGATGTTAACGTTTTTTTTCTTCTGAATATTGCACCTCACCTCACCATATACACTGAACATTTTGGAAGTATGTCCATGACTGTCCTAATACAGCCCACTCTCGCCTTACTATATACACACTGAAAATTTGTCCATCCATAAACTCGTAACCCATCAAGGTTGCAGGGACGCTTCATTGGTTTTGTCAATAGAGAGTCTTCTAGTGATTTCTATCTTCAGTGATGAGAATGAGTGGGAAAATCATTATCTGTCCAGTGTTTGATATTGTCTGCCTATGCTTTTCTTTTACCTCTTCTTCTTCTACCTTCAACTGTACCGTGCAAGATCATTTTTGACAGGAAATCATACTTGTCCAAACCATGCATGTTTTTTTTAACTATTGAAAGTAATGGTTCTTGTGAACTTGTGAGATTTTCTACTTTATTTCTTACGTAGACATTTGTCTTATGCTAAACATCATATGCAATTTGTGTTTATTTGTGTTATGCTCGCTAGGAGGTGCTCAAAGTTTATCTATAACATTTCCATTCTAAGGCCTGTATCTGATGAATGAAAATGAGGACAATCAAAACAGGTCATTTGTGTTTTTAAAAAGAGTACAACAGACTAAATTAACATTTTTTTCCTTGATGTGTCTTAATGCCTCTAAGTTATATATCATTTTTTTTAGCATTTCACCATTACAGTTTACTTATCCATGTATAAAAGTGTTATGCTGTTTATATATTTTTTATTTTGTAACCACTGTACATTGAATGACAACAAGACTAATCCAGTAAAGGGGTTGTTTTTTGTGCAGGTTATGGCTATGACAGTTACGGTCGGGATGTAGATTACTATAACAATGAGCGGGAGCGTTATTACAGATACAACAAAGAGAAGGAGGCTCGGTACACACAAGCATATTACGAGGAGTACTATGGAACTAAGTAAGCCTCTATGTGATGTATTGTGTTCTTTGTTTTAGGTTGTGCCGTTTTTACGTTTATTTGTCTGTGTTTATTGAACTGTGGTTACTGTATTTTGAACTGATCCATATATGACCATCCCAGCTAATGTCTAATACTAATCATGCTGATAGTTCCTGTAGCTACTGATTTAACACATTCCTTATTGAGGCCCACATGTGCCTATACCTATGTAAGCAAAGATGATTTCAAAATTCTTTAGTCTCATTACAGACGAGTCATGAATTGAACCATTTAAGTGAGTATTTGTTAGTTACTGGAACTAATGAAGTACACAACAATAGATGACCATTCTTGAGAAATTAGGTAGTATAGATTTGAAATGCTACCAATGACAACAAAAAACATCTTATCCAAAGTATCTTCATTCCAACTCTGTGCTACCAATGTCAAACATGGTCCTTAACAACAAAACGTAAGAGCCAGCTGGTTACAACAGAGATGAGATGTCTGAGAAAAGCCACAGGAGTGACCAGAAGACACAGAATTAGAAATGAGGTCATAAGAGAAAGAGTGGGTGTCATATCAATTCTACAATACATACAAAACCAACAGATACAATGGTTCGGTGATCGGGAAAGAATGTCATGTGATTCATTAGTTTATAAAGCATATATGAAGAGAGGAGAAGCAGAAAGAAGAGCCAGGGGTAGACCTAGAGTACACTGGATCGACAACATTAAAGAGACATTACACGAACACCAAATAACATTATCTGAAGCTGCCAAAAAAGCAAGATCAAGAACATTGTATCTCCCTCAACACCCGTAAAGGGTAAAAGAGGAAGGAAAGAAGAAGATAGATTTGAAGTGCACAACACTAGATGGCCATTCTTAAGAAATTAGGTAGTATGGAATTTGAAGTGCACAACACTAGACGGCCATTCTTGAGAAATTAGGTAGTATGGAAATTGAAGTGCACAACACTAGATGGCCATTCTTAAGAAATTAGGTAGTATGGAATTTGAAGTGCACAACAATGGTGTCATTTTTTACCTTCCTTTTGTTTGACCGTTGCTGCATGCCTGTTTAGAAATCTATCAGACACCACTGTTATATCATTTGTTTCTCTTCTAGTATGTTTAGAAATCTGTCAGACAGATCACTGTTATATCATTTGTTTCTCTTCTGTTCTGGTATGTTCAGAAACTTCCAAACTTCTAAACACATGCTTCAGGACTGCCCAGTATACAAAGAGACAACAAATCTGGCCATGGGGCATCAGTGCTAACCTGGAGAAGACTGCAGACTTCACCCTGACAACTGGACTAACAATATAACGTGACTGCAGATACTGAACACAAAAAAAGATGAAGACATGGATGTGATGATTAAAATGCAGAAAGTGAGAGAAAACTGCGTTGCCATAGGAAATATATAGAAAGGAAAGAAGTTGAAACCTGGTAACAGGAGACAAAACTGGAAGTGAAAGCTTTGGGGCACCCACGAGGATTTCCTGTTGATGACTGAATTTATGGAGGCAACTAACCTGCCAGAACAGACCACTGAGCATAGGAAATTGATTGCCGAAGAGGAAATTACATAAATACAAAATTAAGAATGTTTAACTCAAATGTTAAATTGTTTACAGTACTGTTGTATGGCTCAGAAACATGGACTACTACAAAAGAAACAACCAGAAAATTATAAACGTTAATAAATGGATGTCTTCGTAGAATATAAGTTTTAACTAGTATAATATCACCAACGAGGAACTCTTGCAAAGAAAAAATACAAATCCATGGAGGAAGGAAGAGTTAAAGAAGTGGCGCTGAAGAATATTAGAATATGCATTAAAAATACCAATGGACAGCATGTAAATAGGCATTACTCTGAAGCCCACAGGGTAAAAGGAAAAGAGAAAGACCAAGAAATTCCCATAGGAAAGATGCAAAGACATAGAGACTGGTTAGGCACGGAAAGAGCTGGAAGAAATAGTTAAAGATAGGGCAAGATGGAAGAGGCTTGTTTGAAGACCTATGCTCTGCAGGGAACTAAAAGGTGGATAGATAGAAGTGTAGATCAACAATAGAATGCCACACACTTCTGTCAACTTATGGTTTTTCTTCTTGACTCCTAGTTTCCACTTGTGTGAATTCACCAGTTTTAAACTTCATTTCAATGTTATTTATCTCATTTTCTATTTTGGTTTATTTGAACTGTATTTGATGAAGATTATCTACTATGATTTAGCTGCGGATTTTTGAAACTGTATTTGATGAAATTCTCTCCTATGATTTAGCTGCGGATTGAACAGTATTTGATGAAGATTATCTACTATGATTTAGCTGCGGATTGAACAGTATTTGATGAAGATTATCTACTATGATTTAGCTGCAGATTTTTTAAACTGTATTTGATGAAATTCTCTCCTATGATTTAGCTGTGGATTGAACAGTATTTGATGAAGATTATCTACTATGATTTAGCTGCGGATTGAACAATATTTGATGACAATTATCTTCTATGATTTAGCTAGTAGTTATGTAGAAAACAAGTGATGAAGTTTTGCTGCATGACGACTAACACACTATCACTATCAGAAGTTCACGTGAAATAATACACACAATGGCAAACAAGCTAAAATCATTCAAAAAACAATATACATGACATAATCAACGTTTCGACCAAAAGGTCTTTTTCAAGATAACGCACAAAACATCAAAGGATGACACATAGAAATTACCACACCACACAAACGTGTCTGACTGAAATATGGAAGTGAAATGCGAACTGTATTTGATGATGATTCTCTTCTATGATTTAGCTGCTGATTGTTTGAACAGTTTCTTGTTCTCTTAAGAAACAGATTGTCTGTACTTGATGAACAATTGGAATAGAACATTTACAAGGAATGTTTGAAGTGTCTTTTAATGACAAGAATGTTAGCGTGTTACTGATATGGTTCTACATTGCCTGGTACATGTGCATTTTGCTATACTAACATTTGAATAGATTAATCTTAGTTGTCTGATGGTTGACCAGTGGTCAAAGTGGCAGGGAGTGGGAAAAGTGTGGTAGGAGAACATGATGTGAATTGACAGTAGAAGTAGGCACAGATGCATTGTCCTTGATGTCTTTCTAGACAATGGTATTATTCTTCTTCTTTTCATCGTTCATTCTCAAACTCCCACTGGATATCTCTTGTACCAGGACCATGTTCCTATTAGATTTCCAGAAAGATGTAGTCCAGAGAATGGAACTGTGTTGTGTCGCCGTTTTATTTGCACCAATGGCCCGACACATCCGTCTTTGGTGGGATAGTATTATTGATTGTTGTGATATAACAAATGTAACCTACCATCCATGGTGATGATGTGTGTGATTCACAAGACCAATGTAAGCTACAAAGAGTCTTATATGGTATCTTCAAGGAATCACAGACCTACTTGTACCGTGTGCTGTTATATCTTATTATAGTTGCAGCCTTTAACTAACTGCAATCATTTTCTTCTTTGTCTTTATACCATTCCTAATCTTTCCCCTCCATGCAACACAATCCAGGCATCCAGTTCCCATGATTCCATATCAATGCCTGTCATGCACATTATGTGTGTATACTCCTTTATATCGCAGTAATGGTTGACCATGAAATCTTTTCCCAGACTGTAGTTCCTCATAAAGTAGATCATTTAGTATTCTGCAATCTTTCATCCTCCATCAATATAAGGTAATCCGCAGAAGACGGATGTGTCAGGCTATTGGCACAAATAAAACGGCGACACAGCGCATTTCCATTCTCTGGACTACATCCTGCTGAAAATCTAATAGGACCATGAGAGATCCAACGGGAGTTTGAGAATGAATGCTGGAGAAGAAGTAGAAGAAATATAAGATAATACTGCGTGAAACTTAACAACAATTGTACTTATGTAAAACACAGGTTTTTAGAATGTCCCACTTAGACATGATGGACTATCACTAAAACTAGGGGGTTATGATATGCAAACAAGAAAACATACAAAATCCCTCCTCCAGTGTGTCCCGTTCGAGTCTGTGCAGACTGCACATAGAAAATACTGTGATATTGCTTGTTCTTTCCAATACATCAGTGTTAGTGGCTTTGGCTTGCCAAAGAATTCCAAGAATTCTACACAGGCACTGCATCAAATCTTGATAATGAAAATAGATTGAATCAACAAGAGCACATGTGAATTCCGGAGGGAAAGAGACAAAGAGGAAGACCTAAAGCTACCATAAAAAAAACACCATACTTAAAGAAGGGGAAATTATCTGTTGTAAGACAATACAAGAACAAAATAACAAAAAGTGCAGACAGCGAACCACAATTCATGGAGAATGAAAACCTCTGCCCTATGTGCCGCCTGTGGCATGAAAGGAACCAACTAACTGCATGTGAAAGCTGCTTGTGAATGTACAGTAGTAAGTTTTAATGAAAGAAGATTATAGTGTGATATTTGTAGATCTTGATATAAATTGGGTAGCTGCGTGATATTTGTAGATCTTGATATAAATTGGGTAGCTGTGTGATGTTTGTAGATCTTGATATAAATTGGGTAGCTGTGTGATGTTTGTAGATCTTGATATAAATTGGGTAGCTGCGTGATATTTGTAGATCTTGATATAAATTGGGTAGCTGTGTGATGTTTGTAGATCTTGATATAAATTGGGTAGTTGTGTGATATTTGTAGATCTTGATATAAATGGGTAGCTGTGTGATATTTGTAGATCTTGATATAAATGGGTAGTTGTGTGATATTTGTAGATCTTGATATAAATGGGTAGCTGTGTGATATTTGTAGATCTTATATAAATAGGTAGCTGTGTGATATTTGTAGATCTTGATATAAATAGGTAGCTGTGTGATGTTTGTAGATCTTGATATAAATGGGTAGTTGTGTGATATTTGTAGATCTTGATATAAATAGGTAGCTGTGTGATGTTTGTAGATCTTGATATAAATGGGTAGTTGTGTGATATTTGCAGATCTTGATATAAATAGGTAGCTGTGTAATATTTGTAGATCTTCGTATAAGCAGGTAGCTGTGTGATGTTTGTAGATCTTGATATAATTGTGTAGTGTAATATTTAGAGATCTTGATGTAGATAGATTGTGATAAGTGTAATGTATGTAGATTTTTGGTATGTGCAGACAGAAGTCGATATGATGATTCTAGATCTTGATATGAGGGGACATTAAGTGTAATAGTTGTAGTAGATCTTGATATGAGGGGACATTAAGTGTAATAGTTGTAGTAGATCTTGATATGAGGGGACATTAAGTGTAATAGATGTGGTAGATCTTGTTGTGAGAGTACATTAGGATGTGTAATAGATGTGGTAGATCTTGTTGTGAGGGAACATTTCCCTATAACATTGTACTATCACACTCACGGTGATATCACAATTTAAACTATTTCAATTATGTACCATTGACATTCCCCATTAACATTGTACTATCACACTCACAGTGACATTACAATTTACACTATGTCATTCTCAAAGTATTACTCATTTTGAAACCCAGCTATTAATATAATTTCCAACCACTTAAATCATTTTTCACCATCATTAGTTCAAATAATGTGACAAATACTTGCTCATGCACCTTCCCCAGTCATGTATTTTGTGGTGTATCCACTATTCTATCATAGTAGTGAAACATCATAGATAGAAGGAAGATGGTTTGACAATATACAGCAACAGACTAGCTGAACATTTCTGCTAAAAGCATTCATTTCCTTTTATGTCTGTAAGTTACGAAAGTCGTAAGTTCAGGGACATATATTTTTCAGGAATACCATAATACGTAGCTTGGGATATTAACCTAGTGCACATGAGAACCACATTTCAATGTGTGTACTAAACCAGGAGTAGGTAACTAAGGTCATGCACTGTGTAATTCTTATAAGTGAAGGTGACCTAGTAGTGCTCATCATATTTACAAAATAGAAGTGAATATCATTGTGTGTGCATTGATTTCTGCTGTCATCTTGGAAAAGCTGGATCTTAAATTATTGATGCAATCAGCTTAGGAGAGTCTTCTTTAAGTCAGTCTAAGACATTTGGGCAGTATTTACATACTGAAAGTGAATTAAAATTATTTGAAGATGACCCACATCAAGGTATGGCAGGTAAAATTTACTGTTAAAACCATGTTGATTGTGTTCTTTGACATTGGTGGCCTGATTGATCATGAATACATCACAGGTTGTCATTACGAATTCAACAAAATAATCCTGCAATGCCTCAGCCGTTACTAGACAAATTGAGGAGATCCAAGTCATTGTGACTAGACAAATTGAGGAGATCCAAATCATTGTGACTAGACAAATTGAGGAGATCCAAATCATTGTGACTAGACAAATTGAGGAGATCCAAGTCACTGTGGTTAGACAAATTGAGGAGATCAAAGTCACTGTGACTAGAAACATTCAGGAGATTCAAGTCACTGTGACTAGATAAATTGAGGAGATTCAAGCCACTGTGACTAGACAAATTGAGGAGATCCAAGTCACTGTGATTAGACAAATTTAGGAGATCCAAGCCACTGTGACTTGGCACTGCCCAGACATCACCCTGTAGAGTGGTCCACATGCAATTGGATTGTGCATTGACAATGCCCCTACACAGGTTTGTCATCACAGTGAACACAATAAAGATGCAACCAATATTCATTTGCTCCCACAACCTTCATACTGACCCTGTCTTGCTCCATTTAACATTTTCATATTTTTTGTAATTTAAGAGAACAATGAAAGGTCACTGATTTGATGAAATTAAGATCTGACAAGACAAATTGAGGAGATCCAAGTCACTGACAAGAAAAATTAAGGAGATCCAAGTCACTGACAAGAAAAATTAAGGAGATCCAAGTCACTGACAAGACAAATTGAGGAGATCCAAGTCACTGACAAGAAAAATTGAGGAGATCCAAGTCACTTGTGACTAGATTAATTGATGAGAAATTACACATGCTAGAATGGAGATGTCCATCTCTGTAGTGGTATTGTACATAGAGAGTCTGTGATGGACAAGATACCTGGTTCAAATCCACCACAAGAGTTGAGCATCTGGACTGTTATAAAAGCAATGGCAAACTGCTGAACATATTTATATTTCCTATAAAATCACTATAACCAAAAATTTCTGGGTTGTGCGCCACATCCTAAATAGGATATGCTACCAGTTTTTTAAGAATGGAGATGGTATTGTGACATGATTTGACAAAACTAGTTACAACTGGCTTTAATCAAACATATGTTAAAACATTTAAAAAATGTATCAGATGCAATACGTACCTGGTAACTTTTGATATTTCAAAATCTATTATTTATATTTATAATATATTTATATATATTTATATATTTTTATTTATTTCACCCTGTAGTTTTACTGTAATCTGCCCAGATAATTCTGTGTATACCATTCAATGTCCTCCTAATTTGATTGAATTATAACAGTTATATATTTTTTGTTGACCATGGCACTTACTATATTTTGACATATATATATTGAAATGTCAATGTAGACCGACAGCGCTTCATATCATAGCTGTGTGGGTTCTGGGCTATGTCACAGTTCTGAGTCTCAAGTTTCTTGAAATCGCTAGGGGAAATCAGTGATCTTCCTTGCTGTGTTTCAATTTCCCCAACAAATTTTATGTTTCATAAATCAATATCCTGTCAATCATGATGACATTCTGTGATGTTTGTCTATATTTCTTTTTTCCTCTTCTCTTTCTGTCTTCAAATGTTCCTTGCAGGATCAATTTTGAAAAGGAATCATGTCAGGTTATATTTCCAAACCATGCTATGAATTTTGTGAAGTCTATGGACTTCCATTGAGAGTCTTGTGTTGTCTATGAACCTTCTTGACAGTCTTGTGGAATGCATAAATCCCCATTAACAGTCTATGAACCAACAACGACAGTATTCTGAATTCTATTAACATCTTAAATGACTTTGTGAAATCTTTTAATCTCTTTGACAGTTTTGTGAAGTTGTTTATCCGCTTTAACATCCTTGTGATATATCTTAACAGTCTTAACATCCGTCTTAACAGAATTGTGAAATTTAACTCTTCTGACAGAATTTTGAAATAAAACTCTTCTGACAGAATTTTGAAATAAAACTCTTCTGACAGAATTTTGAAATAAAACTCTTCTGACAGAATTGTGAAATTTAACTCTTCTGACAGAATTGTGAAATTTAACTCTTCTGACAGAATTGTGAAATAAAACTCTTCTGACAGAATTGTGAAATTTAACTCTTCTGACAGAATTGTGAAATTTAACTCTTCGGACAGAATTATGAAGTCTAACTCCTCTGACAGAACTATGAAGTCTATTTCCTCTTACAGAACTGTGAAGTCTAACTCCTCTGACAGAACTGTGAAGTCTAATCCTCTGACAGAACTGTGAAGTCTAACGCCTCTGACAGAACTGTGAAGTCTAATCCTCTGACAGAACTGTGAAGTCTAACGCCTCTGACAGAACTGTGAAGTCTAACGCCTCTGACAGAACTGTGAAGTCTAACTCCTCTGACAGAACTGTGAAGTCTAATTTCTCTGACAAAATTGTGAAGTCTATCTCCTCTGACCCATGTACCCCACCTGAGTTTAAGGCTCCTCAAAGAGGTTCAAAGACTGTAAAAAGGGTTTATATAATTGACAAGGTATTTAAGGAGTTAATAGACTTCACAATACAGTCATTATTGGTCTACATATATCATCATCATCCCCATAACCAGTCAGTTATGTAGGTTCTAACAACACTTTGTATGAAGAAAAAATTATTAAAAGCAATAAAGATTTCCAAATAAAATATTTTGGACATATTAAAAGACATGACACCTTGTTGAAGATCTCACTTGAGAGTAAAGTTGAGAGGAGTAAGAGTTAGGCAAAGATACAGGTTTGAGAGTAACATCTTGAGATGGACAGGTTACAGTCTAGCAGAATGAACCACCAAGAAAGGAGATAGGGGATGTTGGAGGACTGTTGCAGCCAACCTTCGTTTTGGAGATGACACTTCATGATGATGAACCCTTCAGGGTTGCAGGGATGCCACTCTGGAAATATCAGCACTAAAATTTCTCTATAACTCTCTGTTCTCATTTCTGCGTTTAAGTGTGGAGAATCTTAATTCTGTCCAGTCTTTAATATTATTAATCATGACTTTCCACTGACCCCCCCCCTCTTCTTCTACCCTCAACTGTTCCATGCAAGATAGTTTTGGGAAGGGAATCGTGCCTCAACATGTGGCCAAACCAGACAAGTTTGCGACACTTCACCACTGCCATGAGATGTTCTTGTTGTCCTGCATGGGTATTGCAAGAGTCCACATACATCACAAGACTGTGGGAGTTTATAGACTTCACATGACTTCACATGTCATTGTTGATATATGGATTTTATAAGACTGTCAAAAGGGTTCATAGGCATCACAAGACTATGGGTTCATAGATTTTACAATACTGTCAATGAGGTTTCATATATTTCACAAGACTGTCAATGGGGTTTCATAGATTTTACAAGACTGTCAATGGATGGTCATAGATTTCACAAGACTGTCAATGGGTGGTCATAGATTTCACAAGACTGTCAATGGGTGGTCATAGATTTCACAAGACTGTCAATGGTTGGTCATAGATTTCACAAGACTGTCAATGGGTGGTCATAGATTTCACAAGACTGTCAATGATACTCATAGCATGAAAAAGGTGAAGAATTTACCAATAGTCAATTGTCAAATATAAAAGTCCATCAAAAACAGATGTGTCAGGCCATTGCTCCAAATAAAACTGTGACACAACGCATTTCCATTTTCTGGACTGCTGGAAATCTAATAAGACCATTGTCCTGCTACAAAAGAGATCCAGCAGGAGATTGAGAATGAGCGCTGAAGAAGAAGAAATGTAAAAGAATACATTTTTCTGATAAAGAATGAGAAATAGCTTAGGCTTATGCCAGTACACAAATAAAAACTGCTCACGCAGATCAGGTAAAAAAGGCATTAATTTTATATGAAACATTCATTCTCAAACTTTCACTGGAACTATCTTGTAGTGGGAAAATGGTCCTACTCGATTCCAACAAGATTTAGTGGAGAGAACGGATATATGTTATGTCACTGTTTTATTTTTGCCAATGGCCCTTCAGCTGCCAACAGTAATTATTATGTAGAAATTAGTTGTTTGAAGAAAATTGTTGACAAGCATTGTGACAGTAGGCAACATTAGTTAATTTTATTTAGTAATTAGCATAAAATGAGAAAGAACTGCAGAGACATACTGAACAGCTTAATCTGATGACATAGAAGAATACACATAGCAATAATGGTTATCAGCATTAGGAATAAAGGTATTTCACCTATTCCAATTGGCATAGCAGTGATCATGAGTTGAATAATGTTTTGTCATGTTTAGTAACACCACTCGCATTCTTTGTTGAATACTTTTGTCTAAATTTTGATTATGTTTTTGTAGCATCATCCACCTTCCATTTGATTTTTTTCTTGGCTATCAGTAATCTTACCTGCCTTGGCAATTCACTGCACCCATTTGTATAGGTATGCAGAATATTACAAGCAACTACAACAGTATCAACAGCAGCAACATCGCAGTGGAAGACTAAGCAGTCAGGACTTTGATCAATACAGCAATCATAGCCACTCACGGTCCAACAGTCAGTCACGTGGGAGCACACCTGCCGTTGCTTCCTCTCCTAGAGTCCCATCTTCACCTGGGTAAAACAAACAACCACTGTTGTATTTAGACAGAATATTATCAGATACAATTATTTATTATAGCGTTGAAAATATTATTTTATTATGAAAAGATGGTTAAATTTAGTATTTAATTAAATTGCCAAAATGAATAATGACTAAAAATTAATTATACAAAACATGATTAATGACTAAAATTAATTAAGCAAAAAATAATTAATGATTAAAAATTAATTATGCAAAAAATGATTAATGACTAAAAATTAATTATGCAAAAAAAAGATTAATTGCTGTATCTGTTGTGTCATTGCAAAGATTATTCATTTGTTTTTATCAAAGTTCTAAAAATTGTATTCTTCTTCTTCAATGTTCATTCTCAAACTCCTGCTGGATCTCTCTTGTAGCAGGACCATGATCCATTTAGATTTTCAACAGGATGTAGTCCAGAGAATGGAAATGAGTTGTGATGCCATTTTATGTGCGCCAATGGCCTGACACATCCATCTTCGGCAGGAAAATATTGTTCAGGAGTGATTAGTTATTAGAAACATGTGTAATGAACAAACATCAAGAAGACAGGATTGATGCCTTTGAGATGTGGATATGTAAATGAATAGGGAGAACTTCATGGAAAGAGAAGAAAACAGATTTTTACAACACATTGTATGAAAAATATAACTATTAAAGGCGACAAAAATAAAAAAAAACACATAATTACACCTTACTTGAATGTTGAGTAGAGACGAAGTGAGCAAGAGATAAACAGAGATACAAGTGGGAGATGGAAGTTAAAAGACAAATGATTTACAGTATATTTCTACCAACACTGTGGTACCAGTGCCAAACCTGGTCTCTCTCATCTTCACATTACAGAAAGATAGTGACATGGGAGATGAAATGCTTGAGGAAAGCTGCAGGAGTCACCAGGCTTGATAGATTATGAAATTAAGATATCAGGGAAAGAATAGGTATAAAACCTTGCACAGAATACATAAAAAGGCAGCAGATCAAGCGGTTTGGCCACATTATGAGAATGTATCATGACAAGTTGCCCATGCAGGCATATAACAGACCGAGATCAGTGTACAAAACCAGAGGAAGATCATGACAAAGATGAATAGAAAACATCAGGGACATCATGAACAAACAGTCATAGCACAGTCACTGTGACACATCTGGCCTTGGAACACAAGCTCGAGCTCCAATCACCCCTACGCTTAATGGCAAGAGTGGATAACAAACTACCTAAGGAAAGACAATAATATGTCAATATTCTATTTAAATGTTTTTTTTGTAATAGCAATTTTGTAATCCACCGACAACATATTATTTAACAGCGTAAGCATAGCCACCAGCATCAAATACTTGAAATTATTTGCTTACACTACATTTCACTATAATTTAATATGTTATATGCCAAAAACCACCAAAGACGGATGTGTCGAGTGCTATTGGTGCAAATAAAATGACAACATGTGACGTTTATTTTTTGGACTACTTGGTGCTGAGAATAAAGTACTACAATTGTCTTGTTACAATAGAGATCCAGCTGGAGTTTGAAAATTAACACCTTAAACAAATTATATTGTGAAAAACGACAAATAATATATTGTATTTTAGGTGTTTTTTTAAACGATAAGGAAACTAAACCATCTTACTTGAAATTGTAATTCTCAGGACACATTTTAAACAACTTAAACATAGCCTATAGTGTTTAATATTTATTTTGTTTGAGCTAAATGTCACTCTAATTTAACATGTTATGTGCTGTGCTGTGTAGAGTTAAATGTAGATTGATTGATAAACTGACTAGATTTGCTGCATTCTTGGCAGACTCAGAGGTGCACAGTATCTTTCAGCAGATGGTAATTGGTATGCATGCTGCTAAATCTATGTATGATTTTTCAACATCTGGAGATGTGTGTTATTATTATTATTGTATATCTGTCCATTTTTGTCCATGTCCATGATGTATCTAACCCAAAATTCTATATTTCACCATAAAATAACCCATAAATAATGTATTTCTACTCCAAAATAATTTCTAAATTCTATATTTTAATCCAAAATGACCTCTAAATTCTGTATTTCAACTCAAAATAACTTCTATACTCTGTATTTGAACCCAGTATAATCCCTAAATTCTGTATTTCAACCCATTATAATCCCTGAATTCTGTATTTCAACCCAAAATAACTCAAAAATTCATTTCTATTTAAATACAAAATAACTAATAAATTCTATATGTGAATCCTAAATAACCCATAAATTTTGTATTTCAACTCAAAATAACTCCTAAATTAATTTTGTTTTCTTTCAACCCTTTAACTCTTTAATTGTAAACCCCACAATTAAACAATAACAACCACATTTACCCTGTAATTCTTTCATACTTTCAGCCAATAGTACCCTTGCTGTCAGCATATCTGAGGTTGTTTACTATGTCTATCTATATGTCTATCTATATGTCTATCTTGATGTTCAGTGAGAATGATCTGTCATGAATTATGAATGCAGGGGATCATCACCGCACACCTGACAAGTCCATAGGCACTCTGATCCCTGTTTCAGTAAACCAATCAGAGTGAAGTGGCTTACAGTTCTAATTTGGTGTTGATTTATCAGTGTCTTCGTATATATATATATATATATATATAATGTTTATTTTTATGTGAAATTTAACTTGTTAACTATACTTTCTATACAGATATTGAATATTCATGATGACAAAACACATCCTTGTCTTACTCCTCATTTTATAGGGAGAATAATTATTTCTTCACTTAAATCCTCCTGATAGTTTTATGTTTATTTTGATCTTCAGAAGTTATGAGTAATGAAACTCGTTTCCTATATGCAATTTGGGGAAGGGGAGTTACTTCAGAACTTGCTTTCATACTCAGAAGATTGCAACTTTCAGTGGTAGCAATGCTTTGAGAAAAACCTCATACTCAGAGGGGATCTATGCGAATGCAGAAGACATACACCTTGTATGAAGACATCCGACCACACGAAAGCTTGCAACCATTCGATGGTATCAATGTTGGCCATTTTTGCACCCCACAGTCTATATGACCGTACAACTTCAATACGGCCAGTATAGACTATGAAACATACATTTGTGTACATATAACTAACGATGTATTTGGTTCTAGTACATATTTTAAAAATTGTATGTAAATAGCAATATTTTTCAGCATCAACAAATCTGCATGTAGTTTTACTGGTTGATGAACATAGCTGGCTTACTAGTGGTGTTGGGTTTATTGGGATTGCTTGCTTTTGTCCTAACTCCCTGCTTGTTTGACCGTATATCGCCTGGACATTAATACATATCTAAAGAATATTTGTATGTGTACATGAAACATGCATACCATGTACAATATATTGTATATATCTAATTTTTGACATATGTGCACCATATGTATATGGTTAATGAGGATTGCATGGGAATACTTAAACATTCATCAGTAGAAAGAGAGCTTAACTTAAAATGCGAGATGACACTTGCAATGGCTGTCAGTTTCCAGTTTTACTAGATCACTCTGAAATAACTTTAAATATTAGGTAATCTTTCAGAAGTAGCATGTGAAAGCATCGTTTTAATATGCATATATCACCCGTATGTTGTCTAAATGGGAGCAAAACATAGCAACACACTAAATTCCATACATGTTGTAAGAAGCACGGAAGTTATGGGGTTTAATTGGCGTTCCATCCCATATATGATAAAAGTGACCCAGAAACCATGCTGAAGTCGGATGCATTGGCCAAAAGACGCATATCCTTTCTTTTTTGTGTGTGTTATACCTCTTTATGCCTTGGAGCGTTCTATGGAGAATGCATTTTTGTGTGCTTCATGTATGTTTGTTTTCATTGATTCTTTTATTTCTGTAATCTGTAATACATCTTTTTCATGGTCTGCCCCTGGCTTTGTATCCATAATGTGCATTATCCCAGCAAAAATAAACCATGACACAAAGCATTCCGTTCTCAGGACTGCATCCTGCTAATCTGCAGGAGTTTTATAAGGAATGCAAAAGAAGAAGAATATACATATACCCAGAATTAAGAATTGGTACTGCACATAGATAGGACATATGTGAAAATATCTATACTATCTACACACTTCTCCTTCCTATGGAGTATACTTCATTAATTAAAAATCAGTAGAACAAATTTTAATATAGTTCTAAAGTTCAAAAAGAGGAAAAGATGACTGATTGAAGTCTAGAGAATAAAGAAGAAGGGGAACAAAGCGTAGAAAGAACTGAATAAAAGAGAAAATGATGAATGTGGTTTGTTGAAGATCTACACTCTACAGGCAGCTGATTAAATGTATATGATTATTTTGTATTTTACATAATATGATTTCTTGCTTGGAGGTTAGGTCCTGACAATGTACTGGTGAGATTTATCTCACTGGTGAGATTTTTTTACACTGGTGAGATTTTTCACACTGGTGAGGTTCTTCGTATTGGTGCAGTTTATTACACTGGTGATATTTTTCATACTGGTGAGATTTATTGTACTGGTGAGGTTTATTGTGCCAGTGAGGTTTATTGTGCCGGTGAGGTTTATTGTACTGGTGAGGTTTATCATACTGGTGAGGTTTATCATACTGGTGAGGTTTATCATATTTTATTTGTTAATGCATGGTTATCTGACTATTTTTCCATGTTTTTTTCTTGTTTACAAGTTATTGTATGTGTATTTGCTCTAGACCTGATTACTATGGGAGTCATGATTCACGTCCATCAAGCCGTACAGACCACAGTCGCACAGATTACGGTAGAGCAGACCGTAGTCACACAGATAACAGTCGTACAGAACACAGTCGTGCAGAGCATGGCCGCACAGACCGGGGCCAGGACCACTATGGCAGAGGTTACTCTTCATATGATGGATATAATGCCTATTATGATGGTTACAGTTACGATCCATATTCTTATGGATATGGTTACCCTGGATACGATGAATACAATCAAGGTATAATTTTTTTGTTTAAGCGAAAGCTTGTCTTCTAAATAAAAGTTTAAAGGTTATATAGAGAGGATATCATACAATCCTATCTGGCATCTCTCTACTTACCCAGTTCCAGTCCAAGCCTCAGTTTTTAGAGACTATAACTGTTGTCCACCTATCACATTTTGAACTGAAGGTCTAGATCTTGGTCTTCCACACCTAACATATATAACGTATCAACAATTGTACTTACATAAAACACAGGTTTTTAAAACAGTTCCACTTAGACATGACGGACTATCACTAAAACTAGTGGGTAATGATGTGCAAATAAGAAAACATACAGATTACAATACACAAAACATATTCAATGTTTCAACCAAAAGGTCTTTATCAAGATGTGTGTTGTGATAATTTCTATTCATCGTCTTTTGATGTTTTGTGTGTATCTTGATAAAGACCTTTTGGTTGAAACGTTGAATATGTTCTATGTATTGTAATTTGTATGTTTTCTTGTTTGTACATCATTACCCACTAGTTTTAGTGATAGTCCGTCATGTCTAAGTGGAACTGTTTTAAAAAACCTGTGTTTTACATAAGCACACCTAACATGTCAATTGGACCTCCAGTTCTGAAGTAGTGGCCAGAGAATATTAGTTAGTTTATTCAAACTATTCTATAATTTAGTCAACAACCCTCCAATCATATTTTGAATAGCATGATGAGAGGGGAATAGTTTTGTGCATGGGGCTTGCGAGAAAGACTGTAGAGTGTCTGTCACTACAAGAATGAGGATGATGATGATGAGGCTTGATACTGGTACAATACAGGTAGCGTGATGTTGAGTTATGAATCAGTGTCATAGTACATAGTATTACTCATACAAGCTTTGTTGCCATCCACTGGTTGACTTGAAACTGTCTAACTACCAAAACATACTCTCTTGCAATGTCATCATTCATCAACCCTTCCAAGAATATGATTCCAGGTATACATTTCCTAGTTTCTGAGTTGATCATAAATTTTCTTCTATTCTGTGCTCTTTTCCAAACTCCTGCTGTGTTCTTTTCCTTTTCCAGAATGTAGTCCGGAGTTAAACATGGCCACTATGACCTCTATACGGAATAGAACAGTCAACTCCACCCCAAAACTTTCTTTACAACATGTACGTCGCTATTCCTTGCTCACCTATTGGACCTTGGCAACACACAGGCTTGTAATTCCTGGAGATTGAAACAACATTCTTTGCTCTCCTATTGTTACAAGTTGCTTGTAATTCCTGTGGAACGAAACGAACATTCTTTGTTCCTCTATCGGACCCCAGCAACACGATGGTGGTGTAGAAGAAGAAGATATGACACATTCATAAAGACTAGATAGGTGTAAATAGCTACAGAAGAACATTAAGATGAACACACATTTAGAATTGATATACTAGTATATTTTAATGTCACATTATTAAATTACTGTTTTACAAACTCTGAATAAATTTTTTGTCTAGGATATGATCAAGGACGGTTGACCCCTCCAAAATATAACTATCCCCATGTACGAGCATCCTTTGGACCAGGTGGACAGCTTGTCAAGGTTTTACCAAATCGTCCAAAAGATGGACAGCCTGCTATATTAGATATTCAGGATATTCAGATGATTCTTGAAAGCTGTCCAGAATCTGAGGAGCTGAAAATGTTCCCTGGACCCATGATACGGTCAGTATGATACTTCATGTAATAGCTTAGATTAAAGATGAAAGCATGAACAAGTTGAACCCATGATACGGTCAGTATGATACTTCATGTAATAGCTTAGACTAAAGATGAAAACATGGAGAAGTTGAAAAGGCGTAGAGGATTGACTGTAGTGTACTCAGGTTAGCACACATCTACTCAGTGACTCTCAAAGAAGCGGCCAGCCGCCTGCTGAGAGTACCACTCATAGAATGTAACTGCAGCGTCAATGGTTGGTTTGTTGCTGATGCAGCGGTCCATGTGCTCATGCTCTTTGATACAATGCCATTAAATGGCATTATATTTCTGGGAAGTCTGGATTTTCATCCCACCCCGGGACAGAACCAGAGAATAACTATCACACCTCCAGGAAGGTAGGTTTCAACCTATGCACTGCTCCTAGCCACTGTAGCCAAGATAGGGTTTACTGTGCTCATTCCCCACCACCAATTGACTACTGGTTATGCCGAAC
This sequence comes from Meghimatium bilineatum, assembly GCA_034231615.1. Classification (NCBI taxonomy): domain Eukaryota; kingdom Metazoa; phylum Mollusca; class Gastropoda; order Stylommatophora; family Philomycidae; genus Meghimatium; species Meghimatium bilineatum. Next base: position 7,898,894 of record CM067307.1, read on the forward strand.
TTCTCTATTGCTCCAGGCATGCAACCAAATGTTCAAGTCAAAAGGATTGTCATGTCCTGAGTCACTGTGCTTCTATGATGCGTTTCAGCCATAGGAAAAAACAGTGCTGTCAGTTTCCTTCTCCCCAGTGCTGCACAGTACATCTCTGGCTCCCTCCCAACCACAGAAGGTTGTTTATACATATATATTCAGGTAAACATGAAACACATTTCAACAACAAAATGAAAGCATAATTGTATAGACGACATGCCATGAAGCTTCTATAAGAAGATAACCTCAATATAACAGCATGTCATCCACTAAGGTTTTCTGTTGCATGGATGGTATGTCTAGTGGGCCATTGGTGAGACCCACAGATGCAACCACATGTGTGCAGCGTCAATCAACTAGAATGTTCTAGACTGGTCCCATCTACTTGGTGTTGCATTCTGGAGGACATTTGTTCATTGCTACTACCATTACATCATTTTTTCTGATATTTAAACTTAGCCCTTTGTTTTGACTTTCATTTGCAATGATATTTATAATTTCTTGTAACTGTGTCTCATTTTCAGCTATCAAAACTGTGTAACAATAAAAGACAGAATCAGAAGTGAAAACATTAGAGGACTAACAAACACAATGCCAATCCTGGATTGGAGGAAAACATCAGAGGAAAACAGATTAAGTGGTTTTCACATGCTTGCAGACTACCATCAGATAGTGCCCTAAAAAAAGCATTGCTATACAGGCACGATTGATACAAAATCAGGAGCAGACCATGCAAAAAATGGATTACAGAAATAAATAGTCAACAAAAACAAACATATATGAAGCACACAAAAAAGGCAGTTTTCAGAGAACTCTTCTCCCCCTGATGCATAAAGCAGTATAAAGCAAAAAGTAAAGGAAAAAAATAGAGAACAGTGTCATCAGCATATCATATAAGTTGTTTATATTATGCCCTCCAAGTGATATTCCTGGCATATCATATAGGTTGTTTATATTATGCCCTCCAAATGATACTCCTGGCATATCATAGGTTGTTTATATTATGCCCTCCAAGTGATATTCCTGGCATATTTTGTACAAATCTCATTATTATTGAATTAAACAGATTGGGTGACAGCATACAACCTTTCAAACCACCCTTATTTAATGTATTGAAAAACTCCCATTTGGTTATATATTTTTATGGCTGCTCTTTGTTGCCAAAACAGTATGTCTATTCTTTATTATTCTTATATCTTTACTATCAATATTTAAATTCTTCAACATTCAAATTATTTAATTATTTATTCTAGTCTATTTTCTCTCCCCAAGTAGTTTGTTATCAACTCTTGCCTTTAAGTGTATGTTATCCACTCTTGCCGTTAAGCGTAGGGGTTATTGGAGCTCGAGCTTGTGTTCCAAAGCCAGATGTGTAGTCTCTGCTGTGCTATAACCGTGTTTGTTAAACCACTTGATCTGCTGCCTTTCTATGTATTATGTGCAAGGTGTTACACCTATTCTTTCCCTGATGTCTTCATTTCGTAATCTATCGAACCTGGTGTTCCCTGCAGGTTCCTCAAGCATTTCATCTCACATGTCACTATTATTTCTTCATGTTTCGTTTATCATATGTCTTAGTGGAGTCAATAAATGGCCCACATGAGAATATCTCTAAAACAAGTTGTATGGAACTTACAACCTACTTATGGAAATAAATCAGATACATGACAAATATCAGACTAGGCGCATAATGTAATTTATCACAGTTTTCTTGATTAGGAACACCAGCATTACTGCACTACGAGCATTTCCCATAAATGCTTGCTATTCCATCAGCCATCTAAAAGTATATAAACTCAATGTCCTTGTCAGTTGTTGGTTGTGGGTTCTTCAGATCTTTCCAGTGAGGATACACTTTCTACCATTTTATGTATGTGACTACTTTCTGTCTCTGATAGCAGCAGTACACACAAGAAGGATGTCTTGCTGTTCTGTCAGCAGAAAGCTCGAGCTTGTGCAGAAAATATCAATATGATGGACAGAGAATCAGCACAGTTGATATGGAGATTTCTGGAACTACTGATAAAACAGAATGGGGTGAGTGACTACCGTATATATCCGTGTGTAAGCTGAGAATTATTTTATTATTTTCTGCTAGTGGTGTAAGCAGTTCGGCTTATATATGTGTACAACACAATTTGAAAAAAAATAGTTGTAGGAACATAAAAAATTAGAAAACAGAATCCAATAAAATACCGGTTACAAAGAAAAAAATTTATTGGTATCAGTACAAACAATCTTTTAAATCCTTCAAAGTTTGAATACTACTGGAAAAACGACATCCGTTAGGCGAAATTCATGATTAGTAGGCCTGCCACATATTTCATCCTCGTCTGAAACACTAGACCTATTTAATCTTTAGGGCACCGGATTAAAATTACGCAATCTTTCCCCTGCGCCTGGATTCTTTTTGGAAAATTTGTGATGAGTGTTTGGTAAAAGCAATAACTTTTTTGTTTGTAAAGATATCAAAATAATTTTTGCACATGTAAATAAAGGAGTGAATAATGAATATAATTGTGTTTTTGTTGTTGTTGTATGTGTGATATGACAGTTCTGAGCTGGTTGAAAATTGGGGAAACAAATACTTGAGCAATGTGTGGCAACATTGATAAAAATCCTCCTAAATATCTATTCCCATTGTATATATGTTGTTTCATATCTATACTAATTATAATATGGAATGAACAAACTAATAAAATGTGAAAAATATTGCATACAACGTCCGTTCATTCAGGACTAGGCTTAGCAGTACATACACGTTTTTATTTTAAATGCAGACACAAAGCACCCCTTATAGATATTGTTTTTGTGTTTTTCACTGATTAAATTAACATTCTTATAATAGAACAAGAACTAAAACACACAAAAAAACAATTAAAACATGTAGATATTACTTTCCATGATGATCACTCACCATGCCACCCAGTACTACATTTGATAGTAAAATATGGTGTCAAACATGGACAAAGTCATTACTGACATTTGTTGACAAAAATCAACTGGCTTTCTCCTTACAATCATAATGTGTAAAGGAATTTGACCTTTAGGCTGTAAAATATTCCTAGCTTCGTGTTGTGGGAAATATTTGTCATATGAGCTTAACTTCGTGTGATTCCCCGTTCCTATTTTCATTGCCATGACCCGTACTGATGAATTGGGGCATAGCAACAGGGGAGGGGGGGGGGTTAATGGTTATGCCTACAGGTATCACTTACATAATGATGTCGGGGGCTACAGTCACCTACAGAACCCAGGACATTAACAAAGGAACTTCGATGTCACTTTCTACACTATACATGGTATGCAAATCACTACCGTTAAATTCCGTGTATAACCCGAGAATTTTTGGACAATAAACAGAGATGGCTTCATACTCCTAGGCTTATTTTCGAGAGTAAGATCAAATTAAAAAAAAATTACGTCCAAATCACAGTAAAAATGGAGAAAAACACTTTAAAAAAAATTACAGTCACATGTCCCGATATATTAAGCCAGGATAAAATGACTAGGGCTCACCAGCAATCTAGAGCGTACTTACCATAATGCTAGGTCTCTAATTACATTAATTTCTATATATCATACAATATTTCCTTCGAAATCTCCGATATTTCTTGATAAAAACTCACTTACTAGGTCTATATCGTTATTTCAGAGACGCCGCCATTTTTTTAGAATAATTTCCCGGAAACGCTATTTTTAGCAATGGGTATTGCCGGTTTTATTTACCGTTTATAGTACATATATTTATATCATAAAGGTTTCAATTGATCATCGAAATTAGTCAGAAAAGTATACCAGTATCTGATGTTATTTATTGACCAAAATACGGTAATGGTCTGTGGAAAAAACAAATGAAATACCATAGCCTAAGCTGATTGGTAGCTTAGGCCTAGTCTTGTTTGTGTAGGGAAACACTAACTACCAGTAATCTAAACACTGTCACACACTTTCTTGTTGCGGTAAAGCAAATGTTACAACAGTTACTGACCGTCTACTAGGCTATAATACCTGTGTACAGAAAATTTAAAACAACACCTCAAAGGCAGATTTTGAGTATTTCCGTGCAATGTCGCTGGTCGGTCTTGCCAATTTTGAACATGGGACTCCAAGAATATAAATATTGACCAAGACAATAATCAGAAACATAGAATGATGTCCTAATTAATTCTGTGCAGAGGTCTTACTCTACATACTACGGTCTTGCACAAACACATTTTTGACATCCAAAACTTTGCCGCTTAGGCAGTGTTGGAGGGAGGAGAATGGGAGAGAAATCAATAGTGAAACCTCCCCACACTGTAAACATAACCAGTTACAAAGTTCAAACTCTTCTGTATCTTATAAAAACAAACGTGATCTTGCTGTCTTGCCTTTCATCCTTTCATCGTTTCCCACTTAAACGTTTCCCACTTAAATGTCACTGTCAGAAGCCAGCTGGTGACATAATAGTTACATAGTAATTACTATTCACGAGCGCTGTTCCGCGTCATAAGGCCCAGACACCCAACACAGACAATTCATTCAGGAAAATCTTTGTTCCCCAAAGTCTTGCCACCTCATAAACTGTCTATAGTCATGGATAGGGAAGTCAGCCTACGGGGTATTCATTATTTTCGGATATATTGTTCCGGAATACAGTAGCCACCAGGGTTTCATTCCTTGATTCATTCAAGTTACGTGAGTGAAGCAAATGAAAGGAATGCTATTTTCTTAGAGTTGCAAAAGTTTGTGTTAATTTCCATTTAGCATGTCGGTTCTTTCTTATGATGATGAAGTTCATTATTGCCGGCTTTGTTAAGTTGGGGATGTCGGTCTATAGTCGGACTTTCGACTTTCTCCACTTTTGGGAAGGGATAGTTAGGTTATCGGCCTACAATCGGATGGGTTTATATTCAGAATTTAACGGTACATCATGCATATTTCCATCGTAACTATGGTCATGTCATATGTGATATTAATGGGGACATACCAATAATATCATCCAATGTGAACAAGTCTCAAGACTTCACAAATTTTAAATATTTAATATTTTTACGTTAACCCTGGGCAGACTCAAAATATAATATGGATCATAGCGAAACAAGTAAATAAGGTGACTCTCGGAAACTCTAGTGGTCAAATAGTTTTAATATTTAAACATTCAAATAAATAAATATGTTTCCAGCTCTTTCGGCAACTTCTAAGCTTAGTGCGGATTTATAGACACAAATGATGTCTGTTCATAAAACAATTGCACCATCCCATAGTAGCAACAAAGTTCACAGATTTTTGTGGCAGGAATGCAGGATCTTTTAATATGATGAACGCTCTGATCCCAATATTTGTGTGGTTTACAATTAATCAGCTCCACTGTGTTTTCCTACTTAGACTTTACTGTCTGTTTAAGTGTGCTGTAATTTCATCAGAACCCTGCAGCAAGATAATTTGTAACTACTATTCACTAGGTAAATTGTGCAATTCCACATCAGAACTCCTGGACACAAATAATTAATTTATACATATTTAAACTCCTCCGGTTAAGGTTTTATGACTACGGATGACGTCTCCTATGAAGGTCACACAGGCACCATCTTCGATATAATAATATTTTATGTGAGTTGGGCAAATTTAAGAAGTGACATTACCTTTTACTGTTGCTAAAGTTTGTGTTAATTACCTTTCATAATTATTTTGCATTTTGAGATTCCACAGTATTATTACCGGTATTATTATTTTTCGCCAACCTCGGACTATGCTTCGGTTTGTACCTTTGTCACATTTTAGGCATTTAAAGACACATCCTCAGCTTATAAATGGATCGTTTATATACGGAAACATACAGTATATATTAAAAAAATTATTGTAGTAATAATAGCATCATGTTCATTTTGAGAGATAATGGATGTAGTATGGATGTTGTATGATCATTGTAGCATGTCAGAGAATTACAAGTGTGCATAACTTAAAGGTGAAGGTAAGCTGAGTTATGAGCTAGAATCATAGTGTACAGTTTTCCCATAAGTGCTGAGCTGCCAGTTCAGTGGTTGACCAAAAACTGCATGACTAGCATTTGCTTATTGCACTTACTCAGTAACAATGTTGCCATTCCTTGACCTTCCCAGAACATGAACCCTGGTACTATACTTCCTAGTGGTTGGGAGCACAATTGGAGAAATTTTTATTTCAAACCACATATAATGAGTGAACTAAAAACCCTGGTCTGCTGGTCAACAGATGAGTGACTTAACATTTCAGTTTAGCGACTCCTGATCGTAGCATCAAGAGCAAAGGTGGTGTGCACTGTTAAGATCATGTTCCCATTTGCAGATTATTTGTTAGCATTCATTCTCAAACTCTCTCTTGATCTGTCTTGTAGCAGGATGCTAGATTTCCAGCACAATGCAGTCCAGAGAATGCAGATGCACTATGGATCTCTCTTATAGCTGGACAGTGATCCAACTAGATTTGCAACATGATATATTGCAAAGAACAAAGATGTGTTGTGACACTATTTATTTGTACTCATTTGTCCGACACATCCCACTTTGACGATAGTATGTTCCCAAATAAAAGGAGCTTAGTACTTAAGCACCAGCCCAAACTATGTAACATGTCTGATTGTAACAAACATACTGTCACCTCCATGTCACCATAACAATCATCTCAAAATAGAACACTCAGTGAACACAGAATTGGAAAATTCTTAATTCATTCGTTCTCAAACTCCTGTTAGTTAACAGGATATAGTTTGGAGAAAGGAATGTGATGTATCATAGTTTACAGCTTGACTGCAATATCTGTGCTTTACAACACAGCACATCTGACTTTGCATGTCTTCTGTGTCACTTCGACCCTGATGAAATGGGACAACCAACCCTATCCCCAAAATATCCTTAGTCAGCTCTTATTACGACATGCATGACACGTAACAGCGTCACTATTCTTTGCTTCCCTTTCTGGCCCTGGTAACACACTGCTGATCAGCATTAATTTGCTACGGAGTATTTTTAGCGTTTGGACGGAATTAATTCTTTTGAAGGTAGATCTAAGACTTCGATCAACATATTTGTCAGATTTTTCTTCCACAATAGCATAAATTTGCCTTGGTATGTTGCCAGGAATTGTCTATTGTCTTTCCCCAGGTGAATGGTTGTTGATCGCATTCACACTTGCCGTTAAGCATAGGGGTGGGAGTTAAAGCTGTCGTTCTAAGGCCAGATGTGTCACAGAGGTTGCATTTAGTCCATGTTTGTTCAAGGCTATCAAGGTTGCCAGAAATTACGAGGTTGAATTTCAATAACTAATGTGACCAACGTAAATAAAATAGTTATACTTTCACGAAACATAGATGCTCTTGAAAATATATATAGAAAATATAAGGGAAAATGGTATCACATACCACATATGTCCAAATCTTATTAATAACTTACAAAATTGATATCATAACATATCAAAATCATGCCAGAAGTAATGTGGACATATTACAATTTCATTTGAAACCATAATTATGTTGATATAAATACCAAAAATGGTGAAATTAATAGAAAAGTCAGGATCTTTAAAATGACTATGTAATCCCAGATCTCTGGATCTATTAAAAGACACCACATAGCAAAAGAGTTTAAACCTGAACATTGTATTGTTCCTTCTCTGATTTTTAAATATTTTTGTTTCAATCTCAAACTCTTTATGTGTAATAACTCATTATTGCTATTTATATTATAATATATTATGTTGATATCATTTAGTCTGTAGTGGGCACCGATTTGTCAGACCTGCTACTCGAAGGACATGAACCCTCAACCCATGAGTACAGTGTACATGGCATGAGGATATCCCAGAGTCCTGATGCACTTGACACCGTTCTTGAGGGTAACAGTGAAGGCAGCAGCAGTGCTAGAGATTCCCCAGCTGTCCGTCTCACATCAGACAGGACAGTTATTAGCAGTGCTGACAGGGAACGAGAAAAGTGGGTAGACAGGTTCAGACATCTGCTACTCTACGGTCGTAAGAAGGTTAGTATTTTGGTATTGGATCAATAACAAAACATGTTGTTTGTGTGGTGTATGTGCACTAGGTATAGTTCCCTGGAGGCCGGATTTGTTTCCTCTCAAGGGTGAAATTTTGTTGTCCATATAATTTTGTAAAAGAATGTCTCTTGAGAGAACTGTATTCTTTAAGGAGAAATTGTTGCTCCTTGACTTTAAGGTTGAAACATCGATTATGCCTTGTGTAGTGTTATTTGTATGATTATTTCTTGTGTACTGTTGTGTGTATTCTTTCACGTGAACATCCAACAGTGATTGTGTGTTAATTGTCATTCAGCAAGACTTCATTACCTGTATCCCACGTAAGCACTAATGACTTTAAGGTGAGATTACTTCTTGGGAGATGATCTTAGCTCACTGGAGTTTGTGTTTCGTTTTGGTTGGATTCTACTCTCTGATTATCTATCATCATCAAGTGTCATCTCCACAATAAAGGTTGGATGCAACATGTTCAACATCCTCTGTCTCTTGCTTTAGTAGTGCACTCTGCTAGATTGAAAATTTGTTCCATTTCTGGTTGCAGGCTGCTGCATATATGTTATGTTATGTTCCTCAGGGTCATAGGCGGCGCATAGGGCAGAAACCATAGCCTTCCATTTCTGTCTTTGTGTTGCCAGATCTTTCAATTGTTGCTGTTGGTAGGTTCATTGACATGCCTTCTCTATTAATGGTTCTTCGTAGAGTTTCTCTAGGTCTCCCTCTTCTTCTTACTCCAGGTGGCACCCAATATAGTGACTGCTGGGGAATTCTTAGGCTGTTCATTCTGAGAACATGGCCGATGTAAGTCCAACGCCTTTGTCTAATGACACTAGACAAAGTGGGTAGCCTTTGTCTAATGTCATTAGCTGCATATATGGGCTATGCTATTTACCATAAGAGTCATGTCTGCTACCTTGATGCTGGACTTATTTTAACGGGGTAAGGGACAGATCTGGGCTACCTCGTGGCTTTACTGCCTTACTGCAGGGCTGTTCCAGGGAGGCAAGTTGTATCATTTTAGTTTACTGCGGACAGATTTTTGTTCCCTGAAGCTTGATTGCTTTACAGAAGCTTGACAGCTCAAGAGAGTGAAGATTAGTGTGATCCTTCGAGCACATTTTGAAAAAGTATCTAGGTAAAAGTTAACAAATGTCAACCACTTTATCTCACAAAATCTGACTACATAAAGAAAATACTCTCATTTACTAGAAAATAAACTCACTATTGGCCCATTCACTTTGTGCAGTTATTACTGTAATTGACTTATTTAAGATGTTCCAATATCACCTTTATTTGGGGAGTGAGTTGGCATAACACTGTGACAGTATTCTAGATTCATTCACAATATATAGGGGTTCTTCTGCATTTGTTTTCAAACTCCAGCAATTTTGCAGGATGTAGTCCAGAGAACAGAATGCTTTGTGCCATGGTTTACAGCTTAGCTACGATATATATGCCTTTCAGCCTGACACATCTAACCAGCATGGCTTCTGGGTCACTTTTTTCCTCTATGGGATGGGACAGCCAACTCCACCCCAAAACCTCCTTAGTCACCTCTTATGACATGCATGGAAAGTAAACAGTGTTACTTTTTTCCCTCCCCTTTCTGGCCCTGGAAACACATGGATGTATAAAGTGGTTGATTTCCAGTATGATCAATTGTGTAGTTTACTTAGAAGAAAATCTACCTAAAATTTCTGAGTTGTGTGAAAAGATAATTATGGTTACTGATTCAGTGGTCTATGGGCTCATGCCTTTTGACCCAGCTGGACATTGTTATGAATCACTTTGAAATTACTGTATAACCTTTATCTTCTGCATGTGTTCTAACACTCCTGCTGCTTAGCAGGATGTAGTCTAGAGAGAGAATAGTTATAGTTTTGTTATAGTTTACAGCATAGCTATGATAGTTGTGCCTTTTGGTCTGATACATCCGACATCAGCATGGATTTTGGGTCACTTTGAACTCTGGGATGAGACTGCCAACTCCATCCCCGAACCTACTTAATTTTGCAACATTCATAGCAGGTGTTGCTATTATTTGCTTACCGTTCAGTGTTCGGCAACATACGGACAACTGCAAGCTATAATAATAATAACAGTAGTAGTAATAAAAGTGATAATGTTGTTAGTGATAGTATTGTTATTAGTTATAGTAATGTTATTAGTTATAGTAATGTTATTAGTTATAGTAATGTTATTAGTTATAGTAATGTTATTAGGGAAATAATAATAGTAGTAATAATAACAATAATAATAACAATAAAGTTTTGTCCATCACAAGTGATAATGAACAATTGTTTTATCTGCCCACATGCATAGTCAGATCCAAAAGAGGAGCAAATAAACAGTGACAATGTTACCTGCCATGCAGGTCATAAGGAGGTTTTGAGTTGGAGTTGACTGTTCCAACCCATAAAGGGTCAAGGTGACCAGTAAGCCATGCTGAAGATGAATGTGTCAGACAAAAAAGCAAAATATTGCAGCAAAGCTGTAAATCATGACACACTGCATTCCATTTTCTGGACTACAACCTGCTGATCTGCTGGAGTTTGAGAAAGAATGCAGAATAAGGAAATTCATCTGCTTTTTACAAATTCAGTTATACATATATAATTTTTTAGCAATGCCGATGACACAACTAGCGTATCAGAATTTAGTACCTATAATTTGTGTACAGACATATTTGCTAAGCAGTTTTTCTGTTTATCCACTCACTGTTTATCACAAATTCCTTCTGCCTTTCATTTTTTTATGTTATTGTATGAAAAGTGAGAACATTCTGCAAGAGTAATGACTTAAAGAGTAATGATTTCAAGAGTAATGACTTCAAGAGTAATGAGTAGTGGCTTATGTAGACATTTGTTGAACAACATGCGTGGCTGACTGTTCAGTAACCAATAATATGGGTATTATTTATGTTTTCTTCTCAAGTTAACATTTATTGCCTTGATATTGCTAGTGAAATTTCTTGTTCTTGTTGGTTCTAGGATGCCTTGGAATGTGCTATGAAGAACAATCTGTGGGGACATGCTTTGTTTCTAGCTAGCAAAATGGATGCCAGGACACATGCCAATGTCATGACCAGGTAAACACTTATAGTTCTATTTCTTCTTCCTCAGCATTCATTCTCAAACTCCCACTGGATCTCTCTTGTAGCAGAACAATGGTTCAACCAGATTTCCAGAGGATGTAGTCCAGAAAATGGAGATGCATTGTGTTACCATTTTATTTCCGCCAATGGCTTGACACATCTGTCTTCTGCAGTATAGTTCAATCTTGATCTTGGTTCTTGATTAGGAACCAGCAGCACATTCCCATAAGTTCTCAGCTCATCTAAGAATGTATATGCTTTGTGTCCAAATCAGTTCTTGGTTAAGGGAGTTTTTGTCTTTTTGGAAAGGATAGATTTTCTTCCATCTCATCTGGCAACTTCCATATCCATCATTCTTTTAACACGTGATGATGATGTATTGCTCCTTGGAAGATGAGCATGACATTTAAAAAAGTCAACTGTGTAAGGTATTTGTGAATCCTCAGATGTCCGAAGAGTTCAATCTGGACCTGGGAAAAACCCGATACAGCGAGAACAGGAATGAAGGTCTTGATAAGGGAAAACCTGATACAATGAGAACAGGAATGAAGGTCTCGATAAGGGAAAACCTGATACAGTGAGAACAGGAATGAAGGTCTCGATAAGGGAAAACCTGATACAGTGAGAACAGGAATGAAGGTCTCGATAAGGGAAAACCTGGTACAGTGAGAACAGGAATGAAGGTCTTGATAAGGGAAAACCTGATACAATGAGAACAGGAATGAAGGTCTCGATAAGGGAAAACCTGATACAATGAGAACAGGAATGAAGGTCTCGATAAGAGAAAACTTCTTTTGTTTTTGTATCTTTTGTTGAATTACTTGCAGCACTCTACTGTTTTCAAAACTTTTTAACACTGATCTGACCATGATAAGCTGTGTGGTCAAGAGCATTGCTTTCCTAAGCGCTTGGGTCAAGTCTGCAGTGCTTGAGAGAGACATTTTATAAATGATGTCTTATTTCTCTTTTTTTTTTTTATAAAGAAATAGTTCTTGAAAAAGTTTTTTCTGTCCTACACTTGAACACTGAACAGCTCACCATGGAACAATCTCTTTTGAAGACGCTCGTCTAGCATGTGGACAACGTGACCGGCCCAACAAAGTTGAGACCTGATCAGCAAAGGATAAATGCTTTCCATCTGAAAGTTTTGGAGGACCTTCTTTTAGTTGCCAGGGCCTAAAAGGGAGCAAAGAATAGCACCACTATTTGCCTCTCATACAGGTTGTAAGAGTTGACTAAGGAAGTCATGTGGTGGATTTGGATGTCCTAGTCCATATAGGATCAAAGTGACCCAAACCTTGCTGAAGTCAGATGTGTTGGACTGAAATGCACATGCATCATAATTAAGCTCGTAAACCATGACACAGTGCATTCCATTTTCAGACTAAATCCTGCTAATCTGCAGGAGTTTGAGAATAAACTCATAAGAAGAAACTAACTACGGTAAAGTCCGTCCAACGCTCTCCCCCCCCCCCCCCAACACCACCATATGAGAACTATGCCCAGATCACTTCATTGCATCAGTTTTTTTAGATTTGAAGAAACTCTTGGAAAATATCTCCATAAAACAAATTCCAGGATAGACGCCAATCTGGAGCTGAAAATAAAACTAAATCCTCTCTGGCATAAGAAACAAAATTGCAAAATTCTGTACACCCGTGAAGCTCTATCAGAAAATCAAAATAAAATATAACTGGAAGGATCACTGAATGTGGCCAGCTAAAGGTTTGTGTTCAATTCCAAACATATTTATATGTTTTCTTTACTAGTTAAAGCTCATAACTCCACCTATTTTCTTCTTCTGCGTTAATTCTCAAACTCCTGCAGATTAGCAGGATATAGTCCAGAGAATTGAACGCATTATTTCTTGGTTTACGACTTAGCTGTAGTAACTGCACCTTTAAGCCTGACACATCCAACTTCAGCATGGCTTCTGGGTCACTTTTACCCTATATGGGATGGGACAACCAACTCTACCCTAAAACCTCTTTTTAATCGCCTCTTAAACCATGCTTGTAAGGTAAACACTAATGCTTATCTTTACTTCACTTTCAGATTGGTCAACACAAGGCTGGTTCCACTCTTTCATATGTGGTTCTGTGTATGTCTCTCTCTCTCTGTCTCTCTCTGTCTCTCTCTCTCTACATTTCTGTGCCTACCAACCTGGTCTATCAATTAAACTTTTTGTATGGTGTCCTGTCTCTACCTGCCAAAAATATTAATACATATCTGACACATTTTTATCATAGAAACTAATTTTAATTGATGGTCATACGGATTGTGCCTTATTCACTGACAGGTTTGCCAATGGAGCTATGAGAATGAATGACCCCCTTCAGACACTGTACCAGTTGATGTCATGTCGACAGCCAGCAGCAGTCACTGTGAGTTTGTTTCTGTAGTATACTGAGTTATTTAGTAGTTTCTCTTGTATCTCTTCCACAGTGAACACTACCAGATCATGTCAGCTATCTCTCCCACACTGAACACTACCAGATTATGTCAGCTATCTCTCCCACAGTGAACACTACCAGATCATGTCTGCTATCTCTCCCACACTGAACACTACCAGATTATGTCAGCTATCTCTCCCACAGTGAACACTACCAGATCATGTCAGCTATCTCTCCCACACTGAACACTACCAGATCATGTCAGCTATCTCTCAGACAGTGAACACTACCAGATCATGTCAGCTATCTCTCCCACAGTGAACACTACCAGATCATGTCAGCTATCTCTCCCACACTGAACACTACCAGATCATGTCAGCTATCTCTCCCACACTGAACACTACCAGATCATGTCAGCTATCTCTCCCACAGTGAACACTACCAGATCATGTCAGCTATCTCTCCCACAGTGAACACTACCAGATCATGTCTGCTATCTCTCCCACAGTGAACACTACCAGATCATGTCTGCTATCTCTCCCACAGTGAACACTACCAGATCATGTCAGCTATCTCTCCCACAGTGAACACTACCAGATCATGTCTGCTATCTCTCCCACACTGAACACTACCAGATCATGTCAGCTATCTCTCCCACACTGAACACTACCAGATCATGTCAGCTATCTCTCCCACAGTGAACACTACCAGATCATGTCAGCTATCTCTCCCACAGTGAACACTACCAGATCATGTCTGCTATCTCTCCCACAGTGAACACTACCAGATCATGTCAGCTATCTCTCCCACAGTGAACACTACCAGATCATGTCTGCTATCTCTCCCACAGTGAACACTACCAGATCATGTCAGCTATCTCTCCCACACTGAACACTACCAGATCATGTCTGCTATCTCTCCCACAGTGAACACTACCAGATCATGTCTGCTATCTCTCCCACAGTGAACACTACCAGATCATGTCAGCTATCTCTCCCACACTGAACACTACCAGATCATGTCAGCTATCTCTCCCACACTGAACACTACCAGATCATGTCAGCTATCTCTCCCACACTGAACACTACCAGATCATGTCAGCTATCTCTCCCACACTGAACACTACCAGATCATGTCTGCTATCTCTCCCACACTGAACACTACCAGATCATGTCAGCTATCTCTCCCACAGTGAACACTACCAGATCATGTCCGCTATCTCTCCCACAGTGAACACTACCAGATCATGTCAGCTATCTCTCCCACACTGAACACTACCAGATCATGTCAGCTATCTCTCCCACACTGAACACTACCAGATCATGTCAGCTATCTCTCCCACACTGAACACTACCAGATCATGTCAGCTATCTCTCCCACAGTGAACACTACCAGATCATGTCAGCTATCTCTCCCACAGTGAACACTACCAGATTATGTCAGCTATCTCTCCCACAGTGAACACTACCAGATCATGTCTGCTATCTCTCCCACAGTGAACACTACCAGATCATGTCAGCTATCTCTCCCACACTGAACACTACCAGATCATGTCAGCTATCTCTCCCACACTGAACACTACCAGATCATGTCAGCTATCTCTCCCACACTGAACACTACCAGATCATGTCAGCTATCTCTCCCACACTGAACACTACCAGATCATGTCAGCTATCTCTCCCACAGTGAACACTACCAGATCATGTCAGCTATCTCTCCCACACTGAACACTACCAGATCATGTCAGCTATCTCTCCCACACTGAACACTACCAGATCATGTCAGCTATCTCTCCCACACTGAACACTACCAGATCATGTCAGCTATCTCTCCCACACTGAACACTACCAGATCATGTCAGCTATCTCTCCCACACTGAACACTACCAGATCATGTCAGCTATCTCTCCCACAGTGAACACTACCAGATCATGTCAGCTATCTCTCCCACAGTGAACACTACCAGATTATGTCAGCTATCTCTCCGACAGTGAACACTACCAGATTATGTCAGCTATCTCTCCCACAGTGAACACTACCATATCATGTCAGCTATCTCTCCCACACTGAACACTACCAGATCATGTCAGCAATCTCTCATCTCTTCTGGTTTCTTCTTCAGCATTCATTCTTAAACTTCCGCTGGTTCTCTCTTATAGTAGGACAATGGTCCTACAAGATTTCCAGCAGGATGTAGTCCAGAGAATGGAAATGCGTTGTGTCACCATTTTATTTGCGCCAATGGCCAACACATCCGTCTTCAGCAGGATTTGTTCTGGTTTGAATTACATCCTTGACCCTTCACCGAAAGAAAACAAGATCTATTGCTTGTAATTTCCGGAGATATAAACAAACAAACATCCTGGATGTAGAGAATATCCAGAGAGAACTGTAACCATTCATCATCATCAAACGCATAATCTCATTTAGAACCGAAAGGTTGCCACTGTGGACACAGCAACACAAAAATTCCACTATATGTCTTTGTTCTCAGTTCCTCGTTTGAGTGTGGAGACATCCCAACAGCGGATGTGCCAGGCCAGGTGACGCAATATAACGCAGCTCCACTGTGAAACCAGCAGCACCACATGCTTCATGGTCTGCGGCAGAAATCACCTGATCTCTTCATGTTGGTTATCAGAGAGCAAACAAAGAAGAAGAAGAGTGGAGAATCTTAATCCTGTCCAGTTATTAACAGTATTAATCCAAACTTTACTTTGTCCTCCTCTTCTTCTTCCAATCTTAACTATTGCCTTGCAGGACAGTTTTGGGAAGGAAATCCCACCTCATCACTTACTCTAACCACACAAGCATGCATTTATCACCACTACCATATCGTGTTGACCTGCAATAACATTTATTTTGTTTCTCATGTACATATTGTTTTATTTTGTTTCTCATGTACATATTGTTTTATTTTGTTTCTCATGTACATATTGTTTTATTTAACCATCAACTGTAACTCAACAAGCCCTGTTACAAACTTCTTGATATTATATGATATTATCTGGATAGTAGCAGGAACTGTCTGATATTATCATCAATCACACTTCAGGTCCTCCTGAAAGTTTAGATCATTAATTAATGACAATCATGTTTGTCAGAAGTGGAGCGCAGGATTATTTCTTTCTGAGGTACAATCAAAATCATTCCTGTACATGTCGCTGTGTCTGCTATGGCAAAGCGGCCTTTATTTCCACCGTCAATGGAAAGCCTCCCTGCAGTCCTTCACAGTAAAACATGCAGTAACAAAAGTTTTATATTTGTCAGAGATATTAGTTCTAGATTGCATTTGCCTGGAACAGATGTTGTCCTACAACATACTACAAATAATAATGACAATTGAATATCTTGATGACCTAGAGCTAAGACAAATAATAGAATATTCCATCTTGATTATGTTAGTGAACAAGACTGCAGTATTCTTGATTTGTGGGCACAGGATATTTTCTTATAGGAGGCAGAAAATGTTAACATCTAACTGTAATGTATACCTAACCAGTGCATACTGGTGCATACCAGATCTGAATATATTTTTGAAGAATAGTTCCACTTAAATGTGTCTTTTTCTACTAGTAAGAATTGCTTTAATAAAAAACCTTCATGCTTTCATATATAGTTTTGTCAATCTGTATATCTTATAGTCTCAATTCATATATGGTTTTGACACTCTGTATATCTTATAGTCTCAAAACTATACATGTTCTCATACTTGCCTTATTTATATGTATTTCTGTTTAAGAACGAATGACCAAATAACTAGAAGACAGAATTGATAACCTTGAGATGTGGATATATAGAATATCAGGGAGAACTTCATGGAAAGAGAACAAAATGAACATAAAACTCTTAAAAGAAATAAATTTTAAAAAATAAAGTATTTTGGACATATTAAAAGATATGACACCTTGTTGAAGACCAAACTTGAAGATAAAGTTGAGGAAAGATGAGCAAGTCGTAGGTAGGGATACAAGTGGGAGAGAAATATCACGAGATGGATAAGTTACAGTCTAACAGAGTGCATCACCAAGCCAAGATATGGGATGTAGAGGCCCGATACAGCCAACCTTTGTTGCGGAGACAGCACTTGATGATTGAATGAATGTCTAAGAACTATACCTCCATGCTGTCATATATGGTTTTCTCACTGTATATTTTTTAGTCTCAGTACTATACATTTGAGCTTTCATATTTGCCCTTTTTTTAAAATGTATATCTTTCTTAGAACTATACCACTGTGCTTTCATATGTGTTTCTTTCTCTCTGTACATGTGTCTAGCTGTCTATATGCTATAACTATACCTCCATCATTTCTTATTTGTGGTTCTGTCTGTTTATCTATCTAGCTGTCTCTGTCTCGCCCATGTTGCAGCCACGTCCTGGACTTCTAGTTCAGGGTGAAAAGAGTACAGTCACTGTCTTCTTTCTAGGCATGTCGCAGGAGGCAGTTAAGAAATATTGGACGATGGGCTGACAGACTGTGAAAAAATCATTGTCACTGCATGTCTTGCCTCAATTTTATGCCTTTTTCTTCTGTCAAATGGTTCTCTTGGGTTTCGAAGATATGCAGGTCTGAGATGCTGCCACCTTTGTCCTTTTGTGGCAGACTCCTAGGTGTTGGAGATTGTTATGTGTTACTATCACTGTAGATGGGTCAACAAATCTGATGGAAGAGTGATGAACTAGTCGACCTAGAAATGTATGCTGTGCTCCTGGCAGGATATGATGATTATGGGATACTGCCACACATGAGGATAATGCCTCCCATCGAGGACTAAACATACATCCATAGTTCCCCGCTTAACGCAACCATCCCTCTGAGACAGCATACGTTTGAGTGTCACTTCTGTTACTCAACTCAGGAGGACCCATTATTTTGTCAGAAAGGCTTATGAGTTTTTAAGAGCTACCTGCTCACAGCTAAAGTGATTACTTCATCATCATCATCATCATGTGTCAAGAGCTACCTGCTCACAGCTAAAGTGATTACATCATCATCATCTGGCTGTCTAACTGTTAGAACTACATTCCAATCTTTGTGTATATGGCTATGTTGCTCTGTGCACATTTCTTTATACCAGCAAGGACTTTACCTCTGTCTTTTTATGTGTGTGTCTATTCCATCCAACAAACCATCCATGAATATGTGTTCTGTGTATCTATTCCATCCAACAAACCATCCATGAATATGTGTTCTGTGTATCTATTCCATCCAAAAAACCATCCATCAATATGTGTTGTGTATCTATTCCATCCAACAAACCATCCATCAATATGTGTTGTGTATCTATTCCATCCAACAAACCATCCATCAATATGTGTTGTGTATCTATTCCATCCAACAAACCATCCATCAATATGTGTTGTGTCCAACAAACCATCCAACAAACCATCCATGAATATGTGTTGTGTATCTATTCCATCCAACAAACCATCCATCAATATGTGTTGTGTCCAACAAACCATCCATCAATATGTGTTGTGTCCAACAAACCATCCAACAAACCATCCATCAATATGTGTTGTGTATCTATTCCATCCAACAAACCATCCATCAATATGTGTTGTGTATCTTACTCTTGCTAATTTATTTTAACATTTCTTTGATTATTGTTGATGCAACCTCTATTTGTGTTTCTAGTGTGTCGTAGATGAGCGCTGGGGTGACTGGCGACCCCACCTGGCAATGATCTTGGCCAACCAGTCTTCCAAACATGACATAGATCGCAAGAGTATAGCTACTTTAGGAGATACATTAGGTACACTTTTATTTATTTACTTGCGTGTCTAGAAGCCTTCCTCCTCTCTTTAGCAATTGGTCAGACTTTGTACCACTCTGGACAGATCCATAAATGCTCAGTCTCCCCTTCCAGAAATGTCAGGGTATGCATGCTGCTGGTTCTTGTGGCTCACTCATTAAACAATGATGTCATCATCACATTGATATAGAAATTGTCAGACTTTACTTGTCAGGCGAAATATTTTGACAAAAAACGTCCTCGATAATGAAAATTAAGTAAGAGTTGTAAGGAATCCTTGATAATAACATTAGTTTTGAAGTATATATATAGTATTATAGTGGTTTCGCTTTATGACATTGAACAAGTATAGAACTAATCCATTGACGGATGTAGTCAATGCTAGGCCTAACTCTTAAGTACAAGTTTTTCGACATGGTAAGCTAGTTTTACATATTTTATTAATTTCCTCAGGGATATTATGCTAATTTGTTTAGGAAATTATATAAATTCAATAGACTTAGATGCTATATTGTGTTTAAAACAATGTTTTCAGGGTTGCCACATCAGCAAATAATAAAAATGAGCAATTTTCTGAAATTATTTTTTTATTTAATATTTTTTCCATTTTCCCATCTTTAGAATCTTCTCACATATCTTGTATCATTTGTATACAAACAACACTTAGACAATATATGCAGTATTCATTTATTTATGTATAACATGTACAAAAATTATTTTAAAATCTCTGAGAATAAAAAAAGTTATTGTATTTTCTCTTTCTTCTTCTTCTCGTTCGGAGTTTGACATGTCTACACAGCAAGTCCTGTTTTCTTAATAAATGCTGCTGTATTTGAAAGCTCCTCAGTGCTCCCATACATCTTTCTCTTGTATTTTCCAAACACCCATGTTTGATTTTGTTTTGCAAAAATCTTCACCAATTTCTTACATTTATGGTACTACACAAAAACAAATTGCACACATATTTGCAGCATGAAATTCTTTATAATAATGTGCAAAATTATTTTAAAATTTCTAAAAACAGAAAGTTTTGCCTTTTTTCAAACCCCCACCAAAAGTAAAACAAATTGTAAAAAAAGAATCCGGTGGCAGGTGACCCCTACCTATGTGACTCAGTAAAATGTTAATAAAAAAAAAATTAGTAGCATATCCTATTCAGGACATAGCTATCAACCCAGCATTTTTTGGCTGTGGTTATTTTCATGGCAATATAAATACGGTCAGTAGTTTGCCATTGCTTTCTTAATGGTCCGGATGCACAATTGCCTGTGGTGGGGATCAAACTCGGTACCTTGGCTGTCGCAGACGCATTCTGTACCACTTCACCACAGAGCCGGACAAAAATGTTTAAATGTTACCAACAAATAGACAGCATTTTGCTAGAATTACAGAGATGGTTATGACCAGAGAGAAAGTGTGTTCCTTTCCTGAGAGTTACAGAGATCACATAATCAACATCTGACTGAGATTTTGAGTCTGCATACTCTTGGATGGCTGCTGGAACGGAGAGTGAAACACTTATGGAAATGTCCTGTGTGCCACAATGCTGGTTTGTAATCAAGAATCAAGACAGCTTGCGACTGCTATACAAGACACCACCAAGAATGATTGCCATTCATTAAATTGTCTATCTTAAGCAGAGACAGGAAGAAAATGTTTTCAGAGTTAGTCAAATTGATGATAGAATTTGTACCTATTGACTGGTAGAATGAATCTTGTTAATCTGAGATGCAATCTCTTTTTTCTTCAGCCACCAAGGGATATCTGTATGCCAGCCATTTCTGCTACCTCATGGCTCAAGTAAATTTTGGGAACTATTTGAAGAAAACTTCCAAAATAGTGCTTATTGGTACTAGTCACAAGTTAGTATATTTCTTCCTTTCCTTGGTTATATACTTGAATAGTACACAGTGATTCACATGGAACTGTACACTACACCACAAGTTAGTATATTTCTTCCTTTCCTTGGTTATATACTTGAATAGTACACAGTGATTCACATGGAACTGTACACTACACCACAAGTTAGTACATTTCTTCCTTGCTTTGGTTATATGTTTGAAAAGTACACTGTGATTCACATGGGACTGTACTCTGCACAATTAAAATATGATTGCAATAAGTACTATAAAATTTAATTAAAAGACATAAAATATAGTTGTTACATGATAATGTTAATGTGTTGGAAGTGCAATGTAATATATCTTTGTCAGTTGAGGTGAGAAAGAGAGTTCTTTGAAGTTATATAGAAGACATCCTGATGTATGGAAGTGAATCATGGACCATCAGCAGAGTAGTACAAAATATTATCTAAAAGTAGTGGTTTTATAGAAGAATGTTATAATTCTTCTATAAAAGTTCAGATAAAATGTGTAATGAAAATATCTTGGAAGAAGTTAATTAAAAAAATAGAGCTGCTTTCTCACATCAAAAGACAGTTCACATTTTTGGACACATCAAGAAGAGAAAGATGAAACATATTATGAAAACAGGCAAGTAGAAGAATTAAAGGAGTAGGGAAGACCATGAGAGAAGATGTTTGGTATTGTGGTGTGGAAGAATATTGATATAGATAATTGGAAAGACATAATACCCAAAACCACACAGATATAAAAGAAGAAGCAGATGAATATACTCAGGGGGAGATCAGAGCACTTGTGGATGTGTCCTATGTGCAGAGATAATGATCTCTTGACTATCTAATAAAAAGTTTATCATGGTCTATTTCTTCCTTTCTCTAGTCACAAGCTAGCATGTTATAAGATATTTCTTTCTTTCTCTAGTCACAAGCTAGCATGTTATAAGATATTTCTTCCTTTCTCTAGTCTTGAAGTAGTTATGTTATGTTCCTCCAGGGCCATAGGTGGCGCATAGGGCAGAAACCATAACCTTCCATTTCTGTCTTTGTGTTGCCAGGTCTTTCAATTGTTGCGTGTTATTTAGGTTCATTGACATGCCTTCTCTATTAATGGTTCTTCGTAGAGTTTCTCTAGGCAACAGTCGACTTAATAGTAACTATGGTTCTGGTTCATAAACAATGGTAGGTTTTATGTTGGCAGTAGTTTACACAACCGAACAACTGAGTAATCCAAGACCGAAAGATCAAAACATTGATCTCCCCCTGAGTATATTCAACTGCTTCTTCTTTTATATCTGTGTGGTTTTGGGTATTATGTCTTTCCAATTATCTATATCAATATTCTTCCACACCACAATACCAAACATCTTCTCTCATGGTCTTCCCTACTCCTTCCCTACTTGAAGTAGTAGTTATAAGATATTTCTTCCTTTCTCTAGTCACAAGTCAGCATGTTATAAGACGTTTCTTCCTGTCATACCCAAAAGTTTATTTAAAGTGCAAGAGTATTTCTTCTTTCCTGTAGTTAAAAGTATGTCATGGAGACTATAGGTCCTTATTCTTTCTGGTATAAATTACAACAAAAATATGGTCATAAACATACTCAATAGTTCTATGTAATTAAAGCTGTTACATTAATTAACACATTCTGATGTCTGCATTGTTTACATTAATTAACACATTCTGATGTCTGCATTGTTTACATTGATTAACACATTCTGATGTCTGCGTTGTTTACATTGATTAACACATTCTGATGTCTGCATTGCTTACATTGATTAACATATTCTGATGTCTGCATTGTTTACATTGATTAACACATTCTGATGTCTGCATTGTTTACATTAATTAACACATTCTGATGTCTGTATTGTATAGTTTACCTCTGGAGGAATTTGCTACCAATGAAGCTATTCAATGTACAGAGGTGTATGAGTACGCACAGAGTCTTGGAAATCCCACCTTTTGTATGCCTCATTTACAGGTATGTAAAACATAGACTTGTAGCTTTGACTGTATTGTAATATGTAAAACATAGACTTGTAGCTTTTACTGTACTGTAATATGTAAAACATAGACTTGTAGCTTTGACTGTATTGTAATATGTAAAACTTAGACTTGTAACTTTGACTGTGCTGTAGTATGTAAAACAGATGTATAGCTTTGACTGTACTGTAGTATGTAAAACATAGACTTGTAGCTTTGTACAGAGGTTGTGTTCATATTTTTAAAAAAAACATAGCATAAAAATACTCACAAAAAGCAAGAAATGCATGAAAAGCAAAACTATATAGATGACATGCTATGAAGCTTCCATAAGAAGAAGACTAGAATATACAAGCATGTCATTTACTAAGGTTTTCTTTTGCATGGCTGGATTGTCTATTGGGCCATTGATGAGACCCACAGATATTCTGCATGAGGCACTGTAGTATATGAAACATCTAAGACTTGTAGGTTTGACTGAACTATAGTAACACAAATTCTGTACTTTACAGATTTACAAGTACATCTATTCTTGTCGGTTGGTAGACTATGGGATGATCCCAGAGGTAAGCTTGTTGTCTTCAAATCTTCAATGGGATTACCTTGTCTTACTTATATTGTTAAAAGCTAAAAATAGTGTGGAAGACTCTAAAGAAGATAATAATTAGATAAAATATTTACAAAACTCATCATATATTATTTTTTTGTGAGATATTAAAATGATATTTTATATTCATTTGTCCTCTCTTCCCATGTACAGCCTGAAGATTTATTTTCTCACCATGCATATATTCTTAAGGCTGAAAGGAATTGAACCAGGTCCATTCTAGCGGCACCAAATCGCTTTGCAAGTAAACTCAAGTAAACAGGTTTTCCGTACGTGATTAACCAAATCTCCAAAAAGGATGTGATTTTATCAAGACATTCAACCTGTGCACTCAAGTCACTGAGTGGACCTGGGTCAATTCCCGTCAGCCTTTATAATTTTTGCATTTATCCTTATGCTTCCTACTTGAATTTACTTGTATATGCATATGTTCTGATGATAAGGACAATATAAAACAGGAGCCCCAACTACATGGGAAGTTGTGATAACATCCCAGAAAAACATCGCTATAATTATGTTTAACCGGTTGGTTAATCTACTTCTTTATGTAGATCTTCTATATAAATTAAGTTCTTTATAATAATGGATTATTAGCTGTGTTGTGTCTACCATTGTTTTAGTTTAACCATTGTTCCTTGTGTTCTTTGCATGATAGAGGCTTTTTTGGTAAAAACATCATGTTTTTGTGGTCTGTAAAACTCTATGGTTTAATTTTTGACACTAATTGAAACCAATTTTGGTTAACTGTTTATTAGGCTCTCCACTATTGTGAAGTGATTGCTAAGAATATACAACTTAATCCAACATCGTTCCCTGCATCATTTGCAAGACTTGTTTCCCAGGTAAGTGAACAAATGTGAGGCATATAATTTGTTTATCTCAACAGATCATTATGTGCCACATTGACAAACATCATGTGATGTATAATATGAAAAATTAATGACATGTAGCGAACCACTGTAGTATAATATTAAATCATTTGTCTGCCAACCAGCAGATTCAGGTTTCAAGCCCACTCGTTATTCTTGGTTTGAAATAAAAATTACTCCCCTGGTTTACCCAGCCACAAGGAAGTAAGATACCAGTTCTACTGCTCTGGGAAGGTTGAAGAATGTCGTAGCAAGTGTGACAGATGATGCAAGGCAGCCGGTTTCTGGTCCAACACTGACTAGGCTGCTGAGCACCTAGCACGGAAACAATGAGCTATGATGCCGGCAGGCTGTATTATGCTCGCATACAATGTAAATCATGTAGCTATCATGCTGTAATCTGATTAATGATTATGTACTAATTTCATTGCACTTTGGGCACACCCATGAAATGACAGACAGATGATCAAGATTGATTAATGTGAGAAAAGATGAAGTAACACTAGTGAGATATTGAGGATAGAATGAGCAAGAGTTGGATGTACTTTCATATCTCTCCAACCAGTATAGAACTTGACAGACTTTCTCCATGGAAATAAGTTTAGGCTATTGAAAAATAATTGTCTACTCTCTGGGATGGCATGCTACCAAGAATATGACATTTCAACTAAAGACATTCGCTAACAATGTCTCCTGATGTTCTGCATCAGATACTAGTAACAGATACAGACTTGTGAAAAGAACAAGACAACGTTCAAATAAGCTGAGAGTCAAATTTGGTTTCAGATTGAACACTCAGGAAAAGACAGCACAACATATCTAGTCATTCAAATAACTGGAACAACTGGATAAATGCTCTAGTAGGTCAAGAAGAACTTCTGGTTATGGTGCACTATTGCAAACATGTTTGGTTTGGACATGTTACGAGGCACGATTCTCTTTTCAAGACTGTTCTGCAAGTGAAGGATGAACAAGAAGGGGATAAGGAGGAAAGTATGGATTGATAATATCAAAGACTGGACAAGATTAAGTTTAAGTTTCCCCACACTTAATACAAGACATTGAGAACAGAGATGGATGGCAGAATTTTTGACAGAACAACATGAGCATATAGAACTACCTGATCTAGTTTATCCAGCTGGAACGTTCAGAAATATTATCACCACAGCCACTATTAGTGCTATTCTACAAATATACTATTTGTCCGTCAAAGTCGACGAGGACCATTCAGCTCAACTGGGATGATGATGTCTGCTGTGTGCCTGACTGTGACTAATGAGTCCTATGAGTGCTTGGAATTGTCTACCACATTGTCTGGGCATGTGTGGGAGGAGTCTGTGGGACATTGAGCAGCTCTTGCCTTTCTTCTAGAGCGTTTTTGTTGCGCAGCTTGATGTCTGAGGTTCTCTGCACCACTCTTGATTCTGGAACGCCAGTTGGATCTGTCTTGTGCAAGATTCTTCATGAACTTGTGTCTATTTTGAAGTCAGTGATGTCTTAAGAGTGTCTTTAAAATTCTTTGTCTGTCCTCCTACCTTGCAGGAGCCAGTCTAGAGTCTTGTCTGTCCTCCTACCTTGCAGGAGCCAGTCTAGAGTCTGTCTGTCCTCCTACCTTGCAGGAGCCAGTCTAGAGTCTGTCTGTCCTCCTACCTTGCAGGAGCCAGTCTAGAGTCTGTCTGTCCTCCTACCTTGCAGGAGCCAGTCTAGAGTTCTCCATATAACAACTTTTTTGGTAGACAATGATCTTTCATGTGTCCTGCCTAGAGTATCTGCACCTTCATCAACATTGTATGTATGCGTACAGAATTCGATTTCATCAGTACTTCACTGTCTGGTATTTTGTTCCATCAATGAATGTTATCTTATGAAGGCAGCTTAGGTGGAAGTAGTGGAGTCTTCTAGCATGTCTGTCATATACTGTCCATGTT
Organism: Meghimatium bilineatum; assembly: GCA_034231615.1. NCBI lineage: Eukaryota > Metazoa > Mollusca > Gastropoda > Stylommatophora > Philomycidae > Meghimatium > Meghimatium bilineatum. The sequence continues at coordinate 7,925,426 of CM067307.1, forward strand.
TCACAGGCATAAAGAAGTGAGGATGTTACTGCTGCCTGGTAAACTATGAGTTTGGTGGTAGTTGTTATTCCCCTTCTTACCCATACATTTTTTCGCAGTCTTCCAAATGTAGCACTAGCTTCTGCTATTCTGTTTACTTCAGTATCAATATTTACATCTTGTGAGAGGGTATTGCCCAGGTAGGTGAAATTATTGACTGAAGCTCTTCTTTTTTAAAATCCTTATATGGGGATTTAAGTGTAGTTTTTTTGGTATTGGTTGAAGCATTACCTCTGTTTTCTTTGTATTGATGGTGAAACCAAAGTTGTCGGAGGCTTCAGCAAATTGGTTTAGGGTGACATATATACTATTTGCAGAGTCAGCATGCAGTGCACAGTAATTTGTATAGAGAAATTCTCTGACCATTGTGTCTCACATCTTAATGCTGGCAATTCTGCTAGCATTATCACATAATATATGGATTTGCAGTTTTTAAAACTATCATTAATTTATTAATTAAAGAAGCCACAGGAACACGCTTACAAACAGCACACAGGAAGGCCATCTCCAGATAACTCTTCTACCCCTGACACTGCAAGGCAAACAAGGGATACAGCATATAGATAGATAGATTAACTCATGTCTTACAAGATTACAATATAGAACTTTTCTGTTTCCAGCTGTCAAGAAAGTTGCAGTTCTGTGACCCTCAGCATCAGATTTTAGATGAGGGAGCTGATCTGTTATGGCTACAACAACTGGAGAATGTGTGTAGGGCATATGATGTAAGTGTTTCTAGTTTGCATCAGACTATTATTTTCTGTTTGAGATTACATAACTGTTAGAGATATTAAATTTGTACAAGATTGACATTCATTGGATAATTCAAAAAATAGTAAATTTGTACAAGTTTGACATTAATAATAAATAGTCATAATAATAGTCATTGGACAATTCAAGAAATAGTAAATTTATACAAGATTGATAGTCACTGGACTGTCATCGTAGCAAAGCAGATATTGTTCTGGTCAATTTCACCGACACAGATCAAAGATACAATTAAGTTAAATTAACCAAAGCTTAGAAAAGATTTCTCCTCTAAGTCATGACCCTCGTAACAGGCTGTATCACTGGACTCTAACTAAACAAGTATGGATCAGAGAGGGAAGGCAAATCTGATTACAAAAATTGTATCCTCAAAGTGTCAGGTCAAAATGGGAAAATATTATAACCTTAATTGTAAACTGTACTGTTGCCCATATGTTGCCGGGGTCTGACAGAGAAGTTAAAATAGGTAACACTATGACTTTCCGTGCACATCATAAGAGGCAACTATTTAAGAATGGAGTTAACTGTTCCATCCTTTTGGTCAGAGTGATCCAAAAGTCATGTTGAAATGGAATACATCAGATATAATGGCACAGATATTACAGCCATTCTGTAAACTATGATACAATACGTTCTGTTCTCTGGACTACATCTTGCTAGCCAGCAGGAGTTTGAGCATGAGCACAAGACATATTTATGTGGCGAAAAAAACACATTATTACTAAGAATGTAGCTCTTGAGTAAATAACTGTAACATTTATGACTGGGTCGTTGTTATGTTTCTAGGATGGTTCCATACAGCCGTTGTCTGACAAGGTATCATCTTCAGAATTGCCAGGTACAACTGCCAGCAGTGAGATTGGTGAATACAATCAATTTGGCTACAGATACAGTGAAGAGGCAATAGCACCAAATTATGTGTCAAGCGCTCCAGGTGTTGATACTTATGGGCACCAGGTAAACTGAGACATTACTGTTTCGACTTCATCTTTTTTTTTTTTTGTGGTTGATGTTCCACATCATCTGTTATGTCTCTGTGGTTGATGTTCCACATCATCTGTTATGTCTCTGTGGTTGATGTTCCACATCATCTGTTATGTCTCTGTGGTTGATGTACTACATCATCCATTCTATCTGTGTGGTTCATGCTATCATTATATCAATGTTGATATCCAATCTTACTAAAATAGATGCCTTGACTGTCCATTTCCTGATCATAATTAGTTTATTTGAAGTAAGTCTATCAACTGCCTAGTATTTTATACCATTTTGTGTCCAATTTTCAAACTACAAAATATTGCAAAACATTACAAATGATTCCCAAGTATTGGATTTCCAAAGTTGAACTTTATTCTTCTTCTTCAGCATTAATTCTCAAACTGCCACTGTATTTCTCTTGTAGCAGGACAATGGTCCTACTAGATTTCCAGCAGGATGTAGTCCAGAGAATGGAAATGCGTTATGTCGTCATTTTATTTGCGCCAATGGCCTGACATCCGTCTTCAGCAGGGAACTATTCAACTCAATATTTATCATTGGGTCTAACTCTATTTTCTGTATAACATAGAGCAATATTATCATTGGGTCTAACTATTTTCTGTATAACGTAGAACAATATTATTGTTGCTATCACCAGGCTAATTTTAGTCTTCAGAAACAAAAGCAGTAGGAACAGTTTTATAATTTTTTAGCTATTTTTCCCTTATCAGATTAGGTCTAGCCTATTTCCTTTCCGATTTTCAACAAGTCGGTCATCTCCACTGTCAAAATTGAAAACACTGTTGTTTTCCAACACATCACTTGAAATAATATCTCCAATTATAAAACTCAAAGAATAATAAAGCCTGATGTTTGCTACATCTTTGAGCACCTACCTTGTTTGAATTTTAATTTAAAATAAATGTCACATACGTCTAATCACACAGTACCACAATGGTTTCCTTTTGTTAGCCAGATTTCTAAATATTTAGCAGCTTAATAAGTTAATACTAATCCATTTATGATCCAAAATAAGCAAATTTATATGACATATTTGCAAAAACGATTTATTGCTGATATGTCTGGAAAGGAGGTTTTATCTGCCGTGATATATCGTTTTTACAAGCCGAATTAGTTATCTGTGTTGGAAATATCAAAACCATTCCTTCTTATGGTTAAAAGTGGTGAACATTCTTTCTTTTATTTTATTTTCACTTTATACCTCTTATGTAGAAGAGTTCTCTGAAGACTACATGATTTGTGTGCTTAATATATATTTGTTTTTTTTGGACTCTTTTATTTTTGTAATCCATTTTTTGCATGGTCTGCCCCTGGCTTTGTATCCATCATGTCTGTATAGCAATGCTTTTTGAGGGGCACTATTTGATGGTAATCTGGAAGCATGTGAAAACCACTTAATCTGATGCATTTGATGTGATGAACTTTGATATCACCAAATGGTTTAATTCTGTCATGTGATCAAACAGCGTACACAATAGTGGATGATGCTCTTGCTACATACACACATAAACCCCCTCTGAGTAGGTGACGTCATCTCAAAGCACTGAAATCAACAGAACATTGGAGGCTTGTGGGTATGAAAGATATCTCTTGAGAAAACAACAGAATGTTAGAGGCTTGTGGGTATGAAAGGTATCTCTTGAGAAAACAACAGAACGTTAGAGGCTTGTAGGTATGAAAGTAATCTCTTGAGAAAACAACAGAGCGTTAGAGGCTTGTGGGTATGAAAGATATCTTGAGAAAACAACAGAATGTTGGAGGCTTGTGGATATGAAAGATATCTCGTGAGAAAACAACAGAGCGTTAGAGGCTTGTGGGTATGAAAGCTCTTGAGAAAACGTTATAGCATTAGAGGCTTGTGGGTATGAAAGATATCTCTTGAGAAAACAACAGAGCGTTAGAGGCTTGTGGGTATGAAAGCTCTTGAGAAAACGTTATAGCATTAGAGGCTTGTGGGTATGAAAGATATCTCTTGAGAAAAATCACCCATTGCGCATAGGAAAACATACATTTATTACTTGTCTTCTGCGTTTGTTCTCAAACTCCTGAAAATCAGCAGGATGTAGTCCAGAGAACAGAATGCATTGTGTGGTGGTTTACAACTTAACTGCAATGTGTGTGTTTTTTGGCCTGACAAATCAGACTTCAGCATGGCTTCTGGGTCACTTTGACCTATGGGATGGGACAGCCAACTCCACTCCATAAGCCCCCTAAGTTACTTCTTATGACATGCATGGAAGGTAAACAGTGTTGCTATTCTTTGCTTCTACTTCGAGCCCCAGAGACTGAACAGGTGTACATATAGCTTGTAACAACAAATGTCACTCAATTTCAGCTGCAGTCACTCCCAGAGAACAGTGCAGGACAGGATGTGAATGTAGCTGCTGGTCAGATACAGAACTTGAACATTGCTGATCAGCATCATCAGCAGCAGCAGGGTTACGTTCAAGAGCAGCAGGGATATGGTCAAGACCAGTATCAGGGATACAGCCAAGAACACCAACAAGGACATTATTTACACCATCAGTATGACTACAATCAGTGGCAGAAGCAGCAGTACGGTGAGTAAAGTGTCTATGTAAATGAAATATTAAAATTATTATTGGTGGCCCCCAAAACTGCTTTTGCATTTTTCATCTTTTACATTGGGCTTCCACTTGATCTGATATATTCCCTATTATTTAGTTTGGCATGTGTAGTATGTTATCAGTCATCGTCATGTATATACAAAGTATTGTAGGGGTGATCATTGATCTCCATTATTTAGTATTTAGACATGAGGTAGTAAGTGCACTTACTTGATAACTTACTTTTAATCTGTTTTTTTTAATAAAATTAAAATAATTTGGTTTATGTTTTTATATACCATTCCAAAATTTTATAAAATTTGCACAGATTCAAAATTTTGTGAAGTTACTGACTGCTGGCTCAGTTCTAGATACAAAATGGCTATCGTAAGTTTTTTTTAGAGATGCAGTAAGTCTGTTATGGTTGCAAAAACTGCTGCTGGATGCAAAAATGTTTTCTTCACCCACTGAAAGCCCCTCCCCATGTGTGTGTGTGCCACCCACTGAAAGATCTACCCATGTGCGTGTCACTCACAGAGAGCTCCACCCATACAACCCTCTTAAAGTAAATATCTCGACTTCCAACCACTGGTGGGTAATTATAGCCAAGGGAAATAATTAATATAAAAAAATGAACACGGATGTGCCTGCCACTTGTAATTTATTTTGTTTCGTTTTCTGCGAAATAGGGTAGTCCTGTTAAGCAAACATGAACCAATAATTTACCTTTGGTTTGGTCAAGTAAAATGTACCACTTATGGTGAAATGTGCTCATTGCATCCATGGATGTTAGTCCAGTCTAGTTGTATCAGAGCTTTTATCCATGGATGTTAGTCCAGTCTGGTTGTATCAGAGCTTTCATCCATGGATATTAGCCCAATCTGGCTGTATCAGCTATCATCCATGGATGTTAGTCCAGTCTGGTTGTATCAGATCTTTTAACCATGAAAAAATAGTCGAGGTCACAATTCTGGTAATCCAGTCACTATAGAGTCTGTGGGAAAACCTTTTTATTTCTAGTGAATCGCATGAAGCAAAGAGGATCTGTGGAAGAGTATGGCAAAATATGGTTGTCCACAGAAAATTATCACAACGAGGCAGCAATTGCATGATGGAATGTAAGCTAGATTTCAGGATGATGGAGAGTTATCTGAAGCTTTTCTTGTCTAAAATGGAGTTTAGCGGGGACGTGTACTAGCACCTACCCTGTATCATGTTCTCTGCTATGTTGGATGATGCTTTCAGAGATCTGGACTTGGGAGTAGACATAGATATCACGTTATGGAAAATTGTTCAACCTTCAACGGCTGCGAGTAAAAACCAAGGTCAAATAACACACACAATAAAGGATCTCCTATTTGCTGATGAGTGTGCCCTAAATGTGAACTCTGAGATCAACCTACAAATTATTATAGATAGATTCTCCAAAGCCTATACCAACTTTAGGCTTCCTATTAACATAGAGAAAGCAAAAGTCATGTTACAACCAGCACCTGGCAAAAGTTATCTCGAGTCCTGCATAAGGGTAAATGACGTAGCACTGAAAGTTGTGAATATATTCACATACCTAGGTAGTACACTATCACAAAATGCCAACGTTATTGCCTGCCAACGATGCTTCTCTATAGTGGGTTGCAGAAGGGCATATGATCTCAAGGTGGCCAGAAAAAGGGCTATAATGATGCATTTAAGATCTCATTGAAAATCCTTGAAGTAGACCAAGATACATGGGAAGAACTTGCACAAAATAGAACAAGATACATGGGGAGAACTTGCACAAAATAGAACAAGATACATGGGAAGAACTTGCACAAAATAGAACAAGATACATGGGAAGAACTTGCAAAAAATAGAACAAGATACATGGGAAGAACTTGCACAAAATAGAACAAGATACATGGGAAGAACTTGCACAAAATAGAACAAGATGCATGGGAAGAACTTGCACAAAATAGAACAAGATACATGGGAAGAACTTGCACAAAATAGAACAAGATACATGGGAAGAACTTGCACAAAATAGAACAAGATACATGGGAAGAACTTGCACAAAATTGAACAAGATACATGGGAAGAACTTGCACAAAATAGAACAAGATACATGGGAAGAACTTGCACAAAATAGAACAAGATACATGGGAAGAACTTGCACAAAATAGAACAAGATGCATGGGAAGAACTTGCACAAAATAGAACAAGATACATGGGAAGAACTTGCACAAAATAGAACAAGATACATGGGAAGAACTTGCACAAAATAGAACAAGATACATGGGAAGAACTTGCACAAAATAGAACAAGATACATGGGAAGAACTTGCACAAAATAGAACTACATGGTGATCTACAGTAAAAAAAAATGTGCAGCATATTGTGAGAAGAGAAGCGCTGTAGCTCAACAGTGGAGTAACTAGAAAGTAACAGGTAGACAAAAGACTGTCTACAGTGATCATTCCACCACACCACGGAGGTCCCATATCAGTAGTAAAAATAACATACTAAGGAAAAAACACGAGTACAGACATTTTGACTAAAAATCATTATTTACATTGTCTGGACTATTTACTTTCATGCTCGCATTAGCCATGTGTTACAGCAGCCGCTATTTATTCCCATGTTTTAGTGCTACCCCTGACACTCTTGTTATTTGATTCATGTTCCGCCAAAGACGGATGCGCAAATAAAACGTCGACACAACGCATTTCCATTCTCTGGACTACATCCTGCTGAAAATCTAGTAGGACCATGGTAAAGCTACAAGGGAGATCCAGCGGGAGTTTGAGGTTGAACTATGAAAAAGAAGAAGATTCATGTAATATTGTGTTTGCACAAAGAGATTTTGTCTGCAACTTCTATTAGCAACTTCTATTCTTTGATTGAAGTGAAGGGATAAAGCCAAGTGACTGATCCATACCTCAATATTCTATTTATATCTAAACAGGGTCTCACCTGGACTCCTCATCCTCTTCCACACAGATTGCCTCCCAACTTCCTTCCCAGGTGCTTGGTGATTATGAAGCGAACCAGCAACTACCTCCTAGAGCAAGTGTTAGCACCAATGAGGCTTCTGAGGACGATGATGATGATGATGATTACGATGATGATGCTGATGTACTTGATGGCTCTTCTGCTGGATTTGACTATTTTGGAAATGTAGGGACACAGGTAAGTGAGGTTTATATAAATATATTGACTTGCATCTCAGAGAAGACAGTTCTTGATATGATCTGGCATACTGACACCCCTTTGTACGGTTTGAAGAAAGTCTCAATATAGGAGATTATCTGATGACTTGCAGTTTTCTGATAATCTCTTATTCAAAGACTACAAAACCAACAATGAAGAAAATATGTAAGAAGCTAGAAGTGTTATAGTTGTCTAGATAACAAATGTGGAATGAGATTGGTACTATATTATAATGACATTGAGAGACAAAACAAGACATTTTGTTCCCCATCAGGTTTTACCTAACTGGACAAGTTGGTGCAGACTTATTCAAACTTATGACCCTCGAGTTGAGGGTGTCATTATGTGATGATAATCATGAAATAATCCCTTTAGCGAGCAGGTAGCTCTTAACAGCCCATAGCCTTTCTGACAAAAACATAGGTCCTTAATCAGTTGAGTAATCGAGGTGACACTCAAACGTAAAAGGTTTGCTGTCTCAAAGGCATGTTTGTGTTAAGGAGGTTTATGTGTGCATGTTTAGTCTCCATAGGAAGATATTCCAGTGTATCAGTATATATGTCTGGACCAACTAGTTCATTATTCTTCTGTCAGATCTCGTGACCCTTCTACAGTGATGACACATCTAGCATTCCCCCAATACCAAAGAGTCTGCCACAAAAGAACAAAGGTACAATGTTCACTGCCTGCATCTCTTTGTTATCCATGGGAGGCCATTTAACAGAAGACAAAAGGGTTCATGTTAAGCAGATGTGGCTTATTTTTACAGAACTAAATATAGTCACATAAAAACTGTACCTGCCATTAGTGTACGAAACTCAGTAGATGTATTAACAAAAACATTACATTTATTGTGTCCCTTTTACATTTATTGTGTCCCTTTATTAAGCGCAGTTGAGGAATATGGCTTGGAGGGGAGACAGCATATTTTAATTTTTTGGGTAGGGGGGAGGGTTAGTTAGTGCTGGTGGATGGTGTTATGGGGGGGGGTTAGGATTAGTGCTAGATTTTTAGTTTTTGGGGGAGGATGTTTATAGTTGTGGAGGGGCAAGGCAGTTTCACAGGATGGGGGGGAGGATGTTCGAATTTATATAGTGTAACCGATGTTTGGGAGGGACTTATTGCTGTTGGTGCTGACCGGTTCATTGGTATAGGTGGTTACTCGGGTGGCCAGTAACTGCTCATGTCTTCCAATATGGCGTAGAATGCATCAACGTTGTTTTGGAGCCTTGATCGCAACATGAATTCTGCTAGGTAGCTCTTTAAGTGGTGCCATACTGTTCCACGGTGTTTCTTGTTTCGTCACATTGCACTTCCCTACATCCACTCTACTGTTTGGATATGAGCACAGGTAGCTTGATCAACAAAGTTGTATCTGTGGTTTACTGTTAAGTTGACGAAGTCTGCTCTTTCGATTTTAGATGTCTGATATCCTTTCAACAATCGGACTATATCGTTGATCCAAGCTCAACATTGTCAACAAATGCCTTCAGTAAGGTTGCAGAAGTTCTATCTTCCAGCGGTAGCAGGAAAACATCCGTGTCTCATGGCATAGATGCACCACCTTCCTCACTGTTGTGACAACACTCTGCAAGAGTTTGCCTTCCTTTTAGTAAATAGGCTTTCATCTACCTCGAAGATAATTTCTTTCTCCAATGCATCTTTATGGCCGTTGTGTCATGCTATAGACACAAACTTCATGCATAAATTAATTCCATTCTACAACTTTGGCCTCGACAAAATTAGCAGTATACAAATTGTTAACTATTGGATAATAAGCCGACCATCCTGCTTTTTGCCTTGAAATTTTTCCCAAAAAAGCTGGCTTTAGAACAAGTATTTACGGTAGTTATTGCCACAGTTGAGCTTGAAGTGGTAGTCCTAGCAGGATGCAGTCCATATGACAGAATGTGTTGTGTCATGGTTTATTGCTTAGCTGCGATATCTGCACCATTTGTCTTAACACATCCGACTTCAGCATAGCTTCTGGGTAAATTTTACCCTATATAGGTTGAGGCAGCAACTCCACCCAGAAACCTTATTTGTTGTCTCTTGCGACATGCATGGAAGGTAAACAGTTATTTACTGGTAAGTTGTTATTCTTTGCTTCCCTTTTGGACCCCAACAACACACAGCATGACTGTTAGTAGTTTACTGCCACAGTGGAGCATGAAGTGGGAGCTACATGACATTTATGTAAAACTTCATGATGGATGTCTGCAGGTATGTGATGGTTTGTTGCTTCCCTTCAAGAATCCACTAGTCGTAGTATTCCTTCGTAGCTTTGATGATTTTTGATCAAGACACAATGAAGAATGACTTTGGTGTTTGAATAGAGCCCACTGACTGTTGTCCTCTTCCTAAACACAGCTAAATAGGAGACATTGTATGCTAAATGTAGGAGTATGTCGTTTGTGTTTCAGTTAACCTGTCACATGTAACAAAATTTTATCAACAGAAAGTTGTAGCGCCTCCTCACAGATACCGCAGCATGTCTGGCAGCTCGACAGGGAGTACTAGAAGGAGAAGAACAACATCCGGTAGTAGTACTGGCAGTGTGAAGGTCTCACCTCATAAGACAGCGCAGCAACAATCAGCCAGTGGCAAAGGAGGTGATAAGGTCAGTGACTACATTCTCTATATGTAATGTTATTTGTAAAACTCTTTTTGTAAGTTTTTACTATTCTACCATAGTGATCTAACTAAATATATTGTGATGTGCTAAATTATTCATATAATTATTTGCTGTTTTATTGTTTGCTCATTGGGATGAAGCTGCAAGTGGTTCCAAAAAAGACAACAACAAAATATCTGACGCACTGTAGACTAACTGTCATAACATATGAACCATAACATTTAGTTGTATTATATTTGAAAAGTAATATTGGCCGTACAAGTCGATACAGTCTAATTCTATTATAACAGCATGTTTATGTAGTAACAGAAATGTGCTACATACAGTATAAATGATAAAGAATTGATATAATTGGGGATTGTAAAAGGTTTGTTTAACCAGAGACATTTGTTATTAATGTATATATGCTGTAGAGAGATTTCACCGTATCAGTGCAATAAGAAGAAAGGAAAATGTATATATGCTGTAGAGAGATTCCACCGTATCAGTGCAATAAGAAGAAAGAAAAATGTATATATGCTGTAAAAGGATTCCACCGTACCAGTGCAACAAGAAGACAAGAAGAAAGGAAAATGTATATATGCTGTAGAAGGATTCCACCGTACCAGTGCAACAAGAAGAAAGGAAAATGTATACTACTAACATTTGTTAAAATTTATAGCAAAAATGTGAAAGCTATATACTTGTTGCAAATTGAATGTCATCTGTTTTGGACATACACAAATGAAACATGTTGTTTCAGCTTCATTGATATATTTACAGACAACTTGTAAAAGCAATCAGTGAATTTGATCAAACTGTTCACAAATATCCTCCTAACTTTCACTTTCTGATTTAAAATAAATCATAGTAGATCAAAAGAAATGTCACTATCAACATTGTGAACAACAATGAGGATCAAGATACACGGAGGACATTTAGAAAATTATTTTATGTCACAAGGGAGTCGACGTTCATACTAGAGTATTCCTTCATTCATATTCATTCATTCATATTCATTTATTCATATTCATTCATTCATATTCATTCATTCATTTCCTTTTGTGCTGAATTTAGCGCATAGTGCAGAGGTCAGATCTCTCCAATTCTGTCTGTTCAAAGCTATTCTCTGCAGTTCTTGAATAGTATGGATATTGATTGTTTTACTTTCTCTAAGTATTGTTCTTCTGAGTGTTTATTTTGGTCTACCCATGGTTCTTTTGCCTGTAGGTATCCATTCAAGAGATTGGTGGTGTATTCTGTTGATGTCTACGCGTAGGACATGCCCGATGTAGTCCGCCAATAAATTCATTAAATTTATTTCTAGCACTCCAGAGTTGTTGCTCATATATAAACAGAGAAATATATAAACATTCGTGACGTGGTTTTCCTTGAACAATCACATGGTAAAGACACCCATGCCACAAGTTTCGTTGTCCGGGAAAAGTTTAGAAAGAACTAGCACAATGAGATATCTGGGTGTGTTTTTTGACAGAAGCCTGAGTTTCAGGGAACATGTTGACCACATTATCATAAGGGCAGGCAAAGGCTTAGCAGCAATGAAGGTTATGGCTGCTGCGCAATGTGAGCAAAGATTGTTATTTCTTTTGTACCAGGGTTTGGTAGTGGCTGTGGTGGAATATGCACTGGCAATTCTGACTCTTAGCCAAACTCAGATCGAAAGACTGGATAGAGTCCAGAATGCAGCAATGCGTATCATTCTGGGATGCACAAGAGACACATCGACAAGAGCTATGCGATACCTACTTGACTGCCCAACAGCTGAGCATAGATTACAGTATTGCCGTGCACGGGCGTACCTTCAAATACATGCAGATAAGGAACACCCGTTGCATTCCGAAATACAGAAAGTTAAAGGCAGCAGACTCAAGAGAGGAAGGTCGTGGATGGGACATGCTGAAGATGTAATACAAAGCGTGTGCCGATTACAGGATGTGGCAGTTGGTGCGGAATGGATAGGTCTACCCACAGATTTCGAAACTTGTTTGAGAGTAGTAATATCACTTAGCAGGGAATGCAGAGAATGGTGTCCCACAGCTGTGGAGAAAGAAGTGCAGGCTTTAATCAGTGAGAATACCAAAGAGGGGGATGTGATTATATACACTGATGGATCTGTAATTAGGCATGTTCGCAGTGCTTGGGCCTTTACAGCTCAGTGCGCAGGTAAAACGATCAAGGAGGAAAGTGGTGCCTTTGCGGTCACTACGAGTAGTATGACCATGGAGACTATGGCGGTGACCAAGGCATTTGAGTGGCTACGCACACAGAAAGTAACGCAGGTCTGCATCTTGAGTGACTCTATGAGTATGATTAAGAAGGTACAAGTGGGTCTCGTTCGCGAACAGTGGATTGAGGCCTTGAGAAATGCGAGCTTGAAGGCGGTTACATTTATTTTCGTGCCGGGACTTGTGGGCGTTCGAGGCAATGAAAGAGCGGATCAGCTGGCATCGTGTGCGATTGTGGCAAAGGGCGATGGGGCAATGGATCGCGCTGACGTTTTGAACTCCTTAAGAGATATAACACGCGAGAGTGAGACGAATGTGGATGATGATTCCTTTTCAATGGCTAGGATTAAAGATCAGGGATTGAGATGCGGTGTTGCTAGAGGTGAACATTTTGGAGGGCGCAGAAGAATGATGGTCAACCAGCATAGGACCGGTACTGTCAGCAGAAGTGTGATGGCGGATACACTCAAGGAGAGATCGGAGCAACTATGGATGTGTCCAGTTTGCAGTGATGATGATCCGACGACTAACTAACTAACTAACTAAACAGAGAAATGAACGGGTTGAACAGATTTCATTAACATTGATAGCAAACCTAGTGATATTATGTTCATAGTACACATCCAAAGTTAGGATTGTAAGGAGTGGCATGAAAGTAGTATTGTGTCAGCATCACTGAATCACACATTGTGTGCACAGTAGGTTCACCTATTTATCATTATTTTCTGTTTCAACACTAGTGACCACACTAAATATAATGTTATTCGTTAAATATTGGTACTTAATTATTTCTGTTTGATTGCAATGATCGAACCAAATGCAATGTTATTCATTAAATTATTGGTACTTAACTTAATTTCTGTTTGAACTTATGAACCAGACTAAATATAATGTTATTTGTTAAATTATTGGTACTTAATTTCTGTTTGAACTTATGAACCAGACTAAATATAATGTTATTTGTTAAATTATTGGTACTTAATTTCTGTTTGAACTTATGAACCAGACTAAATATAATGTTATTTGTTAAATTATTGGTACTTAATTTCTGTTTGAACGTATGAACCAGACTAAATATAATGTTATTTGTTAAATTATTGGTACTTAATTTCTGTTTGAACGTATGAACCAGACTAAATATAATGTTATTTGTTAAATTATTGTTTATTCATACTTATTTGTCATTTGATTATAAGTGACCACATTAAATGAATTATTACTTGTTGACTTATTTACTACAGCACTGCATTATTTTTTCAACATCAAAGTTTCATTTAACTGTTAGTGCAGTCTAGTTGTTTTTTTTATATACCAAAGGGTGGCCAACCAGATAATGGGGGAAACAGTTGGTTTGGTGGTTTGTTCAACAAGTTTAAAACCAAGGGCAAGAATGAGATGATTCTACCTGATGATAAAAACCCACCTGTAAGTTTTTACAATAACTTGTGTGCTTCAGTTTCAGGTTTATACTAGCAGATACCTGTATAGTATTAACTCTCATTTCTGTCATATTCTCTAGAATATCAATCTTTGAATGTTTTCCATGTCTCTGTTCCTATTTTTATTTATGCACATTTCTTTGCTTAGAACTATAACATTCGTTACAGAAACACTGGGAGTTTTACAATGACAATTTGTTAAACCAAATCATGAACAGAAACATACATCCGCCATCTTGAAACTCGTAACCGGAAAACAGGGAAGACCAAAAACAACGCTCAGAAGAACATTTATGTCTGTTTCTAATTTATGAATGAATTAATATTGACGTCTGTTTCAGCGGCATTGGACTCGAAACACCATTGAGTCAAATGGCTGCTGAAACAGAGGGCAGAACACTTATGGGAATGCCCCACGTGCTGTGAGACCAGTTTCTAATCAAGAAGAATCAAGAATCTGGGAGGAATTTGAGACATTAGCAGCTTATGCCTTTCTTCTATCACATTTTTGTTGAGCAGTATCATGTCTGAGGGTCTCAACAGCTAACCCTCCTCCCGAGTTTGTGACAGCAGTCAAATCTCTCTACATAAATTCATACATCACATACAGACATCCACTTCTGTGGACATATACACTAACATCCACATTTGAACATTCACATGGGCACCCACACGTACACTTACCTGTATATGGTAACCTGCATGCGTAGACAAACCAGCACTCCTGCACACATGGTCACCAGCACACAGATGGATGTACGTATGCATAGACATCCACAGACTTAGCCTACCTGCTTTAATATAGACAGCCACATACAGACACACATACCCCATCACCTGATTTTCATGTTTGACATTTCTCAGTCACAATTACTAATTCATTTTCCTGTCAGATTGTGTGGGACCCAGTCAAGAAGAAGTGGACAAATGCTGATGGTACAGAAGAAGAAACTGTCCCTAAAGCACCTCCTCCAAAGGATACAGATCTTCTGGGTAGGTTGTGATTGTTCTAGGTTAGAAAATACTCTGTTGCTATCCACAGCCTGTTGATTGAAATTCACAGGTCAGTTTCCTTGCAGATTTTCATTTTGTATCCCTATATGTATTCAGGGGGGATCATGCTTCTGGACTTTGGTCATGAGGGTGAGGAGACATTCACCTGTGCAATGAGCACCATCCAACATTTTTTCCCCAAATATACATAATTTAATATGGTTCAAGACTGTCCCAGGGAATTGTGTTCTTGCGAATAACTGCATTTTACTGCTATCTTTTGAAAGGTTGAAAATGTATAGAGGATTGACTTTATTGTATACAGGTTACCCTGATTTTTATTCCATTCCTCTCAATGGAATGGCACACCACATTCCAAGAGTACTACTCATAACCCCATAGCTTCAAGCTGTAATTCCCAGGGATCTATGAACAAATACATTTTGTAAACAAGAGTGGAATTTGAACTCGTGACCTCTTTAGCACAAGGCAAGGTGAACTGCTTAACCACTATGTCGAGGAGATCCAGTGAAGCAATGAATAGTAACACTGCAACATGCATGTGATAGGAGAAGCATCAGGAGGTTGGATGTGAGATTGACTACGCCATCCATGATCTCACTGTCATCAAGCCAGCTAAAGACCCATACTTGTATGTACTGTTGGAAGGGAATCAACCTTGTTTCCTTCAGAGCCAATTGTAGTGAATTAAGAAGAAACCTTTGCTTTTGTTTTTATATTCAACATTTCTGGACATTGCAAGAAAATCATGGTGAAGCTTCTTTGAAGTAGAAGACTTTTCTAGCTCATGGCATTGCGTCCTACAAACACTTTGAACTAGATGGTCATCTTGGACTACTACCTGCATTCATATATTCTTGCTGGGTCAAGTTATGTATATCCTTCCAGAGAAAGTTGTCAAAGGACTGGAGCTCAGATAGTCTACCTGTACTCCAGCTGAAGAAGAATGTGTCTGGCCATTGGTGCAAATAAAACAATGACACAACACATTTCCGTTCTATGGACTATATCCTTCTAGAAATCTAGTAGAATCACTGTTCTGCTACAAGAGATGTTCAACGGGAGTTTGAGAATGAACGCTGAAGAAGATCTACCTGTACTTGTGCTTCAAATGAGAACTGTAGTTAGAACTGAAGCTCAGATCCCCACGTGTCTCGATTTTATTTTTTTGGCCGTTCTTTTCTGAAACTCCCACCAGATCTCTCTGATAACAGGACAATGATCTCTCAAGATTTCCAGCAAGGTGTAGTCCAGAGAACAGAAATGCATTGTGTCACCATTTTATTTACATCAATGGCCAGAAACATCAGACTTTGGCATTGGTAACTAATACATTCAGTGTTTTTACTACTTCCACTGAAAGGTGGACATCTGTAACCATATCGATAGTAAAGCCTCAGATGTACTTTATTAAAGAGAAAAGAACAGATAGAGAAGACAATTGCAAAAAAATGTACAATTTGTTCCAAGTATACACAGTCTTATACATTAGTTACTTAAAAATCTAGTTAAGATATTACATTCCGTTGTAGCATATATATGAACATGATGTTAATTATTTATTGAGTAAACAAGTGTTGCAAATACCTACCACCACTAGTACAAACAATGATAATAAAATATATAAAGATCAAAATAGTTGATGTTTAAACAAAGGGTCTTCGCTTGTCTACAGATGATCTTCTGATCGAAATGTCACCGTTTTCGTCCTTATTTATTTTATTCACCAAAAGTGATAATAGAATGGTCTTCCTACATGAGGAATAGCTCAATGGCTGCAAAGTGCCTCATTGGAGTAAAACATAAACAATGGGTGACCCAGGCAAACTATCAGCTTGTCTCGTGACATGCACCCCCTCTGAGTAAAAGGCTCCTTCAATAGTCATTGCACTAAGTCGAAAGCTGAAGTCTCCTTGGTATGAATGAAAGCTCAGAAAAACTACCCCACTGCACATAGGAAGTACGAGCAAATCGCTAATAATTTCTGGGGATAAAAAAAAGAAAGATTTATTTTATTATCATTGTTT
Source organism: Meghimatium bilineatum (assembly GCA_034231615.1). Classification (NCBI taxonomy): domain Eukaryota; kingdom Metazoa; phylum Mollusca; class Gastropoda; order Stylommatophora; family Philomycidae; genus Meghimatium; species Meghimatium bilineatum. The sequence continues at coordinate 7,942,324 of CM067307.1, forward strand.
TTATCATATTCTTATTAATAATGGTAGACAATTGTGATACTTATTTATCTATTCCTTATTATTCACAGTCTTGTTTAACCTATACCATATTTATTTTTATCTTGTGAACTTTGTAGGAAAGTCTTCAGTTACTGCACCCGCATACATGGCACCTCCTTCATCATCAGGTGCAGCTGAAAGTAACAGGTTCTCTTTAAAAGCTAAAGGTTAGAATCTTAGATCAATTACATTTTTTTCTCAATTTTATTTCTTCTTAATCTGTTTTGTGTTGACATTCTTATAATGAAACATGGCATCTACTTCTATGAATACTTAAAGGCATCATTTTCTTCTGTGAACACTACATCGACTTTAGTTAACACTCTCTGATTTCCATTTCATTGAACACTCTGACATCTTCTTCTGTGAACACTCTCAGATATTATCTTCTTCTGTGAACATCTGACATCTTCTGTGAACATCTGACATCTTATGTGAACACTCTCAGACATTATCTTCTGTGAACACTGACATCTTCTGTGAGCACTCTCAGATATCATCTTCTGTGAGCACTCAATACATTATCTTCTGTGAACATTCTCATACATCCTCTTCTGTGAACACTCTAAGACTTTATATTCTTCTGTGAACACTCAGATATCTTCTGTGAACACTCTCATACATCTTTGAATACTCTCAGATATCTGTGAACTCTCTTAGACATCATCTGCATCAGTGAACTCTCAGACATCGTATTCTTCTGTGAAAACTCAGACATCCAATTCTGTGAACATTCTGACATTCTCTAAATTTTTCCTTTATTTATGAAACAGATTATTGTTTGACCTACAGTTGTAGATTCTTATTGGTTGGGGTATTAGGATCGGTATTAGAACACATTGGTTCAAGCAACATCCAAGAAGGCTGTGTACATGGATTAGCCCAGGTGATAATACTCGGAACCAAATTGATTACATTTTAGTCTCTAAAAGACATAGAAACAGCATTAGATCTATGAAAACAAGGCCAGGTGCTGACTGCAACAGTGATCATATACTACTGGTAGCGAAATTGTGTATAAGATTAAAGAAGATCAAGAGAGCACCAAGGAATATGAAATTAGATTTAGCTTTATTGAAATCAGATGCTGACATTAAAGAAAGATACAACATAATTGTACAAAATAGATACAATGCCATTGCAAAGATTCAGAGTATTGTAGATCAATGGAACATGCTAAAACAGTTGATAAACCAAACATCTAAAGAGATAATACCAAAAGTAAAACATACATCAAAACAAAAATGGATGACAGAAGAAATATTAGAATTGATGAGCACCAGAAGGAAAAATAAACACAAGATAGTGGAATATCAGAAAATACATAAGGAGATACGAGAGAAATGCAAAATAGCAAAAGAAAGCTGGCTGAACAAGAAATGCACAGAAATAGAATTGCATTACAACCAAGATACAACATTACTATATAAGAAAATTGAGATGATAACAGGAAAGAGAACGCAAACAGTTACAGGGTGTCTAAAATCTAAGACAGGGCAGGTATTAATGGGAATATATCACATAGTACAGAGATGGTCAGAATATATCAAAGAACTTTATGAGGACAATAGACCAGAAATAAACATACAAGATAACGGCGAGGGTCCATCAATACTCACAGCAGAAGTAAGGGAGGCACTAAGACACATGAAATATGGCAAAGCCCCAGGTCCAGACAATATCACATTAGAAGAATTAGCAGCTTTAGATGACTTTGGAGTTGAAATAATCACAAAATTGCTGAATGACATATATAACAGCGGAAACATACCCGATGACTTAATGAGATCCATATTCATAGCATTACCTAAGAAACCAGGGACCACCGAATGTGAAGAACACCGTACAATCAGCCTCATGAGCCAAATAACCAAAATACTGCTCAGAATCATCATGAAGAGAGTGAGAAACAAAATAAAACCAGAAATAAGTCCAGAACAATGTGGATTTGTAGAAGGCAAAGGCACCAACAATGCGATTTATATATTGAGAACACTAATAGAGAGGTCTATAGAGGTAAAAACAGATCTGTACCTCTGTTTTATAGACTACACTAAAGCTTTTGACAAAGTTAAACATAGCAAAATTATACACATGCTAGAGAATCTGAACATTGACAGCAAGGATTTAAGAATAATCAAGAACATGTACTGGCAACAAACAGCAGCAATAAGAGTAGGAAAGCAATTTGGCCCTTTTCAACAAATAAAACAAGGAGTCAGACAGGGATGTGTGCTTTCACCAGACCTGTTCTCTCTATACAGTGAAAACATATTGCATGCAATAGTAGATATCCCAGGAATATCAGTGGGAGGACATAACATAAATAATTTGAGATATGCGGATGACACTGTTCTGATTGCAAAAAGTGAGGAAGACCTTCAAAAATTAATTAAAGTAGTAGTCACAGAAAGCAAAGAGAAAGGTCTCTTCCTAAATATCAAGAAAACAGAAGTAATGGTTATTTCAAAGAAAGAAAATAACACACCTTGCAAGATCATAGTGAATGATATAGTATTAAAACAGGTCCACCAATTCAAATATCTAGGTACAATTATAACAGCAGATGGAAGAAGTTCAACAGAAATAAGATGCAGAATAGGACAGGCAAAAACAACATTCAGAAAAATGAAAAATATACTGTGTAATATGACCTTGTCATTAGAGGTGAGAAAGAGAGTTCTGCAGTGCTATATAACCCCTATACTAACATATGGGTGCGAGTCTTGGACAATAAACAAACTGGAAAGTGGGAGATTGGAGGCAACAGAGATGTGGTTCTACAGAAGAATGCTGAGAATACCATGGACTGCCAGAAAAACTAATGTAGAGGTATTAAAAGAGTTAAATGCGAAACGGACCTTAATCAACAATATAAAAAAAAGGCAATCTTCTTTTTTTGGCCACTTCATGAGACAGGCAGGTTTAGAGAACATAATCACAACAGGCAAGATTGAAGGCACCAGAGACAGAGGGCGACAACGTGAGAAAATATTAGACAGTTTGACAACCTGGCACGGCAAAGAAACAACAACGACTTTGATACATAATACTGTGGACAGAGAGCTGTGGAGAGCCATGACCGCCTACGCCACCCGGCATGGCACCTGATGATGATGATTAGAACACAACATGTAAATAATAGCACTGTGTATGTTTTCCCAGTGATTAGCAAAGCTTTATTGTAGTGTTTTCAATTTTTATCTTATGGATCATAGTTTTGCTGCAGTTCTAACATATTAAAGGAGAATTATAGAATTTGTTCATGTTAAAGAAAGCCTGGCACTTCAGAAACTGATAAAGGTAGTCTAGTTAGCAGATGTGCAGGCACAAAAGGTTACTTAATAATTATGATGATCTTGCTACAGTGCTTGTTCTCTGCTGCTGAGATCTTGCTGTGTTAGAGATCTGAGCACAATTTGTAGTTGTTGGCTGAAGTTCTATGACTGAATGTATAATAGTTTTAATAAAATATTTTTGTTTTCATACTTTCTCAAACTCCCATAGGAACTCTCTTATAGCTGCACAGTGGTCCTACAAGATTTACAACAGGATGTAGTCCAGAGAATGGAAATGCGTTGTGTCATCATTTGATTTGCACCATTGACCCAACAGATCGGACTTTAGTGTTGCTAACTAATACATTCAATGTTTTTACCACTTGCACTGATGGACAAAATGGGCACAGAACGATGGACCACCGAAATAAAAGAGGCAATAAATTCCACAATATATTGAGCACACATGGCGGCTATCTCCTGAGAACTTTTCTACCCCTGATGCTGAAAGGCAATAAAGGGTTTAGCGAATAGATAGATAGATGACTGAACGGTGGATGTCTGTAACCATATCGATATATTGACCTGCCTAACAAGATAATTTGTTCCTATACCTACTCGCTGGTCAGCTAACCAGTCACGGATGTTTAACCTTTTATCACTGTATCGCATCTCTATCGTTGCAGCCACAGATGCCCACGTATAATAATTTGATCGCAGAAGAAAACCCTCATAATGATGTTCATGATTATTGTCAGGCCTTTTTTTCTGGAAAAATGTGTTGGAGCTCATATTCAAAACTCGATGTCTATTCTATATAGTTAGTTAGTCGTCAGATCATCATCACTGCAAACTGGACACATACATAGTTGCTCCGATCTTTCCCTGAGTGTATCCGCCATTAAACTTCTGCTGACAGCACCAGTCCTATGCTGGTTGACCATCATTCTTCTTCACTCTCCAAAATGTTCAATTCTATCAACACAGCATTGCAAACCCTGATCTTTAATCCTGGCCATTGAAAAGGAATCATCATCCACACTACTCTCATGTTCTATATCTCTTATGGAGTTCAAAACGTCAGCTTGATCCATTGTTCCATCTCCCTGTGCCACAATCGTGCATGACGCCAGTTGATCTGCTCTTTTATTGTCTCAAACACCCACATGTACAAAAATAAATGTACTACTTTCAACCTCGCTTTCTCAAAGCTTCATTCCACGTTCATGAACGCGACCCACTTGTGCCTTCCTAATCATACTCATAGAGTCACTCAACATGCAGACTATGTTACCTTCTGTGTGCATACCCACTAAAATGCCCTGGTCACCACCATAACCTCCATGGTCATGCTACTCATAGCCACAGCAAAGGCCCCACTCTCCTCCCTGATCATTTTACCTCCGCACTGAACTGTGAAGGCCCAAGCACTTTGAACATGTCTAATCACAGATCCATCAGTGTCTATAATCATACCCCCCTCTTTGGCATTCTCACTGACCAAAGCCTGCACCTCTTGCTCCACAGTCGTGGGACACCATTCTCTGCATTCCCTGCTAACTGTTATTACTACTCTCAAACATGTTTCGAAATCTATGGGTAGACATATCCATTCCGCACCTGCTGCCACACCTTGCAGTCTGCACACACTTTGTATGACATCCTCAGCTCGCCCCATCTACGACTTCCCTCTCATAAGTCTGCTACCTTTAACTTTCTGTATTTCGGAATGCAATGGGTGTTCCTTATCTGCATGTATTTGAAAGTACGCCAGTGCATGGCAATATTGCACTCTGCTATTGGACAATTGAGTAGGTATTGCATAGCTCTTGTCGATGTGTCTCTTGTGCCCCTAAGAATGATACTCATTGCTGCATTCTGGATTCTATCCAGAGTGTATATATATATATATATATATATATATATATATATATATATATATATATATACTCTATATATTTTGAATAATCATTTATGTGGCCATGGGTCAACATCATCTCTATTTTTCCATCTATCAGAGCAAACAAATAATGGATGAAACACAATTTAAATCATAGTTTCCATTGTGGTCAATATGGACCCCCAAGGGTCAATTTCGACTTGCAGGAGATCCATGTCAGCGAGAATAAATTTGGGGTGCAGAAGATGTATTATTTTTAATAAAGGTATAAATAAAAATTGTACATTTTCTTGTGTTACAATTGTCCACGCTATACAACAACTGATCAAAGTGAGCAACACTGTGTCAGCTGTCAAAAATATACTTAAAGCTAATATGTTTAGGAAAATTCAATATTAGTCAAGCATCTAAGGAAAACCCAAAACATCTATATAAGTGGTCTACATGACAAAACAGTTTGGGATTCACTGATTTAAATGAAACTGATGGAGACATGCAGGAGTGATTTTTAAATTTTCAAAAATATAATCATTTTTATTGATGTAGAGAAAGAGAACAATAAAAGTTGAAGGGATCTCCATTCTACCACATTCTGCTTGATAAAAATGCCATGATTGTAGTGATAGTTGAAATGAATATTCTGTTAGCCTGTTGAGATTCTCTTTGTCAACCAGGTGCCAGGAACCAATATGTTGATGTCAACAACCCAAGAACTGCGATTGCTCCAGCCCAGAACTTTTTTAACGCAGTTCCAGGAACTACATTATCAGCACTTGCAAGTAGCAGCTCAGTTGCAGCACCACAGACATTTCTTCCGGGATCTGGTAAACCCATTTTTTATGTATCTTGATCCGTCTTAAGATCTTAAGAAGTAGAAGGTATTTCACACCGCACTGATAATTACAGTCAACTCTCAGTATAACAACTTGGTCTGGACCCATGAAATATGTATGTAATAACAGACATTCACTATATACAGTAGAAACAATACAGAATAAATATAATTGGAGATTTGGAAAAGTGTTGTTATATAGAGAAATTTGTTATAAAAGGATGTGCTATAGAGGGATTCCACTGTATTATCTGATAAAAATTTCACGAGAAAAGTTCCCCAAAGTGAGAGAAAGAGAGAGAAACAATTTGATATGAGTTATACTCTTTAGCCTCTAGGCTCTGAATTAAAAATTAAGAAACATCCCCTTGGGCCTGAATTCTTTTTTTGGAAAATTTGCGTTATTGATGGTGGGTGTTTTGAAAACGTGATAACATTTTTGTTTTTAAAGATATCAAAATAATTTTTGCATATATAAATAAAGGAGTGAATAGTGAATATAGCCTTTTTTTTTTTGTTGTTGTGTGTATGATATGACAGTTGTGAGCAAGTTGTGAAGTAGAAAATTAAGGGACAAAATCGCAAAACGCCATTTTCAAATCGCACATATAACTTCTTGATGACCCTAATACTTGAGAAATGTGTGGAAACATTGATAAAATCCTCATAAATACCTATACTTATTGTATATATTGTTTTATATCAAAACTAATATAATATGAACTAAAAAAACTAATAAAACGTGAAGAAATCGCATATAACGTCCGTCCGGTCAACACTAGGTCTAGCCAGACACGCAGCGTAATTATTGTTTATGCACACACATGGCACTCCAGATACATATTATTTTTGTGTTTTTTAACGACTACACAAGCATTCTTATCAAATAACAACATATTAAACACACAAAACAACAATTAAAACATGTAGTCACGATCACTTAGCCATGCCACGCGGTACTCAATTTGATAGTAAATTATGGCTAGATTTTGTTGACAAAACCAGCCAGCTTTCTCCGTTCTTGCAATCATAATGAGTAAAAGAATTTGACCTTTAAACTGTGACGTATTCCTCGCTTCGTTTGGCGGGTTTTATACGTCACGGGATCATTACTTTGTGAAGTTCCGTACTCGGGAATCGGGGGATGTCATATGTAGCGGGATTGCTCCCGCAGCCACAATATACCCTGTGCTCATAGGCGCAATATTGCGACCGCAGAGTCGTAAAGGTTAGAGGTCCGCTAAGTAATACAACATGAGATGTTTTTTGTTAACTGATAGAGAATGATAAAAGAAAGAGCAATTTCAGTGATGGGTGCACGTGATGATTCTGTAAATGATTATTGTGGTGAGTGTTGATTGTGTGAGTGATGAGTGGTGATTATATGTGATTGTGTAAGTGATGATTGTATGAGTGGTGATTGTGTAATGAGCATGTGATGATTGTATGAGTGATTATTGTGTGAGTGATGGTTGTGTAAGTGAGAATTGTGTGAGTGGTGATTGTGTGAATAGTGTGATTGTGTAAGTTATGAGTGTGTGAGTTATGATTGTGCGAGTGATGTGTGAGTGGTAATTGTGTTATGACAATTGTTTGAGTTGTGATATCATGAGTGGAGATTGTGGGAGTGGAGGTTGTGTAAGTGATGATTGTCTGAGTTGTGATTGTGTGGGTGGTGATTGTATGAGTGAAGAGTGTATTAGTAGTGATTGTGTAAGTGATGATTCTATGAATAATGATTGTATGTAATAAAAAAAAGGATAGTTTTCCAATAGCATTTAACTGCCGTAGGTGTGTGAGATGTTAGCGATCCCTTTCAGGGGCTCTGCTATATGAGGGCAGTAGCCATATTCTCTCCCTCGCAGCCTTTACTTCCTGGACTGATCCAGTACCCAATTAAGACTGCATCATTGTATGAATTGTGATTGTGAGAGTGGAGATTATTTGAGTGGGGATTATAGGAAGAACAGTGACATGTGATTGTCTGAATTGTGATTGTGTGAGTGGTAAAAGCATACGCAAGTATTGTATGTGATACGTTTGCAAGTGATAACAATCTATAGGCCTATACTTGTTAGCATATTTTTTTCTTCTCAGACCAAACCACAAATGTAGACACAAGAAATGTCAACAAGAGCAGTGTGGACAACAGTTTGCTTACTAACCCACCATATTCTAGCAATGTAAGTTTTAAATAGGAGAATTTTATTTACTCTAAATACTATATTATTTGGTTTTAACCATATTCCACAAACCATAATCTAATTACCAAAAGTAAAACCAATGTAAAAAAAAGAAATAACAATAAACAAAGGAGCAAGGATTATTTTATATGTTGTGGTTCAACGGGGACCTTTATTGTTTTTTATTTTTTACATTGGTTTTACTATTTGGTAGTTAGATTATCTAGTATCAGTATTACATTATTGTAGTATTTATCATTTCTTTGTTTTGTTACAACAGCATTCTCCACCGTGTCTGTTATCCTCTGACAGTTTGGTTTTTTTCTTATTTGCTCTGTCGTTTATCTTTTCATTGTGATTGTTTTGCTATTGTTTCTTTGAGTGGATATTGTAAGTCCTAAAAATTATGTTCTTGCTGATATAGTGAGATGTTTTTGTTCACAACAACAAGAGAAACACGCTTCAATGTCATGACAGATGTTTTTGTTAATGTCATGAGTGATGATTTTGTTAACTTTTAATGCACTTTCGTAGAGTGCGTTCGACAACAGTTTACACTGTATAGGATAGCCGCTTTCAAGCGTACAAGCCCAAGAATAGTCCTGATGCTATGTCCCCTGTAATCAATAAAAGATGCAAAATTTTAAAAATTTTGGTTACCAGATTATTTGAAATCTGGCAAGTTATTCAATTGACTTCCTTTTTCTGCAAGTTTAGTGGGGACAATGGACTGAATGTCATTGAAATATCAAAATTTTTGCAATGTGTCAATATCTGTCAATGTGTCAATATAACAGCCATGAAAGAGAATCGGATTTTATAGACTTTTGTTTTATCGTATTTTAAATAAAATCATTATGGATTATCATTCAGATGATGAATTCTTGATAAGTTGTTTTCACACTCGAAAATACATTATACCATGCTGGTTTGTTTAATTTGAGATCAAACATCAACTATTTTGGAGAGATTCAGTTTTGGGCTAGATCTAGCTTTAGAGAATAATTCTATGACAAATCTATACGGTTTATTCCTTTTTCTCAGTAAAATTATAACTATTTGACCATAAAAATGTATACTATGATCTGTATCATACTGTTGCCACTCCAGGAAATTTACAAAAAAAGGTCAGAGATTTAAAAAAAAATTTTCTTTCTTTTTGATGAAATTTTATTTGGTTGTTGTGAAAAATGTCTTTACGGCTTTCTCACATGTATCATATCACACACACATAAACAAAACTTACACAATATATGCAGAATTCAATTTTTTATTATTTCTACAAATATTTAAATAACTCCAACAATAAAAAAGTTATCACATTTTCAAAGCAGCCACCCACTATTACGCAACATTTTCAAAAAAAATCCGGCTGCAGGAGAAAAATTATGTGTTTGTAAACATAGCATGCTAAAGGTTAATGTTATGCCAGATGTTTTTGTTACTGTCATGAAAGATGTTTGTGTTAATATGATAGATGTTCTTGTTAATATCACTATAAATACATTTTGTTCATATCAAAATAAACTAATAAATCTGTCAATTTTCAGCAGACCAATGACAACCCTATGATCATAGCTACAGAAAATGTGACTCAGCAAGCTCCAAGTATGCCAGTTCTCTTTAACCCTGCAAGTGTCAAGTCTGGCTCTGCTATTGTGGGTCAACCTGCATCTGCTTCTGGACCTGGTCTCAAGTATGGACAGAGAAGAGCATATCCCAAATGAGACCACAAGTTACTACTATAAAATAGAACATTACATACAGCATTGATGATGACTTTTTCATAACCTTTGAAGTCATAGTACTTTTTATTTATTAAATTTGATGGACTGACAATATGTCACATAATGAGCCAATCATGGACAGTGATAATCTCCTGTAATTTATACATCTGTACATATTCGTAATGTATTTGTCTAGTTTGGCAAATAGAAACATCTTTTGCTGATTGAAACATGTTCCCTCATTTTGATGCTCTTTTCTCTTTCTTGAAACAAAAAATGTATCCAATAATTGTTATTGTATTTCTGCTGTCACAAATAGAAGAGTTTAACAATTCGCTGACCAAGTTTTAGGATTGTTGAATTTATGGTATATACTGGTACATTTTAACTGCCAATGCTGTGCTACCAAAGCCAAACATGGACAACAACAGCACAAGACAAACATAAACTTGTGACAGCTGAAATGGCATGCATTCGCAGAATTCTAGGAATATCACTAATAGACAAAGTGAGAAATGAGGACATTCGACAAAAAACAGGTAGCACCCCAATCTTGGAATATATTAAGAGATAACAGATCAAATGGTTTGCACACATCAGCAGACTACCATCAGATAGCATACCACAGCAAGCTATGCTACGCTGAAAGGCAACAAAGGGTTTAGCGAATAGGTAGATAGACTGGTACCTTTGACTAAGTTTGACGATTGTTGAATTTATAATAAATACTTTTGGTGACCAACTTTGATAAAAGCCGAGTTTTCTATGATTATTGAGTAATACAGCAGCCATAGCAATAGTATTAAATAGCTCATCTTGGATAATGTGTCATTCCAAAATGGTTGCTCCCATGAAATACACATTAAGTGGTTTGTGACTGAATTCTGTAATAAATAGACGTTTTTTTGACAGGTGTGCTTGTGATATATTGAATGTAATATAAAATGATGCCCAGCATTATAATAAATATGATTTAGCTCTTGAAATAACTCTGGAGCTTTCAGATGCATTCAGAAAACACAATCATTCATTATGGACATGAAAAAAAATTGAAAGCTCTATATGGTGTGTTCACTTTTATATACTTTTTTAAAGACGGCATGTCATTTTTTTGGGCCAAAATTTGTGAACATCTTTGGTAAAGGAAAATAAGATCAATTATGTCAGCAAACTGTTCATTTAATCTTAGATAGAATTGTTTGTTGCGTACATTTTTTTCTCTTCTTAAATTAACACTGACAATTAAAACCAATTTTATTGCAGATGAGTTCTGGTCAACAAGACTGTAGCATTTATAGTAGCATAAGCAGTATATAAACTGCTTGACATACATACACATTCCAATACAGTTTTGTTGTTTCACAGCAAAGGGAAACTTTTGTTGATGCATGTTTTGTAAAGGAGTTTGAATTTTGTGTGTGATAAATTGAGCATTGGTCCATAGCTACAGAAATGCACTCAGTAGAAACATATTTCAACTTATTAGTTATCTATGTGGGCTTTGTAGCTGTTACTGTCAGAAGAGAAAGACACCAACTAAAAATATTGATAAAAGTGTAGAGAATTGACTTAACTGTACTCAGGTTCCCCATATATACTCCGCCTCGCTCGACAGAACAGACTGTCAAGAGTATGATTCATAGAAAATAATTCTGTAGCTTCAAACGATCATCCCAGGGATCTAAACAAAAGTGCTTTTGTGAACAAAACCTATATGACAGGTCGGTATCGAACTCGTGGATTCTGTAAAATAAGCTAAATGGTTTAACCACTATGCCACAGAGATCTCTTACATGTCAGCAGTCTGTATGCACACACTTCAACATGCTAGTTGTTATGTAGATTGTGTCTATTGCTTAAACAGTGTCTTAGATTCTATATGACTGTGTATTTACACATGAAGTCTATTGGTCACATGTTTGACTATGACACACACCTAGCATTCAATATATAGTCTAGATTTTGTACTATATTCTAGTATATTTTGCAAGCATGTTAATTCAAATATGCCCCAGACCTTAAGGCCACAATAAGATAAAAGCCAGTACTGCCCAATATAACTAATATAGACTCCGGTCTTAGGTTGAACAAGTTGTGCCTCTGCAAGAGACTTTAATCCCCTGTTTATTAAACAAACAAACAGGGTCTTCTAGTCTATCCCTGTTATGTGGGAATATTTTAGTATTCACAGTGAAAGATCATTCAGACACAATCTGGGGGTAACCTGATAGTAACTGTAACCTGACAGATGTGAGAGTGCAATTACAGAGCCTGTCAGCTGGATTTACAAACCAGTGGGCAATGTTTAAATATTCCTCTCTCATTATCGCATGAAGGTGCATCTGCCATCAATCAATGTCTCTCCATACAATCCTATGCTTGTTTCTCACTCACTGTTTCACATTCATCACATATTTGTATATATATTTCGAATCAACTTCTTGTTTTAGCTTCCATCTTCAAATATAGGTATAGTCCAATGCTCCAATAACACTGAAAGTTCTTTCATAGACTTTCTGAGGCGGTGGGTAGAATTATTGGTCATTAGTGGACTCAAAAGGTTTAGAGGATTGACTGCATTATACTAGAGTTTTATGTGCCCTGCTCCTATCAACATTACAGCTACTGAAATAAGCCCATTGCTGGAGCAGATATATAAGTGCTGATACTGATGCTACAAACTAGGCAAAAATAAGTACAAAGAAATATCAGAAACTATATCTAGTTGGAGGTCATGGTGACTGAATTACCAGAACCTCAACCGTCACTACTTTTTGTAGTTATAAAGCTCTGATATAACCAAATTGGACTAACACCAGTGGTTGAAAGTAGCGTATCTCACCATAACAGGTACATTTTACTTAACTAAAATGTACTAAAATGAGGAGCGCGGTAGCCTAGTGGATAGTGAGCTTGCTTGCTATCATCTGGTTACAGCGTGCCAGGTTCGTAACCACGTCCGGACATTAAAAAAAAATCCGGGTTGTGATTTCTCACATGACACGACCACTCCTCCAGTCGACTCAGCTGTAAATGAGTACCTGACGCATGAGTTAGGGAAGGTAAAAAAAAAACAGCAAGGAAGGGAACTGGCCACCCCACCTAATAGTTGCTGCGGCTTAGTACATGAAGAGTTATCTTCATCCCTGACGGCAGATGCCATGGGACCTACCTTTTAAAATGTACTAAAATTAATTTAATTGACATCAGTTTTCCAGTTGCAGTTATTATTTTATGCATTCTTTTTGTATCATGATTTTGTTACATGTACTCTAGTTGAAGCATTGACTGTGTATATTTCTTTGTCAAACTTCACTTTTGTATTGATGTTATCCATTACATTGCTAACTCATTTCATATTTTGTACCGGATAATGTTATATCACAGAAACTCATGATGACCCCCAATTTACAACTATTAAGAAGCTATATTTCCCCAGAAGCAACATATGGTTGTGAGACATGGACAATGACATCTGCAATGGAAAATAACATAACTGCATTCAAAATGAAATGTTATAGAAAGGTTCTAAGAATGTTATAGAGAGAAAGATGAACTAATGTAGATGCCCGCAAAGACTTGAACATGGAAGAAGATGAACTAATGTAGATTCCCGCAAAGACTTGAACATGGAAGAAGCCTGGTTCTTAAAAACTATCAAAAAATGCAAGCTAACATATTTCAGACATATAAAGAGACACAATGGTTTAGGAAATATTAATCATGGAGAAAAACGTTCCAGGAGCGAAAACGAGGCAGACCAAGACTACGATGGACACATGACACATCAAAGACTTTCTTAACATGACTGTAGAAGAGGCTTGGCAGCTTGCACAGAACTGAGAGGCTTACAGAGTGGTAGTGAGGACAACATTATGTAAAGGACACATCACAAAGAGAGACTGGGTATGTACAATATTAATGGTGTGCGTTCATTAGACTAGCAGGACTAGCCAAGTCCTCAAGTCTCATTTGGCATTCTTTTGTTATTATTTTTATGGACATGGTCAATTTTTTCTTTCTTTATTTTTCTCTTTAATGTACCTCTTATGGTATGGTACACTATTTTTAACCACAGACATTAGTCCAATTTGGTTATATCAGAGTTTTACAGCCACGAAAAAGTGGAAGCAGCGGTTGTGGTAATCCAGCCACCACAACCTCCGTAAATTGTTATCTTGAGCTTGTTAATGTCTCATTTCTACTCCATTGTGGTATCCAAATGGCCTTGTTAGATGAACATTCTAGACAAAACTGGTTGAAATAGAACACACCATGATTTTTGTGTCCTTCACATTACCATTCTTGTGTGTGTTTTTTTGTTGTCTATTACAAACTGACAAGCAGAAATGAAATAATATTTCAGATGCAAAAAAAGGTGGAGATACAGTATATCCCCCACGTCTCCTCAGAAAAATGATACTGCTGGTAATTATTTCTTTATTGATTACATTAAATCTTGTGTCTGGTTGTGGCATATTTTCTGTCAGCCGAACACAATTTAGAGCTGAAGTAGTTTTAATGATAATGTTTGAAATATTTATTTTGTAATGTTTATATGTCACATATTTCTTATTGATTGGTTAAGGATTGTCACATGACCTGCAATATTTATTTCATATGACTTATTTCTTGCATTTTTATTGGCTGAACAATGTCAAATGACTTGCAATATTAAGCCCGCCATATTTATTTTAGATGATACCACAATTAGTGATATGTGTGTTTCAAAGCCAAACTGTCTCATTGATTCATCAAATATTTAGTGAGAAATTCTAGGCTTTACAACAAAGTGAGATAGGCCTACTTGTCACATCTTTTGTATAATTAGGGATTCCATTGATGAACCAGTATTATAGTATCAGGTAAGACCCATAAGTGATCAGTATTCCTGAGTAGATGTCAAAATGTGTATCATGCTGATGGTTCCTGTTGCTCACTGGTTAAATATACCCATCACTGCCTCACAAATGCCAGTTCTACTCATGATGCTTAACTCCCAAAATCTTAGTACAGTGGAATCTTGTTTTAACTCCTTACATTTATAACAAATTTTCCTATATAACAACACTATTCACAATCCCCAATTATATTTATTCGTTATTTCATATATTGTATATAGCGAATTTCTGTTATTACATACATATTTCTTTGGCCCGGACCAAGATGTTATAACGGGATTCGACTGTATATCCATGTAATGTACTGAAGTTGCCTCCTTCAGTGCAATATCACTGACCAACTGTAGTATATTCCTTTATTCATCTTCAAGAAGAGGTGTAGATTCTTTTGATGCAAGTCTACATATTTAATTATGAGAAATATCCATTCTTCTTTGGACAGTCACTCACAGATTGGTCTGTGCAATGGTAACAGTAATTGCTTGCCCACATGACCAACACTGCTTGTCACTACAGTTTCTAGAGATAAATTAGAAAACTCATAACCATATTTGATATCAGAGAAATTGTTAAAAAAATGTCCATGGCAAAATTGGTAGCATATCAATCCAGGACGTAGCTATCAACCCAGCATTTGTTGGCTGTGGTGATTTTCTAGGCAATATAAATACGTTCAGTAGGTTGCCATTGCTTTCTGAACGGTCTGGATGCACAATTGCCTGTGGTGAGGATCGAACTCGGTACCTTTGCCGTCACAGACGCGCTCTGTACCACTTCGCCACAGACAAGCGCAACAAAGATGGCTAAAGACAGAAAACTTCAACTCCCCATGACACCTAACAGCACTTGTGGAAAAGACAATAGATAGATAACCAGTTAGGGTTCTAGAGATGCCACATTGATAACCAGTTATGGTTCTAGAGATGCCACATTGATAACCAGTTAGGGTTCTAGAGATGCCACATTGATAACCAGTTAGGGTTCTAGAGATGCCACATTGGAGCCGTCAGCATAATAGTTCACCAAATATAACTTATGAACTGGTTATACAGACAAATATATAAAAATCACAACCTAACTATTACTGGATGTTATCAAACTCAGATTTTCTTCCCACCTCTTCTCCTTCTACCCTCAAATGTTCCCTGCAGCATAATGTTTAAAAAGAAATGGTGTCTCATTACATATCCAAATCTCGCAACCTGACACCATTTTTTCACCGTCAATAGAGCTTTCTGTTGACCTGCAAGTTTGGTGGTTATTTCTCAGACAAATACATTAGAGATAGCTTATCGTCAAGGATGACAATTCTCATTCTTGAACCTGAATCCCGCCAAAGACGGATGTGTCGGGCCATTGGCGCAAATAAAACGGCGACACAACGCATTTCCATTCTCTGGACTATATCCTGCTGGAAATCTAAAAGGGCCATTGTCCTACTACAATAGAGATCCAGCAGGAGTTTGAGAATGAACGCTGAAGAAGAAGAACCTGAATTATCACTATTCATTCTAGCAACATATGATGAATGGATGTTGGTGATAGAGTATGTTCAGTTAGGCTTGGTAATATGTGTGTTTCAATGCCAAACTACTGGTAGAAATGCATGTCTAATATTAAGAGTTCTCTGGTTATTTGAGTTTTCTGATACACACACAGTGTGGATTCCCATTATAGCTCGTACAGTGGAATCCCTCTATAGCACATTCTGTTATAACAAATTTCCCTGTATAACAACACTTATTCAAAATCCCCAATTATGTTTATTCTATATTGTTTGTTCTGTATATAGCGAATTTCTGTTATTACATACATATTTTTTGGTCTGGACCAAGTTGTTATAACAGGATTCCACTGTACCTTTATTAACAAATTTCATATTTAACAGTTATCTAGCACAGGTGGATGGTGAAACTAATGGTTTACTCTAGTCATTAAATGTAGGGAATTAAGAAGCAATAAAAATTATGACAATCTTAATCCTCTGACAGTAAGAAATTAAGGATCAATAAAAACTATGATAATCTTAATCCTCTGAAAATAAGGAATTCAGAAACTTTCTATTTAACAATACTTTTCAAAATACCCTTTTTTAAAAAAAATTTGCATATAGTAAAATTCTGTTGTGATATAAATATTTTATCATTCCAGACCAATTTATTATAATGATATTTGACCACTTTTCTTATGGGAGGTTGACATGGAATAAAGGGGACATTCTGAAGCTGCTTCATGAGCACCTGCTGGAGATGGACACCACAATTAATAACACAAGATAGGCTCACGCTGTGCTCAGGGGAATTGTGTATTAAATGTGGTACTCCTAGAACTGGACATCTGCAGGGCATAATGGAGAACATGTTAAATCAGCTATTCACAGTACCATCAGCATGCATATCTTTGGATATCTGCTAGAAGAGATTGATTATCTATGGGTGTAAAGTGGGGTCTGTATACCTGGTAACCAAATTTTTTTTCATAAGTAAGTTGAGTTAAGAATCGGAATCATTGCGTGTAGCTGTACCCCATAAATATTTTATATTATTTTAAATCTGCCGGGTCAGAAATGCCTGACAAGCTTGAATTACCTTCAGCATATACTTCACCATTATTAAACCTAACCATTACACTCTCATGACTTTCTGGACATTTATGCCAATTACAATTTTTGTCTTCCCTCATTTCATATTTTTCCAAAGAGCTCACATATTTTTCTAGCATTTGTTTCACTGTTATGTCATTTAAACTAGTCTTGTATCTTTCACCATAATAATATTTTAATATTGTTATTATTAATATTATGTATTACCTGTACGGCATTGTGGCGGAAATGTACAACGCACATCTCAAAAAGTAAGATATCAGGTGAAATTTCGCAGCAGGCAGTTGTGAATCTGGACCTTTCAGAAAACAATGTAAACCTACTGAAGATAAATATTACCTAGAAAATCACTATAGCCAAAAAGTGTTGCGTTTATCACAATATTCTGAATGGGATAGGTTACCAAAATGTATAACCTATTCCTATTACCCAGAAGTCTGGTAACTCTTGTGATATGTGGTGATGGATTATCAATGTTGTATGTCATTTTCCCTGTACATAGTTTCATATGATTATTATAGAATGCATTAAGTTAAGATCACACAGAATTTATGATTTCTTGTCTCATGCAACCTCCATGGCTGTCTGTGATTCCATCATCAATTGATGTCAACCTGGTCAGTTGTAACATTCTCTTGTTTCAAGCCCGTCAGTTGATAATGTTACATGAATATTTATTCATTTTTGTATATTTTTGTTTGAGAAGCGAATGTAACACATTCATAGCTGGATTTTCACAGCAAAGAACAGCATTTAATTACTGGTATAGCTAGTCAACCAGCTGAATGTTAATGCCAAGACTTTGTAAGTTTGGAAAATATTATGAATCGTGGGTACATAACTGGACCCGTTAGTACTCTGTGATCGACAATTATAGCAAGCTGTGAGAGACTGAGAACCTATAGGGAAGTGTTTCCAGAGTGTATAGTCTTTTATTCTATAGATATTTCCTTTTTCTTTTAATGAGTGTATTTATTCTGATGTCTTTTCAGTATCTCCTAAGAATTTTGTTTCATTTGTAGGTTCCATGGGTTGGTGTATTTTTTTCCTCTCCAGTGGACATGGGTTTCAAGATATGTTAATTCTATTGTTAAATTATGGATGTTAATTTTGCTGTTAAATTATGTAAACTATTGATTTTTGTGTGAATTTTAATGTTGACAGATTGTTAATAAGTGTGTGTATGTGCGTGTATGTGTATAAAAATTTCAGTAATGGTATGTATACAATTTAAACCAAAAAAATCTTGCACTAGAAGCAGTACTAGTATTGGAAACTGAACTGGATATATTGCAATAGAAATAGTTTTGGTATTGGAAACAGAACTGGAACTGTGATATATTCCAAGAAATAGCATTTACAAATTATCCATGCATTACCAAAATAACTTGGAAAAATGTCCTTATTTAGAATGAATCGCCCACAGACAATAGTCAGTATCTAAAGGATACATAAACTAGTAACTTTGTACATACTTGACAAATATGGGCTACTTTATAGACATGTGGGAGACTGTCATAGCTAAGGCAATGTGAAACCAAACACAATGTGTTATTTTGCCTTAGAATGAGAGATTGAAAACTAACAGCACACTTACACCTCATCAATGACTCCACAGCCTGCATCTAGAAGCCTAAAAATTGTTCAAGCTGATTTAAGTACAAAAAAAACTGAATATGTTCACTGAAATGTTTGTTTATCTAAGTTTTAATTGAAATGCTGGCACAGGTGTGAATTGTCTATCCAGACTTGTTTATAAGATGAATGAAAAATAACAGAAGAGCATTTCCTGTAGAATGTTTCTTTTTTGGTCAGAGTTTATCTTGCAATGCTAGCACAGATCTCATCTATA
This sequence comes from Meghimatium bilineatum, assembly GCA_034231615.1. NCBI lineage: Eukaryota > Metazoa > Mollusca > Gastropoda > Stylommatophora > Philomycidae > Meghimatium > Meghimatium bilineatum. The sequence continues at coordinate 7,961,638 of CM067307.1, forward strand.
TTATAGACTGTATCTGCTGTAAGTGTTGAGTTACTTTATTCATTTGTAAACCAGGGACTGCTTGTGTTAATTTTAGCCCCCAAAATAATTTAGTAGAATCTATTTAAGCATAAAGTGATTCTTCTTGTTCTACATTCAGCATCTGCGGTCTACCAGATCCTAGGACAGATGACACACGTTTTTAAGAACAAAAAAACATTTTATACGAGACTATTATTATCTCATAACTGTGCTACCAGTGCCAAACCTGGACAATGACAGCACAAGACAAAAGAAATTATAGTGACAGCAGAAATGAAATGTCTACGAAGAACATTCTGGGTATCATAAAGAGATAGAATTAGAAACAATAACATCAGACAGATAACCAAAACAATACCAGTAATGGAACACATCAAAAGACAACAGATCAAGTGGTTTTCAAACACTTCTTGACTACCACGAGACAGCATGCCACAGTTGGCCATGACAGATAGATATCACAGCTGTAAAGCCAGAGGCGGACCACGTACAAGATGGACACCAGTAATCAAAGAAGCAACAGGAACAAACTTACAAACAGTATATAAAAAGACCATCTCCAGATAACTCTTCTACCCCTGATGCCACAAGGCAAACAAGGGACACAGCGTATAGATGGATGGATGGAATGGATAGATTGGATTAGATAGGATAGATTAGATAGATTGGTAGAGGGATAGATAGAGATAGAGTGAGCATCTGCAGTCATGTTAGATTGTCAGGGCAATGTCCACTGTCTTCTTCAGGTCAGAGGACTGCCCCATAGCTTTTGCCTCAAATCTCTATCCTCTAGTCAGACGTCTCTGCTCTTTGTATGTTGAGCAGTCCTGAAGTATGTGTTTGGGAGGTTGAATTTTGGATCCACTGGACATTCATCTGTGTATGAGATGCTCATTCAGTAAAGGTGAACCAAGAGTATGCTGTGGTCTGTTGATATCTTTGGAGGTGATGTATTGTGTCAGGTTTGCCTTCCATTTCCATTTGTTTCTTTCACTTTGACATGTTTGTGTTATGAATTATTGTTTTTGCTTCTCTGTAGGGTGGTGAGTGTCTTTTTTGTTCCATTTTACTACCCGTTTTTGAAATTATCTTATCAAACAGCCCTAGTCTGTCTTATGAAATCGGCCTACATCTTTTTTCCTCATGATTTACTTCCAAAGTTTATCACTTTGATGGTAATTCAAATTGACAGTAATGTTTAAAATGTTAAACCTTAAGTCGGACACCAACTGAAGATAATGATGATGAAATAATCCTTTAAGAAGTGAGCTGGCAACTTTTGACAGCCAAAAGTCTTTCTAGAAAAACAAAGATCCTCCTCAGTTGAGTAACTGAGCTGACACCCAGACTTTTAGGTTTGTTGTCTCAAAGGCACTTGATTGTGTTAGGGAAATGTTTAGTTCTCAAGGGAGTCATTCAAGTGTGGCAGGATACAAGGATCACATCCTGTTAGGGAGTCATTCAAATGTGGCAGGATACAAGGATCACCACATCCTGTTAGGGAGTCATTCAAGTGTGGCAGGATACAAGGATCACTACATCCTGTCAGGGAGTCATTCAAGTGTGGCCATATACAAGGATCATCACATCCTGTCAGGGAGTCATTCAAGTGTGGCAGGATACAAGGATCATCACATCCTGTCAGGGAGTCATTCAAGTGTGGCAGGATACAAGGATCACCACATCCTGTTAGGACTGCTTTATATACTTCTGGGCCAACTATCTCCTTAAATCTTTTAGATTTGTTGACCCATCAGCAGTGATAGTACATCTAGCATTCCCTGCTAACTAGGTGTCTCCCACAAAATAAAAAATGTCCAGTGTGACTGGCCTGCATCTCTCCATCATCCACGGGGATCATTAATAGAAGACAGAAGTCAGAAATTGAAACAAAACATGCAGTGACCATAGTGATAGTATTTCACAGGTGACATTTGTCAGTCTATACCTCAACTTTCCTTAGTTACCTCCTACAACATGTCTGAAAAGAAAACAGCAGCCATACTTGCACCCTGGACTAGAAGTCAGAACCCCGGTTACCACAGCGGTGACCAACCAAGGATAACTAACAGATCATATCGAATCATATTTAACAAGATACCATTCGCTTTCAAAGATCCTGCAAGGGAACAGTTGAGGGTAAAAATGAAATACCATTCGCTTTCAAAGATCCTGCAAGGGAACAGTTGAGGGTAAAAATGAGATACCATTCGCTTTCAAAGATCCTGCAAGGGAACAGTTGAGGGTAAAAATGAAATACCATTCGCTTTCAAAGATCCTGCAAGGGAACAGTTGAGGATAAAAATGAGATACCATTCGCTTTCAAAGATACTGCAAGGGAACAGTTGAGGGTAAAAACGAGATACCATTCGCTTTCAAAGATCCTGCAAGGGAACAGTTGAGGGTAAAAATGAGATACCATTCGCTTTCAAAGATCTTGCAAGGGAACAGTTGAGGATAAAAATGAGATACCATTCACTTTCAAAACTCCTGCAAGGCAACAGTTGAGGGTAAAAATGAGATACCATTCACTTTCAAAACTCCTGCAAGGCAACAGTTGAGGGTAAAAACGAAATACCATTCACTTTCAAAGATCCTGCAAGGGAACAGTTGAGGGTAAAAATGAGATACCATTCGCTTTCAAAGATCTTGCAAGGGAACAGTTGAGGGTAAAAACGAGATACCATTTGCTTTCAAAGATCCTGCAAGGAAACAGTTACGGGTAAAAACGAGATACCATTCGCTTTCAAAGATCCTGCAAAGGAACAGTTGAGGGTAAAAATGAGATACCATTCACTTTCAAAACTCCTGCAAGGCAACAGTTGAGGGTAAAAATGAGATACCATTCGCTTTCAAAGATCCTGCAAGGCAACAGTTGAGGGTAAAAATGAGATACCATTCACTTTCAAAACTCCTGCAAGGCAACAGTTGAGGGCAAAAATGAGATACCATTCGCTTTCAAAGATACTGCAAGGGAACAGTTGAGGGTAAAAATATAAGAGATGAAGCAAGAAAATCATGTCTTGATAACATAACGGAATGTTTGTTGGCGTGTCATCTTTCTACTTGTCCATATGACGAACGAATATATGGATATTTAGCTGGCATTTTGTGCTGATGTTTCATGTTCCATCGCTACAACCTAACAGGTTTGATATTAGTATTATCGTGGAGGGGAGTCACCTGGCATGAGATTTGGCACTGATCTGTCAACAAGAGGTCCAGAGTTCAAATCACCAATCTGAGTAAAATTTTCTAAATTAAATATTTAACCATGAGGAAAAAGTGTGATAAAGTCACTAGTTCTATCAGAGATAGACAATAAACTCGGAGGTCCCATACTCAAGGTGCCCATATTAAATAATGTTTGGTAGTTCTGACATACCCGGTAGCTGAATAACTTCTGTCAGGACAGGAACATTAAAAGGTAATTTTTTTTTAACTGATAGAAATAAGCACCCATTTAATGAAACTGGAGACCCTAGCTGATGCTAAGTGTCTATACAGTACAACTGAGATCTCCCTGTGTCAGAAATATATGCGATAACAGATGGCTTTTGGTTGAAAGTATGATGGTCTAAACACACTATATTGGGACACACTTAAATATAGCTATAAGATGCTTGTCCAGAAATGCTATATCAAGACACAGTTACACATAGCTTATATTAGTTAGTTTGTTCCTTTTGTGCAAGAGGTTTTGATTCTCCGTGCATTGCGGTCCACTGCCTGTACTTTTAGTTCTTGTATGAACTTGCAGCGTATTATTTCTCCTGCTTTAAGTATGGCATTTTTTATGGTAACTTTGGATCTTCCTCTTTTCTTTTCTCCTCAGGTATCCACATAAGGGCTTGCTGATTGTCTGTTTTCATCTAGTCTAAGAACGTGTCCCAGGTATTTCAATCTGCGGTTTCTTATAACATTTGAAACATAATCTTGGTGTGTTTTATTTCTTAGGTCACTATTTGTGACATGAAGAAGTCGCTGCATTTTATGTTCAAGAATTTTTTGGAGACATTTGTTTTCAAAGCTGTTTAACTTTTGGTCAGTTGCCTGTGTTGATTTCCAACTTTCACTTCCATGGGATAAGTCAATGATGAAATAATACAGGAGTTGAATAGTTTTAACTTGGTGTTTCTTCCTATATCTTTAGATTTCCAGAGGCTTGTTAGTTTAGTGAATGTGCTTGCTGCGACTGCTATGCGTGTATTATAGCATGCTTTTCCAGAAATGCTATATTGGGACACAGTTAAACATAACTTATAGTGTGCTTTTCCAGAAGTGCTATAATGGGACAGTTAAACATAGCTTACAGTATGCTTGTTCAGAAATTCTATACAGTTAAATGTGTCTTATACAGTTCTATATATCTTATATAGTTATATGATACATGTTCAGACATGTTAAACTGTGAGATACCTGTAGTTGTTAAATACTTTCAGTCAATGCATTTCAAGAAGTTCTGATACTGGCACATTATTTTAATACAACTGTTCTGTATTAGGACAACAATTAACATTAGACAAAGGCACTGGGTTATATGTGTATACATCTTGTATATAAACTATAGCCATAATTCTTTTTTCTTCAATGACCCAGCAGCGTTTGGGTTCCTGCACTTCTGTCCAGTGAGGAATTGGTATTTGCATGTATGTGTAAGTTGTTCCTTTGTTCCATCATATAGTTTCTTGTTTATCGTTCATTCTCAAACTCCAGCTGGATCTCTCTTGTAGCAGGACAAGTCATAATAGATTTCCAGTACGATGTACTCCAGAGAACAGAGATAGTTATATACATACATCCAAGTTAGGCGATATTCAATATAAAAGTAAAGTTTATCTTATTCACACCCGAGTCATATCTGGGAATACTGTGTTATGACCATATTTTACATTTAACAACGACATACCAGTAGATGATGTAGACAACATCACCTTTACTTTCCAAGATGATTGGTACCCATTTCCTTAGGCTTGGTCAACCTAAATGATTAAAGGATATTTCTAGTTGAACTGGGAATTCAACCTTGGATCACCCAACTTGGATAATGGTGCACTAATAACTGTGCTACCGTGACCCCCCCCCCATGCTCCATATAGTGTGTTTCATTTATCTGGCATTGGAGAAGGAGGACACTACTTGACATCGTCCAGTGCTCAACACTCAAAGATATAGCGGTCAACAGTTTTGTGATTGTGTGTGTGTATTCTGTCCATATAAGTGGTATGCATCAGGCTCTATACTCTAGATTTTATGGGCATGTGATGAGGAAAGTGAAACTTGAACATTTAATAACCACTGGAAAAATTAAGGGGAGAAGAGATAGAGGAAGACAGAAATGTCTTAATGGGTTGAAACTGTGGTATAAAAAATAAGTCACCATGTGAACTTATTAACAACAGAGACAGAGTTGTGATGAAGCATGATCGTCTACCCCACTTGATAGATAAGGCTTGGAGTTGACAGATGGTACTCTAATCTCTCCACGTAAGGTTGTTGATATTATTATTGAAGTTAATCAATGAGACTGTAGACCTATCTCTCGTTCTTCATAGCCCACAATGAGACTGTAGACCTATCTCTCGTTCTTCATAGCCCACAATGAGACTGTAGACCTATCTCTCGTTCTTCATAGCCCACAATGAGACTGTAGACCTATCTCTCATTCTTCATAGCCCACAATGGGACTGTAGACCTATCTCTCGTTCTTCATAGCCCACAATGAGACTGTAGACCTATCTCTCGTTCTTCATAGCCCACAATGAGACTGTAGTCCTATCTCTCGTTCTTCATAGCCCACAATGAGACTAGACCTATCTCTCGTTCTTCATAGCCCACAATGAGACTGTAGACCTATCTCTCGTTCTTCATAGCCCACAATGAGACTGTAGACCTATCTCTCGTTCTTCATAGCCCACAATGAGACTGTATACCTATCTCTTGTTCTTCATGACCCAACTGTTCAGCCAACATTTTTCATTTGTAGCTAGCTAATGAAGTTCCTACTGGGCTATTTTTATTTCAACGTGGAATCTCTGTGTGGATTCTACGAGTCCAAAGAATGGAAACTTGAACAGGATGTTCACACTCTACCAAGCTTATTTCAGTAGGTGAATATAGGGAGCTGACAATATTGTTCATATACAGTATATATGGTGTACTGTGGTATGTGAAATAGAACCATATTTATACTAGCCATTCTCTACAACATGTGTCCTCTGTGACTGTGAGGCTTTGTGGATATAAGATCAAGAATGTGTGGCTAGAAATGGAATTAGCCATCAGGTTATGCTGAAAGTTTACAGAGCAGTGGTACTTCCAGTGTTGTTATACGATGGTGAAACATGGACTGTATATAGATGACATAAGGAAGTTCAATAACTTTCACACAACTTGTCTCCAAAAAAATTATGAATATCAGATGACAAGACAAGATTCCAGATACCACAGTCTGACACTATTCTGATGCAGTCACAGATTCTTTGGGCTTCTTGATTCTTGATTAGAAACTGGCCTTACAGCATGTGGGGCATTCCCATAAGTGCTCCGCCCTCTGTTCCAGCTGCCATTCGACTCAATCGTGTTTCGAGTCCAATGCTGCCGAAACAGACGTCGACATCAGGGCACAACTCTGGCCTTTGCAACAAGTTTCTGTGTTGTTCTAACAACATGGCGTGTAACTAGTTCAAGCACAACGTCGGCCTATCGGAACAACATGGAAACTGTTATCGAAGGTTACGACTACAGGATTGTATAGATGACGTGCCATGAAGTTTCTATAAGAAGATAACCTCAATATAAAGGCATGTCACCTACTAAGGTTTTCTGTTGCATGGTTGGTTTGTCTAGTGAGCCATTGGTGAGACCCACAGACGCAACCGCATGCACGATTTATCTTATTTATCTTTGGGCTTTGCATGTGGTACCCAGTATATCTGATCATCACCTACCAAAGATACTTCTCTATGGTGATTTGAAGAAGGGCATACATTCTCAAGGTGGCCAAAAGAAGAGCTACAAGGACTTGTTAAATACTTCACTGAAAACAGTTGACATAAATCATGATACATGGGAGGATACTTCACGAAACAGAACTATATGGCACTCTAAAGTTAAAAACTGCACAGCATCTTGTGAAGCAATAAGAAATGCAGCATCTCAACAGCGGAGAGTACCGGTAGCTAGAAAGTCATTGATAGATCAAGCACTATCTTCAATGACCATCTCATGCCTGGCCAAGAAATTTTGCTGCCAGGATAGGGTTTATTACCCATCTACGAACTCATACTCAGGGATCTCTAATTGAATTTCATAAAGTAGATGTAACAATGGTCATCATCATGTGATAAACAGCAGTGACATAACACCTAGTCTACAAATCAACGTAAAAGGATGACTCCACTGCAGACTCCATATATGATTACTAAAAGTTATAACAAATACAGATGTGGCAGAGAAGATAAAAAAAAAATTAGAAGAGCTTGAGATTGCAAAGAAAATGTTGATGGATTCAGCAAATTCTCATGAAATGACCCATTCATAAAATCAGACATGAACTGTACTTGGAACGCACAGGAAAAAGTGGGACGGCCAAAGGATATCTGATGAAGAAGACACCTGAGCTTCATTGGCAGAGCTTAAGAACACAGCCCAGAATCAACTTGGTTGAGATCAAGAGTTATAGCCTTATGTGTTACTAGGAACTAGTATATTTAGTAGAAGCATTACATGACTAGCTGTATTATATTTCTCTTCTTCTTCAGCGTTCATTCTCAAACTTCCTCTGGGAATCTCTTGTGGCAGGACAATGGGCCCTACTAGATTTCCAGCAGGATTTGGTCCAGGGAATGAAAATCTGTTTTATTTGCGCCAAAGGCCTGGCACATCCATCTTTGGCTGTACTCTACTATATAAAACACATTTGTGCAAACACCACCAATCTAAAAACACTTAAAATTATTTTGCTGCCAGATTAATAGATGTGACACCATGCTCCTACTGGAGCAAACAAAACAAAAGAGAATAATGATAATGTGTTACAAATATTAAAAATATAAAATTTAAGCATAATCTGGTCACAACATTGTTTTCCAACTATTGTTGAATTTGTAAACAACACTCATACATTTTAGAAATCTTACCAGAATTTGTCACATAGTTTGATGGTAACTGCGCTCGAACAACAACCCATGTAAGTTAAGACTAGCAGACTGTCTCACTATCACCTCTGCCAGAACAGCAGGCAATGCAAATAGTTGATTTTAAGAAAGATTTCATATACCCAGCAGGTCTATTATCATACAGAATGTATACATGTAGAATCTTCTTATTTGCACTGTGACATTTTCCTCAAGACAAAGAGGATAAGTAAAAGAGGTTACTTCCCAGACTGATCAGGTACCAAGTTAAGGTGTGGTCAACCTGGGAGCCATTGTGGTCTGACAAATATTTCCGAATCAACTGGGAAATGAACCCAGGACCACTCATATGCGAAGCCAGTGCACTAACCACTGTGCTACTCTACGCCCCCCCCCTGCTAGCTGAAGGGTATGGGAAAACATTTCATTGCATGCATAAATCTGGAGACACATGACAACATAATGACATCTAGCTGGAGACACATGACAACATAATGACATCTAGCTGGAGACACATAAAAACAATGACATCTAATTGGAGACACATAAAAACATAATGACATCATAACATAGCTGGAGATATGACACCTAGCTAGAGGTAAAAGTTAATTACACTGACATAACCTGGTATATGGGGAATCACACTATTACATCTAGCTGAAGGCATATGACAACACAATTTCACATCTAGCTATTGAAACATGACAATGTGTGACATCTATATGATCCCACAAAATATTTAAAATGACATCACCTGGTTTAAGGGTAATACAATGTCACATTTAACTAGAGGCACATGACAACACAATTTCACATCATGCTAGAGGCATATGACATCACAATATCACATTTAGCTATAGGTGCATGACAATACAATGACATCTAGCTAGAGAAACATGACAACACAGTGTCACTTCTATCTAGAGGCACATGAAATTTAGCTAGATGTACTTGATAACATAACACAATGTGGCATCTAGCTAGAGACACATGAAAACACAATGTTACATTTAGCTAGAGCCGAGGCACATGACAACTTCAATATGACACTGCTAAAGGCACATGACAACACAATGTGACATCTAACTAAAAGCATATGACAACATAATATATGGTATACATCTGGAGTTGCAATACAGTGTGGCATCTAGTCTAGTTGGAACTATAGTGCAATACAGTAATGTTAGCAATATATGGCAGCACACTGACATCTAGGTTAAGGCACATGACAGAACAATAATGACACATAGTCAGAGGTTCTGATATCATGGCATGACATCTAGATGGACATACTGGCAACATACCATGACATCTAGCTGGAGGCACATGGCAGCATAACAAGACATCTAGCTGGAGGCACATGGCAACATAACATGACATCTAGCTGGAGGCACAGAAACGAGTGAGAACTCGCAACACCAGGTATCTGATAAGTAAGCTTGAGGCACTGACAACATGACATGACATCTAGCTGGTTGTAAATAACAATATGACATCTAGCTGGATGTGCACATCAGCACATTATGTCATCTAGTTAAAGGCATATTGCAACACAATATGACATCTAGCTAGAGGCACATAAAATAATATGACATCTAGCTAGAGGCACATGGCAACATAATATGACATACAGATGGATATACATGACAATGCAATATGACATCTAGTTGAATGGTTAGGACAACTTAATATCTAGCAGAATGTATGTGAGAACACAACTGACATCTAGCTAGATATAAATGACAACACAATATAGCCTAGATTGTTGTACATGACAACACAATATAGCCTAGCTTGTACATAACAACAGAATATTATATTGAGCTTGTGGTGTACATGACAACACAATATTATAGTGAACTTGTGGTGTACATGACAACACTATTATATTGAACTTGTGGTGTACATGACAACACAATATTATAGTGAACTTGTGGTGTACATGACAACACAATATTATAGTGAACTTGTGGTGTACATGACAACACAATATTATAGTGAACTTGTGGTGTACATGACAACACAATATTATATTGAACTTGTGGTGTACATGACAACACAATATTATATTGAACTTGTGGTGTACATGACAACACAATATTATAGTGAACTTGTGGTGTACATGACAACACAATATTATATTGAACTTGTGGTGTACATGACAACACAATATTATATTGAACTTGTGGTGTACATGACAACAGAATATTATATTCTGCTGCATTTTATACAGTTAGATGTATATAACAACAGAATGTGATCTAACCAATAGCTTTTACATAAAATATGACATTCAGATTGTTTCTTACATGACGTCACAATATGACATGAGGTGATTTAAAAAAAAAATATATATCTGTAAGTCATCCTTGATTTCCAAGTAAGTTTCCAACATAAGTCCCCCCCCCTCCTACAACCCTGACAGATTATGGGTATGTGTATGTCATTAACTTGAACTTCACTATTTGTGAAAGTATAGAGAGGAGTATGACCATCCAGCTTGAAAAGAACTGAACACTGCAAGCAATTCGAAAGATACAATCAATATAAGAAGACAATCAGCTTTGCTTCCCGCAATAGGGTTTATTACAGGTAATAGTGTTTTTGCAAGTCCAAATTGGACTTCCCAGTTATCTACAGACTCACAGACACCAAACTTAATGAACCTTTTCCTTTTCGTCATGGTAATTTTCACATGCGAAGACAGAACATCATGTAGAAGATCAGATGTGACATCAAATCATCATCTAATGCTAAGTAATGATGAGGGGGTGCGAATTGAAAGGGAAGATCTAAGACAGCTGTCTAAGCTCTTATTTAAAAAAGCGGATCTTATCATAGTGAAAAACTTCAAGATCTAGCATGACAAATGTCATAAAAGAGGATGAAGACTTATCTATGATTCATCTCAAAGACATGAAACTGTGTTACTATACAATCAGTCCTAATCATTACCAATAATTTAAACAAAAGTTTGTTAAATAGCAAATATATTATTGTAAACACTTGAATATTCAGCAGATAAGTGAAAATAAAAATGGTTAAAAGTCCAAAGACTGTGATTTGTATATCATAGGACATTTCGAGTACTCAAGTTTAGGCACTTCAAACTTAACCATTTCAGAAACTTCCTGGGTCAGTTTGTGAATGTAACATTTCTTTTTTGAAGTCTGCTGGATACTATTTTTCCTTGGGAGACTGTTTTCAAGGGCACTTTCCCAAGGTACATTTCTTATATTCTTTTCTTGAGCGTCTTGTGTATATTTTATCTGAAATTCATTGCTGCCTGGTTGTGATTGCCTAAATTGACTCTGCTCTGGCAGACAAGGTTTATTTACCTCAAGTTTGCTACAGTCATGCAAAGATAAATCCCTTCCAACATTAGTTTTTGTGATTGAAGAAAAACAATCAAATCCTTCTACTAGGCCAAAAAATAAAGATTCTGCTATTCCTCCGCATGATCCAAGATTTTCATTCAAGGTTGAACCAATACTAGATTGTTTACACTCCATGTTCCCATTCTTACTGCTACTGCTAATTTTGAAATCTGTAAAACTAGAGCATAGTTCACTGGAGATATTCTGTTCACAGTTATCTATAACACTGTTGTGTTCACTGAAGGGAATAGCTTCTATAAATGGATCAGAGATTTGAATTCTATTCATTTCAAGAACACTCCTGGCAGATGATGTTTTTGGCAGAATAGGAGCTGGGTTCCATTTGCATTTCAACTTAGACTGTTCAATTAAACATCTAATTCTTTGATTGTGAGGAAAAGCAGACTTTTCAATTTGTTTTTTGTCAAAGGCACAAAGATCACGAACAAATTTGTGTGTTTTGCTGCAATCATATTTAGTTACAGCAAGCACAGATTTATATTTTCCGTTCCATGACAGTTCATGTAACTTTCTATTAGTATCATGTATGAGGTCATTGGTTTTCTTTTGATGGAAGAAAGTGGCTGATGGGCATTTATCAATGTTGCTGTTTGTAGCACCATTTCTGATATCGTTGTTTGTAGTTTCACTTCTATTGTTGCTATTGGCAGCATCACTTCTACTGTTGCAGCTGGTAGCACAAAATGGGATGTTGCTGTTATTTGTAGCATCGCTTCTGTTATTGATATTATCACTTCCACTGTGTGTAGCATCACTTATGCTGTTTCTGTCAATAGCACTAGTTCTGATGCTGTTCGTACAATCACTCTGACAATTTCCATTGGTACCATCACTTTGAAAATTACTATTTGTAACTCCACTTCTGCTGTTGCTGTTGGTACCATAACTTCTGCTCTTGCTATTGGTACCATAACTTAAGCTATTGCTGTTGGCACCATAACTTAAGCTATTGCTGTTGGTACCATAACTTCTGCACTTGCTGTAGGTAATTTCACTGTTGATAACATCACTTCGGCTGTTGGTAGCATCACTTCCGCTGCTGCTGGATAAATGCTTGGGCTGTAGCATGTGGCCTGTTTCGCTGAAGCCGAATCCATCCTCTTTTTGTGTGCAGATCATAAAAAGGGGAGATAATGTTGACTTGGAATCCTGTTTGTTGACGAGACAGCATGATTCCAACCTGTTCTTTGTAATTTTGATCGCCTGGACCCCAGTGCTCTGACAACCAAAAAATAAAAGATTGTTTAGGTAATGTTACAAATAAACAATCATTATATAAAGGCATAGATAAAAAACACTAATCAGTTAATTGACAGACCATCCTCACTGCAAATCAAACCATTGTGCTCAGATCTCCTCAAAATAACCATCAGTGTGCGGCTACTGATGTCACCTAATCTGTGTTGATTCACAAGTCCCTCCTAGATACCTAAATTGGTACAATGGAATCCCTATATAGCGTATTATTCTTTTATAACAAATTTCCCTGTATATAACATTTTTTAAAAATCCCCAGTTATATTTATTCTTTATTGTTTGTACTGTATATAGCAAATTTCTGTTATTACATACATATTTTGTTGATCCGGACCAAGTTGTTATAACGGGATTCCACTGTACCAGGAAAAAATATGGCAGTGGGCATGGTGCTGACTATATTATTCTTCAGTATACCACTAGTTAAATTTTAAAAACAGCTTTATATCCTGCAATACACCTTAATGACATAGCAAAGGTACCATTACTTACTTTTTTTTTCCTAACCTAGATATCTGAACAACACTTGTTTAGCCACACCCCACTTGACATGAAATGTATGCAGTCAGTTTACGGTTGTAGGCTCATAAACATTTGTCCCATTGTTCAAGCAATCCTGTCTCTCAGAAAAGGTCAAGATTATCTTGAGTTAAAATCAGAATCATAACTCATGGTTTTCCCATAAGTGTTCAGGGAGTAGTATCACCACCAGTCAGAATGACCCGTAGATACATCTGTGATAAACACGGTCTCTAAAGAAGCTCATTTACACATTTTTTTTTTGGGTAATTCCTACATTTTCATGAGATTTTTAATACAAAATTTTGAGTGCAAACCATTGGGGGAAAGGGGTCGGTAGAGATGTTATCCAGTATTTTACTGGTTTCCTAGTACTTAATACCAATGACATGCTCCCCTTATCTGTGGGTATGCCGTCAGTAATTAGTGGAGCTGGCAATATTCCTTAACTTTCTCAAAGCAAAAGATGTGGTATCCATTTCCTTGTGGCTGGGCAAACCATGAACGAATTCAAAACCCTATTGACTTGATCAGCAGATGCAAGATTTACCGCAACACTATGACACTACCACAACTCCCATAATCCTATAAAACTACAGATCTAAATTAAAATGATTAAAATTATACGCCCTTGAAGGTTGCTGTGACAGGATTACCTGAACCATCTATATGTGTTCCTTCAGCACCGAACACAGTACATAGTACAGAAACCAGAGCTCTCCAGTTTGAACAATGTAATGCTACTGCCTGTAATTCTTGCATATTGTTGAGACCCATAATCATACCCTCTTTGAAGGTTATTCTGCAAAAAGTCTCTCTTGTTCTTCTGTAGTCTGTTTCTGAACCATGACCACCATTATTGTGTAATGGTCATAAGCGCTGATATAACCAAATTCAATTAACATCCCTGATTGAAAGTATCATACACTATAAGATGTGCTTTTTATTTTAATAAAGAACTTATCATATTCAAGTAGTCTACTTATGATTATATACACACAGTCATAAGGTCTGAGGGCTGGTACATTCTCTTACCATAAGCACATATACATATGCATACATACATACATATACATACATATATTTTGTATATGTGCTGGTACCTTTCTGTCTTTCCTCCAGCTGATAGTATTAGTGTTGCGCTATAAAAGAAAATTATCTACAATCACAAGACCTGTCTGAGCCACAATGAGTCTTCCAGAGTATGTACAAAGAATCACAGGCCCACTTGCACTTGTATCAGTGTGTGCTGTTGTGTGTCTTCTTTGACGTGCAGCCCTTAGACCAACTGCTAACACTTTCTCCTTTGTCTTTATACCATTCCTGATCTTTCCTCTCCATGCAACAAGATCCCAGGCATCCTGTTATGATTCTGTATCGCTACCTGTATAATACATATCCACTTGCATACATCTTTGTACTGAAGCAGAGGTTGACCTTGATATCTTTTCCCAGACTGGAGTCCACCATAAAGGAGATCCTTTGGTATTCTGTCATCTTCCATCCTCCTAGTGTGTCCCAGCCATCTTCTATCCTCCTAGTTTGTCTCAGCCATCTTCCTTCTTCCTAGTTTGTCTCAGCCATCTTCTATCCTCCTAGTGTGTCCCAGCTATCTTCCTTCCTCCTAGTTTGTCCCAGCCATCTTCCTTCCTCCTAGTTTGTCCCAGCCATCTTCTATCCTCCTAGTTTGTCCCAGCCATCTTCTATCCTCCTAGTTTGTCCCAGCCATCTTCCTTCCTCCTAGTTTGTCCCAGCTATCTTCTATCCTCCTAGTGTGTCCCAGCCATCTTCCTTCCTCCTAGTTTGTCCCAGCCATCTTCTATCCTCCTAGTTTGTCCCAGCCATCTTCTATCCTCCTAGTGTGTCCCAGCCATCTTCCTTCCTCCTAGTTTGTCTCAGCCATCTTCTATCCTCCTAGTAAGTCTTGATTCTGTGCAAGCTGCCCAGTGTCATAATCAATAAGACTTTGACATTCTGTGTCCATCATAGTTTTTTTCCAGCCTCTTGTTCTATTTCCTGAAATCTTTCCCTTCATGATTAATCTTTCTAATCCATTGTTCTTTTTACATGCCCAAAATTTGTTAACTTTCAATTTTTGATAGTTCTGTCAATCTTCTTCTATGTGCAGGTCTTTAAATATGTCTTTGTTGGATAATCTTTCTGTTCATAATATTCTTAAGATGTTTCTATGGCATTTAATTTGAAATGCTATATGTTCTTTTCTATTGTGGATGTCATTGTCCAAGGCACACAACCATATGCTGCCACTGGAAAAATGTAGCTCCTTAATAATTGTAAATTTTATATTTGCCCCTTGTCGTCGATTTTTCAATTGTGATATTTTTATAAACAGTATGTACATATTAATTGAAGATAAGGTAGTCCCACAGCATATCGGACTGTATCATAACAGTTGTTCTTATACTTAATCTGCACATATTCACAAACTCCTTCAGATTAGCAGAATGTAGTCTGTAGAACAGAATGTTTTGTGTCATTGTTTACAGCTTAGTTGTGATATCCATGGTTTTTGGCCTAGCACATCTCACTTTGAATTCTGGGTCACTTTGACCCTATATAAGATGAGACAACAAAATCCACCCCAAATCTTCCTAGTTTCCTCTTATGATATGTGTGAAAGGTAAACATTTAGAAGGTTACTATTCTTTGCTCTCCTTTCAGGCTGGCAACACACAGGCAGGTGAGGTGTACTCATGGACACTAAGATTACACTTTTTATAAGGCAAGAAGACACATGCTCTTTCTCACTGAATTCATCTTTTCCAAATGTGCCAGCCAGGTAACTATTTGTACAACTGGGTGCTGTGTAAAGCTGTCATCTCGACTTGAATCCAGAATCTCTACATGATAGTTCATTGAACTAGCGACTGAGAGAATCGCACACTCTATATTCAGTACTTTACATCTATCAATGGCACAGCATAACCAGGATGGATTCATATCTCAAGCTGAAAGAGTTTGCCTTGACAACATTTCAACTCCACAATTATAATAAAAATCAATATTACATTTATCAATATTGTAAAGTAGTATGAAGGCAGTTACTCTATTCAAACTGTTACACTTATCAATATTGTAAAGTAGTACAAAGGCAGTTACTCTATTCAAATTGTTACGCTTATCAGTATTGTAAAGTGCTGCAATGTCAGGTTTTTCATGTTTACACTTTAATATTTGAACATGTATTCTTTAATTTAAATGTGACATAAAGAATAGTTGAAATTTTGCGATTGCAATTAGCAATTGTACATATCCACACATACTTACTGAAGAAACAGGAGATATTTCATATATAGATGAAGCACTTAGAAATGATAAAAATGTTAGAAAACTCAATGTTGATGGGAAAGATAGTAAGAAATATGTTTTGGAAACAAACAGCTGTGATGAAGGTTGACAGTAATATAGGAGAATTCCAAAAGATATAAATGGGCATCAGAAAAGGATTTGAAATGTCATCAGATATTTTCTCCTTGTATACAGAAGATATTATGCAAAATATAGAAAATATGCCATTAATAGACGTTGGAGGCACAATCTCTATAACTGAGATATGCTGATGATACAGTACTGATTAGAGGGAACAAATAAGAACTACAAGCCCTGTAGACATGGTAGTACAGTTAAAAAAGCAAAGGTACACCCATAACATTTAACTGCCGTAGGGGTGTAAGATGTTAGCGATCTCATATTTCAGTAGCTCTGCTATATGAGGGTGGTAGCCATCTCCTCTCCTTTGCAATCGTTACTTCCTGGGCTGGTCTGGTACCCAATTATGACTGGGTGATGCAGGAGTCGTTGCGGGCTGAAAAACATTTTTGTCTCAACTGGGTAATGTACCCAGGACCATTCATATCCGAAGCCAGTGCACTAACCACTGTGCTACATGACCCCATTGGTAGTAAAAGACATAGTAATACAAGGAAGTGAAAATAAAGATCTCAGTCTAAACAAGAAGAAAACAGAAATAATTGTTGTTTAAAATAAACCTACACCGCCAAGATGCAATATTAATATAAATTATACAATGTGACACTTAACTATAGGTACATGACAACAAAATGTTACATTTAACTATAGGTACATGACAAAAAAATGTTACATTTAACTATAGCTACATGACAACACAACTTTATATCTAGCTAGAGGCACATGACAATATAATATGACATTGTTTGAAGTACATGACAAGTATTAATATCAATTACACAAAATTAAATCAAGTGGATAAAGTCAAGTATTTTGGCACTAATTTAACATCAGATGGCCAGTGCTCCATTAGGTAAAGAGCAGGATCAATAAATCAAGTGCCATGTTGAGTGCTGTAGGCGATCATGCTACTTCACAACTCTCTATCTCCTTGTGTTGTTAATTAAGTTCAGTTGATGACTTTTTTTCCGCCACAGTGACAACACATCCAGAATTTCTCTCTTTGTCTTCCTCTGTCTCTTCTCCCCTTCATCTTTCTGATGGTTACTAAATGTTTCAAGTTTTACTTTCCTAATCACATGCCCTAAAAATCTTGATTGTCTACTTCTAATTTTTGCTATAATTTATTATTTTACTCCACCATCACTGAGAACTTCTACATTAGTTTTCTAGACTGTCCATAGAATATTCATCATTCTTCTTAAAAACCACATCTCAGTTGCCTCAGGCTTATATGTGATTTAAGGCATGTGATGAGAAGAGAAAAACTTTAACATTTAGTAACCGCCAGAAATATCAGGGGGAGAAGAGACAGAGGAAGACAAAGAAAGACTTTTCTGCATGTGTCGTCACTGTAGCATGAGAGAATGTCACCAACTGAACTTATTAACAACACAAAAGACTTGAGTTGTGAAGAAACACAATTGCCTACCCCACTGGTCATGGCAGTTGATTGATTGATTATACAAACTATTATATTAAATTAGGCAGTTTACAAGGTATATAAAATATTATATGAACTTATAAAGGCAGTTTATACAAACTATTATATTTACTAATGTATATAATATAATATAATATAATATAATATAATATAATATAATATAATATAATATAATATAATATAATATAATATAATATAATATAATATAATATAATATAATAATTATAATATAATATAATATAATATAATATAATATAATATAATATAATATAATATAATATAATATAATATAATATAATATAATATAATATAATATAATAATATAATAATATAATAATATAATAATATAATATAATATAATATAATATAATATAATATAATATAATATAATATAATATAATATAATATAATATAATATAATATAATATAATATAATATAATATTATAATATAATATAATATAATATAATATAATATAATATAATATAATATAATATAATATAATATAATATAATATAATATAATATAATATAATATAATATAATATAATATAATATAATATAATATAATATAATATAATATAATATAATATAATATAATATAATAAAGCTGTAACTGAATAAAGGGCAGATTTCCTTGAATAAAGAATTTGTGTTTTATGTGCACCCAAAAGAACATGGTAGAAATTATCAGATCTGCAAGAATTAGGCTTTTTTATAAAGAGGCCCTATACCCAAAAAAAAACAAAGAAATATATGTGTCAATTATTATCTTCAAACAGTCACTCATTTTCATCAAAATGTTAATTAGTAAGTTAATACAGCTAAGGTATTCAATAAATCAAGCCATTACTACAACAAGCTCTTCACAACTAAAGTTTACACGTATTAGAGCACTACTGCAACTTGGCCAGAGTTTGGTCCACTCCAATGTTACAAATCAGTCAAAATGGAACAACTATTTAAAAATAATTATTGAAGCAAAAAACATGAAGGATGAGTATAAAACTGAAGCTTTATGAAAGAAATTGTATGAATTTCTTAATGAGATGCTGATCAAGATCAAGAGGGGTACGTTTGCAATTACAACATGTGGGGGGAGGTAAACCAGGAACTTGAAGGGTAGGAGTACAATTACAACATGTGGGGGGAGGCAAACCAGGAACTTGAAGGGTAGGAGTACAATTACAACATGTGGGGGGAGGCAAACCAGGAACTTGAAGGGTAGGAGTACAATTACAACATGTGGGTGGAGGTAAGGAGAACATCATAATTATTATCTTGAGCTTTAAATATTTGTGTTGTTGTAAAAGAAGTTAAGTTGCAAGTGTCAACATTCTAGTCTGTAATGTAGGGCCTATACTGTACACAAACCAGTCCTATATATAATGTCAACATTCTAGTTTGTAATGTATATATCAAGTGACATAATCTTTCCAGAATGTTGTCTTTGTCATTGATACTATGAATGCCTCTTGTCCTGGGCAAACAGGCATGAATTGGCCAGAGACATGTTGTTACATTCTTCAATGTCGCTGATCCATCATCTTTCGTCTATTTCCTAACACTATGCCCTCTAGAATCAGCCTTTCAATGCCATCATGTCTCCTTAAGTGTTCAAAATACTGTAGCTTCCTTCTTATGATTGTATTTATAAACCATCCTTCAGCAATATATACAGTACACACATCCGTGCTAAATGTCATGTCAAAATTCTAGCCTGTGACGTATACAGTACACAAATCAGTGCTAAATGTCATGTAAAAATTATAGCGTGCAATGTATACAGTACATACATCAATACTGAAGTCAAATCCCATTATAACAACTTGGTCTGGACCAGCAAAATATGTATGTAATAACAGAGTATCACTATATACAGTACAAACAATACAGAATAAATTTAATTAATGATTTTGAAAAGTGTTAAATAGGAAAATTTGTTATAAAAAGATGCACGATAGAGGGATTCCATTGTAATTGTTTTTGTTTTTTTTCTAAATAATCTGTATTATAGTCTGTTAAATAGTTTGTAAAAATTGATAAATAACTTTTAGGCCTATATCATGTATAAGACAATATTATGAAACTACTGTTGAATTGATTTTAGACACTACTATACATTTCAGTTTCTTTTCATTATTATGTAAAATGTCGAGCTGATCACCCTGCAGGAACCATGACCAAGTGTGCATGTTGGGAGTATTAAACTGTCTGTCCAATAATCTGTTTATACATGTAATGCAAACAGAAATATTGATGATGACCGAATGTCAGATCAGATGTTGTATGCCACATCAGATGTTGACTCCGCAATGAGAGTTGGTTGCAGCAAATCTCTAACATTTTTTGTCTCTTGCCTTGGTGAAACAAACCGTCATTTGTCCATCTCTTGTTGTTTTTTTCTCCTACTGCTTCTTGTCAAACAACCTGCAACCATTATTCCTCTCGTCATCCAATGAAACATATATGTTTATTTTTCCTACTCTTCCTTACAGTGACAAAAGGAAAGATCACAGTATGTGAGATGAAATGCCTCAGAAAGACATCGGGAATCACACTTAGAGATATAATGCCCAATGACAACATAAGAAAAATTATGTGCGCTGAACCATGCATAAATTATATATGGAAGACAAAAGATAAAGTGGTTTGGTCATCTAACAAGAATGAACCCAAGCTAACTCCCGGCGGCAGCTTACAACAGTCAAATGCCCGGATGTAAAGTGAAAAGCCGACCAAGATGTAGATGTTGTTTATGGATGCATGTTTAATTCAATCCAACATGTGAGGATCCCAGGATCATGATGTCCTGCCAGGAGCATATCATACATTTCTGGGCCAACTACATCATTGTTCTTCAGTTAAATCTGTTGATGCATCTGCACTAATGATACACTTAGCATTCCCCACAACCTAGCAATTTGCCATGAAAAAGCACACAATGTTCCTGAGACTGCATCACATCATCTCCATGGCAACCATGTGACACAAGACATAAGTCAGAAATTGAGACAAGACATGCAGTGACAATGCCAGGTTTTTTTCCACAGATGACAGGTTGTCAACCTTCCCACAACTTTCCTTAGTCACCTTGTATGACATTCCTGGAATGAAGACAATGGCTCTATTCTTTGCACCCAGAACTAGAAGTTCAGTCTTCACCCCGGTTGCCACACGGGTGATCAGGAAGAGAAGAGATCTGTTGTTTGTCCCTGTGTGAACCTATTACCTGTATCCAGAGACTGATATCTTTATGGTCCCGCTTTTGAATGGGCTACACTGATTTTGCATTCACTTTTCTTGTTGTGCGTTCGTTCTCAAAACTCCTGAAGAGCAGATGATGTGTCATAGTTTACAGAGTGACTGTAATACATGCTTCTTTCTGCCTGATACATCCAGCTTCAGCAATTTTTGTCACTTTGACCAATGGGGTAGGACGGCCAACTCCACTCCCAGACCTTCTTAGGTGCCTCTTACATGGCAGATCACCGTGTTGCTATTCTTTGCTCCACTTTCATATCTCTACAGCACACATGTGAAATACTATTCAGTATCATTTAAAAAAATCAATATATCTGTTTGTCAATGCTCCTTCAACGCCGTATACGGTGCATGGGGCAGAGACCAGAGCTCTCCAGTTTGAGAGATGTGATGCTGCTGTGTGTTGTTCTAGCATATATGGAGATCCATAGTCATACCCTCTTATAGCTGTTCTGTGAGAAGTTTCTCATGGTATTCCTTTCTTTGTTTCGCTATTGGGTATCCATTGTAATGCTTTAGTCTATTTTCATTCACTGTAGTCTATTTTCATTGTCAGTCTATTTTCATTCATTCTGATAAAAGTATTTTATTATTATTGTTCTAGATACATAGCCAATTGCTGTTTATTGTCTTCTCTTATTTGTCTATTTCATCTTTGATCCTGTCTCTCTTCTGACTCCCAAGAACTTGTCACTTATTTGTTTCTTTATTAATCATGTCCCTACTCCAAGTATGTGTCCCTTTTTAATTCTCTCTTGATCCTGTCTCTTCTTCTCACTCCAAGCGAGTGTCACTAATTTGTTTATTTCTTAATTAACTCTTTTCTCCTTACTCCAAGAATTTGCCGCTTGTTTGTTCCTGTTTTCTTCTACTTCGAGCAGTATGTGTATAATTTATGGCATTGCTATTTCTGTTGCAACTATCACTTTTCTCCATACAAGCATAGGCCTATAAATGTACTAAAAAATAAAATGTGCTTTTTGCGTGTGTAAGTATTTCTAAAATAAACGAAACAAATAAGTTACATAAATAGTTGTTGGCCTTCAGGTTTGCCAGTGGTAACTGTTATATACAGTGTTCTATGGTTTAGAAACAGTTGTAGAACTAGCTAGAACATACAATGACTGTTAGCACGATACACCAAGTTAGTACAGTGTTACTACAATCAGACTACTTGTAATGTTAGTATTAAATGATAAATCGCTACAAAGGTTAGACTAATCTAAGTCGTTGCTAGGCAACTACAAACAAACAACTGCAGATGTGAGAGATGTGTACCGTATTCCCCGGCAGAAATTCCCGTCTCCGCCAGTATCGTATTCATACTGTCGATCAGCCTATACTTGCCAATTTGTTATAGCAAATGGATGCCAAAATATAATTTGAATAACATCAATACATACAGAGTAAACAATTGATACAAATCAAGGAGATAATATAATTTGAAAGATACCAGAGACGATCCAGTCACAGGAAATAGCAAATTTGAAGCGGGTTAGTTTTTATTCAAAGCAAAATAATAATAACATAATAATAATACAGCTAATCATACAATTTTAAAAAAATCATAATAAAGAAAATAAACCAATTTCTAAAACTACCCAACCGGCACATCTTTCTCTGCTTTTGCTATTATGCCTTGCAGGCTTGTGCTATTCCATGGCATGTTTGGTCGCTTGATATGCAGTATAATGATACTTTGTTGTCGAAGACCGTTGATAACTACTTCAATCTACCTTCTGTTTGGTCTTCCTCTGATGGATTACACAATCAATCAAGTGCCATGCCGAATGGCGTAGGCGATCATGTTTCTCCACGACTCTTGTGTGTTGTCAATAAGCTCGGTTGGTGAATTTCTATCGTGCCACAATACTAGTCCATCTAGTAACTTCTCTTGTTGTCGTCCCCTGTCTCTTCTCCTCTTGATCTTTCCAGTGGTTATTAAGTGTTCAAGCTGTGTTCTTCTTATCACATGCCCTAGAAATCTTGACTGTCTGACCCTAACGTTTGATATGATTTATCTTTTTACGCCAGCATCAATGAGAACCTCTGCATTTGTTTTCTTAGCTGTCCATTATATTTTTATCATTCTTCTCAGAAACCACATCCCTGTAGCCTCTAATTCACTCTGAATTTTTTTAATTTACAGTCCATACTTCACATCCATAAAAAGAAATGGTTCGATATAACATTTCAGCATTCGAATTCGTGTCTACATTGAGTCTTCCATTGAAAAAAATGGTTCTAATTTTTAGGAATGCTGATTTGGCTTGTGCTGTTCGGCTCTTTATCTCACTTGAGCATCTACCTTCTGATGTTAACCAAAGGTGAGAAAAATCTAAAGGATTACACCATTCATTCATTTCCTTTTGTGCTGAATTTAGCGCATAGTGCAGAGGTCAGATCTCTCCAATTATGTCTGTTCAAAGCTATACTTTGCAGTTCTTGAATAGTATGAATATTGGATGTTTTACTTTCTCTAAGTACTGTTCTTCTGAGTGTTTCTTTTGGTCTACCCCTTGCTCTTTAGCCTGTAGGTATCCATTCAAGAGATTGGTGGTGTATTCTGTTGGTGTCTACGCGTAGGACATGCCCGATGTAGGATCAACGGCGTTTTCTGATAACATCTGTGATGAAATTTTGATGTGTCTCTTCTCTGATTTTATCATTCGATTTGAATTCACTCCAATGGATGTTAATTATCCTACGAAGACATTTGTTCTCGAAACTCAGTAATTTCTTTTCTGAAGATAAAGAGCTTTTCCTGCTCTCACATCCATCTGATAGCACCGGAATAAAGCAGGAATTAAGTAAGCGCATTTTCGTGCGCGTGCTGATCGACTTTGACTTCCAGATATTGGAATGAACTGACTTCTGTTACACAAATCGGTCTAGACTTTACGATGTTAGTTGATTAATCCAACGATCGACGGAATGACCCAGACTTGATTAGAGAAACACCTTCCATCAACGGACGTCACTACTGGAAGTCGATTACACCATAGGCAAGAAAAATCGAATTGATTACACACTATATTTCCATTAGGAGATGGTTCAGAGAACGCAGATGCGTCGCGTCACCGTTTTATTTACGCAAATGGCCCGAAATATACGACTTCGGTACGTCTAAAACGTTAGATTAAAATTGTATTATTTAAATTTGAAATATAAAAATAAGACCATAGCCCCTAAGCAGAACAAGAGAAAAATCTAACTCCAGAAGCTAGAAAATACTAATATCCCGAAAGATAATATGAAAAAAAAACCTATCTTGAAGTAATGGATACAGATCCCAAATTAATCCGTGACCAAATAGATGTATGAGACCTGTGGGCACGGGTATTATTTATATACTGGGGAAACAGTCTTCTAAAGTGACTCAGATGACTTTTCCTGCGATTTTAATTGGCCATATTGTGTATACTTTGTTTCGACAGCCAATAAAATCATGAGAAAATCAAATGAGTTCTTTTAGAAGGCTGTTTCCCAATATGCCTACATGTCTTACATTGGTAATTTGTCACGATTTAGTAGAGGAAACCAGAAATTTTTTTAATATATATTAAGATTAAAAACGTCACAAACCAGTTTGACTTCGTCTGATGGACTCAATTATGCTCGATCGCAAAATCTGAATAGAACATAAATATACCATACGGTGTATTGTTACAAATCAGTCGTAAGAAGTTGGATTATTTCAAGTTGAAATATATTTGGTAAAGATTATGAAGTAATCCCTTTAGCTGTGAGCAGGAATACCGTGACAGCCTATACATTCACAGCATATACAGCCTATACATTCACAGCATATACAGCCTATACATTCACATCATATACAGCCTATACATTCACAGCATATACAGCCTATACATTCACATCATATACAGCCTATACATTCACAGCATATACAGCCTATACATTCACAGCATATACAGCCTATACATTCACATCATATACAGCATATACATTCACAGCATATACAGCCTATACATTCACATCATATACAGCCTATACATTCACATCATATACAGCCTATACATTCACATCATATACAGCCTATACATTCACAGCATATACAGCCTATACATTCACAGCATATACAGCCTATACATTCACAGCATATACAGCCTATACATTCACAGCATATACATCCTATACATTCACAGCATATACAGCCTATACAGTCTAAACATTCACAGCATATACAGCCTATACATTCACAGCATATACAGCCTATACATTCACAGCATATACATCCTATAAATTCACAGCATATACATCCTATAAATTCACAGCATATACAGCCTATACATTCACAGCATATACAGCCTATACATTCACAGCATATACAGCCTATACATTCACAGCATATACAGCCTATACATTCACAGCATATACAGCCTATACAGTAAGGTTCGTTGTCCCCAAGTTATAGGTTGTGTTTGGGAGTTTATAAATGTATGTTTTAGTTCCCGAATGGAGGTTGATTCTTGATTAGAAACTAGCTTCACAGCACGTGGGGCATTCCTATAAGTGATCCGCCCTCCATTCCAGCAGCCATCTCAGAGTACGTAGACTCAGAACCCGGTCAGGTGTTGATTGTGTGATCTTCGGGACCTTCCAAAAATTACTTTTCCTTCCCTCCCCTCTTGATACTCCCATTGCTGACATTCTCTGTATGTGTACGTTCTAAGCCTCACTGCCATCATCTTCATCTTGAAATGAATTTATTACTGCCTTGATCAACTCTTCTCAGCATTGTGCCGTCTATCGCCGCATTACCTGCCAATAAGTCGGCTCTCTCATTTCCTCTGACCCCAGCATAACCAGGGCAGTACATCCATTGCCAGAAATTTTGCTTCTAAGTGTTGTGAGCACCTTGTGCTTCGAAGTGTTGCGAACACATTTTGCTTCTGAGTGTTGCCAGCACCTTTTGCATCTGAGTGTTGCGAGCACCCTTTTCTTATGAGTGTTGCGGCGAACACCGTTTGATGGTGTTGCTGCGATAGTTTTTGAGAGACGGATTCGCAGGAGGTGACGTCGATGTATTAAGTTTGGATACAATTTCAGAAAGTCGTTTTTCTCCTGTCCACCAGCCAGTCTTTGACTCCCAAGTTTCTGCCGAAGACGGATGTGTCGGGTCATTGGCGCAAATAAAACGGCGACACAACGCATTTCCATTCTCTGGACTACATCCTGCTGAAAATCTAATAGGACCATGGTCCTGCTACAAGAGAAATTCAGCAGGAGTTTGAGAATGTACGCTAAAGAAGAAGAAGACCCCCAAGTTTTTGTTTGTTTTACGTTCGCTCCATTGTAACCATCACGGATATCCGTGCGATTTCAGCCGGGAGCGTGATTACGTTGTGCCACCGTTATGCGCCTTGTAGGCCTAGCACATCCGATTTCGGCATGCCTTGACAATTCGGGTGGGCTACCCTTAGCCTGTGACAGCCTCTATATCTGTCTCCAGGCACGCGTAGTGGCGACTCTTCGCCCCAAGTTGTTAAAACAGCAGACTTAATCCTACTACTACTTTAATTCTACAACCGTCACAACTTATACACACACGCACGCACATACACACATATATATATACACACACACACACTAGTTTCGTTCGGATCTAACATATCTCTAATTATAACAAACAAACGATCGAACGCGCGAAAATTTCTGGCATACTTGTATATTAATGTACATATCAACCATTGATTATCTACAAGTGACACATGCGGCGGTGGCGATATGTAGGCCTATTCATCGATCCACTAAAATCGACCCTGCAATGTATCTGATTGTATATCGCCGCTGACTTATCGGGTTTTGTGCGTGCATTGAATTCCTGGATAGACAACCATGGTTATCCATACATGTTTGTCTCGATTGCATAAATTTCGTTCTAGTGTTGGCATTTTTTTTTCATGAAGTTGAACTTATAATTTTATTTTCTCTCAGTGTGTCTCTCTCTCCAAGTCCTTCACCATATAATCAATCAATCAATAAACCCATTATCCTTCAGGGTCGTAGGAGTACCACATTGGATGCTTCAGCACACAGTCCTCCAGCGAATTCTATCCTCAGCGATGCGGATGAGTGTGGAAATATCTTGCCCTGTCCATTCCTTGATGTTGTCTGTCCATGTCTTTATTTGTCCTCCTCTGCTTCTTCCACCCTCGACAGTTTCCTGCAGTATTGTTTTTGACAAGGAATCGTGCCTGCATACATGTCCGAACCATGCTAGTTTTCGTCGTTTCACTATTGAAAGCAATGGCTCCTGAACACCTGCACACATCTCTACTTTATTTCTTACGTACACATTGGTCTTATGTTCCCTATAGGAAATTCGTAGAATTATTCTGTAGCATTTGAATGCACACCATATAATGCAGCAAGCCGATTCCATACATTGTCTCTTACTTTGACTGAACATTGACTAATTTGAGACATGTCTGCAGAATGTTATATTGAGTCTATGTGTCCTTTTGACACGAACATTGGTCACCATTGTTTTGTTTTTTACATTCTTTCTCCAATTCCCATCCGTTCCCTCATAGCAGGATATTCTTACTAAATTTCCAGCAGGGCGTAGTCTAGATAACGGAAATTAGTTGTGCTATCGTTTATTTGCGCCAATTGCCAGACACATCCTGCTTCGGAGATGGTTCAGTGTTTTTACATCTTCCGATGAATGGCTGACGTATGCAACCATATCGCTAGAAGCAGGCCAGCCGTGTGTAACCATATCGTTAGAAGCAGGCCAGCCGTATGTAACCATATCGTTAGAAGCAGACCAGCCGTATGCAACCATATCGCTAGAAGCAGGCCAGCCGTGTGTAACCATATCGTTAGAAGCAGGCCAGCCGTATGTAACCATATCGCTAGAGCAGACCAGCCGTATGTAACCATATCGTTAGAAGCAGGGCCAGCCGTATGTAACCATATCGCTAGAGCAGACCAGTCGTATGTAACCATATCGCTAGAGCAGACTAGCCGTATGTAACCATATCGCTAGAGCAGACCAGTCGTATGTAACCATATCGTTAGAAGCAGGTTTACAGTTTACAACAGTTAACACACAGATTACAGTTAGAACAGACTGAATCACATGATCACACACACACACAGATTACAGTTAGAACAGACTGAATCACATGATCACACACACACACAGATTACAGTTAGAACAGACTGAATCACATGATCACACACACACACAGATTACAGTTAGAACAGACTGAATCACATGATCACACACACACACAGATTACAGTTAGAACAGACTGAATCACATGATCACACACACACACAGATTACAGTTAGAACAGACTGAATCACATGATCACACACACACACAGATTACAGTTAGAACAGACTGAATCACATGATCACACACACACACACAGATTACAGTTAGAACAGACTGAATCACATGATCACACACACACACAGATTACAGTTAGAACAGACTGAATCACATGATCACACACACACACACAGATTACAGTTAGAACAGACTGAATCACATGATCACACACACACACAGATTACAGTTAGAACAGACTGAATCACATGATCACACACACACAGATTACAGTTAGAACAGACTGAATCACATGATCACACACACACAGATTACAGTTAGAACAGACTGAATCACATGATCACACACACACAGATTACAGTTAGAACAGACTGAATCACATGATCACACACACACAGATTACAGTTAGAACAGACTGAATCACATGATCACACACACACAGATTACAGTTTGAACAGACTGAATCACATGATCACACACACACAGATTACAGTTAGAACAGACTGAATCACATGATCAAATGCACAGCAGATTACAGTTAGAACAGACTGAATCATATAATCACACACACGAATACAGATTACAGTTAGAACAGACTGAATTGAATGTTCGAGTAGAAACTTTATAGGCTATTAGAATACAAAACATAAGAACAGGGTGACCAGATGTCCCAGTTACCGGAGTATATTGGGTTAATTGGGACAGTAGCAGTTTTTTTATGCTGTGTCCCAGTGTCTAAAAAACGTTTTTGGAAGTGCAATTGTCCCAGGTTGTTTTTACATCAATAGTTTGTCATAATAGGCCTATAAGTAGCTTAATTGGCTGAATTTATGCTTCTTTTTCTTCTTCTTTCGTTCACTTGAAACATGTCTATATATGTAATTCTGTCTCCTTAATAAAACTCACTGTCTTTTGTAGTTCATACAGTGTCCCATAGAGTTTTGATTCCAGTGTTGTTTCCTCTGGCCAATATGTATGCCTCAGCGTTTCATGCTCAGAACACTCTTGAAGTATATGTTTGGCACTCTGTGCTGCCTGTCCACATGGCTGTTTTGCCAATCTTGAACTTTGTATACATGTGACTGCAGAGTCGGTTATGTCCTGTTCTGAGAAGTAGAATTATAACTTGCTCTGATCTGTTCATAATGTGATAGTCATCTTGTGTTGGCGTTTGTGGCTTTCTTATTGCCTTGATCATCTGTTTTTTCTGATGGTAGGTGATTGGTATATCTAGTTGGTCTTCGGCAGCACCTTCCTTAGCCAGTTGGTCTGCTTTTTCATTTCCTGGTATTCCACAGTGAGAGGGTATCCACTGCATGGTTACCCTATACTGGTAAGACAATTCGCTAAGTAGTTTTTTCAAGTCTGTTAGTTTTCCAGACTGGAGAGCTTGAAGCACTGACCTTGCATCTGTCAGGAATACCACAGGCTGTAGGTCAGAGTTGGAGTTCAGCAGTTTTTTAGCTGCCACACTAATTGCCTGGATTTCTGCATCATAATTATTGCAGAATTTTCCTGTCGGTGTTCTGATTGTATCTCTAGGCTTGTGTGGATATTCTATATATACACCTGCACCTCCATTCCTCACAGCATTATGTGCTGACCCATCTGTGTACACTCTGACCCATATATCTTGTGGATATTCCTCATCCAGGAAACTGAGGGTGACTGTCATTCGCTGCACACTGTTCTGTTCGTCCTCGCTTAGTATTCCTTTCACATGGGTCTGAATGTGTATTGGCATTCCATGGCTTTCACTCCACAGGGTTTGTTCTGGTACAGACCTTAATGGGCTATCAACTTCAGGTAGGTCTGTAAGTTGTCTACGGAGTCGTTTAGCTTGATGGATAAAGCTGCTCCTTTTCAGTCGCCCCATTGCTAGATTTTGGAATCTTTCCTTCATTGGATGACTTGGCATACACTGGAACTTTTCTGCTTGAATTAGTACTTTTGTGTCTCTGCGTTCGCCTAGTGTTTGCATTCTTCCCATTTTCTGCATCTCTGCTATGGGTGTTGATTTCATTGCTCCCAACATTATTCTAAGTGCCTGGTTTTGCACTTTATCTAGATCTTGCAATGTGGTGTTTGATGCAGGACACCACGCAGCTGAACCATATTCCAGGTGTGGTCTTATGCCTTGCTGGTAAACTTTACTAAGTATATTTCCACTGGCTCCCCATGTGGTTCCACTTAGTTTTCTCAGGATAGCTAACTTCCTCCTGGCTTTTGTTGTTGCTTTGTTTATGTGCTGCTTCCATGTCAGCTTATCATCAAAAGTAACTCCGAGGTATGTGGGTTGTTTGTCTTCTTTCAAGAGCTCTCCATCTATCTTGATATGACCAGCTTTTTGTTTTGGCGAGAGAGTAAAGAGTGTAGTGCTGCACTTATCTGTGTTAATGCTGACGCACCATCTATATGTCCATAAGGTTAGGGCATCGATAGCGATAGCTCTTTGTATTTGTTTAGTGGCCACTGTTGCATGTTCTTCCGTGCACCAGATCACCAAGTCGTCAGCATACATTGCCACTTTGATACCCTGTGGTAGTTCAGCAACTAGGTCATTGATGTAAACCAAGAAAAGTGTGGGTGTCAGGACCTGGGGGACTCCATGACGCAGTAGAACTTTCTTGCTCTTGCGACCATCTAATTGTACCCTGGCTCTTCTATTATGCAGGTATGCTTTTACCCATTTGTACATTCTTGAGCTAACCCTGCAATTTCGCAATTTCTTTAGGAGCCCTTCTTTCCAGACCTTATCAAATGCTTTCCTGAGGTCTATCCATGCTGCTAGTACCAGTTTCTTTTCTTGGAAGGCATCCTCAATCTCTTGGGAGAGGTAGGTTGCCTGATCTTCAGTAGAGTAGCACTGTCTGAAACCTGCTTGCTGTGATACCAGAAGGTTTTCACTTTCAAGGTACCACTGCATCCTAAGATTGATAATGCGCTCCATTGTTTTACATAGACAGCTTGTGAGGCTGATGGGCCTGTAGTTGGAGACTGTGTTGTCATCTTTTCCTGATTTGAGGAGTGGTATCATTATTGCTTCTCTCCACGCCTGTGGTACATTACCTGTGGACCAACTTCTGTTAAAGATCTGCAGTAGCTTTGCTCTTGCTGCAATTCCCAGGTTTCTAATCATTTCATTTGACACTCCATCAGCTCCAGGGGACTTTTTCATTTTTAATTTGGATATTGCATGCTCCAGTTCTCTCTTTTTGATTGGTGCCTCCAGGTATGTTCACCTTGTCCAATGTTTTGCTGGTTCTCTCGAACCTCCTGTTATTTGTCTGGGCTGACTTTGACGTTATTGTCTTCTGCAAAGTAATCAGCTGCATGTTTACCTGTTAAAATGTTGCTATCTTTATAAAGTGTGATCCTGGTATTTCTTCCTGTACCTTCATCATTTAGTTGAATTACAAGTTTCCATAATTTCCTAGTATCTTTTTCTAGGTTCAGCGACTCTGTTTTTTCTTTCCAGCTGCTCCGTCTGGCTTTTAACTTGGCTCTTTGAAATTTAGCCTTTGCTTGCTGATATTTGTTGTGATGTTCTTGGCTAGGTCTGTTCTCAGTCTGCTGTCTAGATGTTTCCATCTCATTTTGCAGCTTTTCTAGTTCATCATTCCAGTAGGGTTTGTAGTTTTTGCATGCCCCCCTGGGTATGGTTTTACTAACAGCATGTAGTATACATCTATTAAATTCACTTACTGCTCTATTGATGTCTTTGTCCAAGTTCATGTCCTTAGCTAGAACACTGGTTAAATGCTGGTACATTTTCCAGTCTGCCCTTTATAGTTCCACCTAGTGAGCATGCTGCTGTCCTTGGTAAATTCATTGTGGATTTCCAGAAATACTGGTCTGTGGTCACTACCTCCAACGACACGTGTGATGTTCCATTCCAAGCCTGGTGAGTGGAATGCCAGGTCTGGTATAGAGGTGGTGTGCCATGCTCTCGAGTAGAAGGTTGGTGAGTCTGCTGGCTGGTTAATAAGGATGAGATTATTTTCATCCTGCCTGCTCTCAAGTTCCTCACCTCTCTTGTCGATATGATCGTAGCCCCAGCTCTGAGAGTGGCTGTTGAAGTCACCACACACCATAAGTCTCTCTTTGTCTGGAATTGTGTCTAGTGCTAATGGTTTATCATTTGAGCAGTAGTAGTTCAGGAGATGGAATTCTGCACTGTCTGTTTTTGGGTGGAGCATCTGGTATTCTGCCCCTTCCATATATACTTCCAGCTGACATGCGCTGATATTGTTTTTAACAAGTGTCAGAATTCCACCCTTTCGCCTGTCCTTTCTGTCAGACCGGTAGCACTGGTAGCCTCTGATTTTGAAGGCTATGTCGCTGCTGAGGTGTGTTTCTTGGATACAGCATATACTAACTTGTTCTTCACTGAGGACATTTTCAAGTTCCAATTTGTTTGCTGTATCCATCTCTTTTACTGTTGACACCCTCAGCATTCCAGTGCATTATTTTTATTGGTCGTTTGTTTGTTTGGCCAGTAGCTCTATTCCCTTGCCTCCTGGCTCCTCGGGGCAATTGAGAAGGACTTTCAGTAACAGAGGTTGGGCCCTTTCGAGGCATCCTGATTATCTGTGCGCCTTTTGGCTGGATGCCTCCGTCTTCAGCACTCTGCTTACTTGGGCAGGACTATGGTCCTGCCCAACCAGTCTTAGTTTCCAGCCACTGATGGCTGGACTAAGCCCCATCACCTCTGCACGGTGCTGGTCTCGATGGGGTAATTTATGCTGAAACAATACATGTTATCATATAGCCTATACAAACTTGGGCTGAATCTATACATGTTCGCATGTAGCCAATACAAACTTGTGCCGAAACTATACATGTTTGTATGTAGCCTATACAAACTTGTGCCAAAACTACCCGGTATACATGTTAACATATATACAAACCTTGATCTGAAAAGTCAAAGACATCTTGATTATTAAGAACAAGATGGTGGAGTTAAAATTGTAAAATGTTCTCATAGTTTGTAGTTTATAAATTATCAGTTATTATTCATTGTCATATAGCGATTTCTGAATTAATTATCAGTTACTATTCACTTTCACATCCTGATTTCTGAGTAAATAAACAAATACAAATATTTTGCTAGCTTATTTTTGTGTGATTATTTGTATTTGTATAGTGGTGGTTTTTTTTCGAAATCTGTCACTGCATAAACAGGAAAGAACATTTCAGTAATCATAAAAATGAATTAATCAGATAATCTCTGGCACTTGTGGTAATTAAAAATGAACTAGATGATGGACTATAAATCAAAGGAGACTTTTGCTTTTCAAGGATTTGTGTGGATCTACTGTTCAGGGCATGGTGATGTGTGCAAACTCAGCTGTTGTCTCTTTATATATCTATTTATTGTCTTTCCTTTGCTTTTTCTGTTAGGTGCTACAGGATTGAATAACAACTCATTTTTGGACTATGACGCTTGGTGGCTTGATATGCAGTAATATTGTGATGTCTCAGGATGTTGGTAATCCACCTACTTCTTGGTCTTCCTCTACCTTTTGGTGTTTCCATTCTTATGTATGCTCTTGCTGCTGGCCAATATGGGTTCATTCTCATTAAGTGGCTGTACCATTTCAATCTATATTTTTCAACATATTTGACCACAGATATTATTCCATCAGTTCTTGTAATATCTTCATTCCTCACATGATCTCTTGTTCTATTTACTGTTTTTATTAGACATCTCATTTCACACAGATTACATTTTCTTTCTTGATCTTTTGTAGTGTCCATGTTTGACTTTAATATCACAATGTTGGAATGAAGATTTAATTTACTATTTGCATTTTATTTTCCAATGAGATAGATGTGCATTTCAAGATTGGTGTTAAGTTTATAATTTATATAGTTGGCTTTTTGAATTTTATCTCAATCTCTCTGTCCATTCTTCTGTCATCTGTAAAAATTCTCCCATAATATTTAAATTCCTACACTTGTTTCGGTAGTTGATAAATTATCTTTATGTCGATTGTATTGGGTTCTCTGCCTATAGACTCTTCTTCTTCTTCTTTAGCGTTCATTCTCAAACTCCCAATGGATCTCCCTTGTAGCAGAACAATGGTCCTACTACTAGATTTTCAGCAGGATTTAGTCCAGAGAATGGAAATGCGTTGTGCTACCGTTTTATTTGCGCCAATGGCCCGGCACATCCGCCTTCGGCGGGTGCCTATAGACATTAATTATATTTTAGCTGTTGTGCTGACTACAAAGGTCCCTGTGACAGTTATTGTCAACTGAATTGTTCATTTGCATTTAGATGTTGTTTCAACCTGCTTGTAAACTGTAAAACTGTGTTTTATGTTTCTACGTGCTCTCGTATACAGTTTTACTGCAATCCCATCTATTCACTGTCACAAAAAATTGTGAATATGTTGGGTTTTTTTCAAGACGTTTCTAGAAGGATAACCTAGCTTGTATTCTTTTACGTTAATTCTCAAACTCCTGAAGATTATCAGGATGTGGTACGGAGAATGGAACATGTGGTTTCATGGTTTACAGCTAAGCTGTGATATCTGTTCCTTTTGGTCTAACACATCCAACTTCAGCATGGCTTCTGGGTCACTTTGACACTATATGGTATGAATAGCCAACTCCACCACCAAAAGCTTCTTAGGTACCTCTTATGACATGCATGGAAGGTAAACAGTGTTTGCTATTCTTTGCTCCCCTTTTGGGCCCCCAGAAACACAGTATTCAAGTTAACAAATTTTTTACAATTTTGCTAGTGAAATAAAAAAAATTATTAGACCATACAAGGATTTAAATCTGTGCCCTCAAGATTGTGAGGCAGTAATTTATTTTCCCAGCCACACACTCCTTAAATTGTTCATTCATAATGATCTCAAATAATAAACAACTCACCTCTTTCTCTGATGTATTTCCAGCTGTGCCTGTGATAGTGTCCTCCATTCTTGTATGATCACCAGCATCAAGTTCAAATTTATGAACTATGAGACGACTCCCTTTGTCGAGTGCAGATCTGATCAAAATAAGTGGAAATAATTCCATCATTTCTTATCTACATTACGCATGCAGTTGTGTCTGTGTGTCTCACACTATACTATATATAAAGAAATAAAGAAGGTACAGGAAGAAATACCAGGATCACACTTTATAAAGATAGCAACATTTTAACAGGTAAACATGCAGCTGATTACTTTGCAGATTCCTTTGCAGAAGACAATAATGTGTGTCTCACTAGACAAATCACCCATGCAACAGAAAACCTTAGTAGATGACATGCTGTTACATTGAGGTTATGGTTATCTTCTTATAGAAGCTTCATGGCACGTCATCTATACAATTATCCTTCTCATGCTTTTATTTTGTTGTTGCGATGTATTTTTGTTATTTGTATATATGGATGCATCCTCTGTGGCTGGGAGGGAGCCAGAGATGTACTGCGCAGCACTGGGGAGGAGGAAACTGACAGAACTGCTTTTTTCTATGGCTGAGGCCCATCATAGAGACACAGTGACTCAGGATGTGACAATCCTTTTGACTTGATCATTTGGTTGCATGCCTGGAGCAATAGAGAAGTTCAGCATAACTAGTAGTCAATTGGTGGTGGAGAATGGGCACAGTGAACCCTATCTTGGCTCCAGTGGCTCAGAGCTGTGCATAGGTTGAAACCTATTTCTTTCACAATGATAATCCTGAGTTTTAAAACGTTATTATACTCTTTTTTTAAATTAAAATTTTGTAGTGTCTATTCAGATACTCCCACTGGATATCTCTTTTAGCACGACAATGGTCCAGCTAGATTTCTAGCTGGAGGTAGTTCAGAGAATGAAAATTTACTGTTTTGCAGTTTTATTTGTGTCAATGGCTTGACACATTCAGCTTCTCTTCTGTACATTCAGTTAAAAGTCACAAACTTGGAGAAGTTACAATCTTCAAATATTTTGGGTCCAAAATATGCGATGGAAAATCAGGAAATTAGATTAAGATAAGATTTGTGATGGCAATTCAGAAAATCCTGGATTGATAACATCAAGGAATTGTCTGAACATGATTTTTCTACACTCATTTTAATAGCTGAGGATAGAGTTGTTTGGATAACTAATTGTACTGGTGTCTCCAGTGTGGCACCCCTATACCCTGACAGTTTATGGATCTTATATATTATATTTAGTGTTTTACCAGTTCCAAATGGGTCAAAGGGCATGAGCCCATGGACCGCTGGATCAGCAACCAACCAACCAGTTCCAATGAATGGTGGATGTCCGTAGCAATATTTCTATTAAGCGAGAATGTGCTCACAGCCTATTTATCAGCTTATTTGCATAGCATGCTGGCCTCTTTTTCCACCCATCTGAATGTTGGCCAAGGTCATTATTGCATAATATTTAATCGCTGTCTGGGTTGCTATCTCAGAGTTAAAAGGAGAATAGGAATGACAAAAAATACTTTCAATGACATGAAGAAAATAACATCTAAACAAATTACAATCTAAACATGAGAATTATAAAATGCTACATTTATTCTGTATTGATGTAGGCCTATGGCTCAGAAACATGGACAATGAACAAACAATTAGGAAAAATATTTGATGCATTTGAGATGTGGATATATAGAAGAATAGGGAGAACTTCATGAAAAGAGAAGAAAAGGAACAAAAAGGTTCTAACAACACTTGGTAGAGAACTATTGAAAGAAATAAAGATCAAATAAATAAAGCATTTTGGAAATATTAACTCATCCCGCCTGTAAAAATGATATATCGTGGTAGAGACTCCCTCATTTCAGACATATTCGCAATTATTCGTTTTTGAAGATATGCCATCTTAATTTGCTTCGTTTGGATCATAAATGACAAGTATTAACTTATTTAGACTTTAACATTTACAAATCTCGCTAACGAAAGAAAATCATCATGGTATTGTGTGATTAAACACCTGTGACATATTTATTTTAAATTAAAATTCGAACATGGTAGGTTCAGCTTTTCTGAAATCAAGTTTGTGCAGTTCTTGATTGTTTATCCAACTAATTAATTACTTGTTGAGTAACTTATACCTTGTTCTGAATAATAAGTAATCCGCCGAAGACGGATGTGTTGGGCCATTGGCGCAAATAAAACGGCAACACAACGCATTTCCATTCTCTGGACTATATTCGACTGGAAATCTTGTAGGAGCATTGTCCTGTTACAAGAGAAATCCAGCAGGAGTTTGAGAATGAACGCTGAAGAAGAAGAATAATAAGTAAAACTGCAGTAAAACCAAGTTCTAGTATGTGAAAAACATGACGGTGTTTAATTGCTAATGAAACACAGAACTAAACAGTACTCTTATAACAATGACAGAGTACTATAAATGTTTCTCAATGTGGACCATCCGGCCTCCATAAGAGGACCACAGTGTCTTTCAGAAACACTATGAAAGAAAATGTAAAAATTGACTCGTCTGGGTGGGGCACACAAAAATAATTATGTGGATTAAATCTAATAAGACATGCAACAAAAACTTCAAGGAGAATTGATAACCTCTTGTTTTAGTTTTAAGGGGTAACGAGTAAAAATTGTTCTGAAAGGCGGCCACAGGCAAAGAAAGGTTGAGAACCACTGCTAAATACCAAATCTCATAACATAGTTGTTCTACTTACCCTGGTAGCTTCACAATTTTTGTAGGAATAGTATTAGAAGCATGCAATTTCATCATCATGGACTCAGATTTTATGAGAAGGGCACTACTAACTTCTGGAGAAAACACAGTGTCAGTCAATCCTGCTTTTTGAGAATGTTCCCCAGCTTGAAATGGTTCAAAATTATTCAGAAGTGTACTGATATCAGTTGCCCGTAAAGGAGACTGTGCTTTCTTATAGCTTCGCAAGCTTGCATTCATTATTTGTCTGTGTTGATCCTGTTTATTTCTGAATTGTGCTGGTGAAATCTGCTGAGCTTTGACTTGCGTTTGGCAATCTTGTTTAGTATTCTGTACAATTGTCATTTCATTTTGCGAAAAAGGCAAAGTTGTAATCTGCTGATTAATATCCTTACAAACAGCAGGAGGTGAACACTTATTGCATATAAACAGTTTCTGGGCTTCTATCGCATCATTTTTAGTTGCTGACAAGCCAACACTGTCAGAGCAAATATGTTCTTTTCTGTACTGTTCAATGTAGTGCTTTTCGTCTGCATAGTGCCGAAATACAAAGTCACGAGCAGGGGTACCTTTATTTCGTGTGTCAAGCGATGTTTTTTCCTTACTGACAGTGCCTTTAGACTTCGAAGACGCATTGTTTTGTGTCTTTCTGTAAACAACATCAGGATCATCAAGCCATCCACAAATTGGACCTGTCCGAGACTCTCGTAATAATTTAAGCAAATAAGCATTATTACTTCTGGTTCCATTTATTACATCGTCTGATATTGCATTACTATCAGATATCGCATAATTATTTATGCGACGACTTTTCCGAATTTGGTTTGTCAATATGTCTGTAGCATATATTTCATCGTCTGCTTCCAACAACCTTTGCTGAATCTGGTCGTCTTGCAGAAAAGGGCTAGGCCTAAATTTGAAATCATCATCTTCAGCAGTAATCATTATTTTGACATAATTGTTCAAATTTACTACTATTGTTCATCTTTGAGCCATGCACGAATAGTGTTAAGCCTGTCATAACTTTATACAAAGTCATGTAATACTTCATTCATCTGCAGTCGTATTCGAACGTCGTTTGTATTCCAAACTCCGTGCAGAACACACAAACCTCGGTTGGCAGGCACGCTCTTTAGAACATTACACACTTCCGCTGTTCTAGAATTCATACATATAGTCTGTAATAGTTACATCATTTTATGCCTTCTCAATTTGTACATAATTTTTGTACTCTAAAAGTATCATGCTAGTGCTAAAAGTAAAATATATCAAATTATTTAATTTTTAAAATAAAAATATGCGTATTATTATATTAAAGTTGCGCTATATTTAGCGTTATTGGGCTTAGATTGTACAATGACGATAACAGCCATAACGACATGTACCACAATTGGTTGTTTAAAAATGTCATGATATAAAATAACTGTTATTACTTATAATTATTCAAAATTTATATTAAAATTAGAGATATGTTTTATAGATGAGTTAAAGTTTTATAACAATTACAACATTATTACTTGTCGTAAATATAAACAGAAAAGCGGATGTTTGTTTCCAAGACATGCGCATTTTGTATGTTTGTACATTCCTGTTTACCTCGGCAACTGATGTGTATATTTGTATATTGTATACTACTTGACTTAAACGTTAGTATACTTATTGTGTTTCATCACATATTATGCAATTAATAAACAAATTGATATTAGGTCGCTTTTGTTTTGAGGTTCACTACCTTTGCAACATTGAAGTTTCCAATTTGCCTATAATCACCACCAGTGTTAATTAATAATTATAATTGTCTTACTGCCAAGAACAAATTTACAACGTCTGTGAGTGTAGGTAGGGATAACCCTTCATTTATGATCTAATTCTAGATAAATCATGATCTTCAGTAAAGCAGATAAGGAGTTTCTAGTCTCTGCTCGAAGAAGATGATGTTCATCTGGTGTATGTTGTTGTTTGTTGAGTACCCCAGCAATTGCGAGCGGTTAGCTCTTACTATGTGAATGTGCAGTGGGGTGGTTTTTCTGAACTTTCATTATTCATTCATACCCAGGAGACTTCAGTTTTCGACTTATTGTAATG
Organism: Meghimatium bilineatum; assembly: GCA_034231615.1. Taxonomy (NCBI): domain Eukaryota; kingdom Metazoa; phylum Mollusca; class Gastropoda; order Stylommatophora; family Philomycidae; genus Meghimatium; species Meghimatium bilineatum. The sequence continues at coordinate 8,002,168 of CM067307.1, forward strand.
CCTATTGAAGTAGCCATCTACTCAGATTGTATAGATAGTATAGTATACAAATTGTACAGATAACATGCAACAAAGCTTCCATAAGAGAGCCTCAATATAACTGCATGTTATCTACTAAGGTTTTCTGTTGCATGAGTTGGTTTATCTAGTGGCCATTAGTGGGACCCACAGACGCAACTGCATGCATTCATCTGGTGTAAAAATGAATATCATAATTCAAGCTTCACCCTTGAACAGGGATAAATAGGCCTAAATAATTCATTTAGTAAATGATTTACTTCATTGTACTTGGGAACTATCTTTCTCAACAGAGTGGCATGCATCCTGCTGAGAGTACTACTCATAGCATATAACTCTGGAGCTTCAAGCAATTATCTTCAGAGGGTCTTAAAAAATTATAATATAAACAAGACGCCACCAATATCGAACCCGCAGTGTGACTTTTATTTGTTTGGACCCTTAAAGAAAGCTCTAAATGGACAATGATTTCACCCTAATGAAAATGTTACAGTGGTGACTAAATAGTTCAATGAGCAAACGAAGTCACTGGATAGAATTCTCTCACGCGTTCATCCATAACTCTGTACTTTTGGTATTATGTATAAGCGCCTCAAAAACAACACGCAACCGGACTATGTTTGGCTCCTTTATAGTTTGACTCATTTGCCAACCTGTGGTACTCACTGAAAAACTTAAAAGTTCTCCTGTGCTCCATCAAAGTTGAACATTAATATGACTGGGTGACCTTTTTACCTCTGAACTATAACGCAATGGTCTAACAAATGTAAACATTTGATTTCGGCAAGGTCTACTGAGTAATAGTAAATAAATAAATAACTAAATGGTCGGAGGGTGTCCAACAAAGTGGAGGGTGCCACAGTAACCAAAGTAACAAATAGTAATGCAAAATTAGATAAACTGGTTACTGGAAATACCTAACTATGAACAAATTTAGAAGAAAAGGTATATAAAAAACATGCAATAAAGCAAACCAGAACAATTTTCTACATTGCGGTCCTATTGGGACCTTTTTCAAGAACCACAAAAAACACCAAACCGTAAATATATAAGCCACTAGAATGACTTGATCCTGTCTCTCTTACTGAAGCAACAAGGTCAAGTGAAAATATGCAGAGCATGTCTAATAAATATTGCATTTTGTTTTGTTTTATTGCATGTTTTTTATATACTTTATCATCTAAATGTGTTCATAGTTAGGTATTTCCAGTAACTTGTTTATCTAATTTTGCATTACTATGAGTAATAGTAATTAGCATTATTGCATTTTTATCTGCATTTAATGTTTCAATTGAAGTTCATGAGAATTAATATATTAGCTATAGTGTCTACTTTCGCGTTTCTGTTATTTATTTTGGTAATGGGATCTATAAAATGAACCATTTCAATTTCACATTTGTGTCCTGAAGGCTTACTGTGCACAATTAGAAATTTGGAAAGGCGAGATTATGCACCATTCATAAATACACAATGATGAGCACTTGAACATATGGTTCGGATAGTCATGTCAGCAGTGTGTAGGACTCATGTACTGTCAATCTGTGTTCATTCTACAGGGAATGTTTTTTTCTCACTACATTATAAGAAAAATATTCACATCTATTCTATTTTCCATTTCTGTTTTATTCTTGGGCAACTCCAGACATTGCTAATAGAATAATAGAATAATGTGAATATTTTTCGACATTTCTAGGAATGTAGCCAAAATATGGGCAAAACCGCCCCTCCTTTTTGAAATATGTATCTAAGGCCCTGACTACATATCTGTTGCCTCTGATTTTCTACTTCACTATCTCCTGTTTATTTAATATCCAAGACTCACATTCTTATGTTAGAATCTGTGGTATTAGCTTCTTGACAACATGCTACAATAGTGTATTCAAATAATTCAAAGAAACATACTCCCATCTTTACTAATTTTTGTTTGTTTTATTCTTGCTCAGGCATTGCTTCTAGTATTATATATGTGTATTATATATATATATATACACACAATTTAATCCTATATCCTATAGGTATAAAATATATGCTAATAGTTTACATAAAGCAAATTATACAAATAGCTTTATATAAATAACCAAATGTAATTCAGTGAAATATTGATATAAACTATAATATGTTGATTTTTTTTTCTGTGTAAGGTATCTGTAGTAAAGAATTCTGAAAATCAGCACCAGACTGCTGGAAAGGTATCAATCATTTCAACTTCAGCATAACTTGGAGGCTGTGTCATGGCAACAACATTGAGCAAACAGATTTCTAGGATAGGAAAGACAACTTTGAAAATGTGTTATCCAGTTTAAATTTGTCATCAAGATACAGAGATCTACAGAGAGCCAAATATGTAGAAAGAATGGAAGCTCAACTTTGGAAATCACACACAAACAGCAACATATTATTTGTTTCTCCTTAGATATTTGTTTTTCATGATCACATAAGATCATTAGTTTTCTATTTCCATGACTTCATAGCCAAATTTTTGTGCCATCTTATGATAATTTAAAGTCAGTATGCAACCGAGAAATTTGAGTTTTATTTATATAAATTGATACTAACGGCACATTCTTTGATCAGAATGCAAAATTCCGTCATAATGGTTGCTGAAGAAAATGATGGAACAAAAAATATAATATCTTCTAATTCGAGACTGCGTGCAAAGAAGAAAAGTACATTAACCAAACTCAAACAAAGGAAACAGAAGGAATTAGGTTCGAGAACTTCTTTGAATAATGAAATAATAGATGCAACTACCTTCTTGGAGAAAGAAGATGACAGTTCATACAAGCCAGTGATTGCACAAAATGCTACCAATGAATCAAAAACAGCCTTGCTGTTACACTCAGCTGGCGATGCACAAATGGTTGATCTAGATGAGTATAGTTTTTCTACTAGAGATCATTTAGAAGAACATTTAGAGCGGCCAAGACCAAAACCTCGAGGACGAAGACAGTCATCTGATGTGATTGTTGATAGTTTGAGTAATAAAATTCAACCAATCACTCGAACCAATGACAACAAAGAAATTAGTATCAGAAAACATGACAGTTCAGATGAAACAAGAATCCAGATTTTTAAAAACCTTAAAATGGATAATGACCAATTAGATTCTATTGAACCAACTATTAGCCAAAGCAGTTTTATCCCAAAGCCACCATCAACTCCTCGCAAGCCGAGATCAAATCCTCGAACTCCAAGGGGTTTCTTTCTTGCTGGGAAAGAAGATAAACGTTTAAGAGAACCATGGTCGTCTGGTGATGAACCTGATGTAGAAGAGAAAAAGGAAAAGAGTAATAGAATCAATCATGTGCTGAAGTCTGCAGATTCTAAAGAAATTGTTGAAGAATTCAACTTGGCAAACAAAACAAATCCTATTAGTGATGTTATGAATGATAGCTTAGGGAACCCTCTTTCATCTGCAGAAGTCCCTGGGAAATCTATATACAGGCCAAGGTTAAAACGAGACTCAAGTGTAAGCAGTTTGCAGGGTGATTTAAAAGATATTACTTCAATAGAGCTTTCTGAGTCACCAAAATACAACATTTTAACCCCATCTCAAATTTACAAATCAGATTCTGTAACCAGTGAGCAATCTTTAAATAGCTCAACATCAAAATTAAATGGCAATTCTGTTCAAGAGTCTTTACAAGGTCATTCTCTGAGACCGACAATTCTTCCCAGAAGTATAGACTCAAGTGAACATCTTCATCAAAAACCTGATTCATGTATCTCAGAATCTGAAATGAAGATTGAAGGAAACAGCTATTTATTTAACATATCTCATTTGTCAATAAATACATACAGTGACAATGATGGGTCTTCAAATTATGAAAGGACAGATAATGTTTTACATAGGTTTAATGAGCAACTCTTAACAAATACAGATTCAAACGGTCACTATACTGAGACACTGGATACGTCAGAATCTCCAACGAAAACACATTCAGTGCCATCATCTTCAAGAGCAGCACGCCTTGTCCCTATAAGCCCAAGGTCACAACCACCATCATTGCCAGAAGGGCTCTCCTCAAAGAGTTTGCGAACAATGTACAAAATAGATCCTGATGTCTATTCGAAAACTGGTCTAGTATATTTGGGAGCAGGTGTGGATAAATCGGACTCAGGCACTATTAGTAATGGAGATCGTTTATCACAGAGGTCTTTTACTTCAACAAGTGTACTGCCAGTTATAACTACAAAGGAGGCAAGATCAAGGTCAGTGATTTATGATTATCTTTCATGTCAGCAGATAACTCATAGTTCAGATATTGCAGATAGATAGTTTCATAGAAACTTAAATGGTAATTCCATTTTCATTCATTGGAAGAAAATATTATAAACAAATGCACCACCTAAGAGGGATATGGTAGGCCAATGACACCACAATGCATTTCATTCTCTGGACTATGTCCTGCTTGAAATATAGTAGGACCATTGTCCTGCTACTAGAGAGATCCAGCGGGAGTTTGAGAATGAATGCTGGAGATGTTTACCAATGCATTTGTTTTTCTGTGATCCCTAGGGGTTGTCACTTGAAGTTACAAATCTATGTGGTACTTTTGGCAGACAGAGTTGAGAGAGACTAAGCACATATGAAAAACCCAAGTACAATGAAGTCAATCCGCTAAGCATAAGTCAAAGATATTATGTCCTCCAAATGTTTGTTCATTGTTTGTGTTTCATATTGATTTTGAGGTATTAGCCAGCTTCTTTGTATTCAAAGCAGATCCATTATTGATCAGACTAGAATAGATCAAAGTTTGTGCATGCTGATGGTTCTTATAACTTGCTGGTTAAATGCACTTCTCACTCTGCTTTGGATACATATGCAACATTTATCATCAAATTCTGTCCAGATATATCATTAATGACAGTGTACACATCCAGTAGGTGATTGCTAAGCAACCTAACATATATCCTTGTTCATCATCAACTGACCGATAATGATAAATACATTCATGTAGAATATCTCTTACTTGTTAGAGAGAAAAATCAGTGTAAATAGACAAAAATAATGCATATGAACAGAAATGAACTCAAACCTACAATATTCATTGACAAAGAACAACTTTAAAATGTCAGCAACTTTTAATATCTTAGGTAAACTATCAACAGCACAGGAGATTGATCAGCAGAGATTAGGAAGAGATTAGTAATGGCCCTACAAAAAAGCATCACAGATTTAAAAAATTTATGGCAAGAGGAAAACAGAGGAACAAAATTACAACTATTAAGAAGCTATATTTTTCCAGTGTTAACACATGGTTGTGAGATGTGGGCAATGACATCCACTAGAGAAAATAAAATACAGCATTCAAAATGAAATCCTAAGAATATCATGGACTGAAAGATGAACCAACACAGACGTTAGCAAAGACGTGAACATAAAAGAAAACTGGCTCCTCAAAACTATTAAAAAACACAAGCTAACATATTTTAGACATTTAAAAAGACACAATGGTTTAGAAAGATTAATCATGGAGGGAAAAGTTCCAGAAAAGAGAACAAAAGATTAACCAAGAATGGACAAAAGATGGACTCATGATATTGAAGACCTTCTGAACATAACACTGGAAGGGGCTGGGCAAATTGCACAGATCTAAGAAGCTTACAGAGTGGCAGTGAGGACAACGCTCTGTAAAGAACACATTACATGATGAGACTATCTCTAGACAACTGTATATTTTCATATAATTACTGACAAAATTTCTCCATATTTTTCCCAAATTTAGGAGTAGTCGTCGAGAAAGCGTGATTGGTGGGTCTCCATCAACACTGGGTACAGATGAGCTTGATCGTTACTTCCCGGAGAGAAAAGTCAGTATTTTTGTTGGAACTTGGAATATGAATGAACAAAAGGTAAACTTGAAATTAGTTTGTGGAATGATGCTTACCATCTTCTTCTTCAGCATTAGTTATCAAACTTCTGCATATTAGCAGGATGTAGTCCGGAGAATGGAAAGTGTTTCATGGTTTACAGCTTGGCTGCAATATCTGCGCCCTTTGGTTTGGCACATCCGACTTCAGTATGACTTCTGGGTCACTTGATCATCTATGGGATAACTCCAACCCTAACATCTCATTAGCCACATCATACAGTATGTATGGCGATATTAGTGTCACTATTCTTTGCTCCCCTTTCTGGAACATACAGGAGTATACTTACCTGTTTAAATGTTTTTGCATAGAGGATTGACTGTTACCAGTATCCTCTAGCACTCTAGTATCCCATAATATATTCTATTCCTCTCAACAGAGAGAAACAGAACGCCATACCTTCTGAGAGTGTCACTTAAAATATGTAACTCCGTAGCTGAAATAAGTACCTTGGAAAAAAAAGCTTATCTGTTCCAGGCACCATAGTTTTTTCTTCTGCATTCAATTACAAAATAACCAGCACGAGTATTCATGTGATTTGAGCCAGAGAGGTTGAAGTATATTCTGCTTCCAGTTTTACAGTGGAACTGAGTTATTTGCACCTTTCAGTATAATGTTGTGCTATTCAAACCTTCAACTTCATGTACACAATGACTTGATCATGTCTGTTGTATGACCATACATCAGAACTTTGATTCTTGTTGCTGAAACAATATAACTGCCCTGAAACACCATCCATACTCTTGTGATCTGGTACTCAATACTATAGTGCATTCATCAATAGATGAGCACAGATATTGTCTATTATCTCCATAATTACTGAGCGTATGGGCTTCATATTTTACATGAGTGCATTATTTCATAACCACGTTAAAGATTTATGATAAATTATTATCTCGACTGAACAGATTTATCGCAGCAGTTGCTACGAATGTCATTTTTAAGATAGCAATGATTTGATTTTATATGGAAAATAAATTTTACAGTAATTGCTGGTATATATGTATCGTTCATTTGTTGTTACATATATTAAAAATTAAGTATTTAGAATGTACTATTTTTTCTGTTGTGTTGAGATTATATGCAATGACATATAAAGTTAACAGTTAAACATTTGTGAAATTGTAGTATTATTTACATTCTTGTTAATATAAAATAAACGTAAACATACATTGTACTTACCATAGTCATCATCAACTTCATCCTAATGTGAAAATTGTAAGTACTAGTGGTGGCATTCTGAAATCTTCGACCAAAATATTTTCTAATTTCATGTAATAATGTTGAGAAATTCCAAAATGCCCAGCCTTTAACATTATCACTTCAGACCAAATGTTGGCAACCTCTTCTCCTTACACCTTCTACTTTGCTCTGCAGGATTGTTTTAGAGAAATTCATTTCTCATCAAATGGTGAAATCTCACAAACTTACTATGTTTAATGATTGTCAATATTGTCTTGTTGTCCAACAAGGGTATAAACTATATATCTCACATGTCAAAGAAGATATATATCATCATAAATATATGTGTCACTTCAGTTGTGTTGTTTTCATATTTCAATATTATCTTGATGTTATCTAAATCCTTCTTCTTCTCTGTCTTCCCTGGCCTTCTTTCTAAGTCATCTTATTTCTCTATTCATAATCTGATGAATCATAAAGATCGATAATTGTAGTTGGTTGAATGAAGCGTAATCCATCCTTCAGCCATTATTCTTCTTCCACTTTCAATATATGGTCTTAAAATTTTATCCAAAATGCTTCATCATTGGCAGAGAGCATATAATATGCAATTTTCTGAACATCGTTAAGTTTAAAGGTTTTATTTTGCTTTGCCACAGCTCCCTGAATTTTATCCCAAACAAATTCTATTTGATTTAAATGTGAATGGTACGTTAGTAATCTTATACATCTATGTCCATGCTCCTGTATAATTTAATCAATGAGGAAAGTCTTTGCTCTGTGTGCGTTCGTTACCAGCAACAGTAACTCTGGTTTCAGTTAATTTCAGTAAATGGAATATGCTCTTGTTTAAGCCATATTGTGTATTTCTTCCTTAGTGGATGAGGATGTAGGGATATTATTTTCACATGCTACAACATTGTGGTAGGAAGCGTTGTTCATAACCAGACAGGAGGGTCTATCTAATAATGGAAGCACTATTTTCTCTATCTACCCTCTAAATATATGACCATTCGTCTCAGCATGGTAGTCTCGATTATTGGTAGATATGGAGATGAAAATGACACCACACTACAAACACGTCGAATATGTGATACACCTTTGAGTAAACTGCAGTTTAGCTATTATTCTAAGATATAACTATGAAAATTCTAAATTAAACGCTTATTGAATTTCACGCTCATGAAAGAATGTAATTCTGTTCCTAGATTGATTAGTTTTGTGTGCACGAGAAGCATTTCACTATCTCATATATTTATATATATTAGGAATGTTTATTATCATCTTCGCTGCCCGACATGTCCATAGGTGCTCAGATCTCTGCTTCAGTAAATCTCTCAGGGTATAGCGACAGGTGGTTTCTGTGATATTTTTGAAATCTTTGTTAGGTGTTCTCTATCCACCATGTCTATCCTCACTCCCAAATCTTTGTTAGGTGTTATCTATCCACCATGTCTATCCTCACTCCCAAATCTTTGTTAGGTGTTATCTATCCACCATGTCTATCCTCACTCCCACATCTTTGTTAGGTGTTCTCTATCCACCATGTCTATCCTCACTCCCAGTTATCTATCCACCATGTCTATCCTCACTTCTAATTCGTAATAATAATACATATAGAAAGACACATAGTCTTCTTCTTCTTCAGCGTACATTCTCAAACTCCTGCTGAATTCTCTTGTAGCAGGACATGTCCTACTAGATTTACAGCAGAATTTAGTCCAGAGAATGGAAATGCGTTGTGTCGCTGTTTTATTTGCGCCAATGGCCCGACACATCCGGCTTTGGCAGGAGACACATAGTAATGCTTACTTTTTATATATGACTGTTTGTCCTGGTAGGTTATATAAAGAAAGCGCCTTGCCCCTTTGCACTAACCCCGTCTTTACTTTGTTTTTTAGTTGTAAGGGAAAGACAACTCCTACATGCGTAGAAACAATCAGAAATTCAGGAGATGCCAGGAAATGGTTTAATACACCATTGACTGACTCTTAGGGTCTCCCCTCTGGATTTTCTGCAGGGGTTTACTCTCTTAGTCTAACGCAGTCCTGTTCTAACCCATTAGGTGGCAGGTGAATAAGTAAAACAAAAGACAGATATTGAGACAAGACATGCATGTCTGATCAATGTGGGATTATATGTGTGATTATATAATGTGGGATTATATGTGTGATCATATAATGTGGGATTATATGTGTGATTATATGTGTGATTATATATGATTCTCTATTGCCAGGATGTCAGATCATCGCTTGATGATTTTATTCTCCCAGAAAAGTGTGACTATGTGCAGGATATATATGCTATAGGCACGCAGGAGAACAGTATTCACAAGTAAGTTATGACACAATTTTCTGGTGGGTATGGGCAATGATTCTTTTAATTCCCATTTCACCATGAAGATTGTTAGTGAAATTAGCCCTCCAGTAGTAGACAATAATCTGCAGAAGACAACTAAAATGACTGGGTTATGTGCGAAGAGTGAACAATAATCGGTTCATTATGGGAATGAGTGACCACATCACATGCAAAGTAGCAGTGACTCTGATTCATTCTACAATAAACACTACATACATATGAAGTGCCTCTAAGCACACAAACTTGCTAAAATCGTCTAAAGGCTGAAACAGTCATTCAGTGGACTTACCAAGTGAAGTTAGCTCTCCGTTAGTAGGTTTGCCATAGTGGAGTGCACTCTATTTTAGTAATAGTGGAGTGCACTCTATTTTAGTAATAGTGGAGTGCACTCTATTTTAGTAACCATCATGGTGGAATAAGCTCTTTGATAGTGTTTATGCTTGACATAGTGGAGTTAGCTCTCTGGTAGTAGGCTTGCCATAATGGAGTTAGCTCTCTGGTAGTAGGCTTACCATAATGGAGTTAGCTCTCTGGTAGTAGGCTTACATATGGTAACCATTTGACCATATGATGTGGCTTTTCTTCCAGTGAAATTCCTCCAACATACATCTTTACAGTTCTATTTCATGTCATTCTCCTTCTGTAAGTCTCACAGGTGGTACCAGATGGTCTCCTAGGTGGCAGGGGATACCAAATTGTCTCCTAGGTTGCAGCGGATACCAGATGGTCTCCTAGGTGGCAGGTGGTACCAGAAGGTCTCCTAGGTGGTAGGTGGTACCAGATGGGCCTACAAAGCTGAAGACTCAGAGGTATATTCTATGTTCCTGGCAGAACATGATTATCCTGGGATACTGTTAAACACTGGAACTCCTCCCTTTGAGGATCAAATATGCACCCATAAATATGGTGGATAGAGAACTGGGAGTGAGGATAGACATGGTACATAGAGAACTGGAAGTGAGGATAGACATGGTACATAGAGAACTGGAAGTGAGGATAGACATGGTACATAGAGAACTGGAAGTGAGGATAGACATGGTACATAGAGAACTGGAAGTGAGGATAGACATGGTACATAGAGAACTAGAAGTGAGGATAGACATGGTACATAGAGAACTAGAAGTGAGGATAGACATGGTACATAGAGAACTGGAAGTGAGGATAGACATGGTACATAGAGAACTGGAAGTGAGGATAGACATGGTACATAGAGAACTAGAAGTGAGGATAGACATGGTACATAGAGAACTGGAAGTGAGGATAGACATGGTACATAGAGAACTGGAAGTGAGGATAGACATGGTACATAGAGAACTGGAAGTGAGGATAGACATGGTACATAGAGAACTGGAAGTGAGGATAGACATGGTACATAGAGAACTGGAAGTGAGGATAGACATGGTACATAGAGAACTGGAAGTGAGGATAGACATGGTACATAGAGAACTGGAAGTGAGGATAGACATGGTACATAGAGAACTGGAAGTGAGGATAGACATGGTACATAGAGAACTGGAAGTGAGGATAGACATGGTACATAGAGAACTGGAAGTGAGGATAGACATGGTACATAGAGAACTGGAAGTGAGGATAGACATGGTACATAGAGAACTGGAAGTGAGGATAGACATGGTACATAGAGAACTGGAAGTGAGGATAGACATGGTACATAGAGAACTGGAAGTGAGGATAGACATGGTACATAGAGAACTAGAAGTGAGGATAGACATGGTACATAGAGAACTGGAAGTGAGGATAGACATGGTACATAGAGAACTGGAAGTGAGGATAGACATGGTACATAGAGAACTGGAAGTGAGGATAGACATGGTACATAGAGAACTGGAAGTGAGGATAGACATGGTACATAGAGAACTAGAAGTGAGGATAGACATGGTACATAGAGAACTAATAGTGAGGATAGACATGGTACATAGAGAACTAGAAGTGAGGATAGACATGGTACATAGAGAACTGGAAGTGAGGATAGACATGGTACATAGAGAACTAATAGTGAGGATAGACATGGTACATAGAGAACTAATAGTGAGGATAGACATGGTACATAGAGAACTAGAAGTGAGGATAGACATGGTACATAGAGAACTAGAAGTGAGGATAGACATGGTACATAGAGAACTAGAAGTGAGGATAGACATGGTACATAGAGAACTAGAAGTGAGGATAGACATGGTACATAGAGAACTGGAAGTGAGGATAGACATGGTACATAGAGAACTGGAAGTGAGGATAGATATGGTACATAGAGAACTAGAAGTGAGGATAGACATGGTACATAGAGAACTAGAAGTGAGGATAGACATGGTACATAGAGAACTGGAAGTGAGGATAGACATGGTACATAGAGAACTGGAAGTGAGGATAGACATGGTACATAGAGAACTAGAAGTGAGGAAAAACCATGCTTTTGAAACAAGCAAACCTCATATGAGATCTATCTATCTATCTATCTATCTATCTATTTATCTATCTATTTATCTTTCTCTAATCTATGTTCCGTTTGCACCAAATAAATTACATAGGGTATATCTCAGTGCTCTGCAGTTCCAGTGATGTTACTATGTAATTCTTGCATATTCTTGAGATATTCTAGTTATGCATTCTTTGATGGTTGTTCTGCGAAGAGTCTCTTGCTGTTCCTCTTTTTCATTTCCTACCTGGTACACATTTTAATACTTGTAGTGGCAGTCTGTGCATTCTAAGTACATGTCTGATATCATTTCAGCGTATTCTTCTTACTGTTGTAGAAACATATTGCTGTTTGGTGTCTTCTCTTACTTGCTTGTTTGACTTGAATTATTCTCAACAAATATTACAGTTTTGTAAGACATTTATTTTCAATTTAATTTAATTTCTTCTCCAGTGCTTTCATTACTTTCCAGGTTTCGCAGCCATATGTTAGTTAATATGGGTATTACATTGGAGTTTTACAAGAGCTACCTGTTCATAGTTAATTCATCATCATCATTTTTCCTATTTATCATATTGTATTTAATCATACAATTATTGTAGAAAGGAATGGGAGATCAAAGTTCAAGAAACACTTGGGCCATCTCATGTGATGTTTCACTCAGTGTCCCTTGGATCCTTGCATTTAGCTGTGTACATACGTCGTGACCTTACCTGGTTCTGCTCATGTAAGTTGTATTTGATTTAATACTGGTTACAGACTGACAAATAGAAGTAGTCAGGGATGTGGAAAGTATGAAAGGTGGGCAGTAATGTGAAAGGTAGACGGTAATGTTATTAGTAGACAATAATGTGGCGGATGTGTTGTAATGTAGAATTTAGGCAATAATGTTAGGGGATGTGCCATAATGTAAAAGGTTGTACATAGAAATAAAGAATTAGAATAGAGAAAGATTATTTTTTATAAAACTAGACTGAGTTAGGTTGAGTACGTAGGTATCTAAGGAAGACGTTTCTTTTATATCTTTAATGTGTACCCAAATATACATGAATGTATGTGCCTGAAAAAATTTTCTGATAAAATGTTGTCATTCTGTGTTTCTTTAAAAAAAAATTTAGTTTAATCTACAATGACTTGACAAGAATGTAGGTTGCCAATTTATTATTCTAATTTTTAAAATGTCTTAGCAGTATTGTATTGTTTTATTCTTCTTTTCCTTTATTGATTCAGTGGCCTCTTAAGCTTTTGCCCCTTGATACATTGTCATATAGGGAAATTTACATGTGTCACCTGTGTGGCAAACAAGACCTAGACTTCTGGTTAAGGGGGCAAAGAATAGGGCCACTGTCTTCTTTCTAGCTATGTTGTAGGAGGCAACTAAAGAAAGTTTGGAGATAGTTAGCAACCTGTCACCTGTGAAAAAATCATCATTGTCATATCCTGTCTCAATTTTATTAGTGATAACACCTATGATGATAACACCTATGAGGATAACACCTTTGATGATAACACCTATGAGGAAAACACCTATGATAATGTATTATTGTCGGATAACCTCAAAGAGTTCAGTTATTATTTATTCTCAGTTTTTTACTTTTGTCTTCTGTCAAATAATCCCTATGGATGACAAAGGTATGCAGTCCAGCTGACATTGCACCTCTGTCATTTTTGTGATAGACACCTGGACACCTATGTAACATGGAATGTTATATGTGCTATCATTGTGAATGGGTCATTGTGAATTATCATTGTAATTTGACAAGGATGATGAAATATTTGACCCAGAGATGTGAGCTGTGTCTCTGGCAGGAGTGGTAATCCTGGGCTAGTGGCACACTGAAGTGCCTTCCTTCTGGGACTAAAGAGGCATCCATAGACCCCCCCCCCTACCACCACACACACATCTATACCTTTGAAATCTTATATGAATCTGGGTGTTATCGTAGTTACACAACCGAGAAGAACCGGTGCTTTTGTCAGAAAAATTATGGGTTGTCAAGAGTTACCTGCTCACAGCTAAAGGGATTATGCCGGTGTTTATCAGTTGAGCAAGATGACAGATTTCTAAATACAAGTAGGTTAAATGCCCATGTCAGCTTGTGCAGATTTTCTGTATTTTTCACTTAATATCTATATTATACACCTTTTAGCTAACTGTGGAGCACAGGGCCTTCACAAACATGCTCCATTTTTTCCCATCTTTATCTATTGTTTCCAGCTCTATCTGTATCCTTCCAAACCTGGAATGAGGAAGACAAAGAGATACCCTAGAAAGAATTAGATGCAGAAACACAAAGGAAGGTTTGGAAGGATGTAAAACAGGCATTGTTTACAATGATTTCCGTTGGTCTTTCAACGTTGGTTTGTCCTATCCATCTCCATCAATGTTTCCTGAGTTCTTCCTCCAATGGAGTTTGTTTAGTTCTTCCTCCACTGGAATTTGTTTATTTCTTTGCACACGTTCCTCATTAGTATTCCTATTAAATAATTTCAAATCTTCTATGCTATGTAGTCATCCATTGCTAAGAGGTTATAGTTTTCACGTTGTCCCTTGTACTCCAAGTTTTCTGGTACAAAATATACTCCGGTTTAATTATGGGGATATCTGTAGTTAGTGGTTACGCTGTTTATCTTGTGCTCAAGAAAGATTATCGCTTAATACCAGAGTTATGTGCTGTTAGTTGTACACTCAATAGGAAACATACTGTTTTATTGAGAGGGGCAGAGTACCTATGGAAAACAACCTAAATAATTAAATTAATTCTCTTATATCTTTTGAGCCCTTTTATAATTTAATATGCCCATACTGGCCTGTAATAAAGTGTTCTTTGGAAAAATTGCCATATTGAAGCTAGCTGTAGTTGTAATATAGAATCTGTTGTAGGCATTCAAAATATAAAATCATGAGCTATTTTTTTTGCTAAAATAAAAACAATAATTCTTCAGGAAGTGGACAGGCACAGATTTTGTACTGCTACATTTTTGTCATTGTTTTTTGTGTGTTGCAAACTTGATTATTCATTGATAACTTGATTAATGGATGTGACCTCCTGTGTCTAGATCCTGAGGACGATGCCATTTCTCTTCGTTCTGTGACTATGATCAAGACAAAGGGAGCTGTTGGTATTTGTTTCACTCTCTTCGGTACATCATACTTATTTATCAACTGCCATTTAACATGTAAGTGAGCACACTTTATATCTTCATACATTTCTTGTTTGTGTTTTGTTCACAAGTTGACATTTTGTAAAGGCTGTTGAAGTTTATGTTTTGTTCATCTATTTTATTATTTGTACCAGTAGTTATTTTGTTGTTTCTATCAGTAGTTTTTATTTTGTTATTTGTACCAGCAATTATTAGGTTGCTTGTACCGGTGATTATTTTGTTGTTTGTACCAGTAGTTGTTATTTTGTTTGGTCCAGTATTTGTAATGGTGTTGTTGTCCCAATATTTGTTATGATGTTGTTGTCCCAGTAGTTATGGTCTTGCTGTCCCAGTAGTTATGGTGTTGCTGTCCCAGTAGTTATGGTGTTGCTGTCCCAGTAGTTATGGTGTTGTTGTCCCAGTAGTTATGGTGTTGCTGTCCCAGTAGTTATGATGTTCTTTTCCCGGTAGTTATGGTTTTGTTGTCTCAGTATTCATTATAGTATTGTCCCAATAGTTATCACAGTTTTGTTGTCCCAGTAATTGTTTTATTATTTGTCCCAGTAGTATTTACGCTGTTGTTTGCCAGAGTAATTATTTTTTTGTTTATTTGACCTAGTTGCTGTATTGTTGCTGTTTGTTCAAGAGGAAGATGCATTGTTGTTTAGCCCAGTATTTGTCATACTGTTATCTGCGATAGCATGTCTGTGATATTTGTTCTTGCTGTTGCTTGTAGGTTCAATTTTATTTATTTCTTGCTTGACCAATTTTTTTTTTACAATCCATGATTTTAACTTATCTTTTGTTTAGCTGACAGAAGCAATGAAACCACCCGCAAGAAAAGCCGTCTGCAAGACTACTATAAAGTTATATCAGAAATGAAACTTCCAAAGCTGGCAGCAATTTCTTCCACATCAGAAAAACCAAGTATGATTTTAAGGGCATTAACCTTTAGCACACTGAATTAAAATTACGCAATTACTGCACATTTATCTGGCCATATCCTGTGTATTGTGCAACATAAATCCTCTATTTAACCTTAGTTTTACTTTTCTTTTCCCAACATTTACTTAAAATATGTTTGGCTTATATTTTGTAGACTTAATTTAGTTGTAGTGTTAATTTATCTTGTCAGAAGCTAATTTGCATAATCAATTACTTAAATATTCCTTCAAATGTCAAAGTCGGATGTCAGGCCATTGCCGCAAATACAACGGTGACAAAACGGATTTCCATTCTCTAGACTACAACCTGCTGGAAATCTTATTGGACCATTGTCCAACATGAGAGAACTGGTGGGAGTTTGAGAATGAAGGCACACACAAAGATGTATATATTCCTTCAAGTCCTTTTTTTGTGCTTATTTGGTAGGTTATTGTTTGTAAATTCTTGTATTACAGCAGATGTCACTACAATTTTTGACTGCATGTTCTGGTGTGGTGATCTCAATTTTCGAATTGAACGCAAGCGTCATGTTGTTGAGAGAAAGGTTAACCAGATTTCTTCAGAAGAGTTCCCACATTTTGAGACACTTCTTGGAGGTGACCAACTCCTTAACTATATGGCAGAAGGTACTTGAGATTGTCTGAGCTGATCTTTTTATTATTGTCATGTTTCTTATGCATCAACACTTTCTTTAACACACCTTTTTCTGCCAAGTCTTTCTTTTCACTACCAACTTTTTCTGCCAAGTCTTTCTTTTCACTACCACCTTTTTCTGCCAAGTCTTTCTTTTCACTACCACCTTTTTCTGCCAAGTCTTTCTTTTCACTACCACCTTTTTCTGCCAAGTCTTTCTTTTCACTACCACCTTTTTCTGCCAAGTCTTTCTTTTCACTACCACCTTTTTCTGCCAAGTCTTTCTTTTCACTACCACCTTTTTCTGCCACGTCTTTCTTTTCACTACCACCTTTTTCTGCCAAGTCTTTCTTTTCACTACCACCTTTTACTGCCAAGTCTTTCTTTTCACTACCACCTTTTTCTGCCAAGTCTTTCTTTTCACTACCACCTTTTTCTGCCAAGTCTTTCTTTTCACTACCACCTTTTTCTGCCAAGTCTTTCTTTTCACTACCACCTTTTTCTGCCAAGTCTTTCTTTTCACTACCACCTTTTTCTGCCAAGTCTTTCTTTTCACTACCACCTTTTTCTGCCAAGTCTTTCTTTTCACTACCACCTTTTTCTGCCAAGTCTTTCTTTTCACTACCACCTTTTTCTGCCAAGTCTTTCTTTTCACTACCACCTTTTTCTGCCAAGTCTTTCTTTTCACTACCACCTTTTTCTGCCAAGTCTTTCTTTTCACTACCACCTTTTTCTGCCAAGACTTTTTTCACAACTCTATTTTTTTAGCATGATAATTTTTATGGGTGATGATTTTTTTTAATTATTAACAATCAAGAAACAAAATTCGGACTTTAATTTTTTTTTTCGCTTGCAAGAAGAAATATAATAGAGTAGGAGACAGAGTGTTATACAAGAAACAGGTTAGAACATCTAAGTTAGATGACAAATGGGAAGAAGGCTATGTTATTTTGAGAAAAACAGGACCAGTAAGTTATCATATCAAACATCAGTTAGAAGGAAAATTGATCAAGACCCATGTAAAACATTTAAGATTAGATGTGGAGTTACCAGAGTTAGAAAAGCCAGATACAACAGAGCAGCCTATTACAACTAGATATGTAGATTCCTCAGAACCCAAATCATCACTATTATATATCACCACTATGAAACATAGTAAGTATTGTTCATTTGTTACAGAGATAAGAAACACACTAAGTATTGTTCATGTCTTACAGAGATAAAAAAACACACTAAGTATTGTTCATGTCTTACAGAGATAAAAACACACTAAGTATTGTTCATGTCTTACAGAGATAAAAAACACACTACCGGGTAAGTATTGTTCATGTCTTACAGAGATAAAAAACACACTAAGTATTGTTCATGTGTTACAGAGATAAAAAAACACACTAAGTATTGTTCATGTCTTACTGAGATAAAAAAACACACTAAGTATTGTTCATGTGTTACAGAGATAAGAAACACACTAAGTATTGTTCATGTATTACAGAGATAAGAAACACACTAAGTATTGTTCATGTGTTACAGAGATAAGAAACACACTAAGTATTGTTCATGTGTTACAGAGATAAAAAACACACTAAGTATTGTTCATGTGTTACAGAGATAAAAACACACTAAGTATTTTTCATGTGTTACAGAGATAAGAAACACACTAAGTATTGTTCATGTGTTACAGAGGTAAAAAAAACATGCCAAGAATTGTTCATAGCTTTTTTTTTTTTGTTTAATTGGTATGAATGAATGTTATTTGTCTTCAGGCAAACCCATAGGTTCTTATTTATTACCAATAAATGTGGTAGGGTATGAATGCTAGTGGTTCCAGTTTCTTACTGGTTAACTACACTTCTCATTCTGTTGCACAGATTCCTAGTCCTGTTTATCTGTGTTACACTACACTTCTATCGTAGCCTCCATCTTTTACAGTGTCCAAATTAGCAGGTTCTTACAAAGTAGCATAAGCACATGTCATACTGGGTCATTGCTTAATGAACTGACATCATAGCACTCCTGTCAGGCCCTTAGATGATCACTTTCTTCCAGCTAATGGTTCCAGTGTCCTTCTGATTAAACACACTTTATATTGTGCAGTGGTTTCAGTCCTTACTCTCACATTTAATGTTGAATTTCTTAAATCTCTATCTAAATCCGTTATCAACCACAGTGTCAGTGAGTGTGCTGCTAGCAAAATAATAGTAACATGTTAGCATCCCATGCATGTCGTGAGAGGTGACTTAAGAGGTTTGGTAGGGGTTTGGGCTGTCTTATCCCATGGTCCAAGTGTCTCAAAAGCCATGCTGAAGTCAGATGTATCAGGTCAAAAGACAGTTATTTCAACCAGACTGTAAACCATGACACAACGTATTTTTTTCTATGTACTATATATTGTTGACCAGCAGGAGTTTGAGAATGAATGCAGAAGATGAATTGCAGTATCAACTTCCAACTGGTGGTTGCTAAGCAATATGATCATGTTTCTATTGTCCATCACTGAGATGCCTCAGTTACAAGACTGTATTCTCTCTCTCTACATTAGTGCCAGGAGACCCATAGTAGCAGATCCATGTGAAACTCCAGAGATTAGAAGTAGCTATAGACCAGAGATTAGAAGTAGCTATAGACCAGAGATTAGAAGTAGCTATAGACCAGAGATGGTGGGTAACCTTTGTAAACCACTGTGATAAATTTCAACTTATTTATCTGTGATTCGGCCAAACAAACTGTTTTTAGTTCTTTGACGTTTGAAAGAATGTCATAGCAACTGCTGCTAATTGTAGACAGTTTTCTAAAATAAAAATAGTTGCGCTTGCAGTTGCTGAGTTTGAAATAAAATGAACTGTCATCTCCGATGTAACATTTTACTCACATTGAAAACATTACAAGCACTAAACATGACAAATGGTCATCATCACTTTCGACGAATGAACAACAAACAAAAAAGCATATCAAAGGATGCTGCCTAACATTGTCTCCAAAAATCTATTTCAATCTGAACACCATTTTCAGTTAGCAACATCAAAGGTTTGACATAATATTTCTTCCTTACCACTGTTTAGCATTGTATTTTATAGTTTGACTGAGATAGCTTGTGATTTTTATATTTTCTGAGCTCAGAGACTAGTGCATATGGTCATTTTACTTCAGCTTTGTGGACCAGTGAAAATGGATTGGATTTGGACCGTTGCCCATATTTTGTCCACCCAAACTATAGATGCACTCATAACAATACTCTTTTATTTAGATCTTTTGAAATATGAATTAGAAGTCATATCAATTACCATGAAATATGAATTAGAAGTCATATCAATTACCATTTTAAAAAATTGAGTATTTCTCAACCTCCATCTTCATAATGTAAATATTTCTGACAAGCGGCCATACCAAGTGCATAAGCTCCAAAACTCTAGCCAGATTTCTAATCACAACACAGTTTAGAGCCATCTCTGAATATAAACAATACACTTGATCTAATTACCTGAATTCTAGAAGAAAAAATATTTGGTTCACAATAACATACCGGTAGTTAATTAATGTTTAAGCATTCACATTTTTTCAGGTAAAATATTTGGTGGTTTCCAAGAAGGCCGCATCAACTTCAATCCAACTTTCAAATTTGACTTAGATACTGACACATATGACAGTTCTTCCAAGAATAGAGTGCCTTCATATACGGTATGTTCATTTAATATGCATACAAGCGGTTTTCCTTTTATTGTCTATTGTCTTTCTTCAGGTGAATGATGATTGGTAGTATCCATACTTGTCATTTAGCATAGAGGTGGGAACCTCAGTAGTCACTCCAAGACCAGATGTGTTGCCTTGGTTGTGTTGAGTTCATGTTTGTTTTAGATTATCTTGATGTTTTCTATTTACCATTTTCTTGGCTCTACATCCAAATATTCTTTTGTTATATGCTCTTATTGTTATTTGGTTTGGGTTCATTCTCGTAAGGTGAATTTATGTTTCGTTTTATTAGTTCACAGAAACATTCTTACATTGTCCTATACTTTTCTATATTCACAGCTTAGAGAGTAATTGTTGAAAATTGATAATAGGAAATAACTGCAGAAAAACTGTAATCCAGCAGGACAAACTTGGAAACAGGGTAATGAAGTGTTACTAATTTCTGGAAACATGGTAATGAAGTTTTACTAATTTCTGGAAACAGGGTAATGAAGTTTTACTAATTTCTGGAAAGAGGGTAATGAAGTTTTGCTAATCACTAGAAACACACAGGATAACACGGACAAAATTGATGTTTCTACCAAAAGGCCTTTATCAAGTACATAAGATCACATGACAATTAAGGAACATCACAGTACAAATATGCAGTAGATTAAGCGAGTTAACATGATAGTAAACCCAATGAGAGGACCCTAAGGCAGTTAATAGTGCATGTGTGTCATTCTCTGTCATCCCTGTTGGTTCCAGATATCTGTTCTACCTTTCTCTAGGAGCTCATCAACAGGGTCCATAGGTGGTTAGTACAAATTGGACCAAATTCTAGTCCTATATTACCACTGCACAGGCAAAGCTGGCTAAATCTGTGAGGGAGGATGCCCCACCTTTACAATATTTTTCTAACAGAGCTGCCACACTCATCCGTGTATCACATGGGTGCACAAGACATAACTAAATGATGTGCCACTAAAGATAGTACATAGCTTCAATTACCTCTGATCCACAGTAACACGCACACTATCACTCGCTCAGGAAATCAACATATGTATAGGAAAAACATCTACAACCTTTAGAAAACTGTCAGAGAGAGCATGTAAAAGCTCAAAATTGACTTCGAAGACTGAAATGCTCAGCATATTATTGTATGGATCAGAAACATGGACACCGTACTCAATTCACAAAAAGAGGCTAAATATGTCTCATATGCAGTGTCTTGACAAAATATTGAACATCATATGCTACACATACATTGACAAGGTTACTAACATGAAAGTCTTGCAGCGAACTATCCAGGGCCGGATTTAGACTTGATAAGGCCCTAAGCTATTTGAGATATGGGGCCTTTTATATGTCCTTTATATGTAATATGTGAAATTACTCACTCAGACTTTTTTTTTTCTCGGGGCCCTAAACTATAGCTTATGTAGCTTATATGTAAATCCTGCACTAATGCCATTCCTCTACTCTTTGCTCAGACATAGACTTTTACGATTGTGTGGACATGTCAAATTGCACTCAGAAAGAGACATTTAAGATGGTTTTGCCATGTCAAATTGCACTCAGAAAGAGACATTTAAGATGGTCTTGCCATGTCAAAAAAATGTTAAAAAATAAAATTCCCCAGGAAATTAGGTGAAAATTCATGTCGTGGACGGCACAGGGGCAGACCAAACCTGAGATATAAGGACATCTGTAAAACTGAGATATAAGGACATCTGTAAAACTGAGATATAAGGACATCTCTAAAACTTAGATATATGGATATCTGTAAAACTGAAATATAAGAACATCCGTAAAACTGAAATATAAGGATATCTGTAAAACTGAATAAAAGGGCATTTGTAAAACTGAGATTTAAGGATATCTGTAAAAATGAGATATTGGAACATCTGTAAAACTAAGATATAAGGATATCTGTAAAAATGAGATATTGGAACATCTGCAAAACTGCATTGAACAATTTTATGAATCCAAATTCCTTGGAAGAACTGGCTAATGGTGTATAGCGCTACATTAAGACATCCAATTGTCTGAGAGAGCCCTGAGGAAGAAACCTTAAGACAAACGATAATGAATGGCAGCTGCCACCCTTGAATACAGATTTGCTATGTATATACTGCTCTTGCCCTGATCAGAAATTGGCCTAATCTGTCACGAGGGGGATTTAAATTTGAGAGCTTTGTTGCCCATATGTAACTTTTACACTGATCTGTTTCCTGACTGTCTATAAATATGTGACAAGCCATCATCACCATCATCATCACTGACAACACAGAAAAAAAATCCACTATAAACATGACACTTAGATTTCCTCATAACATTATATTTTTGTGGGCTAATTTGAACACTAATTGTAGAAGTTTCCAACTTTTATTTTACTAGTGGCAAGAACTGAAACAAATGACTACATTACAAAGATCAAGCTGAAATACACACATATCACAGCCATGCTGTAAACTACGATACAGCATATTCTGTTCTCCTGGCTACATCCTGTTAAGCAGCAGGAGTTTGAGAATGAAACTTGCAGTGTAATTTGATCCAGAGATCTCAATATAATATTTTGCTAGTTTAAAATAAAGCTGATATATTATCATTTTGGCCCAGCTCATACAATTTCAACATCGGCATGAGTCCCTTATATATTGCTTGATTTATTAATACAGTGGTATCCCTCTGCACTGCATCCTTTTATAACAAATTGCACTATTTAACAATACTTTTCAAAATTCCCAATACCCCAGAAGATGGATGTGTCAGGAAGTTGACGCAAATAATACGGCGGCACAACCGGCACAAGTTTGAGAATGAATGCTGAAGAACAAGAAGAAAATTCCCAATTATATTTATTATTTATTGTTTATAATATAACAAATTTCTTTTATTACATTCATATTTTGTCAGTCCGGACCAAGTTTTATAATCGGTTCCACTGTATCGCTGTAGTCTCCTATCCAATTGTATATTATTTTTCTTGTCTGCCAAATCCTGCAGGACCGAATCATGTTTCGCAGTAAGAAAAAACATGATATAACCTGTACTCAGTATGATGCTGTTATGAGCGTCAAGACTTCTGACCACCGACCAGTATATGGGATTTATGAGACAGCCATTAAACCTGGCAAGGACAAGTGAGTATGAATTTATGTTTCTCATTATTTTTAATGTGAAGGTTGTTTTTTTTTTGTTTGGTCTCTTTGACCGTCATTTCTAATTTCAACTTCATTTCCTGAGTTTTAATTATGGAGACAAATACAGAATTTTGGCCTGACATATTTGACTTCGGCATGCCTTCTATGGCACTTGGCCCTCTATAGGATAGAACAGCCAACTTCACCCCCAAAACCTCCTTAGTCACTGCTTAACAAATACATGTTCAGTTGCTAGATATAGAACATTCTCCACTCTGTATGCACCACCATAATGGTATTTTATAATATGAACACAAACAGTATTTCTGTTAGATTCTTAGAGAAGTTGTTGTCATCATGCGCAATTGTGGCACAGGGCGATGGGGCAATGGATCGCGCTGACGTTTTGAACTCCTTAAGAGATATAACATGCGAGAGTGAGACTAATGTGCATGAGGATTCCTTTTCAATGGCCAGGATTAAAGATCAGGGATTGAAATGTGGTGTTGCTAGAAGTGAACATTTTGGAGGGCGCAGAAGAATGATGGTCAACCAGCATAGGACCGATACTATCAGCAGAAGTGTAATGGCGGATACACTCAAGGAGAGATCGGAGCAACTATGGACGTGTCCAGTTTGCAGTGATGATGATCCGACAACTAACTAGAAGTCGTTGTCATCCTATATTTGCCAGTGGCCCCAGTTGTGGACAATGTTTGTCCATGCTCCTCTAGCCTAGAAAGAAAGAGATACCAGGTAAATCCTAAGTGCCTGGGAACAACTCAATGCAATGAACTAGAGATGTATAGGCTACACAAAGTAATAAGGAAAGAATCGAAAAAAATGGAAATATATAAAGGAGTGTTATTATATGAAAATACACAACACACTAACAACTTAAAAAAAAAACAGATGATGTGACTAAAAAGTCTTCATGAGGATAAAAACAAAACATGAATATTACACAGAGACACATAGTATGATAGGAAGGAAAGAGCAAAAGCTGATAATTACAGAGAGGTGATACAAAGAAGAAAAAGAAGACGGAAGACAAGTAAAACAAAATAAGAAGAAAGAGCAAATGAATAAGTATAACAAAAGAAAAATCTACCTACTTATCTGAATAATGAAATGTTATCCAGTGTAGTTGAGCTGCAAGGAGAAACTAAAATCGACTGACCATTATTTTGAGCACCATTTAGAGCAGCACCTCTATTATGTGATCGGAAATCTGAACGGTGACAGCTGCCATGATGAGATTCTACTGCCTCTTGCCATCTCAGCACTGCAAGTTATTAGCCACAATGCTGTCCTTCATGATGATAATGCAGGACCGCACCATTCCCATGCAGTAAATGTTTTCCTGCAACAAACGGCTGTCAATAGAATGGATTGACCTGCAAACAGTTCTGATGTGAATCACATAGAACATTTTTGGGACAAGCGTGGGCAATGAGTTAAGCAACATCAGTGATCTCCTGCAACTCGTCATGAACTACTTCTGGTACTTCAGCATCAGTAACAGGCAGTTCCCCAATGTTTCATTTGCAAACTATTCATTTCCTTGCGACAGCAGTGCATTGTATGTATTGCAAACAATGGAGGACACACCATACAAACAATGTTGACATTTGTTGTTATTTTCATTAATTTTGGAAAATGGAAGTTGTGTTGTTTGCTGTGCTGTCATTTTACATAGTTAATGCTCAGTAACGGTTAAGATCATAGAGGTGCCACATTGGAAACATCTATACAGAAAG
Source organism: Meghimatium bilineatum (assembly GCA_034231615.1). Classification (NCBI taxonomy): domain Eukaryota; kingdom Metazoa; phylum Mollusca; class Gastropoda; order Stylommatophora; family Philomycidae; genus Meghimatium; species Meghimatium bilineatum. Next base: position 8,027,328 of record CM067307.1, read on the forward strand.
CTCTCCAAGCATACCCTATATTTTGTCATACGGACAAGTGTGCAATAATCAGTCTGGCCATTTCTTGATGCTATCAAGCAAAGATTTTCTTTTTCTAACTCTTGTCCTTCTAACCACAACTGTTCCTTTCAGGACAATCTTTAAAAGCTAATTGTGTCTCGTTTCACGTCCACCCACTGTCAACAGTGGTTCCTGCCAATCTGGCATGTGCAGTTATTTTATCTCAAAAATATTTTCTGTACATTCTTAACAGCAAATCCGTGTAACGCACGCCTGTGGCACTTGTATTCAGACGTCTGCAATCTTCTTTCTGTATCTGCAATGATTGTCCATATTTCACATCTATACAAAAGAATAGATAGTACCAGAAGTATATGCTACACTGTGGCAGGATATAACGATAGAAATATATCCAAGAATAGAGACAAATATATCCAATAGAGACAAATATGTTCAAGAAAAGAGACAAATATGTCCAAGAATAGAGACAAATATGTCCAAGAATAGAGACAAATATTTCCAAGAAAAGAGACAATGATGTCCAAGAATAGAGACAAATATGTCCAAGAAAAGAGACAAATATGTCCAAGAATAGAGACAAATATGTCCAAGAATAGAGACAAATATGTCCAAGAATAGAGACAAATATGTCCAAGAAAAGAGACAAATATGTCCAAGAATAGAGACAAATATGTCCAAGAAAAGAGACAAATATGTCCAAGACTAGAGACAAATATGTCCAAGAAAAGAGACAAATATGTCCAAGACTAGAGACAAATATGTCCAAGACTAGAGACAAATATATCCAAGAATAGAGACAAATATGTCCAAGAAAAGAGACAAATATGTCCAAGACTAGAGACAAATATGTCCAAGAAAAGAGACAAATATGTCCAAGACTAGAGACAAATATGTCCAAGACTAGAGACAAATATATCCAAGAATAGAGACAAATATGTCCAAGACTAGAGACAAATATGTCCAAGAAAAGAGACAAATATGTCCAAGAATAGAGACAAATATGTCCAAGAAAAGAGACAAATATGTCCAAGACTAGAGACAAATATGTCCAAGACTAGAGACAAATATGTCCAAGAATAGAGACAAATATGTCCAAGAAAAGTGACAAATATGTCCAAGACTAGAGACAAATATGTCCAAGAATAGAGACAAATATGTCCAAGAATAGAGACAAATGAAAACATCCTCATGTCTTATGCACCCAAGGATGTGTAAACATCTTAGAGGGTACAAGGGCATGATTGATGTGTTTGTGTGTAGAGATTCCAAGGGTTTGATTGATGTGTTTGTGTGTAGGGGATCCAATGACACAGTGGATGTGTTTGTGTGCGTGTGTGCAGGTGATAAGATACATTTACTTCCATAGAAAAAGAAAAATAAGTGGTCAACCACATTTTGTAATTTTTATTGTATTAATGTTTCAGCGTGATATACTCTGTTGGCCATTTTGATAAATCAGTCTATACAGAAGGTAGGTTGTTCATAGTCCATGCTACTGATTATTTCTTTCCTCTATCCTACCCTTTATGTCTATTTAGTTTCCTTCTACTTTTTCTTTTCTATTTCTGGTCTGTTTATAGTAGCACTTTCTCTTAATCAGAAGCTCACTTTCTCTTCATTCATTTGTGTATTTTCTATACATATAGCTTGTTGTATTATGAATATTGGTGAATGAGACAGTTGCTGGTTGTATTATGAATATTGGTGAATGAGACAGTTGCTGGTTGTATTATGAATACTGTTTGATGAGGCAGTTGCTGGTTGTATTATGAATATTGGTGAATGAGACAGTTGCTGGTTGTATTATGAATATAGGTGAATGAGACAATTGCTGGTTGTATTATGAATACTGTTGAATGAGACAATTGCTGGTTGTATTATGAATATTGGTGAATGAGACAGTTGCTGGTTGTATTATGAATATAGGTGAATGAGACAATTGCTGGTTGTATTATGAATACTGTTGAATGAGACAATTGCTGGTTGTATTATGAATACTGTTGAATGAGACAATTGCTGGTTGTATTATGAATATTGGTGAATGAGACAGTTGCTGGTTGTATTATGAATATAGGTGAATGAGACAATTGCTGGTTGTATTATGAATACTGTTGAATGAGACAATTGCTGGTTGTATTATGAATACTGGTGAATGAGACTTCTTCTTCTTCTTTCGTTCACTTGAAACATGTCTATATCTGTAATTCTGTCTCCTTAATAAAACTCACTGTCTTTTGTAGTTCATACGGTGTCCCATAGAGTTTTGATTCCAGTGTTGTTTCCTCTGGCCAATATGTCTGCCTCAGCGTTTCATGCTCAGAACACTCTTGAAGTATATGTTTGGCACTCTGTGCTGCCTGTCCACATGTACACATGGCTGTGTTGCCAATCTTGAACTTTGTATACATGTGACTGCGGAGTCGGTTGTGTCCTGTTCTGAGATGTAGAATTATAACTTGTTCTGATCTGTTCATAATGTGATAGTCATCTTGTGTTGGTGTTTGTGGCTTTCTTATTGACTTGATCATCTGTTTTTTCTGATGGTAGGTGATTGGTATATCTGGTTGGTCTTCAGCAGCACCTTCCTTAGCCAGTTGGTCTGCTTTTTCATTTCCTGGTATTCCACAGTGAGAGGGTATCCAATGCATGGTTACCCTATACTGGTAAGACAATTCGCTAAGTAGTTTTTTCAAGTCTGTTAGTTTTTCAGACTGGAGAGCTTGAAGCACTGACCTTGCATCTGTCAGGAATACCACAGGCTGTAGGTCAGAGTTGGAGTTCAGCAGTTTTTTAGCTGCCACACTAATTGCCTGGATTTCTGCATCATAATTATTGCAGAATTTTCCTGTTTGTGTTCTGATTGTATCTCTAGGCTTGTGTGGATATTCTATATATACACCTGCACCTCCATTCCTCACGGCATTCTGTGCTGACCCATCTGTGTATACTGGTGAATGAGACAATTGCTGGTTGTATTATGAATACTGTTGAATGAGACAATTGCTGGTTGTATTATGAATACTGTTGAATGAGACAATTGCTGGTTGTATTATGAATACTGTTGAATGAGACAGTTGCTGGCTGTATTATGAATACTGTTGAATGAGGCAGTTTCTGATTGTACGGATGCACTGATGTATTTACTGAAACAGGTAATAGAATACTTATGGACATGTATGGTGTGTGCTGATGATAACCTGCTCTCACAACTCATCTGTTTTTGGAAGCTGAATGCATGTTGGTCTGTCCAGATTGCTATATCCCAGTTCATAGACCAAAAACAAATAATTTCACTTGATCACATTTCCTAATTTTGATTTATTTGTCTGTCTTCTTTAGGGATTCGTCGAAGAACAGAAATTAGGCCAGAGAGAAAAAAACAAAGTGTTGTCTGTGCCATTCAGTGACAGTAATGTTCCAAGAGGAGCATAGGACACTTGACAGCTATTGCTTCCAGTGTTACACTAGTTTCAGGATTTCTTAGGTGTAGGTTATCATGACTTTCTATTAGCAAGCAATGTCACTAAATAATCCTTATTAGCAATATCATACTAAAAAATTCCCAGATTTATTCTAATTACCATTTCCTGATCTAGCAGGCATTTCTGGCTGAAAAATATTTTAGCTTAACTGAGGGACGAAACCCTGAACCACAGTGTTAGGAAAGGCAGAGCTTCAACAACTATGCTACTATGGTTCCATCCTTGCTGACATTTGAATCCACAAATGTACAACCAAGTAAAGTATGAAGACTTATAACCAGAAAGGATTGGCCTTGTGGCAACTGGGGTCTGGACTTTTAGTTCAGGGTGAAAAGAATAGGGCTGCTATTTTCTTCCCAGGCATGTCATAGGAGGTGACTAAGGAAAGTTGGAGTGATAGGATGACAACCTGCCACCTGTGAAAAAAAATTATTGTCACTTGCATGTCTTGTCTTGATTTCTTATTTTTGTCTTCTGTCAAATGGTACCCATGGATTATGAAGAGATACAGGCTAATGGAAATTGCACCCTAGTTCTTTTGTGGTAATCACCTAGGTGGCAGGGAATGCTAGGTGTGCCATTACTGCAGATGGATCAACGGTTCTGACAGAGGAATGATGGACTGGTTGGTTCTTCTTCTTCTTCAGCGTTCATTCTCAAACTCCCGCTGGATATCCCTTGTAGTAGGACCATGGTCCTACTAGATTTCCAGCAGGATGTAGTCCAGAGAATGGAAATGTGTTGTATCACCGTTTTATTTTTGCCAATGGCCCGACACATCCGTCTTCGTCGGAAAGGTTGGTTCAAAGATGTATGCTACGCTCATGGCAGGACCTGATGATCCTTGGATACTGTTACATTGGAGTGTCTCCCTTCAGGGACTAAACATGCATCCATGCACGCCCCTAACACAACCATGCCTTACTGAAAGAGTAGATAACTTGCAAAATAAAAATCTAAAATATTCAAGTAAACACTTAATGCACAACCAGCATTCAGATAACGAAACAAATATTTGAAAGAATTTCAATTACCATTTTGTGAAACCCTTCACTAGAACCAAATTTTTCATCTGTGTCCAGCTATACAAGACAATGTAACACATGCTACTGTAATGTCCAAAATACTTTCCTCTAAGTTAACTTTTCTCTATGCTGTTGAATTTCATACAATTACAATTTCTATCTATCTATCTATCTATACGCTGTATCCCTCCCTTTTTGTCTTGCGGCGTCAGCGGTAGAAGCTACCGACAGTGTAGAAGCTAGTACTAGTAATATTGCTCGTAGGATACAAATATAGTTCTCAGAAGTCAATTACAATTTACCTATTGATATTTTATATTTTATCCTGTCCAGTGTACCAAATCCCAATTATCACATTCATACGATGAGATGTACTTGTAAAATAAATAAAACCTGGTTAAGTCTGGTGAATTGTTGTCTAATTGTGTAATAAAACCTGGTTACGTCTGGTGAATTGTTGTCTAATTGTGTAATAAAACCTGGTTACGTCTGGTGAATTGTTGTCTAATTGTGTAATAAAACCTGGTTACGTCTGGTGAATTGTTGTCTAATTGTGTAATAAAACTGATTTTCAACAGAGAACAATGATAAATAAGGTTTGTCATCAATTGTTCGGTTGTTTACCTTCTTTAGTGGTCATTCTTAAAGTCCTGCTGAATCTCTCTTGTAGCAGGACAATGGTCCTGCTAGTTTTCCAGCAGGATGCAGTTCACAGAATGGAAATTTGTTGTGTCGCTGTTTTATTTGCACAAATTGCCAGCGAATAAATAAATTAGCAGGCTATCACAAACCACTTTTGACAGTAGTGAAATGGTGTAAACTTATGTGGTTTGGACATGTAATGAGAGACGACTCAATTTCTAAAATCATTTGAGAGTAGTAGGAGAGCTGGCAAAAGAAAATCCTGGATTAATCAAATCAAGGTCCTGACATGATTATTCTACACTCATCCAAATGGCTGACTACAGTAGGTGTTGGAGGGCTTTTTGTGCTGATGTAGCCACTGTGGCACACCTCCAATCCTGACAAGTTATGGGTCTTACATATATTTCTTCACAAAAATATGAAATGCAACTTTGTAAAATACTGGACAATCTGATACATAAGATTTTGTTATTAAAAAAACAATAAGTATAATGAGTGTTCAGAAACAAGTATTTAATCAAACCATAAAAAAATATGACACAAAAACATTTCATGCTTATCTGGCCTGTTTGTGAGTTTAGATATGATAGTTTTCACTTGCCAACTACCAATCAATGACATTCACCCACTAAATATCAACTGGCCAGCAATGACTTGTGATAATACAAAAACTGTACATTTTTCTAAAATTAAATTAACCAAAATTGTCAGCAAAGTAAAACAAGGTGGCAAGAAACAGGAAATATATTAAAGCAGCACAACTTGAAAGAAATATTAGCAGTTTATCATTTGTCACAAAACATAACATTCTTTAACTTGAAACCAACAGTACAAATGTATAATTTGTCACAAAACAATAAAAAAAATAATACTAAGCTTATATACTGTCTTCATAACTCTTACGTTCAAAGTTTGACTCACAGATGAGATTGACTCAGCTTCACCAGACTATACATTGGGGGGGGGGGGGGGGGGGGGGGGGGGAGACGTCTGGCATAAAATGACCATAACAAACTGAAAAAATAATAAAAGATAAGTAAAGGGGTAACTTATTTGAGATGCGTCTAGTACAAGACTGCTTGAAATGAATGGTCACACACGTATGGCTTTGAAGTAAAATAGTGGACAATAGAAGCCAGCGAGGCGGTTTCGCCAGGTGAAAGAAATACAGACAGCAAGTTTACCACAATAAAGGAGACACGGAGGCAAGAAAAACACCCGCAGGTAAGAAAGAGCAATAAAGATTATGCAATAGCATAGTTCGTTGAAAGACGCACCAAAGTGGGAGGCAGAGCCGTAGAGCAAAAAACAGGAGGGGGGTTAAGTTTAAACCATTACTCAAACCAAATGGTCATAGAGACAGATAACAGAGGATAAGAGAAATGCAGAGGAGAAGAAGAAGAGAAAGGGGTGGATAGACGTGGACCCAAAGAAAGACGGAGATACGTCACTCAAGGAAGGAATATGGAAGTGGGAGGGAACCCAAAGGACACAGGGAATACACAGCAGAAGAGGGGGGAGGGGCTATCACAGGGAAACATAACTGAAAAATTGTGTACAAGTGTAACAAGACATTAATTTCACTTCAAACAAATGCAGAGACGTACTAATATAAAGATAAGACAGAGGGACTTGCTAAGACAAGACAGAGGGACTTCTGATATAACATAGACAAGACAAAGGGACTTGCTGATCAAACAAAGACGAGACAGGAGGACTTACTGATATAACAAAGATAATACAGAGGGATGTTGCAATATTTAGACAGTTCCTCGTATATGATAGTCTTGGAACAAGGAACTTTTCTGATAAATAAAACCAGATTATTATAGAATCATCATCATTAAGTGTCATCTCCGCAACAAAGGCTGCAATAGATTAGATTACAGATCATGAAAGACGACTACAGTATAACGTATTTCACTGATGGAATAATCTACTTGTAGTATCTCTCAATTTTGTATATGTTTAGCACATGTTCTACGATTTTACTGATTATAATAGTTTTTATTTTTGGGGTGTTCTAGAAGTCTGGTATTCATCAGTATTAGCAGAGTACAATTGGGAAATTGAACATGCTGGAACTTTAATCCCTGTATGCTAGTTTTTGTGAATGATAGAATTAATGTAGTATCTGGTCAACAAGAACCACTGTTATAATTCGTGAAACTTCGTTAACTCAGGTGGTACGGGAACATGAGGCATTCCTCGATGACAAGATGTTCTTCAAGATATGGTGGAGGGTGGAAGAAGATGAGGTGGGTAGAAGACAACACGGCTGAATAATATCAAGTACTGGGCTGTGTGTGAAGTTCCAAACTCATCAGGATGTTAGAGAATAGAGATGCATGGAGATCTTTCTGCATTAAATGTCTCAATGTAACACCGCTACGACCCTGATGTGTTATGGGTTTTATTATTCTGGTTTTTTAATCTGTGCTACTATTACCTCTCCAGTATTATCTAACATCCAACTACTTCATTCAATTATGTATCTCCTTCCTCAGTTCCTCAAAAATTGGTTTGGGAACAAAAATAAAACAACACAGGCAATAAAAGTAATATTCAGCATTCAATAGAAATAATAAATCTTTCACATGAAATATTGTCAAAGAAATGTAGAAAAATAAATATTGAAATTGTTTTGTAAAATGGACGGGATGTTAATATTTATTTAGCTTGTCATAAAAAGTAAAAGTAACCCATAGCATTTATTAATGCCGTAGGGGTGTGAGATGTTAGCGATCTCACATTTCACAGGCTCTGCAAATGAGGGCGGTAGCCATCTCCTCTCCCTCGCAGTCTTTACTTCCCGGATTAATCCGGTACCCATTTAAGGCTGGGTCGACCTGGGAGCCGTTGCGATCTGAAAACATTTCCGCCTCAACTGGGGAATGAACCCAGGACCACTCATATGCGAAGCCAGTGCACTAACCACTGCGCTAACGCTGCTCCCTAGCTTGTCATACATGCTCCTGGAAACTACTGTAACAATTTCTGTACGTCTCTATCTCTCTATGTGCTATGTCTTTTACTAATGTTGTTCTTGATTAGAAACTGGCTTCACAGCATGTGGGACATTCCCATAAGAGCCTCGCTCCAGCAGCCATCCCAGTGTATGTAGACTCAGAGTCCTGGTCAGGTGTTGATTGTGTGATCTTCCAGCAGCCATCCCAGTGTATGTAGACTCAGAGTCCTGGTCAGGTGTTGATTGTGTGATCTTCGGGACTTTCCAAAAAATTTACTTTTCCTTCCTCACCTCTAGATACTCCCATTTCTAACATTCTCTGTATGTGTGTTTTCTCAGCCTCATTGATATCTGCATCTTGAAATGAATTTATAACTGCCTTCATTAAGTCTGCTTTATCTCTTCTCAACACTGTGCCGTCTATCGCCGCATTGCCAGCCAATAAGTTGTCTCTCTCGTTTCCTCTGACCCCAGCATGACCAGGGCAGTATATCCATGTAATGCTCTGGACAACTGAGTTGTTCAATAAGTCCCACCATTCTTTTCTTAGCATGAACTTTTCTATCTTGCGCAACATGTTTTGAGAGTCTGTGAGTATTACCGAGTGTGTTGATGTATCAGTTATCAGCCAATTAAGTGCTGCTGTAACTCCCTCTATCTCCATCCTCATGCTCGATGTGACAGTGGAATATGCTTAAAGATTTCTCAACCAACTCTCTATCGTCTTACATTTTCTGTGAAAATACTACTGAGATATATGAACTCCAATACTTGTTTTACTCCTATGTTGTCTATCTGTATATTGAAAGGGCTCTTTCTTTACTATTGCCATTATTTCGCAATAATGAAATGTCTGTTTGTGTTAATATTTCTAGAACTGGCAATTGTTATTTCAAATAAAACACAAGTACAATTATTGGACGGAATAAGTATGTGAAACATTAGCAAATAAAACTTATGAACAAGTACATACAATCTTCATATATATGGATTTCAAACATGTAACAAACAAGACTTATGTAATAAATAGCATTCTCAGACCTGGACTAAGACATTATCTCTTTATCGCCGGTAAAACTGAGACTTAGACCCACTCATTGTGCCAGTACGTCAATAAATTTATTTTTAAAGTGACCTAAATATGCTACAGCAGGACAAGAAAATCATTAAGGATATAAAGAGTGAAGTTATTTTGTGACTTCAACATGTGACCAGATTTTTAGCTTGTTTCACATATTAAGAATAATTTTAATCATAATTTGGTCACATTCTTCTTCTGCATTCGTTCTCAAACTCCTGCAGATTAGCAAGATGTAGTTCAGAGAACGGAATGCGCTGAGTCACGGTTTACAGCATGGCTGCGATATCTGCGCCTTTCATCCTGACACATCTGACTTCAGCATGGCTTTGGGTCACTGACCCTATATTGGATGGGACAACCAACACCATCCCATAACCTCCTTAGTCGCCTCTTACGACATGCATGGAAGGTAAACGGTGTTGCTATTCTTTGCTCCCCTTTTGAGCCCCGGCAACACACGGGGGGGTCACATTCATTTGTGGAATGAAAGTCGATTCTAGAAATATGGAAAATAGGTCATCAAAAATGTGACGAAGTGAGCAAAATAGGAAGTAATTATATTGAATTCAGTAAACAACATTAATTTTTTGCTCAAACTGGCCAGGTTTTTGGTTTTGAAAATGTCATCTTTTCACTATAAATACAGCTATGAAATACATTATATTTCACTATAAATACAGCAATGAAATACATTATATTTCACTATAAATACAGCTATGAAATACATTATATTTCACTATAAATACAGCTATGAAATATATTATATTTTACTATAAATTTGTATACCCACTATAAAACCTATAAAGATTAATAGGCTGACAACTTGCACATATATTCTGTATACTGTAAAGAACATATACAAGTTTTTAAGTAATATGCCTGTAATGATTTTCCATATTTACCCGTAGTATTTAATATATTCTTTATTTTTTAATCAAGTTTTAATCAAAATAAAACATTCACGGGATATTTTGGACTTAAATACAGAATGATCCTTCTAGAATTTGACAGGGATTGGTAACCTGTACTAGTTGGCACATATGCAAATGCTAGCAATAAACATTATTTAACATTAAGTTTTCAAGTATTTACATATAAAATTGTTTCCACTTTTTATACAAAATACTTATTACAATTTCCTATAGAAAACAAACAAACCAACCAACAAACAGTAGAAGCCATCAATAACATCAAATAAAATTTCCTATGGAAAGTGCTTATACAAACCAACAAATGGCAGATACCATCAATAACATCAAATAAAATTTCCTATGGAAAGTGCTTACATAAACCAACAAATGGCAGATACCATCAATAACATCAAATAAAATTTCCTATGGAAAGTGCTTATACAAACCAACAAATGGCAGATGCCATCAATAACCTTATATAAAGTTTCTTATAGAAAGTACTTAGACAAACCACTAAATGGCAGATACCATCATATAAGATTTCCTATGGAATGAAAAAAAAAACATAGAGAACTATAAATTCTTGTACCTCCATACCAGTACAATTTAACCTTTAGAGCTCTGGATTAAAATTACGCAATTTTTCTCCTGCACCAGGATTCTTTTTGAAAAATTTGTGTTATTTATGGTGAGTGTTTGGTAAACGCAAAAACTTTTTTATTTGTGAAGATATCAAAATAATTTTTACACATGTAAATAATGGCGTGAATAATGAATATAATTGTGTTTTGTTGCTGTTGTATGTATGATATGGCAGTTGTGAGCAAGTTGTGAAGTTGAAAATTGGGGGAAAAATCTCACAACGTCATTTTAGAAATAGCAAATATAATTTCTTGACGACCCTAATACTTGAGCAATATGTAGCACACATTGATAAACTCCTCCTAAATACATATTCTTGTTATATATTTATATATGTTGTTTCATATCCAAACTATTATAATATGGACTGAAAAAACTACCGTAATAAAACATGAAGAAATCAGATACAATATCCGTTCGTTCAAGGCCGATGCAACGTTTTTATTTTAAATGCCAACATATGGCATGCTGATACATGTGTTGACTGGTAAAGCCTTGGTGAACGGCACCGAGATAAGAAGAGACAGGATTTAATTTATTAGAGCAGTCGCGGATACCCTACGAGAAGAAAGTTGAACGAGACAATATACATATTCAGAGAATGGTAGAAATGGGAGTGACTAGAGGTGCTAGGAGAAAGTGCTCCCTCTCTGGAAAGATCAGAAGAACGTGTAATCAACAACTGACTGGGACACTGAGCGTATACACTTTTAGATGACTGATATGAGAACCCTATATAAACATGATCTTTCTGTCATTATGAGTTTACGTTTATTTTTTTTTTGATGTGATTGTATATGCTTGACATTAATAGCGCAGTTATGGAATGATAATCATTTTGTATAATACTATTTTGGTGTTCATGTTCACATTTTTGTTTTGGTATATAGATCTCAAGATCTAATATCTATAGATCTAACATCTGCCCAAGTACACGAAAGACTATACTGCCCAAGTACATGAAATGCTATACTGCCCCAGTACATGAAATACTATGGTGCTTAAGCCCATATGTTGAATTTCTTCTGTGCTTTTACCTTTCTTTTTTCCATTTGCTGATATAATTCATTTATTTTTTCCTTTTGCTGATATAATGCCTTTCTTTTTTCCTTTTGATGATATGATGCCTCTGGTAAGTGAACTCCTCACCTTTTTATTGGTTGACCATTGATGAAAGTCATGATCATTCTTTCTTCTTTAATGATGGTCATTAACTCAGTATTTTTAGACAAATTAATCAATGTCTTTATTCTTAAAATACTGAAATAAATCTCTAAAAACAAGAAAGTGCCATAATTCTAAAAATACAAACAAGATCCTAAAAAAAAAGTTAACATTCTACTAAAAATGGCAAATTTTGTAAAGCTCTTTAAAAATCTCATTATAGTGAGGGAATAAAAAAATTTTGTTCAAATATAATTGTTTTCCATCAAATTGTGTGTAATATATTTTACCACAATCTAACAAAGAATTGAGATTTTTGTTTTGGTGTTTTCAAATTGGCAATCCTATAATCCTGAAGTGCTATGAGTTGAATAGATCTAATCAAGTTACATGACAGTTATGATGACTAGATCTATAGATCTAATCAAGTTACATGACAGTTATGAAATCACCCATGTTTTCCATGAATCCAAAAGGGGAGCAAATGTATGGCAACACTGTATTTGTCATGAATGTTGTAAGAAGCTACTAAAGAGGTTTTTGCGGGTGGAGTTGGCTGTCCCATCCCATAGCGGGTCAAAATGATCTGGAGTCATTCTGAAGTTTGATGTGTAAAGTTGGAAGATGAGGATCCTGTCAAAGACGGGTGTGTTGGGCCATTGGTGTAAATAAAAAAGATGACTTCATTCTCTGGACTACATCTTGCTGGAAATCTAATGGGATGATTGTCCTGCTTCAAGAGATATCCAACGAGAGTTTGAGAATGAACACTGAAGTAGAAAAAGAAAGATGAGGATATTGCAAAAGTAAAACTTCACTGCCTGGCATTGGAAAAAAAAGTAAAACTTCACTGCCTGGCATTGGGAAAAAGTAAAACTTTACTGCCTGGCATTGGGAAAAAGTAAAACTTCACTGCCGGGCATTGGAAAAAATAAAACTTCACTGCCTGGCATTGGAAAAAGTAAAACTTCACTGCTTGGCATTGGAAAAAAAGTAAAACTTCACTGCTTGACATTGGAAAAAAGTGACAAATTTATACTTCTTCAAGGTTCTCAAAGAAAAAAATATCAAGAACATAACAGTTTTCACACATCTAAACAAGTTCTGCTAAAGGTATAGGCCTACTACACCTTCTCCACCAATGGTAGTCTTGAAGCAAGACTGGCGCCTGTATTATTTATTAAAATCAGAAAACAACAAAAATTTAACAGGCAATGAATAATACTGAGCATACAACAAAAATCCTAACAATATTTTGATGGAATGTACCTGGAATAGTAAAACAAATTGCCAGGAAGGATAAGTGTTAAAGCCATGCCTTTATATAATTTAAATAAAATATTCATGTCCAAACTTGGTCACATATTCTCTCATTCTGAAATATAACAGCAAATATTTTTATGTTGACCACCTCCCCCAGTAACAGGGAATGGTAGTCATATAGCTTGCAATGTCACAGTGTTGTGAGATATAACCTACCTCACACTACCTAGCTCCAGTTTTCTTATGGTGAAGTGGTCAGTGCTTTTTCTTGTGTTTACTATCCCAATTGTGCTAGGTTGACCACTCTGGGTTTTCAAATCAAAACTCCACCAAAGACGGATATATCAGGTCACTGGTGCAAATAAATCAATGACATCCCATTTCCTTTCTATGGATTACATCCTGTTGGAAATCTAGTAGGATCATTGTCCTGCTACAAGAGATATTCAGTGGGAGTTTGAGAATGAACGTTGAAGAAGAAGAAATCAAAATATTGAACTTATCCATTCTCCAGTACTAATGTCTATAATGCCTAGTATATCTTAGTCCACGCTAATATTTATTCTTGTCGAGGAACATTATTTAAGAACAAATACAAATCTGTTATTAAATAATTCAAGAAAATATTATACAGTGATGTTTATATGTCAAGGGATTCATATCAAAATTCTATCTTCTTCTTCGTCGTTCATTCTCAAACTCCCAACTGGATCTGCCTTACAGCAGAACCATGGTCTTACTATATTTCCAGCAGGATGTAGTCCAGAGAATGGAAATGCGTTGTGTCGCCGTTTTATTTGTGCCCGTGTCCCGACACATCCATCTTCGGCTGGAAAAAATTATATAACTCTATTATTATTTACTAACCTAGACCCTAAAGCATCTTCAGGTAGAACATCCATGAAAGTTATAATGAACGTAATGACTGCCACCATCTTTCTGATTGTCACCACTTCAACACCAAATTCTTCTTCTACAGCGTTCATTCTCAAACTCCCGCTAGATCTCTTTTGTAGCAGGACAATGGTTCTACCAGATTTCTAGCAGAACGAAATGCAGAGAATGGAAATGCATAGTGTCGCCGTTTTATTTGCACCAATGGCACGACACATCCATCTTCAGCAGTAACCCTATATAACTGTCACCATCTTTCCACCCTGATTGTCACCACCTTCAACCCCATATGACTGTCACTATCTTTCCACCCTGCCTGTTTGTCACCACCTTCAACCCCATATGACTGTCACCATCTTTCCATCTTACTTGATTGCCTCTTTCCACCATACTTGACAGTCACCATCTTTCCGTCATACACTGAATGTCATCTTTCCACCATGTTTAACTAAGAACTAGAGATGAATGTCCACCGGGTTTACATAAAATGTGAAATATAACTATAAAAAGTCCTATACTCACCTCCATATTAGCATATTACTGAATGATAATAATGTCACAAAACACTTTGATTTATATAACATCAAGTATTACACTTGACATTATTTTGTGAACAAGTATCAAGTTTAACAGCTCCATTTCTAACATAAATACATAGCAAAGCTAGTATGGGGATACAGAAAAAAATACTAACTAACAATCTTGAGAGAAAAAGGTAATAAAATAGCTTGATATCTTGTCAGCACTAACCTAGTCTGATGTAAATCTTGAGAGAGAGAGAAAACAGTCAAAATTACACACGATTCAGTAAAGAGTCATTAGTTATATTTACAAGACGTGGGCTCACAGCATCCATCTTGAATATATTACCCATGATTTCTGCAAAGAAAGAGTTCTCACTGAGCAATCTGTTGTTGCTGAATCTGGGAAACTGGCTGTTGATGCTGCTGCACTTGGAGTTGTCTCTGCTGCTGCTGTTGTTGATCAAACATGTGGTACACCTTCTTGGCAACCTCATAGACATATTTAATGTCTGGACGCTGGTCAGGGTCTGGGTTAATGCACATATTCACCAAAGAACGCAGCTGTAACACATACAAAATTTATGAAACTGAAGAACTTTATATAATTATGTTTAGTGCAGTAATCTTACATCATTCTGCAACCTTTTCACAATATTTGTATTGGAAGCCTGTCTGGCACAGTTAATAAATTGTCATTGACACAACTCATATTCTTAACATTGAAACTATTCTAATGAAGTCAAAGATTCCTTGGGTAAATGATATCCCTAACATTGACACTATTCTAATACATGTGCATTAGAATAGTGTCAATGTTAGGGATATCATTTCCCCAAGGAATCTTTGACTGCATTAGAATGTGTCAATGTTAGGGATATCATTTCCCCAAGGAATCTTTGACTTCATTAGAATGTGTCAATGTTAGGGATATCATTTTCCCAAGGAATCTTTGACTTCATTAGAATAGTGTCAATGTTACGGATATCATTTTCCCAAGGAATCTTTGACTTCATTAGAATAGTGTCAATGTTAGGGATATCATTTCCCCAAGGAATCTTTGACTTCATTAGAATAGTGTCAATGTTAGGGATATCATTTCCCCAAGGAATCTTTGACTTCATTAGAATGTGTCAATGTTAGGGATATCATTTCCCCAAGGAATCTATGACTTCATTAGAATGTGTCAATATTAGGGATATCATTTACCCAAGGAATCTTTGACTTCATTAGAATGTGTCAATGTTAGGGATATCATTTCCCCAAGGAATCTTTGACTCCATTAGAATAGTGTCAATGTTAGGGATATCATTTCCCCAAGGAATCTTTGACTTCATTAGAATGTGTAAATGTTAGGGATATCATTTTCCCAAGGAATATTTGACTTCATTAGAATAGTGTCAATGTTAGGGATATCATTTTCCCAAGGAATCTTTGACTCCATTAGAATAGTGTCAATGTTAGGGATATCATTTCCCCAAGGAATCTTTGACTGTGGGCCGACACGATTACCAACACCATGTCATGGACTATCAGAAAATGTAATACTATCTGCTCTTAATAAAAGGTAAAGGTAGGTCCCATGATAGCAACCTGCCATTGGGTATCAAGATAACTCTTCATGTACTAAACTCCTTATTAAAGCGCCCAAAAAAAATCCCATTTATTTGCCCTTACTTCTGCATTCATTCCTAAACTTCTGCTAATTAACATAAAGCAGTTATGGATGCATCGTTTTATGTTTTACAGTTTGGCTGTGACATCTCTGCATATCAACCTGACACATCCAACTTTAGCATAGCATTTTTGGTCATTGATCTTTCTTAACCAACCCCATGCCCAACCTCCTTAGCCAACTCTTACAACATGCATTTAAAAAAGTCAGTGTTACTTTTCTCTGCCACCCTTTGGCTCCTGAGAACACACAAGCACTGCCTAGCTTATCAAAAACACTTATAATATTTAATTTTTTCTAGCCTTGCTTTAAAAAAAACAATATGCATGTATCTGCCCAGTCCAGAAGGAAAAAAAGAGGAATGTACCTGCTCGGAATAACAATCTGCTGGCAAGGGAGGGTAATCACATTGCTCAATCTTCTTACACAAAGAAAATAAATTCATCTTGTCTCCATAAAAAGGTGACTGCAAAGCTGCCATCTGAAACAAATCAAAGAAATATCCAGAAATAGCTACAGAGAGGTATCTGAACAAAATAACACACAGATTATCTACGCTAGTGCATCTGCTGTGGTAGCTTTTTTTTTCTTTTCTACACCAGCTCTCAAACCCCTGTAGATTAGCAAAATTTAGCCTGGAGAACAGAATACATTATGGTTTACAGCTTGGCAACAATATCTGTGCCTGTTGGTCTGACTTCAGCATAGTTTCTGGGTCACTTGGCCCTCGCCTCTTACAACTTGAATGGCAGGTAACATTGTCACTATTCTTTGCTCTCCTTTTGGGCTCTGGCAACACTTGAGCAAGGTTGGAGTAATTTTAGTAAAAGTACATTTTGTTGTTGGTTTACAAAAGTGCAGCAATATTTAGCGAAGCACATTATTTTGTGCATTTGTTGTCATTTTCTTTGAAAAGCTAAAAGACACACCTAACCTTCCTTAATCTCCTCTTATATATGTATACATAATAGTAATAGACTTAATATGATTTCTTCTGCTTTTAGTAACACACTGATGAGTCAAAGTGTTTAAGTGCTACTCTCATAACTTTTATAACTAAATCATAGTTATATTCCTCTCACATAACTAAAAATGAGAATTATAAAATGCTACATCTATTCTATATTAATGTATGGCTCAGAAACATGGACAATGAACAAACAACTCTTGAAACAGAATTGATGCCTTTAAGATGTGGATATATAGAAAAATAGGGAGAACATCATGGAAAGATAAGAAAACAAACAAAGAGGTTCTAACAACACTTTGTATGAAAAAAAAACCGATTATATTGTCTATTGTTTTTTAAAACTGGTTGATAGCATCCACACTTGCCGTTAAGCGTAGGGGTAGGAGCTGTAAGTTTCAAAACCAGATGTGATGCCTCAGTTGTACTGAGTCCATGTTTGTGGAGGGTGGTCGTGATGTTATCGATCCATCTCTTTCTCAGTCTTCCCTTTGCTCTGTATCCCGCTGACCGTTTGTTATAAGCTCTCAGTGGTATTTGGCTTGGGTCCATTCTGATAAGGTGACCAAACCACTTTATCTGCTGACGTTCTATATATTCGATACAAGGCATTGTTCCTACTGTTTTTCTGAAACCTTCATAATTTCGTACTCTGAGCAGTTTGGTGACCATAGCTGCTTTTCTTAAACACTTTATCTCACATGTGATAATTTTTCTCTGCTGCGAGGTTGTTAAAGACCATGTTTGTCATTGGTAACAAAGTGTTGGTATTAAAATTGTAGATATTATCTGTCTATTTATGTCCATATTGATTTTTGGATGCAGGAGTAATGGTAAAAGTTGATAAGTCACTGCATTTTATTTCTAACATCTTGATACTATTTCTCTGACCAGTTTTCCATTTTCTGAAAAAAAAACACTTCCTAAATATTTGAATTCTTTTGTTTGTTTCACTGCTGAAACTATTAAAGAACTATTAAAGGAAATAAAGATCAAACAAAGAAAAATATTTTGGACATATTAAAAGACATGACACAACACATTGTTGAAGACCTTACTTGAGAGTAAAGTTAAGAGAAGGCGAGCAAGAGGGAATCAGAGATACAAGTAGGAGAGTAATACAACAGGATGGACATGTTACAGTCTAGCAGCATGCACCAACAAAGTAGGAGACAGTGGATGTTTGAAGGTCCATTGCAGCCAACCTATATTGTAGAGATGGCACTTGATGATGAATTCCAACATTAACTACAGCAGAAACACATCACAAAATGTATCGCAAGAATATCTCACCAAAGACACATAATAGAACAAAATAATTTGACAAAGAAAAAACACAAATGTCACATTGAAATCACATTACCTCATATAGTAGACATCCCAGGGACCAAATGTCTGATTTAAAGTTGTAGGCTTTCTCGTGGATTCTCTCTGGGGACATGTAGTATGGTGTCCCAACTGCAACAAGGAGTGATAGATACAATCATCAGCAACATACCTTATTATATACAATCACTAGTCAAATATAGGGCTACATACGAACATCAACTACACACAAACTACATATGGTGATCAGCCACAAACAGCATTAGATACAAACACTATTCACAAACAGTGCTACACACAACCACGATCCACAGAGTTACATATAAAAACCATCGCACAATCAGGGCTACACAAAGACCATCTCACAATAGGGATAAACAAAGACCATCTCACAATCAGGGCTACACAAAGACCATATCACAATCAGGGCTACACACAGACCATCTCACAATCAGGGCTACACTAAGACTATCTCATAATCAGGGCTACATACAACTACTATCTACAAACAGAGCTACTTACAATCATTATTCACAAATGGTGCTGCATACAACCAGCTGCCAAAAACGGTTACATACAATCCCAGACATGCGTAATACATAACCACACACAAGAATCAACAATATATATTCATGACTGGGTAGATGGCCGAATGGCTAGAGCATCAATCTCAGAACCACATGGAACTGTATGCAGTTATGTATACACATCTGGGATTGTGTGCAGGCATGACTCAGATTCAAACCACGGTTGGGACTGAATGTTATCTTCCAGCTTGGGACTGGATGTTATCTTCCATCTTGGGACTGGATGTTATCTTTCACAGGTACAATAAATAAACTCTTCTTGTACATGCTGTGTCAAAAACTATTGCAAAGCAGCCTTTATTTCCACTGCCCACAAACAGTCATGGTACAAAACTAAAGCAGGTCTCAGAGTTAAAATATTTAGGAAGCGTCTTTACAGAAAATGGCAAACTCGATAGAGAGATCGAAACAAGATGTCAGAAAGCCAATGCTGTAACTTACCAGCTATCGCCAGTACTTAAACACCCATCAATCTGCATGGGTACAAAATTACAACTGATAAAAAGTATTTTATACCAACTCTGTGTTACCAGTGTCAGTGTATCTTGACAAAGATACTAGTGAAAAAGATCTCAGTATGTGAAATGAGATATTTGGGGAACGCTATAAATGTCACAAGAAGAATCAGGTGGAGAAATTAAGATATTAGGAAAGAAATAAAGACTATCTCAAGTCAAGAGTACATCGAAAGACAGCAAACGAAAGACAGATGGTTTGGTCGCTTCATGAGAATTGAATAAACGTGACCAGCGCTTCGTGCATATAACAGCAGAAGATGGAGCTATAATGCACGAGGAAGACCAAGAACTTCTTGGGTAGAGATAATCAAAGAAACCTTAATGAGACACGGCTAACCAAGGTAAATGCAACCTAAATGGCCAAACTCAAAGGAGATAACTCCAATTTTCCCTCATGACGATTAACAGCAAAAGTGGAAATGATTCTTCTTCTTCTGCGTTCGTTCTCAAACTCCTGCAGATTAACAGGATGTAGTCCGGAGAATGGAATGTGTTGTGTCATGGTTTACAGCATTGTTGCGATATCTGACACATCCGACTTCAGCATGGCTTTGGGTCACTGACCATATATGGCTATATGGGATGGGACAGCCAACTCCATCCCATAACCTCCTTAGTCGCCTTAAACGACATGCGTGGAAGGTAAACAGTGTTGCTATTCTTTGCTCTCCTTTCGGGCCCCGGCAACACACGGGCGGTGGAAATTATAAAAGCCCCCCCTCCAAACTCCTTAATATAATAAGGTACTAAGCATTGTTTATAAAATCATCAATATGTCATTACATTCGAACACCATAACATACATGTATTACATATATGCATTAGTCACAGACCATTAAAAAAACATCACAAAAGTATCTTTTTTTTTCTTGTGGGTGTGTTCAGTGGTGTTAAAGTAAGAATAGTTCAAACAAAATATATCCATATTGTAGGGCACAGCTAACCAAATATATCCATATTGTAGGACACAGCTAACCAAATATATCTTTTTGGGGACACAGCTAACCAAATATATCCATATTGTAGGACACAGCTAACCAAATATATTCAGAAAGGGCTATACCACAACATCAACAAACCTAGAGACGTTGCACAGCATCTACAAACCTACAAACTTAGAGACATCACACATAATCTACAAACCTAGAGACATCGCTGCTGTTGTCTTGGAGCTGAAGAATCTACCAAGACCAAGGTCACCCAGTTTGACAATTCCCTGGGCAGTGATGAAAACATTGGCAGGTTTAATATCTGAAACAATTCAAATGAATGGCATAGACATAAAATCTTTTTAAATTATAATATATAAGAATGATATACTTCTGCATTCGTTCTCAAACTCCTGCAGATTAGCAGGATGTAGTCCGGAGAATGGAATGCGCTGTGTTATGGTTTACAAAATTGTTGCGATGTATGCGCTTTTCGGCCTGACACATTAAACTTTAGCATGGCTTTAGGTCACTTTTACTCTATATGGGATGGACAGCCAACTGTGTTGCTATTCTTTGTTCCCCTCTCGAGCCCTGGCAACACATGGGTGAATGATATACTAAAGTCTGCTTAGCAATGCTAAACCGCCGAAGACGGATGTGTTGGGCCATTGGCGCAAATAAAAAGACAACACAACGCATTTCCATCCTTTGGACTACATCCTACTGGAAATCTAGTAGGACCATGGTCCTGCTGTAAGGGAGATCCAGCCGAAGTTTGAGAATGAACGCTGAAGAAGAAGAATTTGATGGAAGATAAAAGTAAGAAATTGAGTCAAGATGCGACAATGATGATTTTTTTAACAAGTTACAGCTTGTCAGCCCATTCACCAACTTTTCTTAGTTGCCTCTTATGACATGTCTGAAAAGAAGACAGCAACCTGTTCTTTGTACTCTGAACTAGAAGTCCAGGCCCTGGTTGCCACACAGTCTAATTTATTCAATATACTTCTTCTTCAGTCGTTGATTGATTGTGAGAAGAATTACTGCACTCCAGGTAAACCCATAGGTTCACAGTCTCTCCATGCTGATATGCATGATGATGATTTCAGTGTCTCGATTGTTGAACACAAACCTCATTCTGTCCCTCAGATTCAAGTCCTACTCATACCACACTGAATACAAATTTCTCCCAATGGAGAATTCTGTGATTCTGCTGTCTTCTACCAGATGGCTTCACACACTCCATACCCAGACTTTCTTATTCACTTTGGGCAATATAGAAAGTCTGGTAGTAAGGTAAGTCTGGCAGTAAGGTAAGTCTGGCAATAAAGTAATCTGTCATTATAGGTAAGTCTGGTAGTAAGGTAAGTCTGGCAATAAAGTAAATCTGTCAATAAGGTAAGTCTGGAAGTAAGGTAATTCTGGTAATAAGGAAATTCTGGTAATAAGGAAATTCTGGTAATAAGGAAATTCTGGTAATAAGGAAATTCAAGTAATAAGGAAATTCTGATAATAAGGAAATTATGGCAGTAAGGAAATTCTAGCAATAAGGAAATTCTAGCAGTAAGGAAATTCTGGCAGTAAGGAAATTCTAGTAATAAGGAAATTCTGGCAGTAAGGAAATTCTAGTAATAAGGAAATTCTGGCAGTAAGGAAATTCTAGTAATAAGGAAATTCTGGCAGTAAGGAAATTCTAGTAATAAGGAAATTCTGGCAGTAAGGAAATTCTAGTAATAAGGAAATTCTGGTAATAAGGAAATTCTAGTAATAAGGAAATTCTAGTAATAAGGAAATTCTGGTAATAAGGAAATTCTGGCAGTAAGGAAATTCTGGCAGTAAGGAAATTCTGGTAATAAGGAAATTATGGTAGTAAGGAAATTATAGTAATAAGGAAATTATAGTAATAAGGAAATTATAGTAATAAGGAAATTCTTGCAGTAAGGAAATTCTTGCAGTAAGGAAATTCTGGCAGTAAGGAAATTCTTGTAGTAAGGAAATTCTGGCAGTAAGGAAATTCTTGCAGTAAGAAATTCTGGCAGTAAGGAAATTCTTGCAGTAAGAAATTCTTGCAGTAAGGAAATTCTTGCAGTAAGGAAATTCTTGCAGTAAGGAAATTCTTGCAGTAAGGAAATTCTGGCAGTAAGGAAATTCTTGTAGTAAGGAAATTCTTGCAGTAAGGAAATTCTGGCAAAAAGGAAATTCTTGCAGTAAGGAAATTCTGGCAGTAAGGAAATTCTTACAGTAAGAATAGAAGAGGTAATCAAAGAATATTCTAAGATTATCAAATAATTACACAGACCTCTGTGCATGATTCTTTTTGAGTGCATGTGATCAAGAGCGCTGCAGATCTGAAAAAAGTACTTCCAGATGGTCTTCTCAGGAATAAGTCGACACTGCTTCTTAAAATGCTGTTGAAAAAAAAAATATGTTAACTTAAGTAAGTTGTACTTGTTATATTGATGTTAACTTAATGGAGTTATACTTGTTATATTGATGTTAACTTAAGTGAGTTATACTTATTATATTGATGTTAACTTAAGTAAGTTGTACTTGTTATATTGATGTTAACTTAAGTAAGTTGTACTTGTTATATTGATGTTAACTTAAGTGAGTTATACTTATTATATTGATGTTAACTTAAGTAAGTTATACTTATAATATTGATGTTAACTTAAGTAAGTTATACTTATTATATTGATGTTAACTTAAGTAAGTTGTACTTATTATATTGATATTAACTTAAGTAAGTTATACTTATTATATTGATGTTAACTTAAGTAAGTTATACTTATTATATTGATGTTCAATGCTACATAACCCCCCTATACAATATATCCATATGTTAGTATAGGGGGGTTATGTAGCATTGAAGGGTTCCCTTCCTCACATCTAATGACAGGGTCATATTACACAATATATTTTTAATTTTTCTGAATTCAAAAGTATATAGAGTTACAAAACTAAATATGTTCAAATGTCAAAATTATATGTCCTCTCAAGAATTTGTTGATAAATTGCTATTGTTGTTGTGTTTATATAGGTAGTTCAAAAGAAAGACTACCTATTGTGGGTGTATTGATCAAGGTAGATCTGATGATAAAATAATTTATTATAAAAAGACAAAATGTTTAACCTTTTCCTTCTTTTGAAAAAAAAAAAAAAAAGATGGCAGCTTGAAGTATGAGTTTCTAAAGTAAATTAAAAAAACTGCAGTAACATTTATAAAATGTCTTGTTACTAACTCTTATCATTCGTCCCAGGTCTCCTGCATCAGCCAGCTCCAAGACAATGTTCAGTTCATTATTCTCAATGAATGAATCCAGGTACTTAATAACATTAGGGTGGTCCAGTTGCTGAAATAGAAGTATTTCCAGATTTTAATGTGTTCTAACTTTGCAATCCAATCTGGCATACAATATGTAAAGCAGTCTCAAAGTTTCGAAAATCAAAAATGCTATTTTATTTTATAATTTGAAAAATTTTAATGTAAGCACATTTTTGGCATAAAAGGTAATGGCAGTTCAGAACATAGTTATCAACCAAGAATTGTTTAGCTGTAGGCAATATAGTTAGATTATATTATAGGCAATATACATATCTTCAGTAGGTTGCCATTGCTTTCTGAACAATCCCTACACACAATTGCCTGCGTCAGGGTTTCTTCTTCTTCATCATTCATTCTCAAACTCCCACTGGATATCTCTTGTGGCAGGACCATGGTCCTATTAGATTTCCAAAAGGATGTAGTCCAGAGAATGGAACTGCGTTGTGTCACTGTTTTATTTGCACCAATGGCCTGACACATCCGTCTTCGGCGGAGCGGCAGGGTCTGAGCTTGTACCTTTAGGCCTACTACTGTACCTGTCTGCTACAGAACTGGACAATTTTGATCATGACAAACCATTGTTTATACTAAATTAAGTCATAAAAAAGACTACAAATGGAGGTTCTTTCCTAGGAACCGGACTTATATTTCCCACTTATTACACTATTTATCAATATTAGTATGTCAAGTGTTACAATGAAAAACACATGTAGTGAAATTTTTTAAAACCTGAAAATTAATTTGGTCCATACCTAAAAATAATCAAGTCCTGAAAGAGTTAATAGATAGAATTAGAAACGATAACATCCGACAGATAACCAAAACAATACCAGTATTGAAAAACATGTGCACAAATTATTTTAAAATCTCTAAAAACAGAAAAGTTATTGCGTTTACCAAACACCCACTAAAAATAACACACATTTTCAAAAAATAATCCAGTGGCAGGGGAGAGATTGTGTTATTTTAATTCAGTGTGCTAGAGGTTAAGATGACATTGAAAGAAAATATTAATTTAACAGTTACAACATCTATTTTAAACATCACCAAAATAGGAAAGACACATCATAAAAAATTCAAGTAAGACATAAAATGTACAGGTGAGACACATCATAAAAAGTACAGGTGGTCTCACCTGTGTCTACATCATAAAAAAATTAGGTAAGACATCATAAAAAGTATACGAGAGACACACCATAGAACTACATGAAAGACACATTATAAAAACTACAGGAAAATCCTACCTCTTGACAGGTAATATACTGGTAATATATTTATTCCAACACTAGTATACATATAACTTTCCCTCCCAATGAACTTGATAAGAATTCTACCACTAGACTCACCTTCAATAAATCAATCTCTTTCATGCAGTCATTTCTAGCTTTGGCATCCATCATCTCAAAGATCTGAAACATGAATGAGAGATGACAGATGATGGTGGCAGACCCTGAAAGCATGAGTTTGTCAAGCTTGTTCCCTTATGCTAGGTGATTATTCTTCAGCATTCATTCTCAAACTCCAGCTGGATCTCTCTTGTAGAAGGAAAATGGTCCTACTAGATTTCCAACAGGAGGCAGTCCAGAGAATGGAAAATGTGTTTTGTTACTATTTTATTTGTGCCAGTGTCCTGACACATTTTTCTTCAGTGGAATGCTAAGTGATGAAGTTCTACTTTCAGCTCCTATTGGTGATTCAAGAATTACTATTTGATAGAGAAGTTTTCCAAAGCTTTAGCAAGCCTAAATTACTATTTACTTAAGGTGGATGTAGGGTGAAATACCATGAGTTGAGCTGTTTTCTACTTCAAGAGATCTTTGAAGGTGATTTTCTGCAATCTCAAACATTGTTCTCTCTAAGTTGTGTAGCATGTGCACTCATCAGAAGGTTTTGTGCATATGATTTAACATTCTGTGCACAAAATCCAGAACTGCAGACTTCTTCCTGTTCGAAGTTTAGTATGTCTACACAGTAAGTCCAGTTTTCTTAATAAATACTGCTGTATTTGAAAGCTCCTCAGTGCTCCCAAACAGCTTTCTGTGGATATCCGTCTCTATGGGCCAGTATTCCTCCCTTCAAATATATACTTAAAAATGTCTTCAAATACTACATCTAGTAATTTGCTCATGCAACTTTATGTGTGTTGAAACCACCATCTGATCAACATATGCAGGACATTTTATTAGAGGGAGCGTAGATCTCGACACTCAGTAAACAGTCCCCATATTAGTAGGCAAGTTATGGATCAAATAAAAGGGTTCATTTTCTCTCAGCTGTCCAAGCATGGGTCTTCTGAAGTCTTCCTAACAGATGACAAAAGGTATACATAATAGTGGCTTCTGTGGCTCACAGATTGAAAATTCTTTTCATTCACTACTATAAACCGCCTGTGTGTTGTCGGCCCGAAAGGGGAGCGAAGAATAGCAACACTATTTACCTTCCATGCATGTCGTAAAAGGCGACTAAGGAGGTTATGAGAATGAGTTGGCTGTCCCATCCCATATAGGGTCAGTGACCCAAAGCCATGCTGAAGTCGGATGTGTCAGGCCGAAAGGCGCAGATATCGCAGCACTGCTTTAAACCATGACACAGCGCATTCTGTTCTCTGGACTACATCCTGCTAATCTGCAGGAGTTTGAGAACGAACGCAGAAGAAGAGACTACAATAAACACATGTTTATCATCTAGGCCTAGTCTACAGGTAGTGTTTTGGTAGACACTTCTATAGGAACAGATAAAATTAAAGTGGGTTTGACTTGCATACAACAAAATGTTTAAAAAAATTAGCTGTAGAAATGTAAAAGAGGAAAAAATTTACCCATACCAGTAGGCCTACAAACAGTCATTCAAAACCTTCAACAGTCAATCAAAACCTTCCGAGTCGGAATTCTACTGGAAAAACGACATCAGTTATGTGAAATCGGTGATGTCACAATTAATAGGCCTACCACAAATTTCCTCCTCATTGTCAGAAACTAGTGGTAAAATCAAAATCAATAGTGAAAATGTCTTCTCTGTGTCTCTCACTTTTGAAAAGCGGTTCCAAACATGTCATTCCACCATAATTGATACCCGTAGGTTAATTGCACAATCCTCACTCACATTTATTACCATATAGTCTCTACAAGGTAAACATATAGTAACTAAATTCAAATTCTTATGCATCTTTTAGAAACAAAGACATCTGATGGTGCCCATTTGTCTCGTCATTCTTTCATCGTATTGTTTCCCGCTTAGATTTTACTGTCTACTGTATTTTTCGTCTGAACCTTGTGGCAAGATAGTTAAGTAGTAATTACTATTCACTAGCGCAGTTCCACATCAGAACGCCCAGACACCAAACACAAACAATTTGTTCAGGAAAGTATGGTCTGTTGTTACAAAGTTGCGCCACATATGATAAGTCATCTATAGACATGGTTAGGGAATGCCATGCTGTATCATCTTTGGATGCATTGTTCTCAGAATACAATGGCCCTATTCATTCCTTGATTCCTTTATTCAGGTAATGTGTGAGTGAGGCAAATGAAAGGAATGCCCTTGCAACTTACAGTTGCTAAAGTTTGTGTTAATTTCCATTTAGCATGTTCATTCATTCTTATAATAACAAGATTCCATGGCATTATTACCAGCATTATTACGTTATTTCTACGTCAGAACAGAAATAGAAGTCACAACAAAGGCAACTAAAATGAACATAAGCCACATAGAGACATGCAAAAGCTGTACTTTCATCTCATATCAGGAATCAATAAGTATAATTAAAGAAACAGTGGAATCAGACACATATAACTATAATAAAATGTTAGACTTTAGACACTTTGAGGATGCCCAAATCACCTCCTAGGCTTATTATCGGATTTCTATGGTATATTCTGCTGGAAATCTAGTAGGACAATGTCCTGCTACAAGAGAGAACCAACAGGAGTTTGAGAATAAATGCAGAGAAAGAAGAAGAAGAAGGAGTACAATATCTGCATTCAATATTATACCTGAACTTTCTTCAATGCAAGAGACAAGCCCTCGTTCATTTTGTATCTAGCTCTGTATACTTCAGAGAACTGTCCTTTGCCAATCTTTTTCTCCACATCAAAACATGCCAGTTTTCCATTCTGTGAGGCTACCAGGGGCATGATATGAGATGGTGATGTTTCTAGATTGTCCATAGTCTCCATGGCTTCTGCCATTGTTCTTTGAATATCTTTAAAAAAAATAGAGGATGTGACCATTCACATGTTAACATGTTCATATTTAACAGAATATTTAAACTTAACTAGCATTTTTGTTTCAATAATTTGAAATAACACGGATGTCTATATTCTAACACAAGGTAGAGCAATAACAGAGAAGGCTATAGCTGCAGACAAACACCCACATATATTAAAACTGAGCACGGCAGACTCCACATATTTTAAAACAGAACGCAGGCAAACACTTCACATATTTTAAAATAGAACGCAGGCAAACACTTCACATATTATGAAACACAACACAGACAAACCCTCAATAAATTTCAAAACAGCACTAGAAGTCACAACAAAGACAACTAAAATGAACATAAACTACATAGAGACATGCAAAAGCTGTATTTTCATCTCATATCAGGAATCAAATAAGATAATTAAAGAAACAGTGGAATTATACATATTTAACTATAGAAAATAAAGACGTCTGACACCAAATGTCATTCAAAGTATGCACTCTATTTTTAGACTAAACAGGACACAACAGACAGAAGTAATGTAAAAAACACTGACGATGAGGTAAACTTAAGAACTGAGTCCAGATGCTGCTAAAAATATCTTTGTGCGCAGTTTTTCTATAGAGGAGAGAAAATATAGGTTAGTGAGATGACAATACATCAAACCTGAAAGACATCAATGATAACCTGTAGTGAATCATAGTTAATTTAAAACAATAGTGATGTACCTGATGACTGACTGAAGAACTATCAAGATGACTACAATCTACTCTGTTTGTTGTGTTTGAAGTCTTCTTTCCTCTTCTGTCAATCATTCGGTTACAGCACCAATAACGTTAATCCTGTGTGATTTCCTTCAGGCAATCTATGGAGAAATACACATTTAGGAAGTCTATGTTATATTAGTAGGCTACATTTCCACACTCTCTTCTCTGTAAAATCAACTAACATGTATGATGATGATGATGATGATTCAATCCCAATCAATGTATGATGATAATAATAATGAATCCTTTTATCTATGAGGAGGTAGTTCCCCAACAGCCCATAGTTTTTCTGACCAAAAAAACAGATCCTTTTCATATGAGAAACCGAGGCGACAACCGAGCTCATATATGGTTTGTTGTCTCAAAGGCATAATTATTTTTGTGGTGGGGATTGCGTCAGAGATGCATGTTTAGTCCTCGAAGGGAAGCATTCCAGTGCAGCAGTATCTCAGGATGGTCACATCCTGCTAGGAGTGTAGCATATACATTGGGTCAACTACATCATTATTTTTCCTTCGGCTTTGTTGGCACATGTGCACTAAAGGCAGGCCTACATCTGGCATTCCCTGCCACCTTGGAGTCTGTCACACAAGGACAGAGATGCAATGTCCAGTGGTCTAAATATCTTCAATATTCCTGGGGATTATTTAATAGAAAAGTAAGAAATTGAAACAATATATACTTTTCTTCTTCTTCAGTGAACATTCTCAAACTTTCACTGGATCTCTCTTGTAGCAGGACAATGGTGCTATGAGATTTCTGACGGGATGTAGTCCAGAGAATGGAAATGTGTTGGAAATGTGAATGAAAAAGACATCCATCTTCGGCGAGAGATATGCTTTTAATCACCTAGGAGTCTGTCACACAAGGACAGAGGTACAATGTACACTGGTCTATATCTCTTCAATAACATCAACCTCCTGGGAAGGAAAGACCAGGTATCATCTTCCGACTGCGCATCGTCTATTCTTTGACTTATTAAAAGAATATTTAGGTGCTATTGCTATATTCTTTGACTTATTAAAAGAAGTTTATTCTTCTTCTTTTGTGATCAATTGATCCATCAAACTAAATCTTCCCAGACATCTGTTTTCATATACCAGAATCCTGCCGAAGACAGATGTTTCAGGTCATTGGCGAAAAAAACTGTGACACAACGCATTTCCATTCTCTGGACTTCATCCTGCTGGAAATCTTGTAGGATCATATTCCTGCTACAAAGGAGATCCAGCGGGAGTTTGAGAATGAACACTGAAGAAGAAGAAATATACCAGAATAAGCTGATATGTTTGCAACAAGGATGATCTGTGATCATATATCATCTTTTCTGGTAACAGATTATGATTGTATTTGACGGTATATACATGTTGCATTTTGCGTTATACTATGCTTGGGAGGTGCACCTATTGGCCCAGTATCGCCAACTTCAGCACCTGTGCTTGCTTGGGCAGAACTGTGACATGTTCAATGTCAGGGATGCCCCGACCAATCTTAGTTTCCAGCCTCTGTTAACTGAACTAAGCCCCATCTCCACTTCAAAGGAGTTGACGTCTTTGGGGAGATCATGCATTTGAAATATCTACTGGTTTTTACTATTTATTTGAGTGATATATTCTTTCTAGAATGTAATCTTCCTTATGGACACTTTGAACAGCTCACACTTTTGAGCAAGGTGACTTGCAGTCACGAACAAGTTTATATACTGTTTTGTGTCCATCATATGTGGCCCCTTCCACTATTACCAGCAACCATGCCTTCTATTACTATTCTTTCCATTTCTATACCTCTTCTTCTGTGTTCATTCTCAATCTTCTGCAGATTAGCAGCATGCAGTTTGGAAAATGGAATAGGCTGTGTCATGGTTTACAGCTTACTAGTGATACCTGCGGCTTACAGCCTCACACATTTGACATTTGTATGGCTCCTGTGTCACTTTGGTGCTATGTGGTATGGGACCGCTAATTTCACAGCAATAATCCCTTAGTTGCATCATACAAAATGCATGACAGATAAATAACATTGCTATTCTTTGCTCCCCTTTCAGTCCTACCAATACACAGGCGCTTTAAACAAAATTGTGTACTTTATTATATGAACAAAATATCTCAGCTTTCTAAGAACGTTTTTTATGTTGTTTAGCCTTTCAATGTTCTTCCACATTAATATTTTCAACACCTCTTGGTTCCTTTTTTTTAAGCAGATCGTGATTTTATTGACCAATGATTTCATTTAAAATTCTCAAGAAAATATACTATTTGTATAAATAAAATAATCCTACATATTTTCTTTTTAATTCAAAGCCACAGCAGCCCATAAATGTTCCCACTACAGGCCTAAAAGTAAAAGAGAAAACAAATTTGAAATTTACTAGAGAAATTATGTTAGATATCATAATCTATCTATCTATACGCTGTGGTCCTTGTTTGACTTGCGTTGTCAGGGGTGGAAGAGTTCTCTGGAGATGGCTTTCTTGTGTGCTGTTTGTAAGCTTGTTCCTGTGGCTTCTTTGATTTCTGTGATCCATCTTTTACATGGTCTGCCTCTGGCTTTATAACCGTTATGTCTATGTGTCATGGCCATCTGTAGCATGATTTCTGTTTGTAGTCTGGAAGTGTTGGAAAACCACTTGATCTGTTGTCTTTTGATGTGTTCCAATACTGGTATTGTTTTGATTATATGTCTGAAGTTATTGTTTCTAATTCTATCTCTTAATGACACTTGGGGTATTCTTCATGAAATCATAGACATGTCATTTCTGCTGTCACTATTTCTCTTTTGTCTTGTACTGTCATTGTCCAGGTTTGGCACTGGTAGCACAGTGATGGAATAATAAGTCTTGTATAATGCAACTTTAGTGTCTATGTTTATATTTTTGTTCTTTAAAATACGTGTCATTTTTCCAAGGATCTGGTATGTTTTGTTTCATCTATTTTATCTATCTCGTCTATACATCATCAGGTTTAAATATCCAAAAATGTTGTCCGACAAGTGGGGAGTGCAGCAGTAACAAAAGAAAAATAATATTTAAATGTTCATCGTGTTTTTATCAGTATATTTACTGCAATATTCTTCCAAAACATGATATACTTTAAGAACTATATTACTATGAGCTGTGTTTTAACCATATTATTTCATTTAAAGTGTACAAACATTAGATGACGCCATTTTGATTTGTTGACATTGCCGACGATACATTCGGCTTCGTCCAAATAGAGATATCTAGGCTAGAAATACAGAACTGGTGATAGGTACCCGTAAACTATATGCTCACACAACTAAATGATTAGCTTTAAGTAATATTCGTATACAATTGAACAAAATGTAAACTATCTAAGAAAATTAAACCTACACAATTTCTACAAATTGTTGAGAGGTGCGAGCTATACAATTTTCCAGGACTTGGGATTCCAGTTCCAGAAACAGGAGGACAAAAAGGTGCCAGCTGTTTCGCAGAAGCGCCTGCTAAATTGATATAAACAAATCAGATTCATCCCCTTCCCCAACACCAGAGCTTTATAATCAAAGTACAAACAAACAAAATATGCGAATTATAAATTGATACATCTACTATAACGTAATGTAAGGCTTAGAAACATGTGAGATTAATAAATAGTTAAAATACAGAATAATATAAAAACATAGCAAACATTAGGGGCAGACAGGTTTCTAGGGCATATACATGTGCTAAGAGAAAAGGAGAACATCAACATCCAGATAAACAACAAACAACTAAAACAAGTAGATGAATTCAAATATCTTGGCAGCACATTTAGATATCTTCTTCTTCCGCGTTCATTCTCAAACTCCCGCTGGATCTCCCTTGTAGCAGGACCATGATCCTACTAGATTTCCAGCAGGATGTAGTCCAGAAAATGGAAATGCGTTGTATCGCCGTTTTATTTGCGTAAATGGCCCGACACATCCGTCTTCATAGGATTTAGATATGATAACAAGAAGCAGAAATAGATGCAATATGTAATAAGGCCTGTCAGGTCATCGGTCAACTAACACCTTTATTACAAAACATAGATATTACACTAGAAACAAAGAAAGCAATATTCAACACCATTTTTCTACCAACGTTGTGTTATCAGTGTCAAACTTGGACATTGGATTCTAGAACAATTCATAAGATTAACACCACTGAAATGTGTAAGACATATGATTGTAGTTAGCTTGAGAGACAAAATCAGGAATGAAGAACTAAGAAAACAATTAGGGATCACGTCAACATTAGAATATATTCAGAAACAACAAGTTAAATGGTTCGGCCACATAACCAGACAGAAAGAGCAAAGTATTACCCAAGAAACCCTTAGCAAACGGTACGAAAAGAGTAGACCTATTGGACGCCCTCGTAAAAGGTGGATAGATAGTGTATTAGAAACACTCGGAAATATAACCGCAGAAGAGGCAAATAGAAGAGCAAAAGACCGTACACTCACTCTCCTCTCAGCACCGAAAGGTAAGAACAGAAAGAAGAAGATACATATGCTGCGAAGAACACAGCTTGAACACTTAATAACCACTAGAAAGATCAAGGGGAGAATAGATAGGGAAAGACAAAGAGAAAAGTTACTAGATGGACTTGTATTGTGGCACGGTAGAAGCTCACCAACCGAGCTTATTGGCAACGCAGGAGACAGTCGTGGAGAAACATGATCGCCTATGCCATTCGGCATGGCACTTGATTGATTGAAAAGACAGAATTACTGGCTGACATATGAATATACCCATATAGAAAATATGAAGGACTTCGTGGAAAGATAAGAAAATAAAGATGTTCTGACAACAATGCGGATGGGAAAAAAACTATGAATTAAAAAGAAATAAAAATCTAATAAATGTTTTGGATACATTAACAGATCTATTTGAAGACTTTGCGTGAAGGTAGAGTTGAGGAGATGAGAACAACAGGTAGGCAAATATAATAACCGTACATCGCATGAGAAGATGACAATAGTTTCAAACCTATGCTGTTGCATCTCTCTGGTGTGTGCATAGATGACTGAAAAGTCCAATCCTGGAGTAGAGACTCCTGCCACATTTAGGACACGTACTGTTATAATTGAGCGTCTCTGTTGAGCGTCTGTGTGTTTTTGTTGTCTTCTCGTGCAGCACATTTTCTCCGTGCCTCTGAGAAGTGATGCCCCTCGGCGATGCAAGCACCTTTGTAGGTTCTGCTGCGCCACTATGGGCAACAAGCTCCCATGTTATGACGTCAATGGTAGAGCTCTTTATAGACTTTTTGAGAAAGTTGAAGTGATTCTTCTATTCAGCGGCCAGTCGTTTTCCAAAGAAGTAGCTAGAGTACGCCTATCTCAGGCGAACAGTTTCGTAGTCGGCTGTTGAGTACTGATCCCAATTATCTCTGTATGAGCCGTCTTGGGCAACGGCGACAGTCGATTTCGACTGTTTGCAATGCCTAAAGACAGGGACTTGTTTCCCGTCTATGTTGACCACAGCATCCAGAGTCCGAGTCTCAATACTGCTTTGGACATAGATCCTGAACAAAGTGCTCCCTCGGGTAGGTCCTTTTATAATCTTGGTTATCTGCGAACACTGGGTCCGCCGAGAGCAACAACTGGGTCCGCCGAGAGCAATGCGGTATCTTTTACACCGCACCTCCATTTTCAGTTTCTGATTCTTTTTCCCTACATTTTAAGTTATGTGTCTTCTTCTTCAGCGTTCATTCTCAAACTTCTGCTTGATCTCTCTTGTAGCAGGACGTCCTGCTAGATTTGCAGCAGGATGTAGTCCAGAGAATGGAAATGCGTTGTGTCTCAGTTTTATTTGCGACAATGCCCCGATACATCCGTCTTCGGCAGATAACTTATCTATCAAGATATACTAGTCCGCAGTGATGTAACTGCCACTGAGGCGTTCACCGAGTAACGTTTATATATATATATATATATATATAAATCACGGCTCATATAGAGATATGATATCTTTCAAATATGAAAATGGTGAATTAAAAAATTATGGTATTGTGGAAATTCCAATATACATTGGCCCTATATAGTGGTACCCTATAAGCATGGGATGTTGTTTTTTTTAGAAGAATGATAATTTTATGAACAGCCAATAAAACTAATGTAGGAGTCCTCAGAGATGCTGGAGTAAATATTTCTAATATAGCAACAATTAGAAGTAGACGGTCAAGACTCTAGGGCACTTGATGAGATCAAGTATTGGGGGGGGGGGGAGAAGTCATCTAATTCCTAGTAATAAAAGTAAAGTTCTGAATTCCTAAAGGATAGGGAGGTGTTTAACACATTAACACTCAATATCTACTGACTTTGTTGCCTTGAATTTTCTACTATCCTGTTTAACCATGTTAGAATGGATGTTAACAGTGCAGAACTCTCTTCCTCGCGTCTTATGACATGGACATATTACACAGTATATTATTCATTTTTAGGAATGTTGCCTTTGTCTACAATATTCTGTATTGATCCTCGTCTTCCATATCATCAGGTACCATGCTGGCTGATTTAAGCGATCATGGCTTTCCACAGCTCTCTCCAGTATTATGTATCAGGATCGTTGTTTCCCTGCCAGGTTGTTAAACTGTCTAATATTTTTTCACGTTGTCGCCCTCTGTCTGTTGCCTTCATCTTGCCTATTGTGACTATGTTCTCCAAGCCTCCTTGTCTTAAAAATTAAGATTGTCTTTTCTTATGTATCTATTATTGATATTAATATATTATTGCATTGATCCTAGGGGAAAAATCAGATGACAGAAAACTTGATTATAAATAGGTCAATTCAGCTGTCACCTATTCGCCACGAAATTTTTCCAACATAAATTCAGTATTGTACCAATCAGCATCCCTAAAACAAGATGTGATTTTAGTCGAGACTTCGGTATTATTGTCAAGTCACTATTAATATAAACTAGTCGATCAACATACACGCTACATAGTTATGTACGTTCCTTGAGAACTACAAACATTTGTGTCTACATGCCTCAGTACTATAAAAACCAATTAGACCTATTTATAAACATAAAAGAACACAGAAACAAGTTTGCTTCAGACGTAACATGGTGAGATGAGCAATACAATTGAGAAACATCGAGAAGAAAAATATGAAATCAGTAAGCGGAATTTTAACCAGGTTCATTCAGATGGCACATATTTGCCTTAAAGTCAATACGTTTTCCGTATTCGATCAATCTGCATCCATAAAAAAGAGACGATTTTACGCAAAAAAATTTCCACACAAATCTGCGTTGCTGAGGATAGAAATTGCAGGGTATTATGTGTGTTGAAGCATCCAATGTAGTATCCCTAAAACCCTGATGGTTTATGGATGGATGATGATTCTGCGCTTCTTCTTGTTGTTTTTTTAAATAGCAGAACTGTTTCACATATCACATTTTCATGTATAATCTGAAAGCTTTCAACGAGATCGTTATTGTATTTGTAGCGAATCTTTAAAGAGAAGGCTAACGAGGACCATGTGTTTATTTCTGATTAAGTTGGACCTTTTGGAGGAAGTTGACTATCCTCCAAAACAATCAAAACCAAAAAAAAAGGGATGAGAATAAATGTGCAGGACTGAAGGGTGCAAATGTCTAATCTTTGCTACGCCCATGTGTACTGTGCCTGAGAGGGGAGCTAAGAAGTATAGTAACACTGTTGCCTTTCATTCATGCTGTAGGAGGTAATGAATTCCGACGAATACCTAATGCCAGGACTCCTAGGAAAAAATAAATCAACCTTTTTATTTACAGCGAATGGAAGATTACAGTAAGTCACGACAAATTCCTATTTATAGTAGAATATTGTCCGTCACGTGGCATTCACCATAACAGCCACAATGAGTAAAACAATCATCTGGGACTTTAAAAGGGTATGAAAAGCATCATATCAAATAGGATGTTAGAGAAACGCCAATCTAGAGCTGAAAGTAAATCTCCATCTCCTTGCATAGAGAACAAGATTGACAAACTGGTACACTGTGCCATGACTTTCGCCACTAAGAAGACCTGTTTGAGAATTAATTAGGACTACTTTCGTTACGTTTTTGACTATTCTCGTTGGTCACTATTTATATAATTGGAGTCGCATGCCAAATATAGCTACGGCTGACCAACGAAAAACATGGAAATAATAAAAATGGGCCTTCTATGTCATGTTTACGTTTTCTGCGCACAGGTCTTCTATACAGTCAAAGGTCACAACTATACTCCCTTGAGACTATCAGCGACAGCCGTGTATAGGAGACATGTTCGCTAAAACGTAAACATAAACTATTTTCCGAATTGTGGTAAATCTACTGATTCGCCTTACCTATTTTTGGCATGCGACTCCAAGTCCATTGTCATCATCAAGTGACGTCATCACATCAAATGTGGTTTTTTTTTAATGGACTCCAACACTGTCGTGCATTGGTGGTGTATTCTGCTAGACTATGGTATCCTACAATCAATATAAGGTACTGCAGTGATTGTATATTTTTATAGTACTGCAGTGAAACGGAACAACAATAGTACTTACGTAGAACACAGGTTGTTGATTGTTTCCCTTGAACACAACAGACGGACTATCATTAAGACTAAGGGGTTATGAGGTGTAAACACGAAAACATAAATTACAATACACATTTTTAAATCTTTCCCAAGAACTCTTGATTCGGAACAAGCATCACAGCACTGGGGACATTCCCATATATGCTATATTTGCCGTTCCGTCAGCCATCTAAAAGTGTATAAGCCCAGTGTCCCAGTCATTTTATTACGCGTTCTGATCTTTCTGGAGAGGGAGCACTTTCTCTCATCCCCTCTAGTCACTCCCATTCTCTGAATATGTACATGGTCTCTTTCGACCTTCTCCTCGTAGGGTATCCATGACTGCTCTAATCAATTCAATCCTGTCTCTTCTTATCTCGGTGCCGTTCACCAAGGCTTTACTAGCGAACACATCAGCTCTTTCGTTTCCCCTGACCCCTGCATGATCTGGACAGTATATCCATTTATATATGTATGTATATATATATATATATATATATATATATATATATATATATATATACCCACCTCTTGCTCCCATCCTTTCAACTCCACCTTTAAGAAGGTCTTGTTTGTTTGTTTTTCGTTCGCTCTATTGTAACCATCACGGATATCCGTGCGATTTCCGCCGGGAGCGTGATTACGTTGTGCCACCGTTATGCGCCTTGTAGGCCTAGCACATCCGATTTCGGCATGCCTTGACAATTCGGGTGGGCTACCCATAGCCTGTGACAGCCTCTATATCTGTCTCCAGGCACGCGTAGTGGAGACTCTTCGCCCAGACGATTTTCTTGCTCTTAGTCTGACTCAAACGAGGTGTTCCGCTGTCTATGAACTTGCCTCGTGTAATTGGACGTGCTGTGCCCATTGGGTACTGAACCGTTTCTCATCCGTGAGCCTGGTTCCTTAAGGGGAAGAACTCAACAGAGGAGTTGGACCCTGGCTCTTTCGCCCTCTTAGCCGAGGTGTCATTCACCGACGTGTACCCCTTGTCCAAGTTCGAGTCTCACACCACGCGTTTGAGAGCAAGGCGTTCTCGAGCTGAGCGTCCTTGTCCCAATAGCGCCTGAGCCCATCAGGTACTGAACCCTTTCTCTCTTCAAGTGTATTTCCGGTGTAGGAAAACTTGACAGTAGAGTTGGGCCAGGGCTAAATCGTTGTCCCTTTTGTGCCTGAGCGAATCGAGTACGGTACCCTTTCTCTCTGCAAGTGTACTTCCGGTATAGGAAACATTGACAGTAGAGTTGGGCCAGGACTACCATCGTTGTCCCTTTCTTGCCTAAGCCCATTGGGTACAGAACCCTTTCTCTTCGCAAGCATATTTCCGGTTTAGGAAGGCTCGACATTAGAGTTGGGTTAGGTCTTCTTGCTTTACCAAACGCCAGTGGATGGGTCTGGGTCTCTGCCTGTAAGGAACTCAGGTAACTAGAAGCCCGTCTCGAGCTGACGGAGCTTGTAGCTCCCCCTTTCCTAGGGACTTTTCACTTTCTATTTGCAGTTCGAGCTGCCCTCTAGCGCTGTTCTGCCCTTTCATTGTTTCATTGTACTCGGTATGAAATCTATGTCTCTCGCCACGTATCTACCTTTACGTGCATTTTACATTGGCCGCCCCTCCAATGTTCGGACTGGACTGACTAGCTTCACTGTATGTCGACAGTGTCGCTATATGTGGTGATGCTGGTGGTGTCGGAGATATGTCTGTCCGTGTGCAGGCAAATCTCTTTCCATCTGCTACCTCCACATTTTCGGACACGATCCCCAAATGATTTGGCCAGAATCAGCTCGAGCTGCTGTATTTCTGTTTCCAGGGTGCACCGCGTGGAGGTACATTTGGGATCTTGGTTATCTGCTAACCCTGGGTCCGCCTAGAGCAATGCGTTCCCTTTGCACCCCTAAGAAGGTCTTCAAAGGGGTTTACCTTTTAGTATAAATAATCACTAAACGTTAAGATGGTATCTGATATGGATTGTGTGCTTATGTATACTCATATGTGAGCCCATGCTATTGTGCGGATACATTTACGCATCTATATGCTTGTACATGTCTGTGTGGGCATCTTTCATACATCTTTCTATTGACTTTCGTATATGTGAATACAACGAGCAGTCTAACAATGAAAGTATTCGCTGTAACGCAGACACTTAACTGGCTGGAATCACACGTCTATTCCCATGCGTGCATACTAAGTGATTCACTGAATATGATTCAGAAAGTCAAAACAGGTGATTCATTCTTGATTAGAAACTGGCTTCACAGCACGTGGGACATTCCCATAAGTGCTCCGCCCTCCGCTCCAGCAGCCATCCCAGTGTATGTAGACTCATAGTTCCGGTCAGGTGTTGATTGTGTGATCTTCGGGACTTTCCAAAAAATTTACTTTTCCTCCCCTCACCTCTGAATACTCCCATTTCTAACATTCTCTGTACGTTTTCAACCTCATTGACATCATCTGCATCTTGAAATGAATTTATTACTGCCTTTATTAAATCTGCTTTATCTCTTCTCAGCAATGTGCCGTCTATCGCCGCATTGCCTGCCAATAAGTCGGCTCTCTCGTTTCCTCTGACCAGGGCACTATATCCATGTAATGCTGTATATATATATACAGTCATATATATATATATATATATAGTCATCCCTCAGTTATCGCGGTTAATAGGGACCAGAACCGGCCGCGATAATTGAAAAATCGCGAAGTAGTGTCATACTCTCATTTTTAACACACGTACATTTTATGTGTATGTATAATATCAATAAGTGTATATGAAACCATATAAGTGCATATGTTATCATTAGAACATTAAAGAATAGTTTCAAACGTAAATAACATATTAATAGTATAAATAACACATGAACAATTAGAAGACAGAATTGATGCCTTTGATATGTGGATATGTAAAAGAATAGGGAGATCATCATGGAAAGAAAAAGAAAACAAACAAGGAGGTTCTTACAACACTTAATATGAAGAAAGAATTATTATGCAGTCAACTTTCATTGTGGAGACGGCACTTGATGATACTTTCGGCTTAGTGCCTATTGAAGCAGCCTTCTACTCAGAGGGGGGGTCTATAATTGTATAGATGACATGCTACAAAGCGTCCATAAGAGAGCCTTAATATAACAGCATGTCATCTACTAAGGTTTTCTGTTTCCTATGAACAATAGGGATTTTCTTCAGAGCATTTATTTAATTCCAAGGCAATTTGGTGGTATCAATGCTGGTTCTCCCGTGATGCCATGGTCTAAAAGGGAAGCAGAGTGTGACATTATAACCTGTCATGCACAACATAAGGGACGACTGGAGGTTTTGAGTGTGGAGTTGCCCGTTCCATTCCATAGAAGGCCAAGTAACCCAGAAGCCATGCTGAAGTCAGATATGCTAGGTTGAAAGGTGCAATGTCACAGCTAAGCTATAAACCATGACACAGCACATTTCTTTATACGGACTACATCACGCTAATCTGCAGGAGTTTGAGAACGAATGCCGCAGAAGAATGTTATCTACTTTTGACAAAGCAGTTCATATTACTGTATGGATTCTTTACTGCATACTTTAAAACAATAACTGGTAACAATTTCAACAATATAAAATGATAATGAAGGTAAACATTTTCACAAGACAATTTATTTCATCCACAAAATCATAATCATGTGAAGACATAACATAACATGTGATATTATTGACATACAGGGCCTGCATGAACATGATATAAAAAAACATGTAGCACATATACTACCTTCATACTATGAAATATGTTTATACTAAAGAATGGCATCAACTTAGTTGTTCTATTCAAAATATTTTATTGGGGAACACAGAAAATTATGTGAAAATCCATACAGATGATAGTTCATAAAATGATAATGTAACTGCCAAACATAAAACAGGCATAAAATTCCCTTTGAAGTTTCATTCTTCACATATTCCTCTCAAAAACACATTGTGGAAGCTTCATCACTGAATACAGCCACTGATCACATAGGGAAAGCCAGATCACTGCATGTAGCCACTGAAAATATACAATACACACAAAAATTGTTGGTTGGTTGCTGATCCAGTGTTCCATGGGCTCATGCCCTTTGACCCAGGCATTATATTGCTGGGAAGTAAAATAAAATTGTTCAAACAGTCACATAAATAATTATAATTCTTCTTCTGCGTTCGTTCTCAAACTCCTGCAGATTAGCAGGGTGTAGTCCGGAGAACGTAATGCGCTGTGTCATGTTTTACAGCACTGCTGCGATATCTGCCTGACACATCCGACTTCAGCATGGCTTTGGGTCAATGACCCTATATGGGATGGGACAGCCAACTCCATCCCATAACCTCCTTAGTCGCCTTTTATGACATGCGTGGAAGGTAAACAGTGTTGCTATTCTTTGTTCCCCTTTCGGGCCCCGTCAACACACGGGCAACAATTATAATAAATATATACAAAATTTGGGTACTCCCTGGCATAGTGGTTAAGCAATATGCTTTATGCTCAAGAGGTACGGGTTTGAATCTCGCTCATGACGTTATTAACAAAGTGAATTTTTTCAGATATTCTTGAGGAGCATTGCTTGAAGCTACTGAGTTATGTGCTGTGAGTGGTACTATCAGCATGTGGTATACCACTTCATTGAGAGGGAAGTTAATCCTACATGCCTTTTTAGCCCTTTGATATAAGATATTAAAGACAAAGAAAAGTAAAACAATATAAGATTGTCATTTATGGAAGTCAGTAAGTTCTGCAGTGCTACAAGATCCAGTACTTCTTCAGCATTCATTTTCAAACTCCTGAAGAATAGCAGGATGGAGTCCAGAGAATGGAAAGCTGTGCATCATGGTTTATGGTTTGGCTGCAATATCTGTCTGCCTGATGCATCTGATTTTAGCACTGCTTGTGAGTTACTTTGACACCCTCAGAATGAGACATCCCTAAAACTCCTTAATCACCTCTTACAATGTACATTGCAGGTAACAGTATCACTATTCTTTGCTCCTCTTTCATGATGGCAACTCTACCCCTTTGAAAACCACTGTTTATGATACGAAAGGAAAATGACAATTAAATTATATTTTATGGGTTTGTTTGTTTTGCGTTTGGTCCATAATAATCAGCACAGATATTTGTGCTATTTCCGTCTGGAGCGTAGTTACGTTGTACCACCGTTATGCGCCTTGTAGACCCAGCACAGCCGATTTCGGCATGATGATTTATGAGTGAATCGCAAAGTATCAAAAATGACATCTGGCATATGTACATCTACTAGCATAAACTCTTTCTATTCACCTTTTAGCCCTCCTGCTGCGCTAACCTTCCTCAACAAATCTCCCCCATCTTGTCATATCTTTAACTATTGCTTCCATCTCCAAAGATGGATGTGTTGGGTCATTGGTACAAATAAAACAGTGACAACATATTTCCATTCTCTGAACTACATCCTGCTGCAAATCTAGTAAAACCACTGTCCTGCTGCAAGAAAGATCCAGCTGGAGTTTGAGAATGAACGCTGATGAAGAATAAGAAGCTATTGCTTCCAACTCTTTCAATGTTCTACTAAGTCTTGTGTGTCTCTGCATCTATTGCTTCCAACTCTTTCAATGTTCTACTAAGTCTGGTGTATCTCTGCATCTATTGCTTCCAACTCTTTCAATGTTCTACTAAGTCTTGTGTATCTCTGCATCTAATCCTTTCCTCCAATTCAGGTAATCATGGTTACTAGTTTACCAGA
Source organism: Meghimatium bilineatum (assembly GCA_034231615.1). Taxonomy (NCBI): domain Eukaryota; kingdom Metazoa; phylum Mollusca; class Gastropoda; order Stylommatophora; family Philomycidae; genus Meghimatium; species Meghimatium bilineatum. Next base: position 8,070,482 of record CM067307.1, read on the forward strand.
ACCACAAACTGCACTATTTTTTAAAATTATTGTAAAGCTCTAATAATACGTAATTGGACTAATGTCAGCAGTTGAAAGGGGCATTCTGCTGAAACCCAATGTGTCGGGCCATTGGCGAAAATAAAACAGCAACACATTGCATTTCCATTCTCTGGACTACATCCTGCTAGAAATCTAGTAGGACAATGCTCCTGCTACAAGGGAGATCTAGCTGGAGTTTGAGAATGAACGCTGAAGAAGAAGAAATGGGTGTACCTCACCACAAGAGATACATTTTACATGATACACAACTAAATTCTTTTTTCCAGGTATTCCTTAGTCTTCCTCTTTCCCTGTAGGTTTCAGAGCAATACCTGTCTAATGCTTTCCCGCTAGCCTTCTCATTGTATACATTACTGCTGCCCACTAGTCTTCTCAATGACCCATCTCCAGCTGTTTCTGTACTTATTCCTCCAATAGAGTTTGTTTAGTTCTTGCATGAGTGCCTCAATGGTGATTTTATCATAACATTCCAAACCTATTCACGCAGGAATCCTTCGATGGAGGTTTGTAGTTCTCTGATTGTCCTTTTCATTGCATTCCACATTTCTGAGCCTTACAGCATCACCAATTTAACATTTAAGATAAATATTCTCAAGTTTTGTATTAGTAAACATTCTAAATTTTATGAGTAAACTCTACTTACGGCAATTTAATCTTCATAAAAACTCTACAGGTAAAGAAAGCAATAACAACTGCTCCAGCCCCAACACAAATCAGCAAGATCCGATTCAATTTTGGCATCAGCGGCTTATTGGTCTGGTCAAGTATAACAAAGCCAAGACCACCCAATGTAAAAAGGAAGCTGGATGCCAGACCTTCCATAATGTATTGACCATTGACCCTATAAGGCATAAATGCTACCTGAAACGAGTACAAAAATATTAATAGCATAAAGAAGAACATTTTGTGTCATATAGTGAAGCTAAAAATAAATACCAGACTAGGAAAGAGTGATTTTCAACAGTTTCTGGCCATGCGTAAATTTGGGACAGATATTTATTTTCTGTGGGCACCCAGACAATTTTTTTCTTCTACGTTCATTCTCAAACTTCTGCAGATTAGCAGGTTGTAGTCTGAAAGGAGAATGGAATGCATTGTCGTGGTTTATAGCATGGATACGATTACTGCGCGTTTCCGCCAGACACATCCGACTCTGCATGATTTCTGTGTCATTTTACAGTCTATAGGATGGGACAGCCAATTCCACCCTCAAAAATATTTTTAAGTCAATAAAAATAAATAAACCGAAGTAGAGAAATCTCATTTAACATTTTCTTAAACCCATCTTCCACTGAAGACAGATATGTCCTGCTATTGGCGCAAATGGTGATACATTGCATTTGCATTCTCTGAATTACATCCTGCTGGAAATCTGGTAGGACCATTGTCCTGCTATAAGTGAGATCTAGAGGGAGTTTGAGAATAATGGATGAAGCAGAACCCCCATCTCAAGAAGTTTAACATTAAACAAATTCATGCAGGAAAGACTCAATGGAATGCGTTGTGTCGTGGTTTATAGCATTGCTGCAATATCTACACCTTTTGGCTTGAAACACCCAACTCCACCCACATAACTCTCTTAGCTGCCTCTTATGACATGCATGGAAGGTAATCAGTGTTGCTATTTTTGCTCCTCTCTTGGACCCCAGCAACACACGGGTGAGAAAATCTTAATCTTGTTATACTGCTTAACATTTTACCCCATTTACATTTCCCTTAGATTCTAATATTACTGTTATTATACAGAATACAAGGTATCCATAATGTCTCTGTGCACTCATTTCCAGAACATGTGGCACTGGCCACATGAATTGTGGACATTTAGTGTGGACCTATGTGATGTCATTGATGCAACAACATTTATGAAAAATTACTACTGCTCATGTCAATTGTGTATTAGGCAAAGCAGCTTATAGCACAGTTGCGCAATGAAGTTATTTCTACAGCAAATGTTGGAGCTTGTGCATCAGGAAACTTGTGTACAAATTTTATAATAACATCTTCCATATGTTTATCCACATTATTAACCACTTGTTCCCCCACAAATACTCTTTGTTCAGCGGTTAGTACTTTTCTTGGTCAGTTAAATGAATTCAAGTTAACTCTCAGATAACAGTAATTTGCTGAGTCACGCTGCATTTTGGAAATACACAACTTTCAATAATGTCATCTTGAGCACATATATTTCTTTTCAAATAAATAGTACAGTGTACAGCAACTTTATAGACACCCTATATTTATTACAATAAAAATAAACATACAGGTTTAGAATTGCCTCTCTCATCTGTTGTTGACCCTATGCTTGGTGGTTCCACGATGACATCATAAATAATTCCTGCAGAAAACAAAAGTAACAAAAATTAAAAGACATTAATGGCAGCAGTGGCAATTTTTTAACGAAACAAATACGTACATTATTTAATGTAATGAGAGCCCTCGCTGGTGACCCTATATATATATATATATATATATATATATATATATATATATATATATATACTATTTATAGGGTCACCCGAGGGGGCCCTCAGTATGTAGCAGGCAGATCGCTGGATATTGCTTATATATATAATGTATGGACTAATATATCAGCTTAATCACTGACTATCCACTTTCTCACAATTCACAACATCAAACTATCCTGATCCAAGGTGTCCTAATTTTTGCTCTCTACATGCAGCATATTGTCACATTGTCCTCCAAACCTCCTTCTAGTCTCATTTATTATGGCCACTCTAAATGTGGAACATCTTTTTTTAAATGTTGGTACATTATTTTCTTTTATGTGTCTGTGTGTGTCATGTGACGTATTCTCTCCAGAACGTTGTCTTCCAATGATCTCCCTGAACTCTTTTCTGTCTTGTGCCATGAGGCTTGCATTTTCCAATGACATATTCATGTTATATTTAATGTCATCAGTCCATTGTCTTGTAAAACATCTGTTTAGGTCTTCACTATGCTATAAATAACACACTATTTACATTGTGGATTCCCTGGAACACGAATCATATTGATAGATGCCATGGCGTCTCATCTTCCACTCATTATTTCTGCACACTACACACTGAGAGAGCCCGCCCCCCCCAAAATTGAGCCACTAAGGTAAATTGTCCTTAATTCTAAATATTAATTGTAACCCTAACTTTACTTCTGCCAAACGCTGTGCATGCCAAATCACACTGCAAAGGTTAGACAACATCTCAAAACTAGAACAAAGGTCACAGTGAAGACCTAAACGGAGAATGCACCCATCGTCTTCTTAGTCTGCCCTTTCTCCTTCTCCCAGGCGTTCTGCCCTCCATTATTTGTCTTTCTAAACAGTTGTCTCTCTTTATATGACCAAACAGGTGTAGTTTTCTTTTTGCTTTGACACGTGTTTAGTAACCAACCAACACTCTGGCATCCTCAATGTTAATTTATAATATCTGAGTTTATTTTTAGTGTCTACTTATCATTAGTACACCACCTTGTGTGGTATTCAGAGTGCACTACAAGAGACAGGGGGGTAAAATTTGCTTATGATTCTACACTGTGCTATAAATAGCACACTGTTTACATTTTTAACTAGGCGACGTCACAGATTTCCATTAAACATCAATGAAATTAATGGCTGCCGTGACGTCACATCCCGACAATCACTGAGTTCAAATCTAGGCACAGACGAACTTATGCATAATCTATTTCTTTTCCAATTTACACATTAAAAAACATTTCCTATTATTTGTAATGAGCGATTAGTATTTCTGCCCGCTACACACTGAGTGAAGTGCGCGCACACATTATAAATATTTATTATTTCTAATCCTAAGTACTTAACCGTAAGCTTGCCAAATCACACAACAAAGGTTAAAAAAATACCACGAAACTAGAGCAAAGGTCACAATGTAGAATTAAAAGCAAATTGCGCCGACAGGGGATGTTGGAGGTCTGTTGCAACCAACCTTCGTTGCGGAGACGGCACTTAATCATTAGTTAATGATGATGAACATTAGTAGGGACCAAGGTAATGTAGGCCTACACATCACAGAACTTTGACGTTGATTATAAAGTGCCTAACTAGTAGGTCTAAGTAACTAGGCCTACGTTAGTAGTCAGTGTTAGTTAGTTAGTGAGTCGTTGGATCATCGTCATTGCACTCCAGGCAAGTCCATAGGTGCTTAGATCTCTCCTTGAGTGTATCCGCCATTACACGTTGACTGACAGTCCCAGTACGTAGTTGATTGTCCATCATTCTTTTTCGCCCATGAAAACTCTCCTTTCTAGCGACACCACATTTCAAACCAAGTTCCTTTATTCTAATCATGTAGCAAGAGTCATCGTCACTTGTACAGTCATTTGTTCGTGTGTTTTCCCGTAGGGCATTCAAAATTTCTGCCCGATCTATTGCTCCACCAACAGCCGTAGTAGGAGCGTGGGCGGCCAACTTAACTGCTCTCTCATTACCCCGGACTCATGCGTGTCCCGGCATAAAAATAAAAGTCACTGTACGCACACAGGAATTATTCACTGCATCCAGCCACTGTTCTCGAATGTACCCAGCCTGAACTTTCACAATCATGTTCATGGAGTCACTGAGTATACAGGCATGCTCGCAGACCCATTGCAAAGCTTTGGTCACTGCCAGAATCTCCATTGTCATGCTGCTTGTCTGAGCGAATGCACCACTTTCCTCTCTGATAGTCTCCCCCCACCTTTGAGCCGTGAAATCCCAGGAACTCCTGATGTGTCTCTCAACCGACCCATCTGTATATATAATTATATCACCTTCCCTAGAATTCTTACTGATCAGATCGAGCACCTCCGACTCAACCACTGTCTGACACCATAACCGAACCATACCCAGCACTCTCTATTGAGTGTTATTACTCCCGCGAAGGCTGTTGGATAATCCGAGGGCGCCAGACTCCATTCGGCACCTGGTAGTACATCCTCCAATCTGCACAGTAGTTAGTGTTGTTACAAGTTACTAGACAACAAACTTTAAAACTAATAAAACTTATCTCAGTTCGACTCTCGAGTTCACTCCAGTCACTCCCCACTATCTTGGGACAGTTGAACATAAAAATGTTTGGAAAATTATCAACATAAAACAAAATGACTGTTTACCTCCTGTCACAAGGAAGTAGGAAGTCAGAACAATTGCAAAAACTACCATAGCTGAAGGTTGTCTGACCCATGACGGCTTCTTTAGCTTCAAATTTGGACATTCCAGGACAGCAAACGGAGCACCATATATTGCTTCCATGTTGATGTGGCATTAACGCATGAACCGGAAGCGAAACTTAACTGTACTGTGAAATTATTATTTCGTTCTTTATTTTGTGCACAGTTTTCTTCTTTCTATTCGCTTTATACCTATTTATGTCTTGCAGAGTCCGGGAATAACGGTCAGAGGTTTCTTGGTTCTTGATTAGAAACTATCATCACAGCACTGTTGCACTTCCATAAGTTTTGCGCTCTCCCAGCAGCCATCCCAGTGAAGGGGTAGAAGAGTTATCTGGAGATGGGGTTTGTTTACGTTTGAATAAATAGTCAAGCAAAATGAATTAAACAGGTTACTAAAACACTTAATTTGCCTATTAATAAAAATATATTTAAAAAAGTATATATAAAAAAACATACAATAAAACTAAACAGGACAATTCTCCACGTATCGGCTCAAATTGAACCTTTTTCAAGAGACAAACAACAGAAAACAACAAAATAAAAAACAAATATATGAGTAGATTTCATCAAGCCCCGTCTCCATGTTTTCTGTTGTTTGTCTATTGAAAAATGATCAATTTGAGCCGATACGTGGAGAATTGTCCTGTTTAGTTTTATTGTATGTTTTTTTATATATACTTTTTTAATATATTTTTATTAATAGGCAAATTAAGTGTTTTAGTAACCTGTTTAATTCATTTTGCTTGACTATTTGTTCATTAGGTTACTGCGGCACCATCCACTTTGTCGTACACCCTTTGAGCATTTGGTTATTTATATTTACGTTTGAATGTCGTCTTCTGAGAACTCCCCATTTTTCCTACTAGGGTTTTGGTTCCACACTGTCAGTTTGCTAGACCTGTCACAATGTTGTTTCAGCGTCTCCAAATGCAAAGAAATCACATTAGTTACATGAGTCTCTTTTGGTTTTTTTCCAGTTAGCGATCTGGTTTTATATTGATGATTGAACACACACACTTGATAAAACTCACACTCTCAAAGCATGCTACGCAAGATAGAAATGTTCATATTGAGAAAAAAATGTTGGGGCATATTGAACAACTCAATTGTCCAGAGCATTACATGGATATACTGCCCTGGTCATGCTGGGGTCAGAGGAAACGAGAGAGCCGACATTGGCAGGCAATGCGGCGATTGACGGCACATTGCTGAAAAGAGATAAAGCAGACAATGAATGCAGTAATAAATTCATTTCAGGATGAACATGATTTAAATGAGGCTGAGAACGTACACATACAGTGAACGTTAGAAATGGAAGTATCTAGAGGTGAGGGAAGGAAAAGTAATTTTTTTTTGGAAAGTCCCGAAGATCACAAAATCATCACCTGACAGGGACTCTCGAGATGGCTGCTGGAACTGAGGGCGGATCACTTATGGGAATGCCCCACGTGATGTGAAGCTAGTTTCTAATCAAGAATTGATTATTGGTCATACTTAAATCATGACTAACGAGAACTTTCAGGCCTAACTTCAACTGAACATTCTCGGGGTTTGGTTTCTGATTTGTCGACAGTAACAGGACATCAGACTGCCCCATTACGCCTCTCTGCGTGATGCTACTACCTGTTGCCAGCAAATAAAAATCATGGAGCAACCTTTCACAATGACTCGTAGTAAGATTGTCGGAAAGCCCGTGTGTTTCGGGCCCGAAAGGGGAGCAAAGAATAGCAACACTGTTTACCTTCCCTGCATGTCGTAAAAGGCGACTAAGGAGATTATGGGATGGAGTTGGCTGTCCCATCCCATATAGGGTCAGTGACCCACAGCCATGTTGAAGTCGGATGTGTCAGGCAGAAAGGCGCAGATATCGCAGCAATGCTGTAAACCATGACACAACGCATTCCGTTCTCTGGACTACATCCTACTAATCTGCAGGAGTTTGAGAAAGAACGCAGAAGAAGAAGATTGTCGGAAACGTGTTAACCGTCGAAATTTAATGAAAAGTCCCCTCCCAGAACAAAAATTTCTGGTCAGCGGTTAGTCTGGTTATATTTCCGTGTGTCAAACTTTGACTATTTAATTATCTTCTCATACTTCTGTACCGAGTCTCAAAAACTCTTGAGACCAACGGGAACTGAACAATAGTTCAATAGTTGCTAGGCGATTTGGTGCCGTTGAACGGACTGGTTCAGTTCCCGTTGGTCTCAAGAGTTTTTGAAAAATTGTCCTCTGGCTTCCTACTTATATTTACCGAGTCTCAAACTGTTTCCCTTACGGCTTTCATTATTCTGAATCACGTTGACTCGGGTAGTACCTCGTGGTCAGTGGTGGACTATAGTACATGCAATAAAGGTAAAGGTACTGTGAGTTATGAACCAGGTTCATAGCATACTGTTTCCCCATATTGCTAGTTGCTTTGTCAGTGGTTGACCAGAGACCGCCCGACTAGCGTCACATAGTCTACTTGCTACTGCACTTGCTAAGTAGCCATGGCGTCATTCCTCGAGCATGAACCATGGTACCTTACTTCCTGGTGGCTGAGGGAATTACGGGAGTAATTTTTATTTTAAACCATGAATAACGAGTGGATTTGAAACCCGGGTCTGCTGATCAGTGGGCAATGACTTACATTACGCTAGCGTGCTCCTGGTGGACTATAGTATTTAGACCTACTCCCGATATAGGGGCTGCGGACTGCGTCACTCATCTTTGCTGATCTAAAATTTTCATTGGTTCCTATGCGCATGCGTTGTGATGCCCGTCAATGAAAAACACACACAAGTTAATATACACCCAACTGGTTTAACCCGTCCGCAGGCCCTATATCTGAAATAGACACTAGTAGTATCCAGGCATATCTAGAAACAAAAGCAAATGTGTGTATTATGTGGAGTATTAATCCTAGAACGCAGCCTTCCTTATGAATTTCTAGAAATCCCCGCGGTCTTTGGCAATTTGTCCCGCTTCCTCTAGCGATATGTGCATGCATTCCTGAATATCTTTTGTCCAACGAATACGATCCTACATTAACCAAATTAATTTCGACTGATCAGATATAAAAATGATCAGATATTACAGACAAACTATAAATCGCAACAAAAAGCGTTCCATTCTCTGAATAACACTCTGCTAGCAAGCAGAAGTTTGAGCTCTAGCAAAGAGCAAATGGTTTCTGTATCACTGACAATGGGACATCGAATTCCTCTCCAAAAAGAACTCCTTAGCCGCCACTTACAATGTGCATGGCGAGTAACAGTGCTGCTAATCCACTCCCTTTTCAGGACCCTCCAACACACAAGCGGAAAATAGTCATATAGGCCCTATCATTTTTTTTACAATAAAAAACATTTTCTATTTGACAGAATGAACAAGATTCACAGAAATGCGACGAACGAAACTTCAAATGGTTACGGTGTTAGTTTGTCTTATACTTTTTATCATCAGTACCTTCTTCTTGCTGTGCATTTTAAAAGAGTTATGAGTGCAGTTCTAGATAATCAAATGTTAGCTATGTGTCCCCTCATCAAGTTGTCACCATGACAAGGTACAGTGATACTTCTAGAAAACTCAAACTCCATGGTGTGTTAACTACGATACAATTCTCAAAAATATGATGAGAAGAATTTCAAATCTAGAGCATCAGTTGGAATACGCTGAACTAAAATCCGTATATACTGTCGAAGACGGATGTGTCGGGCCATTGGCGCAGATAAAATGGCTACATCCTGCTGGATATCTAGTAGCAGCATGGTCCTGCTACAAGAGAGATCCAGCGGGAGTTTGAGAATGAACGCTGAAGAAGAAGAAAAAAAAATCCGTATATGCTGAACCAATTATCAACAAGTATAATTTCTCCTATATACACAAACCTATCCACGATTGGTCCGATGCTGGAACAAACGTTGTGTTAGCAATACCGTCAGCCGTTACCAATATTATTAGACGGAGCATCATTAGAAGTCAACAATATGGAGTGGAAGGGATAAATAAATACTTTAAAAGTCAAACTAGTTTTATTTCTTGGCAGGCCGTATAACAAGGAAATATTGCAAGAAGCATCAACATCATGTCGATAGAGAAGCGGAGTAATACAACGATATTCATTTTCCTTTTGCGCTGAAGTTAGCGCATAGGGCAGATCTTCCCAGATCTGTCTGTTCAAAGCTATTCAATTCTGTGCAGTTCTTGAATATTATGGATATTGATTGTTTTACTTTCTCTAAGTATTGTTCTTCTTAGTGTTTCTTTAGGTCTACCCCTGACTCTTACAACGATATAATCCAACCGAATTTTGAATACTACAGAAATATCGGGGAAAAGTCAGTATCATGAGACAATACATTTTGCTCGTGTATTATTCAAACAGGCAAACATCACACTCGGTGATAGACAGATGCACAGAGTGCAATAAAGAAGACAATTGAGGCTTTTGCCTTTCAGAGTAAGGGGTAGACGAGTTTTCTGGAGACAGCTGATCAATAGTTAAAGATAGGAAATCAGTTTGGTAATAGTTGATAGTGTGTGCACCTCACAAACCCATCTCACCGAATTAGTTTGCAGTTTGAGCGCCAGCCATCCCCACTGTGCTGGTGATATGATTGGAACATTCACAATGTACTGGTGATACGATTGGACCATTCATATTTTACTGGTGATACAATTAGATGTATTTATGACACCTCAAAAATACTACAATAGTTGAATATCAATGTCCTGTATGCTTTCTGTGTGTATTTATTTATTAAATATAGAAGATGAAAGAGATTTTGTTGATGACTCAGCAGGGGTGAAAGACAGAAGAGATTTTGTTGATGACTCAGCAGGGGTGAAAGACAGAAGAGATTTTGTTGATGACTCAGCAGGGGTGAAAGACAGAAGAGTCAGCAGGGGGTGAAAGACAGAAGAGATTTTGTTGATGACTCAGCAGGGGGTGAAAGACAGAAGAGATTTTGTTGATGACTCAGCAGGGGGTGAAAGACAGAAGAGTCAGCAGGGGGTGAAAGACAGAAGAGATTTTGTTGATGACTCAGCAGGGGGTGAAAGACAGAAGAGATTTTGTTGATGACTCAGCAGGGGGTGAAAGACAGAAGAGTCAGCAGGGGGTGAAAGACAGAAGAGATTTTGTTGATGACTCAGCAGGGGGTGAAAGACAGAAGAGATTTTGTTGATGACTCAGCAGGGGTGAAAGACAGAAGAGTCAGCAGGGGGTGAAAGACAGAAGAGATTTTGTTGTTTGTTGATGACTCAGCAGGGGGTGAAAGACAGAAGAGATTTTGTTGATGACTCAGCAGGGGGTGAAAGACAGAAGAGATTTTGTTGATGACTCAGCAGGGGGTGAAAGACAGAAGAGATTTTGTTGATGACTCAGCAGGGGTGAAAGACAGAAGAGTCAGCAGGGGGTGAAAGACAGAAGAGATTTTGTTGATGACTCAGCAGGGGGTGAAAGACAGAAGAGTCAGCAGGGGGTGAAAGACAGAAGAGATTTTGTTGATGACTCAGCAGGGGGTGAAAGACAGAAGAGTCAACAGGGGGTGAAAGACAGAAGAGATTTTGTTGATGACTCAGCAGGGGGTGAAAGACAGAAGAGATTTTGTTGATGACTCAGCAGGGGGTGAAAGACAGAAGAGATTTTGTTGATGACTCAGCAGGGGGTGAAAGACAAGAGATTTTGTTGATGACTCAGCAGGGGGTGAAAGACAGAAGAGTCAGCAGGGGGTGAAAGACAGAAGAGATTTTGTTGATGACTCAGCAGGGGGTGAAAAACAGAAGAGATTTTGTTGATGACATACTCAGCAGGGGGTGAAAAACAGAAGAGATTTTGTTGATGACATACTCATCTGGGGTGAAAGAAAAGATTTTGTTGATGACATACTCAGCAGGGGGTGAAAGAAAAGATTTTGTTGATGACATACTCATCAGGGGGTGAAAGAAAAGATTTTGTTGATGACATACTCATCAGGGGGTGAAAGAAAAGATTTTGTTGATGACATACTCAGCAGGGGGTGAATGATATGAGATTTTGTTGATGACATACTCATCAGGGAGTGAAAGAAAAGATTTTGTTGATGACATACTCATCAGGGGGTGAAAGACAGAAGAGATTTTGTTGATGACATACTCAGCAGGGGGTGAAAGACAGAAGAGATTTTGTTGATGACATACTCATCAGGGGGTGAAAGAAAAGATTTTGTTGATGACATACTCATCAGGGGGTGAAAGAAAAGATTTTGTTGATGACATACTCATCAGGGAGTGAAAGAAAAGATTTTGTTGATGACATACTCAGCAGGTGATGAAAGACTACAATTATCAATCCTGTGCTCTCTGTCCAAGAATCAATTATCAATCATGTGTTTTTAGTCCAACAATCAAATACCAATCATGTGTTCTCTGTCCAAAAATCAAATATCAGTCATATGATCTCTGTCCATCAATCAAATATCATTTCTGTACTTTGTCTCCAATAAAGTGACACAAAGTAAAAGAAATAAACACACATACAATTCTGCAGCAAATGATGACAAACACATTTTTTTAAACTGCTGCAACTATATGTACGTGGTAAACGGTCAAACTAAACTTGATTTGATTGCTGTTTACCAATCATTATATGTACATGCTTGTGTCTCCAAACAAATTTTACAAGATTAACTTCGACAAATTCAATAATAAACTAAGAATATCAACACACAAAATGAAACACTAAGATTCACAAAGTTAAAACAAAATTATTATTTTTAATTAAACAAAAATATTTTTTTTTAACTAGCAAATTGTATATCACATTAAAATGCCTTTAAAATATAATTTTGCTTTTTTACCTGTCCTGCAGAAACATATTTAGAAATCATGATAAAAAATGAGTACTTCTCCACTTGCCAGCATGAAAGTTGGGTCTATGTGAAGATATTAGCTGCTTCTTTGTGTGTGTATGTAAACAGTAGAATTTCGTTATAACACATCCTTTTATAACACATTTTTCTACTTAACAACACTTTTCAAAATTCCCAATTATATTTATTCTTTGTTGTTTATACCATATATAACAAATTTCTTTTATTACATACATATTTTGTTGGTCCGGGCTAAGTTGTTATAACAGGATTTGACTGTGTGTGTATATATATATATATATATATATATGTTGCCGAGGCCTGAAAGGGGAGCAAATAATAGCAACAGTTTACCTTCCATGCATGTTGTAAGAAGCAACTAATGGGGTTATGGGGTGGAGTAGGCTGTCCCATCACATTTAAGGTCAAAGTGACAGACTCAATGCTGAAGTCGGATGTGACACATTCCAGTCTCCAGAGTATATCCTGCTAATTTGAGGGAGTTTGAGAACAAATGCCGAAGAAAAAGAATATTATTCAAACTTTAAGTCAACAATTACAAATGAAAACGTAATTAAAATCAATATTTGTTTATTTTACGGTTTCCCACAGAGAGCAACCGCACAGAGAACTCTGTGACCCCTATTTGGGGATGGGAACCAGAGCTCTGTTGGATTTACTGAGTGAATAACTTGCTATAAACAAAATGTCACATTGATACAAATATCTATAAGAGAATATACACCTAGTTTGAACCAGAAGTCTAACTCTTCGAAGCAACTTTTTCAAATAAATGATAGGTCACACTGCTGATCAACTCAGTTGTCCAAAGTATTGCATGGATGTACTGCTGAGGTCATTCTGGGGTCAGAGACTCCAAAAGTATATATATTTATTGAAGAGTAATGCAGTGGTTGATGGCACAATAAGGTAAAGTTATGTCCCATGGCAGCAACCTGCCATCAGGGATGAAGATAACTCTTCATGTACTAAGCCACAGCAACTATTAGGTGGAGTGGCCAGTTTCCTTCCTTGCTGTCTTTACCTCCCCTAACTCTTGCATCATGCACTCATTTACAGCTGAGTTGCCTGGAGGAGTGGTCATGTCAAGCGAGAAATCACAACCCGGATTTATTTTCCTGGGTATGGTTTAGAACCTGCCATGCTGTAACCCAGTGATAGTAATCAAGCTCACTATCAACTATGCTACCACGCTCCTCACAGTACTGAGAATAAAATAAGGGCATTATACATTTGCTACAGAAAGAAGATGATTATTCTGGAAGTGACATATATGTACAAATAATGATGGAAATAAAATTGACCAGAAGTAAGGGGAGAAAGTATGTCCACTCTGGATAAATCCCACGATCACATACGGTCATCAAAACATCTGACTGCGACTTTTGAGTCTGCATACTCTAGTATGACTGCTGGAGCAGAGAGCATATAACTTATAGGAATGTCCTATTCGTGTGATACTTGTTACTAATCAAGAATCGACTAAAAGATGAATTTAAATATAATCAGGCCAGCCTGTCCAAAAATAATTTTGAGTTATGTCTCTCGCATAATACAGTGGAATCCCTCTATAGCATATCCTTTTATAACATATTATCTTATTTAACAACACTTTTCAAAATCCCCAATTATATTTATCCTATATTCTTTGCATTGTATATAGCAAATGTGTTATTACATTAAATTTTTTTTCAGACCAGATCAAGTTGTTATAACTGGATTCCACTGTATCTTCTAGAGGCAAGTTAAACACATGGAAATGTCAAGATATATGGACTCTGAAGAGGGTCAAAGAAGTAAATTCTCTGAATCTCTAAAATCATAGTAATAAAATACAATAAACAGTATTTTTGTGTTAAATTCAGAACCAAAGTCTATTTGCCAAAAAAATATTAATCATGATACATAACACATTCAGTCATGAAAAAAATAACATTCTCGTCAAATAGCAAGATTAACATGTAGTTCACACAGAAACAAACCAAATAACTAAAAAGTTCAACTAAACGTTTTTTTAAGCATGGTAATGTATGTCTCGATTAAATAGTATATCTCTCTTTCTATTGGAAAGCAGGAAGGCAGAAATGTCTATTTACTAGACTGGTCATGGATGAAATTATCTATGAGAAGAATGAATTTGAGGCTGAAATATCTATTTATGAGAAGAATGAATTTGAGGCTGAAATATCTATTTATGAGAAGAATGAATTTGAGGCTGAAATGTATATTTATGGAGAATGAATTTCAGGCTGAAAGGTATATTTTCTAGAATAATAAGTTTGAGCTTGAAATTCTCTCTGTACCAGAAACACTTAAAACACTTTTCCCTGGCATAGTGGATAATCTGTTTGTCTTGTGCTCATGAGTTCCCAGGTTCAAATCGGCATGTATGTATGTATGTTCACGAGGTGAATTTTTTCAGAGATCTCAGGTGATTATCTTTATGAAGTTACATGATATGAGTGGTACTCTCTGCAGGAGAGGCTGTTTCGTTGAGAGGGGCGGAGTACGTATGCTGAAACTCGAATACAATAAGGTTAATTCTCTACACCTTTAAAAACAATAATCCAGCTGCATAGTGTGGTTACATGTATGGCAAAAACTGCTTTACATCATCATTCTAAAACAACTCCATATATACTTCTTAACATCCTTAACCTTTAGCACCCCACAGATGCTTGGAAACGCCAATGAATATACAAATAAGGGCATAGTGACATCCCAAAATGCCAGTTGCTATGGCCTGTTTCACCAGTACGGAATACACGAAGTTAGGCTCACATGATGTATTATTCACATCATTCGAAGCTAGGAATACATTACAACCCCCAATGTTAATTCTTTGAAAGGGTATGTTGTGAAATGGAGAAGTTATGCTTAGTATTTGACTGCCGGTTTGCTAGAACGACTTCAGTTGTTTTCGGCTACATATTTTTGGATTCTGGTCCAATGATGATTATTTCTTGCGAATTACAGTTGTTTTCAGAGACAATAATATTAACTCATTCATTTCGGAGAATAAAGCAAGACAGTTTATTGCTTTTATATGGGCCTAGCACATTGGATTAATTAGGACTGTGTCCTATTGAAATGTCACTAGGCCTAATATTGAACAGACCAGATTGGGGAGGGGGGGGGGTAGAGGAGGAGAAGAAAGAA
Source organism: Meghimatium bilineatum (assembly GCA_034231615.1). Lineage (NCBI taxonomy): Eukaryota > Metazoa > Mollusca > Gastropoda > Stylommatophora > Philomycidae > Meghimatium > Meghimatium bilineatum. The sequence continues at coordinate 8,085,703 of CM067307.1, forward strand.
ATTTTGTAAGTTTAATTCAGAATTCTAAAGGTTTCAACTGTATAATATTGTATGAAGCCAAGTAACTGTAACAAAAGGACAGTAACTCTAAAAATGTATCATTATATATGAAGACGCCAGTTATATTTTGTTGTAATTAAGATTTTTTTAGCATATTTCTAAGATTATTCTCAAAATTTGGGTAACAATGTAAACCAAGAATTAATTAAATGTAATATTGGCAAATACAATAATTTTTTTTAAATGTGAAAATAAATGCAATGTGTCATTTAAAAAAAATGTTATGGCTCACAGCTTGAGTCCAGGACAGCAAAAACAACAATCAACCAACCTTGAAACATTAAAGGAAACTCCTAGGTTAAAAATTTTTTATTGTTACAATAAATGGGCACTCCCTAATGCAATATTTAGAAAATTAAAATAAAATCTCTGCTAAAGACGAATGTGTTTCTGGCCATTGGCGCAAATAAAACAGAGGCACGCTGCATTTCCATTCTCTGGACTACATCCTGCTGGAAATCTAGTAGGACCATTATCCTGCTACAAGAGAGATCCAGGGAGTTTGAGAATGAATGCTGAAGAAGAAGAAAATAAAATCATAAACTTTCTTGAAAAATCTGATTGAAAGAATAAATTCTCTAAAAATAAAAATTCAAATCACCCACTCTCTTTTCTTGAAGACTAAATTTAAGAGACGAAACTCCTGACATGAAAACCAAACCGCCCACTCCCTAGAAACATTAGAGAAAACCCTTCTGAACAAAGTTGTGCACAAATTAAAAGCCAAACACCCAGAAAAATTCTCTAGAAAAAAAAAGATATATTGAAAGAAGAAACTCTGGAGAAAAAAAACCATTAACACTTTTGACAAAATTGAATTGAGAAATCTATTTCCTGATAACAAAAATTGAACTCACAGAAAGTGAAAAATAATATCCATACTCTTCTGTGTATGTACCATATTCATGTTAACATCCGCTAGTGATAGAGTGTTAGTCGTCATCAAGTAGGACTTCATTACCTGTCTTCCACGTGAGTATTATTTAGATTAGCAGGATGTAGTCCGGAGCAAATATCCAAATCAAATTACATACACCGGTGAAATAATTCGAGATATCATCCACAAATTTCAACCAAATATTTATCTCACACTGTGTATCCATCTTCTTACCTCCTCTCTGATACGTCTATAACTCTATGACACAAATTGAATACAGTAGAATCCCTCCATGCACATACGTTTTTACCAAATGTCACTATTTAACAACTTTTCAAAATCCCTAATTATATTTATTATGTTAGTTGTTCGATCATCGTCATTGCACTCCGGACAAGTCCATAGGTGCTCAGATCTCGCCATTACACGTTGACTGACGGTCCCAGAACGCAGTTGATTGACCATCATTCTTTAAAGAAAGAATTTATTATGTATTTCTATATAATGAATTTCTGTTATTACATAAATGGTAAAATCCCTGTATAGAGTATACTTTTATAACAAATTCTCATATTTAACACTTTCCAAAATCCCCAATTATAATTATTTTTAAATGGTATAAAACGAATTATTACATAAATATTTCATCAGTCCGGATCAAGTTGTTTGAAAGGTATTTGACTTTCCTGTACACATCCAGGCATGGGAATATTAAAGAACTGAGTAAATGATGTAAGAAGAGATTTAGTTAACCAGCATCTCCTTTTAAGATGAGATACCACACATGATTAGAGAGTGACTCACACAAAATTATACACTTTTAAGATGAGAGACCACACATCATTAGGGAGTGACTCACACACAATTATACACTTTTAAGATGAGACCACACATCATTAGGGAGTGACTCACACACAATTATACACTTTTAAGATGAGAGACCACACATTTTAGGGAGTGACTCACACACAATTATACACTTTTAAGATGAGACCACACATCATTAGGGAGTGACTCACACAAAATTATACACTTTTAAGATGAGACACACATCATTAGGGAGTGACTCACACAAAATTATACACTTTTAAGATGAGACCACACATCATTAGGGAGTGACGCACAAAATTATACACTTTTAAGATGAGAGACCACACATCATTAGGGAGTGACACACACAATTATACACTTTTAAGATGAGACCACACATCATTAGGGAGTGACGCACAAAATTATACACTTTTAAGATGAGAGACCACACATCATTAGGGAGTGACTCACACACAATTATACACTTTTAAGATGAGACCACACATCATTAGGGAGTGACTCACACAAAATTATACACTTTTAAGATGAGACCACACATCATTAGGGAGTGACTCACACAAAATTATACACTTTTAAGATGAGACCACACATCATTAGGGAGTGACACACACAAAATTATACACTTTTAAGATGAGACCACACATCATTAGGGAGTGACTCACACACAAAATTATACACTTCAATGATAAAATCTAAGATTGAGAATTCAAAAAATGTCTTCATGTGTCACATCAAGGCTCATATGCACACAAGGTTTTGTAGCTGCCAAAACCGTTATCTAATCCACGCATGCAGGAAGAATGTTAGAGGGGACAATACTGTGTGTTGTTCAGGTAGGAAAATGGAGCATAACATAGCAACGCTGTAACCTGCCATTTTGTCACAGTATACACCTAGGGAGGTCTGAGGGTTGGCTCTCTTATCCCATAGGGGTAAAAGTGACCTAGGAGCCAAGCTGAAGTTGGATGTATCAGGCAGAAAGATATATATATTACAGTCGAGGCACAACACATTCCACTCTCTGGACTTCTTCTTCTTTAGCATTCATTCTCAAACTTCTGCTGGATCTCTCTTGTAGAAGGACAAACAATGTTTCTACTAGACGTCCAACAGGATGTAGGCCAGAGAATGGAAATGCGCTGTGTCGCCGTTTTATTTGCGCCAATGGCCTGACACATCCATCTTAGTCATAACTCTCTGAACTTAATCCTGATAATCTGCAGGAGTTTGAGAATGAACACAGAAGAGGGAATGTAATTAACAACATGTGATCATAATGTGTGTTGCACAATACACTAAAAAAAAACCAACTTTGTGATGATATTGACTCTTCATTGGCGAGAACACAATTGTAAAACTTAAAATTACTGTGGTGTGAAATGTGAAATTGTGTTATGAACCTGCAGCAATGATATTTTATAACTTATAAGCAGAAATTGCGAAAGCATTGCCAAATTATATCAGAAGTTGAACATGTATGAACAGTGGCACTACTAAAATAGTGACAAAATACACCTCCGTTCTGTGGACTACATCTTGTAGGTCAACTGTTTTACTACAAGAAAGATCAAGCGGGAGTTTGAAAACACATGTAAAAAAAAAGTACCAAATTAAACATTGAAACAAAATTATGAAGAGATCAGTAGTACTTCGTGGTTGAGTTGACAAGTCTTCTCGTAATAATACAATATGCTAATTCAACAACAAACTTAGTTTCTATTTTCTATAATAAAACATTCGAACTTCCAAATTATGTTATATCAGGCGAGACATTTAACATTGTCAAAAACAGTCTAACACATAAATATTATATATGTCTTAATGTTATATATTTAAAATGTCGTACAACAGAGTGCAGGTCATAATAACTGATAAAGTTCTCAAACACAACACACATAAATGTATCAATAAAAATTATATGCAGTACAGAAGTTCATGCCCAGTGTATTTATTATAGTGCACATTCTCAAATTCCAGCTGACACTGCAGAAAACAGATGTGTCTGGCCATTGGTCCAATTAAAATGGTTGCTGATCCAGGGCTCATGCCCTTTAACCCACATTAAAATGGTAAAACAACGCAATTTCATTCTCTAGACTACTTCGTGTTGGAAATCTAGACAAGAGAGATCTAGCAGGAGTTTGAGGATGAACACTGAAGAAGACACTCCAGCTGGATATCTTTTGTAGCAGGACAATGGTCCTACTAAACTTCCAGCAGGATGTAGTCAAGAGAATGGAGATGTGGTGTTCATATTATTTATGCAAATTACCCAACACATTAGACTGGCTGTAAGCCCAGCATACCAACCATATACATTTGGGTCATTTAACTACGTAATATCTTCTAAAATGTTTATGTGCACTCGGCTTGTGTGTTGTGAGGGTTCATAAGGGGACCAAAGAATAGCAGCAATAATGTCATGCATGTTGTAACAGGTGATTAAGAAGGTTTGAGGGTGGGTTTTGCCTGTCCTATCCCACAGAAGATCAAAGTGATAGAACGGAGGTTGGTCAGATTTTTATGTTGGACAGTCCTGAAGTGTGTTTAGCTGTTTGGATTCTGAATCCACACGGACACTCATTTATGTATGAAGTCCTTGGTAGAGGTAGCACATGACTCTCCAACAACCTGTTCTTAGGTGAAATAATGTCATCTGCTGATGCTATTAAGATGGTGTAGTGCAGTGGTTTTATCTTCCATTTGTTCCTTCCACTTTGTCACGTACATGTTTTGAATTATGGTTTGTGCTTTTCAGTATGGCTTTGGGTCACTTTGACCCTTTATGGGATTGGACAGCCAACTCCACCCAATAACCTCCTTAGTCGCCTCTTACGACATGCATGGAAGGAAAACAGTGCTGCTATTTTTTGCTCCCCCCTCAGGCCACAGCAAAACGGGTGAAGAGACAAATAATAAGGTTTTTGTGGATGGAGTAACTGTTTGTGTGGGTAAAATACGATCAAATTAGCGCTATATGAAAATTTAAACCCAACTAAAATGTGAAAACTTCATTTGATAAATGATCTAAATTATGAAATAAAATACTAAAAGGATTAGCCCTCACATTACGTAGATCAAAGTGGCCCAAATTTGCCGAAGTCAGATGTATCACAGACCCACAGGCATAAATATCTCAGTAAAGCTGTAAACCACTCCGTTCTCCAGGCTACATCGTGCTCATATGCAGGATTTTGAGACACAACACATTCCGTTCTCCAGGCTACATTGTGCTAATATGCAGAATTTTGAGACACAACACATTCCGTTTTCCAGGCTACATCATGCTAATATGCAGGATTTTGAGACACAACACATTCCGTTCTCTAGGCTACATTGTGCTAATATGCACGAATTTGAGAATGAATGAAGAAGAAAACACACTTGAGGTAAATATTTTCTGTAACACATAATCAAATTCTGTGAGACAATTACTGGTGACAGTGGGCATGAAATTCTGAACAAACTACACCCTCTTTATCTCCACATTTTATGTTCAGAATCACTCTAAGACAAAAGTCATGCGTGCTTGAAATTGTGCGTTGGAAACAACAAAGTCTCAAACAACATTGTTATATATTTTCTCAGAAAATAGTCATACAAACACAAACAAACATATTTCATAGTTTTCAATACTATGCCCTGCCCCGTAGCATCTTTATTTTCTGCCTGAATATATTTGTTTAAAATATCCTTACATTGTCTGAATAAGTTTTGATGGCAAATTTCTAAATAATATATTATTAAAGATGCTACCTAAAATATTTACTCTGTGAAATTGTCACTAAATCGATAGGATGTTATGGCAGCCAAGTTGTAAATTTCAACTCAACACATTCCATTCTCTGGAATTTACCTTGCTGACCAACAAAAGTTTACATTCTCCAAAATGTCTCCATAATCACAGAAGCTGCTCCTGAAATAAGAAAAAAGAACACAAGACTTCATCTCAACTAAGAACATTGACACTAGAGATGATTGAATGAGAATATACCCCAAAGAATGGACACGTCTACAAAGACAAGTTTCTGCAGATGGGACAGTAAAGAATGGCAGAGGTGGCACCTTTATAAGATTCAAAGATGGAAAGACAATATGTATAACTCTTTCAACTTTAGAGCAAAGCAGCTGCACTCCATCCAGCACTCAAAGTCCTTACAGAACCAGAACTGCCAATACCAAAGAAGATAGCTATACTCACAGATTACAGATCCCTACTGGAATCCATCCAGAGCACCAGAAATGAAAGTGCTTTGCACAATATTAGACAAGAGATCAAACATATTAAAAAATCCTCAGCTAACACCCTGCAATGGATACCGTCAAAACTTTCTGATGAAAGATGAGAAATGATAAAGCTGATGCTCTGTCTAAAAACAGTTGTGAAATATAACAACTCAGATACCCACTGTCCTACAGAAACATAAACCACAACACATAGATATCAAAGTGGAAGACAAACCTGATGCAATACATCATCTCAAAGACATTATCAGTCCACAGTTTCACCTTAAAACAGGTCATTACTGTCTGCTGTGCCGTCTTTACCAACTAAGGATCTCATACACAGATGAATGTCCTTGTGGGTCCGGGACCTACACCTCTGAATACATACTTCAGGACTGCCAAACATACAAAGAGCAGAGATGGCGAATCTGGTCAGAGGATACAGATTTGAGGCTAAAGCTACTCTGACCTGGAGAAGACAATGGACTTCTAGTGACAGGATTGAGAATTTAGCATGACCACAGAAGCTGAACAACAAGAAGTACATGAGTTACCTGAACACAAGGACTTATTGCTCTATGTTATTAGTGATGCTACTATTGACACAACAACTAATATTGACACATCTGCTGCTATTGATACATCCGCTACTATTGATACATCCGCTACTATTGACACATCTGCTGCTATTGATACATCCGCTACTATTGATACATCCGCTACTATTGACACATCTGTTGCTATTGATACATCTGCTGCTATTGATACATCCGCTACTATTGATACATCTGCTACTATTGATACATCCGCTACTATTGATACATCCGCTACTATTGATACATCCGCTACTATTGACACAACAACTAATATTGAAACATCTGCTGCTATTGATACATCCGCTACTATTGATACATCCGCTACTATTGACACATCTGTTGCTATTGATACATCTGCTGCTATTGACACAACTACTACTATTGATACATCTGCTGCTATTGATACATCTGTTGCTATTGATACAACTACTACTATTGACACATCTGTTGCTATTGACACATCTGCTGCTATTGATACATCTGTTGCTATTGATACAACTACTACTATTGACACATCTGTTGCTATTGATACATCTGCTGCTATTGACACATCTGTTGCTATTGATACATCCGCTACTATTGATACATCCGCTACTATTGATACATCCGCTACTATTGATACATCCGCTACTATTGATACATCCGCTACTATTGACACAACTACTACTATTGATACATCCGCTACTATTGATACATCCGCTACTATTGACACATCTGTTGCTATTGATACATCTGCTGCTATTGACACAACTACTACTATTGATACAACTACTACTATTGACACATCTGTTGCTATTGATACAACTACTACTATTGACACAACTACTACTATTGATACATCCGCTACTATTGATACATCTGCTACTATTGACACATCTGTTGCTATTGATACATCTGCTGCTATTGATACATCTGTTGTTATTGATACATCTGCTGCTATTGATACATCTGCTACTATTGATACATCTGTTGCTATTGATACAACTACTACTATTGACACATCTGTTGCTATTGATACAACTACTACTATTGACACATCTGTTGCTATTGATACATCCGCTACTATTGATACATCCGCTACTATTTACACATCTGATGCTATTGACACAACTACTACTATTGATACAACTACTACTATTGACACATCTGTTGCTATTGATACATCTGTTGCTATTGATACAACTACTACTATTGACACATCTGCTGCTATTGATACAACTACTACTATTGACACATCTGTTGCTATTGATACATCTGCTACTATTGATACATCTGCTGCTATTGATACATCTGCTGATATTGACACAACTACTACTATTGATACAACTACTACTATTGACACATCTGTTGCTATTGATACATCCGCTACTATTGACACATCTGTTGCTATTGATACATCTGCTACTATTGACACAACTACTACTATTGATACATCCGCTACTATTGACACATCTGTTGCTATTGATACATCTGCTACTATTGACACAACTACTACTATTGATACATCCGCTACTATTGATACATCTGCTGCTATTGACACAACTCCTACTATTGACACAACTACTACTATTGATCCAACTACTACTATTGATACATCTGCTGCTATTGATACATCTGCGGCTATTGACACAACTACTACTATTGATACATCTGCTGCTATTGACACAACTACTACTATTGATACATCCGCTACTATTGACACAACTACTACTATTGATACATCTGCTACTATTGACACATCTGTTGCTATTGATACATCTGCTGCTATTGATACATCTGCTGCTATTGATACATCTGCTGCTATTGATACATCTGTTGCTATTGATACAACTACTACTATTGACACATCTGTTGCTATTGATACAACTACTACTATTGACACATCTGTTGCTATTGATACATCTGCTGCTATTGATACATCTGCTACTATTGATACATCTGTTGCTATTGATACAACTACTACTATTGACACATCTGTTGCTATTGATACAACTACTACTATTGACACATCTGTTGCTATTGATACATCCGCTACTATTGATACATCCGCTACTATTGATACATCCACTACTATTGACACATCTGTTGCTATTGATACATCTGCTGCTATTGACACAACTACTACTATTGATACAACTACTACTATTGACACATCTGTTGCTATTGATACATCTGCTGCTATTGATACAACTACTACTATTGACACATCTGCTGCTATTGATACAACTACTACTATTGACACATCTGTTGCTATTGATACATCTGCTACTATTGATACATCTGCTGCTATTGATACATCTGCTGCTATTGACACAACTACTACTATTGATACAACTACTACTATTGACACATCTGTTGCTATTGATACATCCGCTACTATTGACACATCTGTTGCTATTGATACATCTGCTACTATTGATACATCTGCTACTATTGATACATCCGCTACTATTGACACATCTGTTGCTATTGATACATCTGCTACTATTGACACAACTACTACTATTGATACATCCGCTACTATTGACACATCTGTTGCTATTGATACATCTGCTGCTATTGACACAACTACTACTATTGATCCAACTACTACTATTGATCCAACTACTACTATTGACACATCTGTTGCTATTGATACAACTACTACTATTGACACATCTGTTGCTATTGATACAACTACTACTATTGACACATCTGTTGCTATTGATACATCCGCTACTATTGATACATCCGCTACTATTGACACATCTGTTGCTATTGATACATCTGCTGCTATTGACACAACTACTACTATTGATACAACTACTACTATTGACACATCTGTTGCTATTGATACATCTGCTGCTATTGATACATGTTGCTATTGATACAACTACTACTATTGACACATCTGCTGCTATTGATACAACTACTACTATTGACACATCTGTTGCTATTGATACATCTGCTACTATTGATACATCTGCTGCTATTGATACATCTGCTGCTATTGACACAACTACTACTATTGATACAACTACTACTATTGACACATCTGTTGCTATTGATACATCCGCTACTATTGACACATCTGTTGCTATTGATACATCTGCTACTATTGATACATCTGCTACTATTGACACATCTGTTGCTATTGATACAACTACTACTATTGACACATCTGTTGCTATTGATACATCTGCTACTATTGACACATCTGTTGCTATTGATACATCTGCTGCTATTGACACAACTCCTACTATTGACACAACTACTACTATTGATCCAACTACTACTATTGATACATCTGCTGCTATTGATACATCTGCTGCTATTGACACAACTTCTACTATTGATACATCTGCTGCTATTGACACAACTACTACTATTGATACATCCGCTACTACTATTGATACATCTGCTGCTATTGACACAACTACTACTATTGATCCAACTACTACTATTGATACATCTGCTACTATTGATACATCTGCTGCTATTGACACAACTACTACTATTGATCCAACTACTACTATTGATACATCTGCTACTATTCACACAACTACTACTATTGATACAACTACTACTATTGATACAACTACTACTATTGATACATCTGTTACTATTGATCCAACTACTACTATTGATACATCTACTACTATTGATACATCTACTACTATTGATCCAACTACTACTATTGACACAACTACTACTATTGACACAACTACTATTGATCCAACTACTACTATTGACACAACTACTACTATTGATACATCTACTACTATTGATACATCTACTACTATTGACACAACTACTACTATTGATACATCTACTACTATTGATCCAACTACTACTATTGACACAACTACTACTATTGATACATCTACTACTATTGATCCAACTACTACTATTGACACAACTACTACTATTGATACATCTACTACTATTGACACAACTACTACTATTGATACATCTACTACTATTGATACAACTACTACTATTGATCCAACTACTACTATTGATACATCTGCTACTATTGATACAAACTACTACTATTGATACATCTACTACTATTGATACAAACTACTACTATTGATCTTCTTCAACATTCATTCTCAAACTCCTGCTGGATCTCTCTTGTAGCAGGACCATGATCCATTCTAGATTTCCAGTAGGATGTAGTCCAGAGAATGGAAATGGTCACAGTTTTATTTGCACCAATGGCCCGACACATCCGTCTTCGGCGGGACTATTGATATAACTACTACTACTACTGCTGCTGTTAACATATGGCTATTAGTTATAATCCAACAGCATTATATTCTGGAAAGACCCATAGCTGCAATCAGGAACGGGACAGCTCACTTAAGTCTTCACTCTTAGTTAATAATGCCTGAATTAGATAATACCAGTGTACTACAGCAATCAGTCAAAATCAAATTTCAAGAACAACATGTTTTCACTGAACTAAAAATATGCTAAAACTTCTGAACTAAACAAGTATTCATTCTATAAACTTATTTGTAAACCTTAAGCTCCATGTGGAGCATAAGTCACCAACCTCTACCTCTACCAAAAACCTCTACCATTGTTGTCCTATTTTTTAGCTATTGCTTCTAGCTCTTTCTATGTCTTACCCATCCTTTCTGTATCCATATTTAATTCTTCCAGGTATTTCTCTCTTCCTTTGTCCCTGTAGATTCCAGAATAAATCTTGTCTTATACTGCTTTCTGTTGGTCTTTTTAATTTATGTTCTATCCATTTCCAGTGTCGTTTCTTGCGTTCAATTTCTACTGCTGTTTTTAATTCTGCGCGTAAGTTCCTCATACAATTGGTGATAGTATCTTAACATTTCAAACAATCTACTCTACCAGATATGAATGCTATTATGTCCAAAGAATTATTAAAGGAAATATTTCATGTTATACAAATTTGAAGAAGAATATTCCTTTTTTTTAAAAAAAGAAATAAATGTACAAAATGTTTTAAAAAACCAGTTCCCATTTAATGGCTAATCCATTCTCTCAGGCTTCAATAGAATGCATACACAGCATCCACTAACAAAGAAAATGTATGCAATCTCAAAATTATTTTCCTGTTTAGCAGGGATATCATTTATTTTTTATGTAACTTCAAAGTAAATCTGTAAATAGGAAAGAGCAGGGGTATAAACCTCTCCCTTAGAAAGTCAAAACATGGCTAAGTACTAGGAAGTCAAAGAAACAGTACTGCAGTGGATCCTTGGTTACTGTGGCATACTTGAAAATGAAAAAGTTGATCTCCTGGTAAGGAAAGGGGATCACTAGAACAAATAAAAAATGATATTACGTACTATGAATGTAGTAAGACTATGATAAAAGCAGTATATATGAAAAAAGTGGAAGCAGATGAACCCAACTGCAGAGCCAAATGACCTGTACCATCAAATCTCCAGCAAGGAACAAATTGTCTTCAGACTACGAACTGGCCACAACAAACTGAGAATACATGTGTTCAGAAAGCTGAAAATTGGCAAGAATGATCCCAGAGAAAGCACAACACATTCTTCATGAATGTCAACTTTTATTGGGAGGGCAAAAATATGGTCTACTGAGACAGCACTACTTTCAAACCTGAGGGTTTCATGGATGAAATGAAGCGAATCACACAGTTCATTGAAACTATTAGCACTGTAACCTGATAACTGACTGAAGAAAACGTACTAGGAAGCAGCCAAATAGTGGGTAATTCCTCTGCCCCAATGATTTTCCCCAAAATATGTCATTTAAAATTCTTTTCACATAAGAAAATTACCAGTTTGAATAATTGTAAGATAAAGCCCTGATTTAGAAAGACATATCTACAGCTCTTTTACAGTTATATTTTTTATTCAATACAGCGCAATTGTTTATGAAGTACTAGAATATATTGTTGCCCTTGTTCTCTTTATTCTCAGTTGTTCCTCCTGTTATTTTATGTTTCATTCAAACAACGCATTCCGTTCTCCGGACTACATCCTGCTCGTCTGTAGGAGTTTGAGAACAAACACAGAAGAGGTTTTAAATATTATAAATATTATATAATATATATTAATTAAATAAATAATATTAATTCCTCTGTTTCAATAAATGTGTAGAACCACTATACAGGAAAGTACCCAACAATTAAATATATATGTATATAAGATTAAAAAGTCAGCCAAAATATTGGGAAAAAATTGGATACTTGCTGTACAGACATTCTAATTGATAAAAAATTCCTACTTATTTGCAAAAATATATTCAATAATGAAAGTCATACCATGAAATAAATTATGACCAGCTGAGCTTTTATGCAAGTGAAGACTGAACTCTTCATAACACACACAAACTAACAGCACATTCTGAAAGACTATAATTTAAAGCTACTTCATGTAGCATTTAGTAATTAGTTTATGATTGTTAAACTTACAGAGCTCTTCCAGACAATGTAGAACTTGGAAGTGATACCAGAAGACTTCAAGAAAAGACTTTAAGGACTTAATGGTCTTGCAGCTATGAAAATTATGGCTGCTGCTCAATGTGAACAGAGGCTGCTATTTCTGCGGTATCAAGGATAGGTGGTGGCGGTGGTAGAGTACGCACTAGCGATTCTAACACTGAGTCAGACTCAAACAGAAAGATTGGATAGAATCCAGAATGAGGCAATGCGAATCATTTTGGGATGTACGAGAGATACGTCGGCACGGGCTATGCGATACTTATTGGATTGCCAACTGCAGAGCAAAGAATACAAATCTGCAGGGTGTGGACTACCAACAAATCACCGCTGATAAAGAACATCCTCTACACCTGAAATTCTCAAAGTGAAAGGCAATTGACTTAAGAAAGTCGTGGATGGGGCGCTCAGAAGATATTATCAATCAATATCAATAATACCCATAACTCTTCAGGGTCGTAGGGGTACCACATTGAAAGCTTCAGCACACAGAGTCCTCCAGAGAATTCTATCCTCAGCGATGCGGATGAGTGTGGGAATATCTAGCCCTGTCCATTCCTTGATGTTGTCTGTCCATGTCTTTATTTGCCCTCCTCTGCTTCTTCCACTCTCGACAGTTCCCTGCAGTATTGTTTTTGACAAGGAATCGTGCCTGCATACTTGTCTGAACCATGCTAGTTTTCGTCGTTTCACTATTGAAAGCAATGGCTCCTGAACACCTGCACGCATCTCTACTTTATTTCTTACGTACACATTGGTCTTATGTTCCCTATAGGAAATTCGTAGAATTCTTCTGTAGCATTTATACTCGAAAGCCTGTAATCTTCTCTCCATGTCCGCAGTGAGTGTCCAGCTCTCACAACCATACAACACAACGGAAAGCACCAGCGACCTATACAGTTTGATTTTCACTCCAACACTGATGTTGCTTTTCCAAATCACAGTTAGCCTTGACAAGGACGCTAAAGCCATCTCCAGCCTTATTTTTAGTTCAAGAGGGTGTGAAGATTGGAAGATGTGCTACCTGGTGCGAAAGAGCGGTTTCGTGGGCAAGAAAGAATGATGGTCAATCAACCGTGTACTGTGACCATCAGTCAATGTGTAATGGCGGCTACACTCAAGGAGAGATCTGAACACCTATGGACTTGTCCGGAGTGTAGTGACGATGATCCAATGATTAACTAACTTTAAGGATGCTTCCCTCATACATCTATACAAGAGAAAAATAAATTACCTAGCTTGTGACAACCACTGAGGCATATCCCTACTCTCTATAGCAGACAAGATCCTGGCTATGGTTCTGTTAAACAGACTACAAGCCCATATGAGTCATGTATCCTCTCAGAGCCAATGTGGTTTCAGACAGGGCAGAGGTATAGTTGACATGATATTCACTGCAACACATCTACAGGAAAAGTGTCGTGAAAAGAACATTAGTCTTTACACCCCATTTATCAACCTAAGACATTTGACACTGTAAATCGTGAAGGACTATGGAAGATAATGGCTAAATTAAGATGTCCCGAAAAATTCTCCATCATGGTTAATCAGTTCCATGATGGTATGATAGCCTGTGTGCAAGATGGCGGCGCACACTCAAATCCGCTTTCAGTAACTAACGTTGTCAAACAGGGTTACGTCCTGGTTCTGATGCTCTTCGGCATTGTGTTCTCTGCCATGTTAAATGATGCCTTCTGGAATAACAGTGCAGGAATTTGCTTTCGCTATCGAGCTGATGGAGGGATATTCAATCTTTGTAGATTGAAGGCCAAGACCAAAACTAAGACAGACATTGTTCGCAACCTGTTCGCAGCCGACAATTTTGCAATAAACGCTACCAGTCTGAAAGACAATTTTCTTTGGCCTGTGATGCGCTCGCTCTCACCATCAGTACCGCAAAAAGATTAGTAATGTATCAACCACTGCCAGGTGTCCCCTACACTGAACCAGTAATCACAGTAAAGGGAAAAAAATCTCAACACTGCCAATAAGTTTGTATATCTTGGCAGCACCCTATCACAAATTATGACAACTGATGAGGATGCTGCCCTGCGTATTGCTCGCGCCAGTGCGGCATTCGGGAACCTTCGTGTCAACATATGGATCAGGTGTAGTCTTAGTTTGATGTGTACCGCGCAGTGGTTCTACCAACACTGCTTTATGCTGCGTTATCCTCGACTGTCTATGCAGACACGCTCGACAGCTTAATTCTTTCCACCTTCGGTGCCTAAGAAACCTCATGGGAGTATGTTGGCAGAATCGAGTACCAGACATGGAAATCCTTTAAAAGTCCTGTATAAAAAGCATCCATGCCCTTCTGACTAGTTCCCAACTCCACTGGACTGGCCACATTGTCCGTATGCTAGACTAGTGCCCTCCAAAGAGATTATTCTATGGGGAGCTGTGCGATGGTAAATATTCAAGCGGAGAGCAGACAAAGCAATTGAAGGATCACATAAAAAACTCAAGAACTGCAACATCGATCCTAGCTCCTGGGAGACTACAGACCCAGATCACTGCTGGCACCGCTAAATTTGAAAAAGAAAGAATACTGCGGACAATTTAGAAGCAGTAGGAAAAATCCAAAAACTCCCCTACCCCGAACCCTCTAAACTTCTGAATGCACTGCAATAGAACTTTCCTGGCATGAATCTAACTCATCAGGCATCTACAAACTCATCCCATTTATTACGCCCGTGTGTTGCCGGGCCAGAAAGGGGAGCAAAGAATAGCAACACTGTTTACCTTCCACGCATGTCGTAAAAGGTGACTAAGGAGGTTATGGGGTGGAGTTGGCTGTCCCATCCCATATAGGGTCACTGACCCAAAGCCATGCTGAAGTTGGATGTGTCAGGCCAAAATGCGCAGATATCGCAGCAATGCCACATAAACCATGACACAATGCATTCCGTTCTCCGGACTACATCCTGATAATCTGCAGGAGTTTGAGAACGAACGCAGAAGATCCCATTTATTGTTTTTCATGCCATGCTCATCTTCGCTTGCGAAGGAGGAACATCATCATCAGTAATTAGTAGGGATGATTAAATGCCACTACAAATGACGCATTGTATTTTAATTAACTAATAATTCTTGTTTCCCAAAATTATTGTGAAAGTTCCTGTTTAATATAAGTATGCTTAGCTCAGTCACCCGACAGCAGGACTGTCATAAGAAAAGCAAGTGTCAAATCCAAGTAGGGTCATTCTCCATTCAATACGACTGTACAAATGCTCATGCAGTTGGGGGAAGTTAAACAGTGAGCAAGAGCATCCCCCCCTCCCCCAACTTAAAATAAAGATGATGCCTAACATGTTTGGTAAAATATACCTCACATTTCTATGATTTCTGCAGCTGTTTTAAAAAAATATTTTTCTACCTCTGCAAAAACTTTACGCCATTTTATTTTCTTGTAGTTTTTCCTTTCCTTCATTTATTTTTATAGTTGTTTTATACTTTACTTCTGCATGTGAAGTGTGCTCTATATTTTGTGCTTTACTTCTGCATATGTAGTGTGCTCTGTATTTTGTGCTTTACCTCTGCATGTATAGTGTGCTCTCTATTAGTGCCAATTTTTTGACTGCGTACTATATTTTTTTCTGCCTTTGTACTTTTATTTGTTAGTAGCTTCTTCTTCACTGTAGGCAGATGTGCATATAACATAGGCAATAACAAATTATATTCATAGGAGTAAGTTTCCCAAAACTTGACAATTATGACACGAGTGAAGATCATAACAAATACATTTTCAAAAACAGATTTCCTACAAAAAAGACAAATTACATAACAAAAAATTCATAAATATATATTTTTTAAACACATAAATTTATGATCATAAATATATTTAAACAGACATAAATTTTTAACAAAACGTATATTTAAACATACATACACATTAATAATCATTCATGTATGTATATAAACATACATATATTTAAACAGACATACAAATTTATACATACATTTAAACTTAAAACTTTCATTACTGCATGTTTTCCTGTGAAGGAGTGCATGGAGGTTTTCTATGGGCTGTGGAAATAAAGGCCATTTGCCATGACAGACACCGCAACATGTACAGGAAGAATTTTGATTGTACATCCGAAAGAAAAAAATCCTGTCCCAACCATGGATTGAACCCGGGACCTCAAGGATCTGAGAACGGCATTCTAACTATACTGCCATGCGCTCCTAATATACAAATTTATAACCATACATATATTAAAACATACATGCAAATTTACAACCATATATATTCATTTAAACAGACACACACACACACACAAAGTTATAACTATAGATATATTTCAACAGACACACACATATATTTATAATAATACATATATTTAAACAAACACATATTTATAACCATACATATATTTCAACAGACACACACATATTTATAATCAAACATATATTTATCATTATACATATATAACTTCTCTATCAGAATTGATTTTCAGTAGCAAGCAGTTTATGCCTCATATTTTATAAACATTTATACTTACATACAAATAAATTTTTTACAATTATAAATTTATTCCTAAAATCGGGTCCCGAAAGTCATACTTTTTAACATACTCATTTCCTAGTGTTCATACTTTATATTCGCATATTAGTTTTTAATACAACATTGACAAGACATTAAAGATAGATTCATCAAGTACACTTTGAGTATGTCAAAACTTGAAACATCTAAAAAATTATGTAACTGAGTTTATGTATGGTACGAGATTACCAGCTGGAAAGCACAACATTTGATACAATCCTAGAAGATATAAAGAGATACTATCCCCCTGAGTAGTGAGCACAATACTAAATGTCACGAAGACACCTCCACTACAAACCGAACATTCCCAAGCAAACACCACTAAACCTAACTTCCACTCCCCAGACAACACCCCTCCCCTAAACAGAAACATGTAATGCACATGAACAGTCTGAGAAGTGTCCACTGCCTGCTGCTATAGCTTTCCAGCGCATGTTGTCCTCCCTTACTTTGACCTATAGGCTATATTATATTTTTATATTAACCCTTTCTTCCCTACCTGCTCCCCAATATATATTCTCCGTACCAGCCACCAATACACATGGGGCACTAAACTGCTATCCACCATGGTTGTCTTACGAATAGACATGTTAAATTTAACGCTGACATGATTACTGGTAATGATGGCTGCCAGTGTATTTTTTCGTATGTTTCTAACAGCTGTCATATAGGAGCTGTAGGTTATCGAATATGACCTTCCCGTGTCATCATATCTTGGTAAGAATGGACCTACTTTTTATTCAGATGATGTTGATAGGCAATATTTAAAATGAAATTTTAGAAAACGTGAAAGAATCACATGTTGATGAGTAATTACTTCAGTATTTAGTAGTCAAAATAACAACCATCATCAATATTTAGTGTAGGTCTAGTGATGACGTCGCCCCGCTCCACACACCAAAGACCTAGTAATGATTGAAAATATTATCTATGTCAATTTCACGAGAAATCTGGTCCTGAAAACGCCTCATCCAGATTACTCTGCCAAGGCCTATCTTTCACTATTTCTAAGTGAGTCGATCTTTGAAGTAGATGCAAAAGAAACCAATGTGTGTGTGCGTGTGTGTGCAAGTTTGTTGGTAAAACGAGATCCATTTTGATGGAAACCTGTTTGACCAGATATATAGGGCTACCTTTATGTGAACTAGACTTATATGTTTGGAATAGTTAAGTTACAGAATGATGTCTACTGGTGAACTGCTTTTCATTTGAACATTTATCAACAAATATTTTGTATTTTGACACAGGTGGTCAACCAGAAACTGGTGCTCATTTTTTCCTCTCCCATGTTACATGACCAGTAAACTAGTCTTACATCACATTCACAAAGAAGTCTTATAACGTATTCACAAAGATGTCTTATATCATATTCACAAAGATATGTTCACAGATACGTACTTCTTCCATTTATCTGTTAATTGGACTTTGTATCATAAAAATTGTATTTTATATTAATTTTCTTGCACAATCACCTCTTATTTTTGCGGAGTTATTCCCCTTGCCCTAGGAATGAAGTCTGGAGTTTTTCCTGATTGGCCGGGATTGAAAGGGTTAAAATTAATTTTTCATAAACATTACATACATATATACATAAAAGTTTCATCACACCTACATGGTGCCAAGGCCTGAAAGGGGAGCAAACAAAAAATAACACTATTTACCTTCTATCCATGTTGTAAGAGACAAATAAGAAGGGCAAGGGGGCTATATAGGCCTTCCCATCCTATATAGGTTCAAACTGACCCAGACGTCATGCTGCAGTTAGATGTGTCAGGCAAAATTGTGCAGATATCACAGCAAAGCTGTAAACCATGACAACATTCCGCTATCCAGACTACATCCTGCTAATCTGCAGGAGTTTAAGAACGAATGTAGAAGAAGAAGCAGTTCCGGTCAAATAGAGGGACACAGTATAATATTAAACAATTAGGAATGAACCGAAATGATGAAAACTTATCAACATCATACAAATAACAAAACAGAAATACAAAACAGACACAAACAAAATACATGTAACCGCTGCATTTATAATTGAACATTCAACAAGACTATACCATAAATACATCTAGAGACATGGGCACTGCTGTATACATGAAAGGGAAATGTGGAAAATATAATTTCTCAAATCACAAATGTAGAAATAGAAATTTGATTTAAAATAACATGAATAGAAATTTTTTTATGAGAAATGCATCGTCGTATGACATCAAGTTGACATAACAATCTGCAATAAAACACAATCATATTGACATATTAATCATGATAAACAAAACGACGGAAAAGAAAAATCGCGGAAAGAAAAAAAGTCATGAAATAAAAAATATCTTGATAAAACAATTGTGGAAATTGGGAACATGTTTCATCTAATGAATAAAATTGCATACAATAAATATGAGATGCTGAGTGCATTCTTTAGTGTGGGCATGGAACTTAAATCTGCTCATACACTAACTATGCTAGGGTCTAGCAAATACAAGGATACCAGTAAATACATGTGCAATCCTATCAAACAACCAATGTACAGTCAAAGTAAACATCAAATCAAATCCTGGCAAGTTCATGTACAATTCTAACGTGCCAATGAACGCTACTAGCAAACATGAAATCCTAGCAAGTCAAGTAAACAAGCAAACAAACACTCCTTGAAAATACCAAATCAAATCATAGCAAATCCATTTGCAGTATTATGGACTCCTAATGCCCATGTGAAATTCTACCATAGCCTAAACAAACAGATATACAATCTTAGAAAATAGCCACTTACAGTACAATCCTATAATTCCCATACAATTCTAGTAAATCTTAAAATCCAACAACAGTATTAATCAAATCCTAGGAAACCCTAATACAATATTACCACCTTAGAAAATCTACACACAATCATAATGAATACTAGAAAAAATCCTACTGTAATTCTATAAACCCAAATACATTCCTACAAAATTCTATCAAATCCAGTTATAATCTTAGTAAATTCTAAACCCAAGTATAATCCTAGTAAACATACAAACAAAATTCTAACAAATCCTAGTACATTAACGTACCCCAGTATAATTTCATTACATTCTAATGCACCCAAATATAATCCTAGTAAATTCTTACAATCCCAATAATAATCTTAGTAAATTCCAACAAATTTAAGAATAATTCTAGGAAATTCTAAGACACCTGAGAAATTTAACAAATCCAAGAGTAATCCTTCTACATTCACAAGAATAATCCTTCTACATTCACAAGAGTAATCCTTCTACATTCACAAGAATAATCCTAATAAATTATAACACACCCAAGTTTAATCAAAGTAAATTTTAAAAAGTGATTAATTTCCTTGTGTAAAGTTCTACAAAGAATTTTGAAATGTAATGGAAAGAGATAGAAGAATCAAGAAGTATATGGTTTTTTCCTGACCATATATAAAGCCATAAAGCATACAAAATTAGTATTGGAAGGCATAGTTGAAGTAAAAAGGAATGACCAATATGACAAAAAGTAAGACACATGATAAAGCTGTTTGAACACATCCGTTGCTACAGTAAGTAACCTCGCCAATAGATCATGCATAAAGGATTTGTTATAGAAAGGATGTCGTCGGAATGAGCATAGTTCTACAAACATTTCTATTTGCTAATCAGGAATTAACATCTTGTTAGTTTCCTACAAACATTAACCACATTAGATGTTATTCTTATTTAGGAGCTATAGGTGTTAAACTTTTTGGTCATTCCGGAGAATGGAATTGTAATGGTTTACAGCTCGGCTGAAATATCTACGCCTTTCAGCCCAACACATCCGGCTTTAGCATGACTTCTCTGTCACTATGGCCCAATTTCGGTATGAGATAACCAACCCCATCCCAAAAACCTCCCTAAGTCACCACTTAGGTGTTGGGGCCTACAACATACTGGCACGCCCTGCAGAAATTGACAGGAATACAACTATAATAATAAATTAAGAGAAAAAACTAGCCTGGTACTTGTACACTTTTTGAGAGAGAGTGAAATATTTCTTTTTTTGTTAGATTTTATATTCATCTGCATTGTTTTTTTCAATCCTCATATGTAATGACTAAGACAGAACTGGTGTCCAGTAATACAAGGAAGTTGAGAGGGCAGAACTACTGCTGTCCAGTAATACAAGGAAGTTGAGAGGGCAGAACTACTGCTGTCCAGTAATACAAGGAAGTTGAGAGGGCAGAACTACTGCTGTCCAGTAATACAAGGAAGTTGAGAGGGCAGAACTACTGCTGTCCAGTAATACAAGGAAGTTGAGAGGGCAGAACTACTGCTGTCCAGTAATACAAGGAAGTTGAGAGGGCAGAACTACTGCTGTCCAGTAATACAAGGAAGTTGAGAGGGCAGAACTACTGCTGTCCAGTAATACAAGGAAGTTGAGAGGGCAGAACTACTGCTGTCCAGTAATACAAGGAAGTTGAGAGGGCAGAACTACTGCTGTCCAGTAATACAAGGAAGTTGAGAGGGCAGAACTACTGCTGTCCAGTAATACAAGGAAGTTGAGAGGGCAGAACTACTGCTGTCCAGTAATACAAGGAAGTTGAGAGGGCAGAACTACTGCTGTCCAGTAATACAAGGAAGATGAGAGGGCAGAACTACTGCTGTCCAGTAATACAAGGAAGTTGACAGAGGAAGAAGAAGAGGCGTTCAAAAATAATTTTGGATTGATAGCATCAAGGAATGGCTTGGCATGATTTTTTTCTACTCGTCTGAATGCCTGAGTTGTTTGTGCTCATGTCTTAAATGTGACACCTCACGACGCTAGCACAGTGTTTCCCAACTTTTTTTTGACTTGGCCCCCTTTTGGCACAAATTTTCCTCCTCTGCCCCCTGATTCCTAAAAAAAGGTTGTTCCTTTCTTTGACTTGCTTTTTATACTTTACCTAAATAAGTCATGTTGTTTATAGTCTAAACTTCAGTATCAAGTCTCCTTGTTTAGTGATATACAGTTAATTTCATTTCTTCAGTATTGTCCATGTCTGACATTGATAACACAGGGTTGGTATAAATATTGCATTTATGATTTGCCACCTGGTTTTCATTGGAATTGATGTTTCAAAATTGAGGTAAGTTGCTAATTCTTGAATTGTCTCCCCTAAAAATTGAATTACCTCCAAGATGCAAAATTGAATCCTCTGCTCTGTAGGAACTAAATTATTATATCTGCATTGAATGCTGCATTATCTATCTGTATGCTGTGTCCCTTTGGTGCCTCATGGCCTTAAGGGTAGAAAAGTTCACTGGCGATGGCCTCCTTGTGTGCTGTTTGTAGACCTGTTAACGTAGCCTCTTTGATTTCTGTGATCCATCTTTTAGATGGTCTGTCTCTGGCTTTATAGCCGTGTTATCTATGTGTCATGGCATGCTGCTGAACTTCATTATTTTAAATTCAAATTTCCCTTCATTACATTTGATGCTGTATTTTCCAGATAACAATTGGTACTGACTTGAAGAACAATTCAGAATCATTGCTGAAACTCGGCTGTGTTACTGGGAACTAAAAGAGGAGCAAAGAATAGAAAAACTTTTTTTCTTCCCATGCATATTATAAGAGACAACTATGGAGGACATGGGGTTGAGTTGGCTGTCCCATCCCATACACAGTCAAAGTAATCAAGAAGACATGCTGAAGTCAGAAGTGTAAGAATGAAAAGTTCAGATATCACAACTAAACTACAAACTATGACACAATTTATTCTGTTCCCAACTATTTCCTACTTATCTGCAGGAATTTGAGAAGATTTATGAATCTATTGTAAATTGAAAAGTGACTGTACACTTATCTATATACGCTGATTGCAAAGGCTTGATTCTAACAAATGTTACATCTTTATTTCTCTTTATTTGCCTATATACATTTAAATTTGCCCACAAAATCACGGCCCTTTACTAAATACATTTTTATACCTACTTTCTTGAAATCTTCATGTTTTCTCCATTGCATAGTAAGTAGAAGCAACGTTTCCCATATACACCAAATGCATATTGAGGAATATGATGTTAAAACCATATTTTTCATTTACCAATGCAATATCAATGGATGATGTGGTTAGCACCACACCCAATGTCTGTACCTTCCCCAGAAAATCTGGTACCCATTTCCTTAGTGTGGGTTGATCTAGGAGTTTTTTAATATTTCTAGTTGAACTGGAATTGAACCTTTGATCACCTGGCTAGGACGCCAGTGCACTAATCACCAGTATGTAGTATATAGAATCAATTCTAACTATAATCCGACGACCTAAATATTCTAGTAATTGAAGCATAGCCTGTCAAAAGACATTGCATTTGAACTACTTCTGAATTTTTAAGGAAGATACTATTCATCTAGTATGATACAGTCAGTGCAATGTAAATGTCACGACTTTAGCTGTAATCAAACTATGATCTAGTCAAGATGGTCAGACTGCCTCTCTATGTCCTCTGCCATGCAACTACCTATTTTGGGAAATTACTACAATAAAGTTGGATTGTATTATATTTCATTTCTAGAACAAATCACAGGCCAGGGTCATCTCTATAACATTTTGGAGTCCTGGGTCATTTCAAGAATATAGTTTAGTCCCGGGTCATTTTTAGAACATCCCAGCATAGGGTCATTGATAGAAGACATCGCAGGTCAGGATCACTTCTAGAACATCAATAAAGGAAGGATTATCGACACAATGTTGAAGCTGAATAGTTTCATTTATACACATAACAACAATACTAGATGTCAACATAAAAACCAAGTAAACTCACGTGCACAAAAATGTATACAGTGGTGTATTTAACAAACACAAAAACAGCAGTCCTTCCTGGCTGACCAATGGAGGTGGAAATTCTATCACAGGTGCTTGGCGTAGATATAGTATTGTCTTTAGCACTTCGAAAGGTCATTACCAGGGGGCGTGCCATCATTGGGATTTCCTGGAGGACATCTTTCGTTGACGGCTCCTAGCAGGGAACAATGACATGATTTTAAAAAAAGGTTATATTAGACATGGTTACGTCATGTTGACAGTAGGATTTTTGTTTTCCTTTAACTCTTAAACTTAACTCTGTGTCTTCAGCAGGCATGTTTCATTACAGCAGAGATCATAGGTTGCCAACCTGTCCTTGTGCTAGGCGGTGTCTTCAACAGGCATGTTTCATTACAGCAGAGATCATAGGTTGCCAACCTGTCCTTGTGCTAGGCGGTGTCTTCAACAGGCATGTTTCATTACAGCAGAGATCATAGGTTGCCAACCTGTCCTTGTGCTAGGCGGTGTCTTCAACAGGCATGTTTCATTACAGCAGAGATCATAGGTTGCCAACCTGTCCTTGTGCTAGGCGGTGTCTTCAGCAGGCATGTTTCATTACAGCATAGCTCATAGGTTGCCAAACGGTCCTTGTGCTAGGTCTTCAGGTGCCAGGTTTCATTACAGCATAGATCATAGGTTGCCAACCTGGTCTGGTTTTCTTCTTTTGCATTCATTCTCAAAACCTCCTGCAAATTAGCAGAATGTAGTCTGGAGAGTGGAAAGTGATGTTTCATGGTTTACAGTTTTGCTGCTTTTGGCATGCCTTCTGGGTTACTTTGACCCTGTATGGGACAGCTAACTCCTCTCTCAAAACCCCCTAATCACCTCTTACAACTTGCATGACAGGTAAATATCACTATGCTTTGCTCCCCTCTCGAGACTGGGCAACACACGGGTGTGGTCTGGGTTTGTAATTTTACACACAAGCTAAGGATAAGGACACTTGACTAGCGTATTATTATCATTCTTTTGCGTTCGTTCTCAAACTCCTGCAGATTTGCAAGATGTAGTCCACAGAAAGAAATGCATTCTTTAATAGTTTACAGCTTTTCTGCAATAAATGCACCTCTTTGCCCAACACATGGCTTCTGGGTATAGGTTACCATATATGGTATGGAAAAGATAACTCCACCCAAAAACCTCTAGTTTCCTAGTGACATGCATGAAATGTAAACAATGTTGCTATTCTTTACTTCCCATTCAAGCCTCAACAACACCCTGGCAATTATTATTATTTTAGCATCATCACTCTGTGTATTACTACATGTTAAACACAGTGAATCTGATATTTTTCAACAAGCATTTCTAGCAGATTAACCTTATCTAATAACTGACTGGAGGTCACAAAAATATCTACTTGAGGCCACAAATCATTATGAAAGATGAAATACCTGGCTTCAGACCTGGAGCAGGTGTACTCAAACCACATGACATGAGGAATCAACGTTGAGTCTCGTAACATCAAAATCTCGCCAACAGGACTAAATAAAAAGGGAAGAAAAAAGTCTCATCAAATCAGAGAATATTTGAAATCTTCCAGAATATTCTGGAAAACATGCACAACAATAGTTTAATGTTACAATAATTAGTACTAATTGTATGTTATTGGATATCTTCTTCTTCTTTCTCAAACTCCTGCAGAGTTTTTTTAGAATTAGCAGAATGTAGCTCGGAGAACGGAATGCATTGTGTCATGCTTTATGGTTTAGCTGCGATATCTGTGCCTTTCAGCCTGACACATCCAACCTCAGCATGGCTTATGGGTCACTTTAATCCTCTATGGGATGGAACAGCCTGCTTCATTCCGAACTATCTTAGTGGTCTCCTACGACGTGCGTAGCAGGTAACAGTGTTGTTGTTCTTTGCTCCCCACTCAGTCCCTGGCAACACATAGACGGATAAGCGATATCAAAGCATGGTAAAGACATCAGAAATGACCGGGTTACAATCTTCCAACTTAGAACTGGACATTTGCCGGTGTTGCCGAGCCTGAAAGGAGGTACGGAGTTCGCTGTCCCAAACTATAGAGGTTTAAAATGACTCATAGGCCATGATTAAGTTGGATTTGCCATAAAGCACAAATATCACAGCAAAGTTGTATACTGAGACACATGTTCCGTTTTCTAGGTTACATTGCGTTAATATGCAGGAGTTTAACCTTTAGGGCTCTGGATTAAATTAAGAAATTTCTCCCCTGGGCCTGGATTCTTTTTGGAAAATTTGCGTTATTGATGGTGTTTTGAAAACGCAATAACTTTTTTGTTTTAGAAGATATTTAAATAATTTTTGCACATGTAAATAAAGGAGTGAATAGTGAATATAATCGTGCTTTTGTTGTTGTATGTGTGATATGACAGTTGTGAAGTTGAAAATTCTGGGGGAAAACGGAAAACGCCATTTTCAAAATCGCAAATATATTTTCTTGACGACCCTAATACATGAGCAATGTGTGGCAACATTGATAAAATCCTCATAAATACATATACTTATTGTATATGTATTGTTTTATATCCAAACTAATATAATATGAACTAAAAAAACTAATAAAAAGTGAATAAATTGCATATAATGTCCGTCCGGTCAACACTAGGTATATGCCGACACGCAACGTAATTATTGTCCATGCACACGTGGCACCCCTGATACATATTATTTTTGTGTTTTTGAATGAATACACACACATTCTTATCAAATAACAACATATTAAACACAAAAAACAACAATTAGAACATGTAGTCACGATCACTTACCCATGCCACGCGGTACTCAATTTGATAGTAAAATACGGCCGAAATTGGCTAAAGTCCTCTAGAAATACATTGACAAATTCAACCGGTTTTCTCTCTCTTACAATCGTAATGAGTAAAGGAATTTGACCTTTAAACTGTGACGTATTCCTAGCTTCGTTTGGCGGGCTTTATACGTCATCTGTTCATTACTTCGTGAAGTTCCGTACTCGATATCGTATGGTGAGTGACCTCGCCCGCAGGCACAATGGGGCGTGTCCTCGCCCGCAAAGTCGTAAAGGTTAAGAGCGAACGCAGAAGAAGAAGAATATAAGATATAATCATAGGGACCAAACTCGAAATAAAGGAATGACGAAAATGGATGGGCTGGACCCTGGACGTCCTGACCACAAGTAACCAACCGGGGTGCAAATAATCACAAATCTACTGTGGAACTTGCAGCACAACGTACTTCATGATCCCCGGTGGAAATCACAAGAAATATTCGTTGTGGTTACATGAGAACGCTGAAGAAGAAGATATAATCACAAAATCTTAATGCAGCAAATGGGATTTGAACCAGGTATACCAAGATGACACCTACTCTCCTTGCAACTTGAGTCAACACTTTTCCATATTCGACTACAACAATCTCTAAAAGAAGATGTGATTTTAGTCTCGACTTTCAACGTATATATTCTCAAGCTACTATGAATATGGACCAGTCGATAAGACACACAGACAACAACAACACACACATGCCTCACATGTGTGTAAATTTCCCTTCAATCACAAACATTTAAAATTAGTTTATGCCATTAGACCTCAGTACTACAAGGACCAAAAAGGCCTACTTGTAAATATAAATAACACAATCATAAAACAAGGTTGTTTCGGATGTGACTTGAGTAAATAAATAATATTCTTCTTTTTTTTTCAGCGTTCATTCTCAAACTCCCACGGGATCTCTCTTGTAGAAGGACACTGGCCATACCAGATTTCCAGCAGAATGTAGTCCAGAGAATGGAATGCGTTGTGTTGTCATTTTATTTGCGCCAATGGCCAGACACATTCGTCTTCTGCTGTGAATAATATAATATAGATGTTTCAAGGATCTATAAGATATGACATACCATTTACAAGTCATGGATCTTACATTTATCTGCATCTTCTTCTGCTTTCTTCTTCTTCTGCGATCAGTTTGCTCATAAGTCTATACAGGAAGGTGGGCCGCCTCCATGAATTCAGTCGTTAGTAGGAGGTCCTCACGGTTGCCCCACAGCTTCACCTTCAGATCGGTCTCTTGGGGCCATATTTTGGTTCTCACGTCATCAAAGAGTGGGCATGTCTGCAGAATATGTTCTGGAGTCTGGGGACCCTTTTGACATGGGCATAGGCTTCTGCTTTCATTCTCAAACTCCTGCTGGATCTCTCTTATAGCAGAACAATGGTCCTACTAGATTTCCAACAGGAAATGCATTGTATCGCCGTTTTATTTTCGCCAATGGCCAGACACATCCATCTTCGACAGTAGATATTACATCTCCCGTGTGTTTCGGGGACCGAAAGGGGAGCAAAGAATGTGTTTACTTTCCATGCATGTTGTACAAGGCGACTAAGGAGGTTATGGGATGGAGTTGGCTGTCCCATCCAATATAGGGTCAGTGACCAAAAGCCATGCTGAAGTCGGATGTGTCAAGCCGAAAGGCGCAGATATCACAGCAATGCTGTAAACCATGACACAACGCATTCCATTCTCCGGACTACATCCTGCTAATCTGCAGGAGTTTGAGAACGAACGCAGAAGAAGATATTACATTTATAAGGGAATAAGCTACTAAATGATATCTATAAGATATTGACATACTATTTATAATTAGATATTACATTTACAAGTCATAGATATTATATTTACAAGTCATAGATATTACATTTATAAGCCACCTACCTGTTGGCGATAAATGGGAAGAAAGGTGTCAATACAAAATGGACAGTGCCAAACCACAAGACACCCAACACACAACCTAGAAGTCCTCCAAATAACACCTGACTAATTGTATGATATCTCAGGTATATCCTGTTGAGACACAAATCACATTTTATGCACAGACTGTGTTAAGACATCCTAAACCAGAAGTGTCTTGAACTTTAAGTGAAACTTGTATTGAATAATAACATTAATATCTTACATCTGTTAAGTATTTAACAGTTCATTTAAAATACAGGGTGTCCAGAAAGTTTCAGTGCAGTTACTTCTACTTCTTCAACGTTCATTCTCAAACTCCCGCTGGATCCATCTTGTAGCAGAACAATAGTCCTACTAGATTTCTAGCAGAATATCGTCCAGAGAATGGAAATGCATTGTCACAATTTTATTTGCGCCTGTTTCCTGACACATATGTGTTCAGCGGGTGCAGCTACTTCACAAACAGAACATCACAATTATCATGATCTCATTGAAAAAAATTAGTAATGACATTTGTCCACAATGTTACTGCACAATTTTGCTATTAATTGGGTAATATATATTGTAACGTGATAAATTATTTGTCACAAAAGATGTTGGAACTATCCACCATGGGCATCAAGACACGTCTGGACATGCCTCTTCATATTATTGAAGACCGTGTGAAAGATGAGAGATGCTATTTATTGAATGTGAGTAGTAACTGTTGTCTGCAG
Source organism: Meghimatium bilineatum (assembly GCA_034231615.1). NCBI lineage: Eukaryota > Metazoa > Mollusca > Gastropoda > Stylommatophora > Philomycidae > Meghimatium > Meghimatium bilineatum. The sequence goes on from CM067307.1 coordinate 8,115,477, forward strand.
CTCAATAAGTGTGTGAGGATTGTTGTGATCAACATTTTCTTTCGGTGCACTCCTTAGATTAAAGTCATGTGAAGTAAGGTCAGAAGATTAAGCAGGTCAAATTTAAGAACAACATCCTCTGTGTAATTACTGCCATAACAAAATACATACTCAACCAGAAAAGCCTAATTGTGAAAAATATTTTTCTTCACCGTTCATCCTCAAACTCCCACTGGATCTCTCTTGTAGCAGGACAATGGTCCTACTAGATTTCCAGCAGGATGTAGTCCAGAGAATAGAAATGTGTTGTATCACAATTTTATATGTGCAGATGGCTTGACAATTCTGATTTTGGTGTGGTGAAGTATTAAACACCAATACATTACAAGTTAATAATACAAGTGAATATTTTCCCCGGTTATTACCTACTCCATGACACTAAGATTGCAGACAAGACACTCAGCACAGAACATACACACTTCCAAAGATCATCCACCACAGACTGGTTTCTGTACAACCTGAAACAGTCAACAGACAAGTCATATGACAATGATGCAGCATTGTTCTTTTTTGAAAATTTGTGTGAAAAATAGGACATCAGCAAACTCATCCCCATGCTACCATTACCTAATCTTTCTAATTCTATCCATAATTCTTTATTTATCTATACTTCCCTTCACATCATTACCTGGTCTTTCTAATTCTTTCCATGCCTCATCTATACTTCCCATACCATACCTTTCTATGGTTGGTTGGTTGGTTGCTGATCCAGCGGTTCATGGCCTCATGCCCTTTGACCCAATGCCATTGTATGATATATGCATGTGTTTCTGAGCTGTTGTTTTGTTCCATTTATCTGGCCCTGGAGGGAGAAACATTTCCCTGACATCATCCAGCGCTGGGCATTCAAAAATGTGATGGTCAACAGTTTCATAGGGATGAGTGCACAGTCGGCACTCTGGAGTGTGTTGTGGTTGTATTCTGTTCAGGTGATTGTTAAGCTGTACGTGTGTGCAAGTCTGAAGATGATACTCTGGTCTTATCTTTCCAGGAGGTTGATATTGTCTTTAGGATTTGGGCTGGTCATATATTTATAGATTTCCCTCCCAGTGTTTCCCATGGCCCATATGTTCATCCAATTTTCTTTGTTCACATATTTAAACAGAATTTTAACTGAGTGCATGGTTGTTTCTGTATACGGCTGTTCTTGTTGTGCACCCATCTTTGCTAGCCTTTCTGCCTTGTCATTGTCAGGTGTGTATACCTTTCTATCATTACCTAGTCTTTCTAATTCTTTCCATGTCTTTTCTATACTTCTCATTCCATATTTTTGACTTCCAAACTGATTATTCTGTACTTCCACCACTAAACTTTGTATCTTGATCCCAACATTCTATACCTATCTTCCCTAAACCCTGTAATAATGTTGTTATTTCAATCTCCAAGAATTATGCGCAATTAGCTCTTACTTTCTGTGCACAATAGAGCATTATTTCTTCTTCTTCTGAGTTCGTTCTCAAACTCCTGCAGATTAGCAGGATGTAGTCTGGAGAACGTTGTGTCATGGTTTACAGCATTGCTGCGATATCTGCGCCTTTCGGCCTGACGCATCCTACTTCAGCATAGCTTTGGGTCACTGACCCTATATGGGATGGGACAGCCAACTCCATCCCATAACCTCCTTAGTCGCCTTTTACGACATGTGTGGAAGGTAAATAGTGTTGCTATTCTTTACTCCCCTTTCAGGCCCCGGCAACACACAGGCGGGTCCAGTCATCTGAGAAGGATGACTTCATGGCTATCACCTAAATTTCATGTGCACCTTGATTGCCCATGTAAAATGATATCTTATATTTTCTACTAAAAAGCCACAACTAACAAGTCAAAACGTCACCTGTTGCTGTGGCTTGTAGCTAGTATGTTTCTTTTATAAATTTGGTAATACTTTTTTATACTTTTATTATTTTATACTAAATTCCGTTTACTTTTTCATTTGCACTGTATTACTCCTAACCTTGCATTACCAGTTTCTGGCTGTTTCCCCGACACCGGTGTTTATCTTTTCCAAAGATAACAAGGAGAATAAAATGTAAGCTATCTCACAAATAAAGAGAGAAAAAATCCTAATATAACTTAATCTGAACAGTAGATAAGGAAAATAATATATTTTTGATGGCCATTTAGCAGAATATATATATATATATTTTTAAAGTAAGAAGGTGACATTAGAGATATATAATCCAGAATGAAAGAGATTAAAATATAAAATACCTACCTTATTACCAAAAACAATGTAAAATATGCAGAAAAGAACCACATAAACTGAGCATGACTGGAAGGCATTCCATACTCTGTGTACAAATTCTGCCGGCCTGGAACACAAGAAAACTAATACAGTGGAATACCATTATAATAACTTGGTCCGGACCGACAAAATGTGTATGTAATAACAGAAATTCTCTATACAAAAGTGCAATTAATATAGAATAAATATAACTGATTTTTGAAATATGTTATAAAAGAATGCACTATAGAGGGGTTTCACTATAGTTCATTGGCCAGCCCGCGATCAACTATTCAATTACCAACATTCTAACATCTCAACTAGACGAAAACTCTAATTATTCAACTACATCAACATTCCAACCAGACACCAAAACCCCAACCACTCAAATAGACCAATACTCTAACAAAATACCAGAACCCAAACCATTCAAATAGACCTACCCTCTAGCCAAAGACCAGAACCCAAACCATTCAACTAGACCTACACTCTAGCCAAATACTAGAACCCCAACCATTCCACAAGACCAATACTCTAGCCAAAGACAAGAACTTCAACCACTCAACTAGACCAATACTAATCAATGACCAGAACCTCAACCACTCAACTAGACATACACTATAACCAAAGACTAGAACTCCAACTATTCTACTAGACATACTTTAACGAAAGACCAGAACTTCAGCCATTCAACTAGAACAGAACTCTAACCATAGACCAGAACTTCAACCATTCAACTAGACCATCCCTCCAATCACTAAACTAGCACTCTAACCAAAGACCAGAACTTCAACCATTCAACTAGACCATCCCTTCAATCACTAAACTAGCACTCTAACCAAAGACCAGAACCCCAACCATTCAACTAGACCATCCCTCCAATCACTAAACTAGCACTCTAACCAAAGACCAGAACCCCAACCATTCAACTAGACCATCCCTCCAATCACTAAATTAGCACTCTAACCAAAGACCAGAACCCCAACCATTCAACTAGACCATCCTTCCAATCACTAAACTAGCACTCTAACCAAAGATCTGCACTGAAACCACTAGACTACACTATCACTTTAGTCAGTCTTAATTGAATTATTTTCTTAATGTCCCATATACACTTTCTTCACCTTCTCTATTGCCTCACACTCACACAAAATAGGTAAAGTTTCATCTGTTGGCCTGTTCAACTGAACAAATGCACTGGAAAATCAATACAAAGTAAATATGCTAACCCCGGTTCATCAATACGTTTTTTTTTTATTGATTTTGTTCCTCACAATATATACTGTGACTCCAGGTTTTTTTCTGTTACTTTTTCTAGCCACGTTTTTATGACATCAAACATTCACATATATTGTATGTAATAAGCAACAAAGATGGTAATAAGAGAAGTGGCAATGGAAAAGATTAATACGAGAATAATTATCACCTGGGGGGGGGGGGATAATAATGTGCACTCGTACAAAGAATGACAGAAATGAGGGTGAGTGTGGCCAGTGTTGAGGGGAGAAAGTGTGCCCTCTGGAATGATCAGAAGATTATATACCTACCTAATCAACATCTGGCTAGGACTTTGAATCTGTACGATCTCAAGCCGCTGGAAAGAAGAGCGGAGAATGTGCCATGATGCTCATTCCTAACCAAGAATATAAGTGAATGATATGGAAAATATGGATATGATTTGAGGTTCCGGGTTCAATCCCCGGCTGGGAGAGGATTTTTTCTTTCGGGGGTAATATATCAAAATTCTTCCTGTATATGTCGCGGTGTCTGCTATGGGCAAAGCAGCCTTTATTTCCATAGCCCACAGAAAACCTCCCTGCACTCCTTCACAGGAAAACGCAGTAATGAAAGTTTTGAAAGATATGGAAAATAGCTAACAAGAGAACCACAAGCAGTGAAACAATAAGGCCTCTTGTGATAATTAGACAGATAGATGAATACAAATAACCAAAATATCGGAGGGTGTCCGACAAAATAGAAGGTGTCGCAGTAACCAAACGAATAAATGGTAAATAAGGTAAAAAGGTTACTAGAAATGCCTAACTATCGATGTAAAACAAAAGTAAATAACAATACTCTGTAAAACAAAGGACAAGGAAAATTATCCATGTATCGATCCAACCAGGACCGTTTACAAGAATTAAATAAAGATCAAACAAAACAAAACCATAAAAATGTTGAAAACTAAGATGACTTACACACTGTTTTCCTTACCGAAAAACGTTGCCAAGTAACAATGCACCACGCATGTCTTAGTATAAGACATGAGTAAAGAAGTCATCACAGTTTTCAATATTTTTATGGATTTGTTTGATTGTTATTTATTTCCTGAAAACGTCTGGACCAATGCATGGATAATTGTCCTTTCTTTTATTATTTACTTTTGTTTTACACCGATAGTTAGGTATTTCTAGTACCTTTTTACCGTATTTACTAGATAAATGAAGAAGAAAGCTGATGCTTGCTGTGGTAACATTCAAGGAGTCTGTTTTAGCATTTCATGTGTTTCTTGGAAATTTTAAGTTTCTTCTTCAGTGATTATTTTTGTGTATTTAAACTTCTGTGTTTGCTTTTGTGTCTTCTTCTTCTTCAGCGTTCATTCTCAAACTCGCACTAGATCTCTTTTGTTGCAGGACAATGGTTCAACTAGATTTTGAGCAGGATGTAATCTAGAAAATAGGTTGTGTCACCGTTTTATTTGCGCCAATGGTCTGACACATCTGTCTTCTGTGGAGATTTTGTGTATTCTTCTTCTGCGTTCGCTCATCTTACACACATAGATTTTATCAGTACTTCAATGTCTGGTATTTTATCCCATCAATGGATTTTGGTTATATCGTTGCTTTGACCATAAAAAAATAATGACAACAATCTCCAAAATTCTTATTCTTCTGCGTTCGTTCTCTTATAACCACAATGAATAAATCGTGTGGTTTCCACCTGAGAGCTTAAAGTAGGTTGTACTGCAAGTTCCACAGTTGAACTGTGTTATTTGCCCCTCAGTTGGCTCACTTTGTGACCGGAACATCCGAGGCCCAGCACATCCGTTTCCGTCATGGCTTTAATTCGGTAGTGGCTTCCCTAGCCAGTGACAGCTTGCCTATCGGTCGACGGGCGCATGGATGTATAATGACTCTTTACCAAGACGATTGTCATTTACTTCTATCTCGCACAAGGTGTTCAACCGTCAGTGAACATGCTTCGTGTAATTAAACATTTTGTGCCTGTGCCCATCTGGGTACTGAACCTTTTCTCCTCCCCGAGCCTGGTTCTGGTGAAGGAAGAACTCGGCAGAAGAGTTGGACCCGGGCTCTTTCGCCTTCTTAGCCAAGGTGTCGTTCACCGACATCGTGATCCCGTTCTTCTTCTTCTGCGTTTGTTCTCAAACTCCTGCAGATTAGCAGGATGTAGTCCGGAGAACGGAATGCGTTGTGTCATGGTTTACAGCATTGCTGTGATATCTGCGCCTTTCGGCCTGACACATCCGACTTCAGCATGGCTCCGTTCAGTGACTCTACATGGGATGGGACAGCCAACTCCATCCCATAACCTCCTTAGTCGACTTTTACGACATGCGTGGAAGGTAAACATTGTTGCTATTCTTTACTCCCCTTTCGGGCCCCGGCAACACACGGGCAGATCCCGTTCAAGTCCGAGTCTCACCACGCATTTGGGAGCAATGTGTGTTCTCGAGATGAATGACCTTGTCCCCTTTGTGTCTAGCCCATCGGGTATTGAACCCTTTCTACCCTTTCTCTCTGCAAGCATGTTTTCGGTATAGGAAAGCTCAACTGTAGAGTTGGTCCAGGACTGCCTTCATTGTTCCGTTTGTACCTGAGCCCATTGGGTACAGAACCATTTCTCTTTGCTAGCATGTTTCCGGTATAGGAAAGCTTGAGATTAGAGTTGGTCAGGTCTTCTTTCTTTGCCGTGCGCCCACGATTGGGTATGGGTCTTTGCCTGTAAGGAGCACAGATAACTAGAATCTTGTCTCGAGTTAGCATAACTTATAGTTACGATTTCCCTGGAACATTTTCACTTTCTATTTGTAGTTGGCGCACTGCGGCACTTTCATTGTACTCAATATGTTGTCTTTTCGTCTCTCGCCATGCATCTACTTTTTCCTGACTTTTTCATTGGCCGCCCCTCTAATACTCGGACTGGACTTACTAGCATCACTGTGTGTCGAAAGTGCCACTGCATGTGTTGGTGCTGGTGGTGTCGGAGATATTTTCTGTCTCTTATGCAGTCAAATCTCTTTCCATCTGTTACTTCCACATTCGCGGACACGATCCCCAAAAGTTTTGACCAGAATCAGCACGGGCCGCTGTATTTGTTTCCAGGGTGCACCACAAGGGGGTACTTTTTGGATCTTGGTTATCTGCTAACCAAGGGTCTGCCAAGAGCAGTGCATTCCTTTTGCACCGCTTTTATATATTCAAATTTTTGTGTTTGTATTCAAAATTCTGTTTGTTCTTTTATTTCATTCATTCTTAAACTCCCACCAGATCTCTTTTGCAACAGGACAATAGTCCTAGATTTCCAGCTGACTGTAGTCCAAAAAATGGGTAATGCATTGTGTTGCTGTTTTATCATTTGCCATCGGTCTAAATCATCAGACTTAGCGTTCATTTATTCTCTCCTGCTGGAAGTCAATATAATAAAATGCATTTTTCCATGGTTCACAGTGATGATGTGATATCTATGCCTCTCAGCCGGATATATCTGATTTTGCATGTCACTTAGTTTTATGGGATTAAGCAGCCAAACTCATTCTTCTATAGAAGTACATCTCTGTTGTCCATGATACTCTCAGCATTCTTCTATAGAAGTACATCTCTGTTGTTCATGACACTCTCAGCATTCTTCTATAGAATCACATCTCTGTTGCCCATGATACCGTCAGCATTTTTTTTATAGAAGCATATCTCTGTTGCCTCTAATTTTCTACTACCCTAATTATTTTTTGTCCAAGACTTGTATATGTTAGAATTGGTGTTATGTAGCTCTGAATAACTTTCCTCCACACCTCTTGATGTTCATACATATATCAAACTTACAAGTCCTGTAACTTACCTCGTAATGGCCTTGGCTCCCTAATGGTATATTTAATTAGAAGATTGAATAGCTCATCCAGCCCAAGACCAACAAGGAAAGCCATCTGTTGTTGAAATATTCAATAACTATCAAAACAATTCCTCAGTCACAAAATTTAAATATATTTCTCTTCTGCATTCATTCTCAAAATCCTGCTGATTAACAGGATGTAGTCTGGAAAACGGTGTACATTGTGCCATGGTTTTCAGATAAGGTGAGTAAATTGGAACTTTCAGTCTGACACATCAAACTTGAGCATGGTTTTGATGTCAATTTGACATGCGCTTCATTATAACAGACTTGAGTGCAGCTTAATTGCAAAAAACTACTCCCCTGCTTTATATTGCTCATTTAATTATAATGTGTATTGCCAACCAAAGAAAAGCACAGAAGTAGTCTAATTGGCTTTATGCTGCGGCATATTATTGGTTATCATTCTGGCTTCTTATAACGAAAGTCATGCTTTGACCCTGTATGGGATAGCCAACTCCACTCAGGCCTGTTATAATGAAAGTCATGCTTTGACCCTATATTCTTCTTCTTCAGCATTCATTCTCAAACTTTTGCTGGATCTCTGTTGTAGCAGGAGCATGATCCATTCTAGATTTCCAGCAGGATGTAGTCCAGAGAATGGAAATGCGTTGCCGTTTTATTTGCTCCAATGGTCCGACATATCCGTCTTCTGTTGGTAGCCCCATATAGAATGGGACAGTCGACTCGACTCAAGCATGTTATAACGAAAGTCATTCTTTGACCTTATATGGGATGGGACAGCCGACTCCACTCAAGCCTGTTATAATGAAAGTCATTCTTTGACCTTATATGGGATGGGACAGCCGACTCCACTCAAGCCTGTTATAACGAAAGTCATGCATTGACCCTATATAGAATGGGACAGTCGACTTCACTCTGACCTGTTATAAACGAAAATCATGCTTTGGCCCTCTATGGGACGAGACAGTCGATTCCACCCCAAAACCTCCTTAGTCATCTCTTGCAACATGCTTGGCAGATAATAGTGTTGCTATTCTTTGCTCCCATTTCAGGCCAGACAACAAATGAATTTAAGCATCATTTGATAAGGAACCCAAACTAATAATCTTCTGAAAATAAAGCATCCATTTTCAAGAGTGTATTCCAGGGAACAGAAAGAGTTGCCATAGTTTACAGCATGGCCACAAATTCTGCGGCTTTCGGTCTAACTCATCCGACTTCAGCATGGCCTATGGTAACTTGACCCTCTATGGGATGGGACAGTTACCCCCCCCCCCAACCTACATAGCCACCTGATACCCTGATACAACATGCGTGCGTCTGTGCTGTCCGTTAAAGACATTTGTCCAATGGCATAAATAGAATGGCGACACAACACATTTCCATTCTCTAGACTACATCCTACTGGAAATCAAGTAGGATCATTGTCCTGCTGTAAAAGAGATCCGTTGGAGTCTGCGAGCAAACACACACACCCCCCCCCCCCAATATGTGTAGCAGGTAACAAGGTAATAGTATCACTATTCTTTGTTCCATTTTTAGTTCTGACAACACCCAGACATAATAAAAATAAATGAAGCATAACATGTGTTGATATTTTCTTTTCAACGGCTGTAATCTGTTAGTCAACATTTAGCAAAAGAGATGAATTGGGCACAACACACTCAGAAAATGAGTAAAAGATATAGCTAGAACTTGAGGGGGGGGGGAGGAAATAGTGACGGTCTAGGAACACGTAGAGAGACCATGAAATGGGAATTGACAATTATTGACAGAGATTCTTCTTCTGCGTTCATTCTCAAACTCCTGCAGATAAGCAGGATGTAGTATGGAGAACGGAATGCGTTGTGCCATGGTTTACAGCACTGCTGCGATATCTGTGCCTTTTGACCTGACACATCCTACTTCAGCATGGCTTTGGGTCACTGACCATATATGGGATGGGACAGCCAACTCTATCCCATAACCTTCTCAGTTGCCTCTTACGACATGCATGGAAGGTAAACAGTGTTGCTATTCTTTGCTCCCCTCTCAGACCCTGGCAACACACAGGCGTTATTAACAGAAATGGGAATCATAAAATAGGGCCGACAACATATCAAAGGATAGAGACAAATGGGAAATCATTTCCTGTGGCATATGCCTAAGAATGTGCATACATCATAGGCAACATAAGGGCTTAATGAAGGGTCGGAGCCAGAAAATAACTGTCACAACAACACATTGTAGTTAGACTTTTATCTATGCATTTCTCCAAGCTACTGCAGCTAATAGAAGGTTCACTGTACTCATTCCTCATTACCCATTGCCTACTTGATGATGCCAAACTTTTTTACGGCTCCAAGCATACAACCCTGTGTTCACTGCAAAAGGCTTGTCACTGTACATTTATGTTGGACCTGATCCATAGATGTACTTATCTCCCTTCCCATTGCTGTGCAGTACGTTGCCTGTTCTCTGCCAACCACAGAGTGACAAATAGGACATACTGTACGGTCTAGTTCTTATATCATTGTGGTGGTAGGCCTATATAGTCCAAGCTCTGATAAAAGCAGTAATAGCATACTTACTGTGTGTAGGTCTCTTCTGAAGACTATCAATGTCATCAAACTGATGATCAACACAAATGGCGACAAGCTAACCCATGCAAGAATGAAACCAATGAAGTCACCTGAAAATAACCAAAAAATAACCTGTACCCAACTAATCTAGAGTAGAATTACTGGTAACTAAATATTTCCTGAAAATAACTGGTACCCAACTAATCTAGAGTAGAATTAACCAAATATTTCCCAAAAATAACTGGTACCCAACTATTCTAGAGTAGAATTAACAAAATATTTCCTGAAAATAACTGGTACCCAACTATTCTAGAGTAGAATTAACCAAATATCTCAAATTTATCAATGGAATAAGAAATGGCATTAATTAAAAAACAAAAGAATAACGTGTATTGATGAATGCAGTCATGTTTTATTGGGTCCCATGAAGTGAGTTTCTTCTGCTGCATTTATTCTCAAATTCCTGCACATTAACAGGATGTAGCCTGAAATGTATTGTGTCATGGTTTACATATTTGCTGCAGTATCTGTGCTGTTTGGCTTGACATATACGAGTCAGCATGGCTTCTGTGTCACTTTGACCCTATATATGGGATAGCCAATTGCACCCCATAACTTCCCTAGTCACCTCTTATGACATACATGCAAAGTAAACAATGTTGCTGTTCTTTGCTTCCCTTTCGGGCCTCTGCAACACACTGGCGGGGTGAGCTAAGAATGGAAATGTTATGACCTGCTATACATGTTTTCAGTGAGGACTAAGGAGGGTTATGTACCCTATCCCATAGAACAGAAGCGGGAAACATTTTTCCTTCCAATGGCCATTTGCATTTCTATAACATCATCATCAAGTGCTGTCTCTGCATCAAAGGTGAGCCATACAATATTATCAACACAAATAATTTGTCTGAAATATTTTATTAACTCACCACCCCTATTGTGGTTACAGGAACTGCTTCTCTTTAGTGAGGTGTGTAATGTTAACTGGTGCTGATATTTCTACTGCAGCTGCATTTAAGGTTTTCGACAGTCGGCCTAGAGCACAGCTGGATGAGTTGATTCTTTTCACATATATTTATTGATAGCATTCTTTGTGCACATCTTTAAACTACTTTTTACTTCTTCTTTCGTTCGCTAGTGCAGTTATGCATGACACTCTGGTTGTTGCAGTGTGCCTTCTGGCCAAATGTCGCTGACTTTAGCACCTTTATTTGCTAACCAAGATTATGGTCCTGCCCAAATGTGGGAGGGCCCGGCCAGTTTTCGTTTCCAGCTTCTGCTATTAGTTTGGAATAAGCCAAATCTCCTTACCAAGGAGATGGCCTCAATGGGGTTTACTTTTTACAAATATTGATGAAAGAAATAATCCTTTCGCTATAAGCAATTACCGCCGAAGAAGGATGTTTCGGGCCATTGGCGCAAAGAAAACAGCGACACAATGCATTTCCATTCTCTGGACTACATCCTGCTGGAAATCTAGGACAATTGTTTCCTACAAAGGAGACCCAGCGGGAGTTTGAGAATGAATGCTGAGGAAGAAGACAATAAGCAGTTAGCCATTAACAGCTCATAGCCTTTCTGTCAACAGAACAGGTTCTTCTGAGTTGTGTAACTGAGACGACACCAAGACTGTATAGTCTTAAAAAGTCTAAAAAACACAGAGGTATAGTTGTGTAACTCTATCTTGTGATCTTCGTGAAGATCTGAGTGATCTTCTGGGCTTTCCAACAAAACACACAAAATGCACCAATGACCTGACACATTCGTCTTCAGATGACTAAATACCTTATAGGCAAACAGATGGTGCGTCAGCATTAACACAGATAGTGCAACATTACACTTTTTACCCTCTCACCAAAACAAAAAGCTGGTCATATCAAGATAGATGGAGAGCTCTGAAAGAAGACAAACAACCCACATGCCTCAGAGTTACTTTTAATGATAAGGTGATATGGAAGCAACACATAAACAATAAAACAACAAAAGACAGGAGGAAGTTAGCTATCCTGAGAAAACTAAGTGGAACCACATGGGGAGCCAGTGGGAATATAATGTACAGTGTACCAGCAAGGCATAAGACCACACCTGGAATATGGTTCAGCTGCATGGTGTTCCACATCTATGCAGTGGATACCCTCTCACTGTGGATGGAATACCAGGAAATGAAAAAGCAGACCAATTGGCTAAGGAATGTGCTGCCGAAGACCAATAATATGTATCAATCACCTACTATCAGAAAAAAACATGATCAAGTCAATAAGAAAGACACAAACACCAACACAAAATGACTATCACATTATGAACACGATGTAATTCTCTAAGTCTCAGAACGGGACACAACCGATTCTGTTGTCACATGTACACAAAATTCAAGATTGACAACACAACCATGAGTACATGACATCTGGAGCACAGAATGTCAAACATATACTTCAAGAGTGTTCTGGGTATGAAACGCTGAGGCAGATATTGGCCAGAGGAATCAACACTGAAATCAAAGCTCTATGGGCCACTGTGTGAACTACAAAAGACAGTGTTTTATTCAGGAGACAGAATTACAGATATAGACATGTTTCAAGTGAAAGAAAGAAGGATCCACATTGAATGGTATAACAAAGATGTTCAGTTCCATTTGTAAAATATTACATCCTGGAATATTTTATTTAATGTTCCAATCAATTTAGAGTATTCATCAATATTTTCAAATGTCATAGGTGTTTGTCCTCTATTATGAGGTTGACTATCCTGAAGAAAGTCATAGTGACCCAAATCAGTTGTGTGGAAGTCTGTTGCCTCATCCCACAGCAGAGTCAAAGTGACCCTGAAGCCACGCTGAAGTTGGATGTGTCAGACTAAAAGGCACCACAGATAACACAGTAAATCTGTATCCCATGACACAAAATATTCCGTTCTTCAGACAACCTCCTGCTAATGTGCAGGAATATGAGAATGAACTCAGAAGAATACTTCTAGTAGATGATATCTTCTTCTTCGTATGCCTTGCGGTGGACCCTCTGAAAGCATTCCTCTGATCATCCTGAGAAGGACGTATGAGGGTGATCTGCATTGTCTCATGTTTTACAGCAAGCTGCGTTATCTACACCTTTCGACCTGAAACATCCGTCTTCAACCAGCATTTTTTGGGGCCGGGTTGGCATTCCCATATCTTCGATCCCTAGTACTTGGCCAGGCTACAGCAGGGTTACTGCTGCTCTCCTGTTTCCAGGCCCACTGCATGGAAGTGTACTGAGGGTCTTGGCCAGCTGTGGTTCGCTGACCCTGATGCGCGACCAGCTATGGAGCTTCGGCCTGTGCACTCTGGTGTGCATCAGTAGATGATATGACAATATAACAGGCTTTTCTTCCGGTGAGAATCCCTTCAACATTCATCTATAGTTACATGTATCATGTTGTTTGTTCTGTTGTCTCTAGCTCATGAGTCAGATGAATGTTTTGTTTTAATATCTTACTTTTACCTTCTATAAAATAATTTCCATGGGTAATGAAGAGATGCAGCCGGACATTATACCATTGTCCTTTTGTGCCAGACTTCTAGGTGGTGGGAAATGCCAGATGTACCCTCATTTTAGATGGGTTAACAAAGCTGACAGAAGAATGATGAAATGATTGGCCCAGATGTATATGCTGTGCTTCTGAAAAGACATGATGATCCTGTAATTCTGCTTCACTGCAATGTATTCCTTCCTGGACCAAAACTTGAATCCCAAAAATCTCCTAACACAACCATGCCTCAGAGAAAACAAACCCTATTATCAGAAAAGCTATCTGGCTATTATGAAAGACTAATTGGCATATTGTCACGGTTTGCATGTGGGAAAGCCAACTAAACTGTAGAGCATATCCTTCAAGAATGTGCAAACTATGACACATTAGATGCACATACTGGCTTTCTGATACACCTATGAATGTTAAACTCCTATCAATACACCTATGAATGTTAAACTATGACACAGTGCATTGTACAAAATAAGAAATGGAAAACCCTGTCCAATTTATACAAGAAACATTGCAGATATAGATATTAGAAAATAAGAAGAGGAAGAAAACAAAATCATGAAAGGCTATTAATAAACTTTATTAACAGAAAGGCTATCTGGCTATCATGAAAGACTATCACCAACCTCATTATCAGTACGGCTATCAAAAATATTATCAGTGAAGAGCTACCCGCTCACAGCTAAGAGGTACTATACCATCATAATCATCATTATTTCACCTAACATCACTTTGTCATGCCCAAATCTTTCAAGAAACTTCAATCAGCTTGCCTCTTACTTCAAAGAATCTCAGGAAATAACTGTTTTACAATGTTTTCTTGTCCCATCCCATATAGGGTCAGTGACCCAAAGCCATGCTGAAGTCGGATGTGTCAGATCGAAAGGCGCAGATATTGTAGCAGTGCTGTAAACCATGACACAACGCATTCCGTTCTCCGGACTACATCCTGATAATCTGCAGGAGTTTGAGAACAAACACAGAAGGAGGAGGAGACAATGTTTTCAGCTGGCCTTCTTCTTCTTCTTCAGCGTTCATTCTCAAACTCCCACTGGATATATCTTGTAGCAGGACAATGGTCCAACTATATTTCCAGCAGGATGTAGTCCAGAAAATGGAAATGCGTTGTGTCGTAATTTTATTTGCACCAATGGCCCGGCACATCTGTCTTCAGCAGGTCTGGCCTTCTAATTGTATATCCTACCCATCTCTACTACCATTTTATAAGCTCTCTCGCTACCCATGTCTATTTAATTATTTCCATCCTTATCTCAGTGCACACTTTTCACCTGTGTGTTGTCCGTAGTCCAAAAAAGGATCACAGCATAGAGACATTGTTACCTGCAACGCATGTCGTACAAGGCAACTCTTAGGGAGCTTCGGGGTGGAGTTGGTTGTCTCATCCCATAGATGGTCATAGTGACCCAGAAGGCATTCTGAAGTTAGATGTGTCAAGCCGAAAGTTTTATCATACCATTTCAAACCCTCTAATCTAAGCTTGCATAAATTTCTGATGTAATTTCAGTGTTAATATTATTTGCTTCCTTTTTTGGACTCTGTAATGTTAACGTATCTTGTTACGACTACGAAATGCTGTATTTCTGAATCTTAATTTGATCAGTGAACACATGGGAATAATTCATCCAGTAATTAAATATCCATTAATTTGTATGCGCCACATCAAAGTGTTAAAATTTGTGCTTTGAGTGTTCTTTATAATCTGGTTTGTCCTAATATGGGAGCAGACCAAATGTAGTTTGGGATATAGATTTGCACTAGCAACTTGATAGTTGTTTGCAACAGGTGTGCAATTTAAAATTAGCATGTTGTCAGATAAATCAGAACATCCAACCATATTATTTCATACAGGTGTAACCGAGACTGGTTGGTTGGTTGCTGATCCAGCGGTAACGAGACTGGTAAATCACGGAAATAGCTTCTTCTTCTTCAGCGTTCATTCTCAAACTCTTGCTGTATCTCTGTTGCAGGACCATGATCCATTCTAGATTTCCAGCAGGATATAGTCCAGAGAATGGAAATGCGTTGTGCCGCCGTTTTATTTGCGCCAATGGCACAACACATCCACCTTCTGCAGGATGGAAATAGCTAATAGTAGAAATTGATGGAAGAGGTTTATTGAAGATCTGAGCTGTACAGGAAATTGAACGGCGAAGATGAAGACTAAATAATCCTGAGCAGGTAGCTTTTGACAGCCCATAGCCTTTCTGATGAAAGCACCGGTTATTTTCAGTGTAACTGAGGAGTCATCCTGGCTCATATATGGTCGTTTCAAAGGCATGATTGTGTAGGGGGAGGGGAATGCATGTTTAGTCCCTGAAATGAGGTGTTCCAGTGTGTCAGTATCCCAGGATTACCATATCCTGCCAGGAGCACAGCACAAATTTCTGAGCCAACTCTCATCATTCTTCTGCCAGATTGGTTGACCTATCCACAGTAATGGCACATCTATCATTCCCGTCATCTAAGCGTCTGCCACAAAAGGATAAAGGTGCAATGTCCATTTACCTGCAATTCTTCATCATCCATGGCGATTATTTGATAAAAGACAAAAGTAAGAAACTAAGACAAGATGTGGCAATGATCACTTTTTCACAGGTGACATCTTATCAGCTTATACCACAGCTTTCCTTAGTCATCTTCAGGCGTATCCTTCTTTAATATTGGCTTGAAAATAGCAGTCTTCCAGGTTGTTGGTAGGGCTCCACTTTGCCATGTTGTATTTATGAAGTTTGGTTGGTTGCTGATCCAGCTATCCATGGGCTCATGCCCTTTGACTGGGCCAGAGCCTGAGAATAACTATCACACCACCAGGAAGGTAGGTTTCAACCTATCCACTGCTCCAAGCCACTGCAGCAAACATAGGGTTCACTCCCACCCACCAATTGACTACTGGTTATGCCGAACTTCTCTATTGCTCCAGGCATGCAACCAAATGTTCAAGTCAAAAGGATTGTCACGTCCTGAGTCACTGTGCCTCTATGATGGGCCTCAGCCATAGGAAAAATAGTGGTCAGTTTTCTCCTCCCCAGCGCTGCACAGTACATCTCTAGCTCCTTCCCAACCACAGAGGGTGCTTACATATATTTAAATAAGAAAACATGAAACACGCTGCAACAACCTAATAAAAGCAGTGTGAGAAGCATAATTGTATAGATGACGTACCATGAAGCTTCTATAAGATAACCACAATATAACGTCATGTCATCTACTAAGGTTTTCTGTTGCATGGATGGTTTATCTAGTGGGCCATTGGTGAGATCCATAAACGCAACCACATGCATATTTATAAAGTTTAGGAGCTCTGTTTTTCTTTTAGTTCTTAGGTAGTGGATGATGTCATTGGATATTTTATCAGGATTGGTGCTTTTCTTGGCTGTAGTTTCTTTAGTGCAGTCTGGAGTTCTTGAATGAAGTTTTCATCAAAGAGTGCAGTGTTTGCTGATTTGGATCGTTCTTTAGATTTTAGAGTCTTGCCAATTGTATTGTCTAGTACTTTTCGGTGGGAGGTTTTGTTGATGCTTGAAAAGTATTTGTTGAGACTGTTTGCTTTGTCTGTTCTTCTTCTTCTGCATTCAGCATCTGTGGTCATGTTATATTGTCAGGCCTGTCATCAGCGCGATGTCCACTGTCTTCTCCAGGTAGAGCGGCTGCCATATAGCTTTTACCTCAAGTCTGTATCCTCTGGCCAGGTCTGCTTTTTGTATGTTGGGCTATCCTGAAGTATGAGTTCTGGATCCACATGGGCATTCATCTGTGTATGAGATCCTCAATTGATAAAGGTGACCCAACAGTCTGCAGTGGGCTGTTCTACAGCGAAATAGTGTGGTCTGTTGATATCTTTGGAGGCGATGTATTGCATCATGTTTGTTTTCTACTTCCATTTGTTTCTTACACTTTTCTGTGTATGTGCTCTGGATTATTGTTTTTGTTTCTCTGTAGGACAGTGTGTGTCTGTGTTGTTCCATTTCGCTCCCTGTTTTTGACAGAGCATCCACTTTCTCATTTTTCATGATTCCGCAGTGTGATGGTATCCATTGAATGGCAATAGCTGATGATTTTTGGATGTCTTGGGTTTTTTTTTATAGTATGCAGAAGGCTTTTATTTCTGTTGCTCCAGATTGATTCCAGTAGGTATCTGCAATCTGTGAATATAGCGCTTTGCCTGTGTCTTCCACTGGTACCTGATATGAAGTCAGCAGTGATTTTGGGTTTGTGTGTTTATTTTTCCCTGATAGGTTATTTAATAGCTTCCAGGTCCTCCTGCCATCAATGCAAAGGTTAAGCTTAGTACAAGTGTCTGACCATTTTTGTTGATTTGCATCTATTGTTTCTACTTGGATCAGTGCAGTTAGTTTATTATATTCTTTTCTGTTTGCATGTGTAGGGAGCTTCTCTGCTATCTTTCTTCCTTCTCTTCTCTTTTTGACATATTATTCAAGTTTCTTTGTCCAGAATGGGTTATATTGTTATATTTCTTTCTGCATCCGCTGGGGATTGTTCTGCAGACTGCATTAAGTATGGTTGCAGTGATATTTTTGTACACTGTGTTTTTGTCGATCTTCGCTAGGTTTTCATCTGTGAAAGTTTTAATTGTTCCCATTCTGCTCGTTTGTAGTTTCAGTGAGTTGTTTCTCATGTTGATTGTTTTCTTGTTTGTGAGATTCTGAGGAGTATAGGCGATGATCACTTCCTATGTCACCAAGGACTCTCAGCTTACAGTCATTTTGGAGGTTTGCGGGTATGAATGTATGGTCAGGTCTGAATGTTGATCCACTGGTTCTGTGGAGGAATGTGGGTGTGGATGAGGAATCTTGCAATATTATTAGGTTGCTGGTGTTTCATAGTTCCTTGTAGTTGTTTCCTATGGTGTTTCTGTTCTTGTATTCTATGGCAGATATGTGTGCATTGAAATGATAACTCTTCTTTTTCAGTGTTCATTCTGAAATTCCCACTGGATTTCGCTTGTAACAGGACAATGGTCCTACAAGATTTCCAGTTGGATGTAGTCCAGAGAATGGAAATGCGTTGTGTTGCTGTTTTATTTGCGCTAATGATAGCTCTCTTGGCATCTGTGGTGATGATGTCTATTTGTTTCTTGCAGAATTCAATTCTTTATTTATATGTGCAAAAATTATTTAAATATCTCTAACAATAAAAAAGTTATCACTATTTCAAAACAGCTACCAACTATTACGTAACATTTCCAAAAATTAATTAAGCAGCAGGAGAGAAATTACGTAATTGTAAACACAGAGTGCTAAAGGTTAAAGCAGTATTCCTGCCTGATCAAGAAAAGCAAATTGATAAACACTGTATAGTATTGGATTCCCCATTTTATGGACTAACCTTAAAGTCTCAGCTCCTCCTGACATTTACATTCACAGAAAAAAAAACCACATTCTTTCTCACTGGTATAGAAATTAGCTGGAAGAGATTGGGCACAATCTCTGCCAGTCATAGATGTACAATCTCCACCGTTCATAGATGCACAATCTTCACCAGTCATAAATTCACAATCTCCACCAGTCATAGATGCACAATCTCCACCAGTCATAGATGCATATACTTTACCGTTCATAGATGTACAATCTTCACCATTCATAGATGCACAAAAGCTGATTAAAAGTGGCGTAACATGCTACAAATACATGACTAAAAGTAACGTAACATGCTACAAAGACAGGATTAGCTTTAGAGTGGATTGCAGCATTTATTCTTTTTATTAATGCTTTTTTTTTCAAATTAAAGTTACATAAATATACGTAATATATAGGCCTAGTCTTTGTGTTCCATAATTTTCACACAATGTGACTGACTGTGAAGACAAGTAGTGAAGCAGTTATTTTGCAGTTTTTGCCAATTCTCCCTTGGTTTCATAATTGTTTATGCTGGCATCACTTTGCCTAAAAAAATGTGGCAATGTGCACATTTTTCATATGTTCATAAATTCTTTTTTTTATTAAATCTACATGTAATTGTATGTTTTCGATACCCTCATTTGATATAAGCGGATGGATAAGCTATACACTGATGACAACTTGGTCTCTCATAGTTAAGTCTAGTTCTCACAATATGCTAAAACGTGAAAAGTGCGTACCCTACGAAGAACTGTTGAGGACTATGTATCTACACGATATTACCCTTTCATGCCTCGTGGCTTCAGGGGTTGAAGAGTTCTCTGGAGATGGCCTCCCTGTGTGCTGTTTTAAGGAATATATTCCCATAGTCTCTTTGATTTCTGTGGTCCATATTTACTATCCATGGGCTCCCTCTGGCTTTATAATATTCTTGTCTATGTGTCATGGCATTTATTGGCATACTGTCTGTCTGTTGGTAGTCTGGACATGTGTGAAAACCTCTTAGTCTGTTATTTCTTGTATGCTAATAACTGGTACCGTATTGTTTTGATTATCTGTCTTATGACATAGGCCTATGTTATCAGTTGAGGACAGTTGTTGATTTGTTGACAGACGAAGAAAAGAAAGGTGTGTGTACTCAAGTACTTTGACTTTGTAATTGTTACAAAACTCAGTAAAACTGTATTTAGTTTAGTTTAGTTGGTATCATCATTTCACAGGGCCTATGGATTGATAATATTAAAGACTACTGGACAGGATTCAGTTTTTTCACACTTAAACAAGGAGCTGCGAACAGAGCAGTAGGGAAGAATTTTGTGTTGGTGTTTCCAAACTGGAACCCTTCGATTCTGAAGATTGATGAATTTATTGTCTGATTTTGAACTCGGATCACCTAAACTAGGTACTTGGACATCCGGGTCAAACATGTAATCGATTTTCAGCGTTGCGACAATAAATATCTGATTACGCATTTTATCAAGGCAGATGTAGGGGATAATGGTGTTTTCCCAGGAATTTCGATACTAAATTATATTGTACGTGGAAAAGAGTGAGTGATTCTTGACCGGCAGAAAATCGCACGAAATTTAGACATCGTTGTTTGTGTAAATATGCTTTACATTTGAAGTAATTCGAAATTGATTGCTCAGGTATGTTACAACCATGTTATTTACTTATGTCTTAATGCGTGTCAAATCTGCAAATTATTTTTTTAAGTTCTTAGACCATTTTTATATAGATATGTGCAACTATTAATAATGTTTGAGGAGTCAACGGAGATGAAAATCATGTTCAAACACCTCGCCATTTTATACTGAAATCGCCCATACAGATTTTCTATTTTGTAACATTTGGTAAGTTATAACCATTTCATTAATTTGCAACTCCTATGTCACGTTATTTAGTAGTTTATAAGTTCTTAGTCTGCCGAAGACGGATGTGTCAGGCCATTGATGCAAATAAAACGGCGACACAACGCATTTCCATTCTCTGGACTACATCCTGCTAAAAATATATTGGGACCATGGTCCTGCTACAAAGGAGATCCAGCGGGAGTTTGAGAATGAACGCTGAAGAAGAAGAAGATAAGTTCTTAGACCATTTTGGTATAGATATGTGCAACTATTAATAATGTTTGAGGAGTCAACAGAGATGAAAATAATCATTAAATACATCGATGTCATGCTGACAACCTTCTTGTCATCTGCCATTTTGGCTGTTCTATTAATTATTTTCGGCATGTCGCATTTTACGTAACAATCACGCATTTAATTTAAATGTGTAGTTTTATTTTATTGTTTGATTTATGGTATATGCCTAATAAAAACAATGTTGCAATTTAAAACATAGACTGATCGCTAATTTACTTAGGCCTGTAGTATAGAATAATATATTATAATGGTTGGACCTACTTTACCGGACTAAGCATGTCGCGCAATTGCACAGTCATCACTATGACAACTGTAAATAACTAAAAGATCCTGCAAGGTTGGCCTCTATCTGTATAGTAAACATCAATTTTTTTCTTTTGTTAAAAAAGTTATTTAGAAATATAATTTCATAAATGTAACGGCTGACCAAAGGTCCATAGATGATCTGAGGTAACATGCAAACCCGTAGTTGGGGAGGGGGGGGGGGAATTTTATGCAAATTTTTTTCCATGCTTCAGGACATGGAAATTAAGCTCATAATCAAGAAATCTGACTTACTCTACAAGTTACTTATGTTACTATTTTTTTCCCACAAATTCTTCAACTATTATTCCTAGAACATGACTATGCACAATAATGCTACCAATAATTATATGTATAATGGGATTTTTTTGTTGGGGGAGGGGATGGGGAGTAAAACAGTAGAAATAAAATCTCTACTTACCAGTTGATGCACATGAATAATATTCCTCCACATAAGCTGCTCACAAAACTAACTGAACACATCACTATGCACAATCCATGAATATTTTGTCACATTTTAAGCACAGAAACCTTTTATTATAAATAACTAAGATATTTAACAATCCTATATTTTTTTTAAATTAATTATGCAAATTAGCCATTCTGAATATTAATCAGCTTTGGTTGTATTTAAAAATTATGGCAATGCAATCCACAGATTTGTCTAGTTTAACAGAACATAAAAATGTATAGTTTATATATTTTATTGTAAACAACTAAAATATTTAATAACTAGATTACTTAATGTAATGTTATTTATGTTAATTAGCTGCCATTTTTAATATTAATTATTTTTTGCACAAATTAAAATTATAGAAATATTTTTAGTAGTATTTTAGAAATAAATTATAGAGATATTTGTCTAGTCTTTGCGCACACAAAAATATAATTAATATATAGTTTCTGTGGTATTTTATTATATTCAATAATTATATAAATTATATTCATCTTAATTACACTAATTATCTGCCATTTTGAATATTAATTAGTTCTGCGTGCATCTGAAAATTACAGAAATGTGATCAATAGATCCGTTTTGCCTTTATGAACACAAATATATATACATATTATGTGGTATTTAAATATATTTAATTGCTATATAATTAATTTTTATATTTTAAATATGCTAATTGGCAGCCATTTTTGAATATTAATTAGTTGTGCGTGCTTCTGAAAGTTACATAAATAATATTAACAGATGCGTCTTTTCTTCGCGAACAAAAAAATGCATAGTTTGTGTGTTGTATTATTGAATATAACAAAGATCATTTTAAAATTATCAGCTTGACTACATTTTGTTGGTCACAAGATTTATTTATATTTTCCTAATTGTTTCATGTAAATTATTTTGATGTCAAATTAATTCGAAATAAATTGGTAACTTTTTTCAGGGTTGACGTACAGACTTGGTTGAGGTATCATTGAATTGCAATTTTTAAGGGCTATCCAACTATATTATTTGTAATTATGTAGCATTATTTTGAAAATGTTGTCCAAGTACCAGACCTACCTAAACTCTAAGATTGTGATTGATAGAAAATTAACTACTGCAGACAGCAATATTTATTCAGAAACAGTATTAACGCATCAACAGTCTCCCAATGCAATAAATTAACCATAACAACTCGAGTCTACATAGATTACCTTTAGGAAACTCTACATGCGTGAAAGACACAGCTTTCCATTCTGTTGGATTGAACTGATCCTCCATCGTTGTTACCGCTTCATCCGCCATCTTGGATTAGATATTTGCGCATGCGCACTGTTAATATCGACTACCGTTCGATACAAATGTTATTCAATGGATTTGTTTATCATATGCATCAGGAGAATTTAGAGGGAGAAAACCGACCTTTTCGGGCATCAGACAGGCACTGCCCTTTTACTCCCTTTACACATTTGTATCCAGTCGATAAATTATGAATTTTTGGCTACGGTGAGCTGGAATAGAAATGGCTACATGTACTTTTAAGGACATGAGGAAAATCATCCTCAAAGCCATAACCCGTTTTAGTGGCGCAGGCAATGACGCACGCAGCATAGCATATGCCAATAGGCTATATGTGAGGACATCCCTCTCCTTTCCTAAAATTACTAATTAGTAATGAGAAAAAATACTGAATAAGCTCAACAAATATGAAGAGTACCCCAGTCGTGACTGAAAGAATGTCCCCTTCCCTAATGTAGAAACTCATGTGGGCGCCCATGGTCGTAAGGGTTATAAGGATCACTACTTTTGAGACACAACACAAAAATCTTGCCATACATCACGGTTCCTAATTTCGTATTTCTTCTTCTTCAGCGTTCATTCTCAAACTCCCGTTGGATCTCTCTTATAGCAGGACCATGGTCCTATTAGATTTCCAGCAGGACGTAGTCCAGAGAATGGAAATGCGTTGTGTCGCCGTTTTATTTGCGCCAATGGCCCGACACATCCGTCTTCGGCGGAATTTCGTATTTGAGTATGAAGAATTTTGATATTGCCCAGTCTTTAATATTATAAATCCATACTTCCCTGTTCTGTTTCAACCCTCAACAGCCCGTTCAGGACAGTCTTGAAAAGAGGACCATGCCTCATTGCCTGCATAAACGACACAAATTTGCCGCTTTTCACCATTGCTTGAATGTGTTCTTATAGACCTAAAAAAGCATTTGTTTTGTCTTTCACGTATATATTGGTTCTAATTGGTTGTGATTGTGGCACGGGGCAATTGGTCGAGCTGACGATTTGAACTCCATAAGAGATATAGCAGGCGAGAGTGAGACTAATGTGGATGGTGATTCCTTTTCAATGTCCGGAATTAAAGTTCAGGGTTTGAAATGCGATATTGCTAAAAGTGAAAATTTTGGAGGGCCAGCAGAAAGACTAGCAGAGGGTCGGTACTATCATCATCATCATCAGGTGCCATGCCGGGTGGCGTAGGCGGTCATGGCTCTCCACAGCTCTCTGTCCACAGTATTATGTATCAAAGTCGTTGTTGTTTCTTTGCCGTGCCAGGTTGTCAAACTGTCTAATATTTTCTCACTCTGTCTCTGGTGCCTTCAATCTTGCCTATTTTGATTATGTTCTCTAAACCTGCCTGTCTCATGAAGTGGCCAAAAAAAGAAGATTGCCTTTTTCTTATATTCTTGATTAAGGTCCGTTTCGCATTTAACTCTTTTAACACCTCTAAATTAATTTTTCTGGCAGTCCATGGTATTCTCAGCATTCTTCTGTAGAACCACATCTCTGTTGCCTCCAATCTCCCACTTGCCAGTTTGTTTATTGTCCAAGACTCGCACCCATATGTTAGTATAGGGGTTATATAGCACTGCAGTACTATCAGCAGAAGAATAGTGGCGGATAGGAGCCTGCACTCAGGAAGAGATCGGCGCGACTGTGGACGTGTCTGGTTTGCAGTGATGATGATCCGACGACTAACTAACAATTGGTTCTATGTTCTGTGTAATGGATGGAGAAGGCAAGACAAGGGGAAACCACTGATGTATCATCACTAGTGGTTCATGTTTATTGACAGTAAACAAGTTCCCAAGATAAACTGGAGGCAATTGAGATGTGGTTTTTAAGAAGAATGATGAAAACTCCATGCCAAGAAAACGTATATATAAGTTTTCAGAGATGCTGGAGTAAAACGATAAATTATAGCAAAAATTAGATGCAGACAATCACGATTTTTAGGCCGTGTGATGAGGAAAGCAAAACTTCAACATTTAGTAACCAACTGAAAGATCAAGGGGAGAAGAGACAGAGGAAGGCAACAAGAGAAATTGCTGGATGCGTTGCCACTGTGCCACAATAAGAAGTCGCCAACTGAGCTTATTAGCAACACAAGAGACAGTTGTGTTGAAGCATGATCGTCTACGCCAATCGGCATGACACTTGATTAATAATGGATGGGCAATACTCGCAACATTTATTTTCAAAAGCATGTATTTTTCTCTCCAACAAAACAATACTAACAACAAAATAAACCACATAGAGTGATATTTATAAAGTACTAAATCTATGGTTCAGAAACATGTAGGCCTACAATGAAGAGCTAGGATCGAGAATCAATGCCCTTGAGATGTGAATTGTCTATTGTCTTTTCCCATGTGGATTTCCTCTTGCCGTTAAGCGTGATTGGAGCTCGAGCTTGTGTTCCAATGTCAGATGTGTCGTCTCAGTTGTGCTATGACCGGTTTTGTTCAAGATGTCTTGACGTTTTCTATCCATCTTTTCCGTGGTCTTCCTTTGGTTCTATGCCTGTGCGGGCAACTTGTCGAGATGCATTCTCATAATGTGGCCAAACAATTTATCTGCTGCCTTTCTATGTATCTGTGCACGGTGTTATACCTATTCTTTCCCTGATGCCTTCATTTCGTAATCTATAAAGCCTTGTGACCCTGCAGCTTTCCTCAATTTTTCATCTCACATGTCATTATCTTTCTGTAATGTGAAGATGAGAGAGGCCAGGTTTGACACTGGTAGCACAGTGTTGGTATGAATATAATGTCAACCATTTATCTTTTAACTTCCATCTCGATCTTAGGATGAAGAAGCAGTGGTGGCAGTTGGTACGTTACTGTATTTGCCTTTTGACATCTCGTCTCTATCTCTCTATCAATGCTTCCATTTTATGTGAAAATACTACCGAGATATTTGAACTCCGATACTTATTTTATTCCTATGTTGTCTATCTTTATATTTCGTGGGTTCGGTGTTCTGCATATTTTAATTGTTTCGTCTTTTGTGTATTGATCTTCATGTTGTATTTTCAACAAGTGAATTAACTCGATTTTGTAGTTGTCTTCGTTTTCGTATATCAGGCTTTGGTCGTCTGCGAAAAGCAGTTCATTGTTTAATTACTCTGCATTATCTTGTTCTGCGTCGGTGATGTTGCCCTCTGAACTTTCACATTATTCCTTCAAGAAGATTATGGGTGTGGAGTTTGCTGCTGTCTCATGCATAGAGGGTCAAAGTTACCCATAGGTCGTGATGAAGTCGTATGTGTCTGGTCGAAAAGCACAGATATCGCAGCTAAGCTGTAAATCATGACAGAGCTCAATCCTTTCTCTGGATTACATTCTAATAATCTGCAGAAGTTTGAGAAAAGAAGAAGAATTCAAGTTTATAATCCTCACTACTCCCCCCCCCCACACACAGACTTTATTTGATGTAAATAATTCCATCAACATCCATATGCTTTATGTCTAATATAACTACGGGAGACTAGTAACCATAGCGCAAAGACACATTACTAGACAAAGTAACTTTTACCGTATGCGACAATTGTAAGAAAATTGCGGTTTACATGTCAAATCTGGCCCAAGAAGCCATGTTTACTGGACCATCAGGTTATTTAAAATTGCAATTTAAAAAGAAAAGAAAAGAAATCAGTCAATGTACTTCATTCTGCGGAGTATATCCTGATAGTTTTAAGTCTTTGAGAACGAAAGCAGAAGAAGAAGAAACAAAAAGACGATAGACGGGATTTGAGCCAGGTCCATTCAGCTGGCACCTACTCGCCTTGCAATTTGGGTAAACACGTTTTCCCGATTCGACCACATATCATCTCTAAAAATTACTACACTTGTACATTCACACATTATTTAGCTCACAAAATATACAATCACAGGCTGTCACTGTAAAGCACAATTATAAATAATAGCCAAACTGTCAAAAAACCGTCAAGGTGGGGAGTGCCGCAGTAACGAAATTAAGAAGCTATAATTAAGTATTATTGTCACCGATTACTAATATAACTAATAAATAGCAGATATAATGCCAATGAGAAATAATTATTTTTTTTTTTTAAATTGGAGCAAGGACTTTTTACCACCTTGCGGTCCATTAAAGACATTTATCAATAAACAATAATGAACGAAAAATAAAACACGCTATTGTAAATACAATGGGATCATCTTACAACTGCATTTCTTTGTATGGGGGGGGGGGTAGGTGCAATCAATTTTAGTTACAAGCAAAAGCGGTGTCCGTTTGAATTTTCTCACCAATGATAATACAAATAGAACGAGGTAAGTGGATTGCTACTGGAGAATGAATCATGAGTGTCAAACCTGATTAAGCTGTTAAACCACAATTACTACTGAAGTTTCAGAAATAATCCCATATTGTCTTGAGTAACATCCCCATCCATAAAGGGTCAAAGTTGCCCATAGGTCGTGATGAAGTCGGATGTGTCAGGTCGAAAAGCACAGATATCGCAGCTAAGCTGTAAAACATCGAGAAGAGTCTCTGCCCGGAAGTAGCACCAGTAACTAGAAGCTTGTCTCGAGCTAACAGAACTTGTAGTTCCGATTTCCTTGGAGTTTTCCCTTTCTATTTGCACTTAGCGCTGCCCTCTGGTGATATGTTGCCCTTTCATTGTAATCAGTATGTTATCTTTTCGTGTCTCGCCATGCATCTACGTGTCGTATTCATTGGCCGCCACTCCAACACTCGGACCGGGCTGACTAGCGTCCCTGTGTGTCGACGGTGCTGCTGCATGTGTAAATCTAATCATGACGCAGTGTTGTCGGAGATATTGACTATCTCTTTTAATCTGCTACCTCCGCATTCATGGACACGATCTCCAAAAGGTTTAGCCAGAATCTGCACGAGCATCTGTATTTCTGTTTCCAGGGTGCACCTCTAGTAGGTACTTTTGGGATCTTGTTTATCTGCTAACCCTGTGAGCATTGGGTACCCTTTGCACCCCGAACTCCGACATAACAATGATGCCCCTAAAGCATCTATAGCGATTCTAAAACCCCAATCTGAAGTGTCTAAACACCAGTACATGCCTCTCCCCTTTCCCTATTACTTGCCTTAAGTGTGGTGTTAATTTGGCATCGGGCATGTGTTATAATCACATAGCTGTATCTATGGCCGCGAATGTGGCGACTTGGTGACGGTTAAACTTCAGTAGTCCTATGGACTCATAAAAAATACCTTTCAAAAGTGACGCTATTAACTATTCCCATAACTTTCATTGGCTGTTAACACAAGTATACAGATAGTGACTAATAAAAACAAAGATTTAAGTCAATTAGCGTCACTTAAAAGGATGTGCTGTTAAGCTGAAGGACTGGCGTGGTGGCTATAATTTTAACGTGAAGTGCACCATTCATAAAGAATTGCCCCGCCCAATTACAAGCTATTTATAGTTATATTTCCACTTGCCATGTCACACGTCTTCCTGGCCACAAGTTGACCATTTGTCAGGGATTCTCAACCTCTTTGCTGTGTTTCCCCTGATTACACACAGGAAGACCCCCATTAGCGCGTTGAGAGGCTGGATGCTTACGAAACACTGAGCCGATGGAATTGCTCGGATAAATGGGAGCACAGAATAACACCAGAGTGATCTGTCATGCATGTTGTAAAAGGCAATTAATGAGGATTGAGGGTATGTTGGATTCCTCATCCCGTAGGTCAAAGTGACGCATGTCGAAGTCATGCCGAAGTTGGATGTATCCAGAGCTAACTCCACCCCATAACATCCTTAGTTGCCTATTACGACATGCAAGGAAAGTAAACAGTGTCGTTATTCTTTGCTCCCCTCTCGAGTCATGGATCAGACTGGCGATTTCTTACTGTTGTCTTCAGTCAAATGGTCCCCATAGATGAAGGTGATATGCAAGCTATGTGAGCCATCACTGCAGATGGATCGACAGATCGAGCAGAAGAATGATGAACCCAGACGCACATGCTGCACTCTTGGCAATTGAGATCATCCCAATTGAGTGCTGCACTCTTGGCAGGACCTAATAATGAACCCAGACGCACATTCTGCACTCTTGGCAGGACCTAATGATCCTGGGATACTGCTGCACATGGAATGCCTCCCTTCGGTGACTCAACGTGCACCCATAAACATCCTTAACACGACCATACATTTGAAACAGGAAACGTTACGCATATGAGTGTCACCTCGGTTGTTCAACTAAGGAGGACATGTATTTTGTCAGAAAGGCTGTGGGCTGTTAATAGCTACCTGCTGATGCATACGAAACGACTGCTAAGCCTCTACACATATTTAGGAGCACCGAGGCTAGAAACTTGTTTTCGAGCCGAACAGTACTCTAGTTCCGATTTCTATGTAGCTCTTTCTTCATTCTATTTGCAATTTGCGCTGCCTTTTGACGCTGTGCTGCACTCACATTGTACATCTCATATGATTTATTACGTGTATGGAGTCTTGCACACGGCTCTCAATATCCTGACGACATTTACCCATATTGAGACATCAACATTGGATGCATCTGCATTTCGGCAGTGGAAATTCCCGGCGTCACTGTGTGCGTAGACATTGCCACTTTGTGTTGGCGCAGATGTGTCGGGGATATTGCATGTCTTTTTAGCAGTCAATTCTCACGTCATCTACATTCTTTTCCCTAAAGTCTTGGCCATGAACACAGCACGAGGCGCTGTATTTCTGTTTCCAGGGTCACCACGTGGATGTAATTTTATGATCTTGGTTATCAGCTAGCCCTGGGGTCGCAAGAGATACCATCTGCACCCCATTGATAGTTTGAAATCTGTTACCTATATGGACACAGTCGATTTTTCAAGCGTATTCATCTTTTCTATCACTCGTCCGTGTGTTGCGACACTGTTAGGGAAGCAGAGAATAGTAGTACTGTGACCTGCCCTGAATGTAGTAAAGGGCGACTACTGACGTTTTTGGAAAAGGACTCAGTATGAATCTATCACAAAAGCAACTCTTTTACTGTTGGGATCATCCCAAATGGAGGAAGAAAGAATAGTGATCCTCGACGATGCCAAATCTGCTTTGCACGCTCTCCAAAATCCAAACACATTCCACATGAATAACTTAAAATAACTACTATGTAAAATAACTCAACAGAAGTGGTTCTCAATTGGTTTCCATGGCACTCACGAATCAGGGGCAATGGGATAGCAGTCCATGTAGCAAAAACTGGAAGAAACTGCCAACAAAAAAAGATGGAAGATTCAATATTTCATTGAATGAAGTACATCACAAAAAGCTCCATTAACATGGAATGGAATTCAACTCACCCATGCAGCCAGACAATGTCGCTTTCTTCCTATTTACAGGTACGGAAGAAACTATTATTTTAGATTGAGAACAGACCACAACAGACTCAAACAACACATATATGGAAAGTTTGACGTCGGTGATACCGACATGTACTCGTGAACAATGTCCAGAAACAGGGAATATATTTTACAGAACTGCCCACTGTACGACACCACAAGAAGAAAACTTCGGTTATCTGAAACAGCTACAGCGGACAGGCTGTACGGACTTGTCTAGGGACCGACTATCCAGTTCATTGATGAAATCACTATCAGCGCCTGACTTCGACTGGAGAACGGAGAAGAAGAAGAGGAGGGAAATAGCTATCCCATCACATATAAATCAAGTGATATATTCTTTCCAAAACGTTGTCTTCGTCGTGGATACTCTGAACGCATCTCAAGCAGCCATGCATTGGCCAGAGACATATGCATACATTGTTCGATGTCGCTGGTCCATCGTCTTCTTGGTCTTCCTCTTCTTCCCTCTTGCCACTCTGCACTCTATAATCAGCCTTTCGATACCATCATGTCGCTTTAAATGTCCAAAATACTATAGCTTCCTTCTTATGATGGTATTTAGAAGCCACTCTTCATTTAGTTCAGTAATTTATAATTATCAATGTCTTCTTTTTCTCTGTCCATGATATTGGTAGAATCTTTCTGTAGCACTTCATTTCAAATGAATTTATTCTTTTGGATATTGTCTTGTTTCTTCTTCTTCAACGTTCGTTCTTAAACTCCCGCTGGTTCTCTCTTATAGCAGGACAATGGGACAGGACAATCTTATATTCCTACAAGATTTCCAGCAGGGTGTAGTCCAGATAATGAAAATGCGCTGTTTTCCCGTTTTATTTGCGCCAATGGCCCGGCAGATCCGTCTTCGACGGGATTGTCTTGTTTGAAGTCCAAGTCTCACATCCATATGTTGCCAGTGGAATAACATGATCTTAAAAGGGTTACTTTAGTGTTGTTATTACTACTTCGCCATAGCTTTCTCATTTGTGTTAATTTGAGTGTTGCAGTTGCGAGTCTTCTTCTAATCTCGTCTGAACAATCTCCGGAACTGTTTATATTTGCTCCCAGATATTCCAATGTGTTTACACATTCTAGTTCTTTATTGTCTATGTTCATTATTGTTCCATCACATAGAGAGTCAAAGTGATCCGAAACCAAGTTGAAGTAGGATGTATTAGGTCGTAGGCGTAAATATCGAAGCCTAGCTGTAAAGCATAAGACAATACATTCAGTTGTGTGGACTATATTCTGCTAATCTCCAGGGGTTTGAGAATGAACGCAGATAAAGTAGATTATCTTTCCTGTAGCAAATCTCCAGAATATGTTTTTTTGTCCTGTTTTGTGCTTTTTCTAATTTGTCTTGTATTTACAGTCTTTTTGGTATCGTGCTTTTGTCATGTGACGTATTCCTTCCAGAACGTTGTCTTCCCAATGAACTCTCTGAACCTCTCTCTGTCTTGGGCGATGTGGCTTGCATTTTGTAGCGATGTATTCATGTTATCTTTAATGTCGTCAGTCCATCGTCTTCGTGCTTTTACGTGATTCAATTGTCATTCTGCTTCATTTGGTTGGTTGCTGATACAGCTGTCCATGGATTCGTGCCTTTTGACCCAATGCGGTTGTGTAATTATATGTATGCGTTTCTTCTTCTTCTTCTGCGTTCGTTCTCAAACTCCTGCAGATTAGCAGGATGTAGTCCGAAGAACGGAATGCGTTGTGTCATGGTTTACAGCATTGCTGCGATATCTGCGCCTTTCGGCCTGACACATCCGACTTCAGCATGGCTTTGCGGCATTTACCCTATATGGGATGGGACAGCCAACTCCATCCCATAACCACCTTAGTCGCCATTTACGACATGCGTGGAAGGTAAATAGTGTTGCTATTCTTTGCTCCCCTTTCGGGCCCCGGCAACACACGGGCGTGTATGCGTTTGAAAGCTGTTATTTTGTTTCATATAATGTGTTCCATTATCTGGCCTTGGAGAAAGAATCCTTTTCCTGATTTCATCCAGCGCTGAAAATTAAAAAAGGAGATGGTCGACAGTTTTATATGGATTAGTGCACAGCCGGTACTCTGGCGTGTGTTGTGGTTGTATTCTGTTCAAGTAATTGTGCATGCTGAGTGCAAAGTCGGAAGATAATACTCTGATTTTTCCTACCCAGAAGGCTTATGCATTTGGGATTTGGGCTGATCATATATATGTAGATTTCTTTCTCAGTATTTCCTAATGTTCATTAGTTCAGCCAAGTCTCTAGGTTCACAAATTTCAATATCATGTTAACTGTGTGTGTGGTCGTTTGTACGCATGACTGTTATTGTCTTTCTCCCTTCTTTCTTAAGTCAACTTGGCGTTTTTTCTGAAGGGTAATCGTTTACCCCGGAATGTTTGTGTGTTCGTTCTCAAACCCCCGCCGGATCTCTTTTGTAGCAGGACAATGGTCATGTTAGATTTCCAATAAAATGTAGTACAACGAACTCATTCTGTGTCATCACGTTATTTGCGCCACTGGCCCTATCCATACGACTTCAGCGTTGGTAACTAACATATTCAATGTTTTTACCACTTTCGCTGAACAGTAGTAACGTAGTATGGACGGTCCGCGTATTGCAGTGGTTAGAACACTGGCTTTGTATATGAGTGGCCAGATATCAGTCCCCAGTTGAAGCGGAAATGAAACGAATCAGACCAGGAAGTAAAGACTGCGAGGGAGAGGAGTTAGCTACCGTCCTTCTATAGCAGAGCAACTGAGTTGTGAGATGGCAAACATCTCATACCCCTACGGCAGTTAACTGCTTTGGGTAAACTTTAGTACGGTAAACCAGCCATACAAAAGAACTGGCCAAAATATAATCAATATAAAGATACAAGATGAATTTAAATATATTGGGAGTATTTTTACAGACGAAAGGGCGGAGAGCTCGAGACAATTCTTCTTCTTCTTCAACTTTGAATCTTAAACTACACCGGATCTCTCTTATAGCGGAACAATGATTCCATTACATTTCCAGCAGGATGCGGTGCAGAGAATGGACACTTGTTGTGTAGTTGTTTTATCTTCGACACTGGCCCGACACATCCGTCTTCCGCGGGCACGATTTAAAAAAGTCAATTACGTAAATTATGAATTCACACAAATGTATTCCGATGGAAACCAAAAGGCAAATCATAAATTCAATCTTAATATCAATATTGTGTTATACATGTCAGAGGCTTCACTCGTACCTTAAGAGCAATTTCGCATGCCAAATCCATTGCAATACTAAATAACATCGGTGACATGACACATTCTTGTTTCACTCATGTATTTACTGGGAACCATTCAGAATTGCCAGCTTCTGTTCTTACACAGCATCATGAGTTGTCATAAAATGTTTTTATAATGTACACGTATTTCTGTTGGAATCCATATATTTCAAGAATGTTCCAGAGTGAAGGTCTATGTATACTATCAAAGGTGCAGAGTGAATGGTAGATGTATAAATGGATAAAAGCATACTTAATAACAGAAGAGCTAGAATACAACTGGATGGTTTCACAGCAAGAAAGTCATACAGTACCACAGGAAAGGGTAATGTCCCCCACGTTGTTCCTGGTCTACATCAATGATCTGGTGACTTGCTACCACATGGTACGAGAGTGGCAATGTATGCTGATGATTTGTTAATATGGTGCACGGAAGAACGTACGACAGTGGCTACCAAACAGGCACAGAAATCTATGGACGCCTTAATCACATAAGCAAACAGATTTTGTGTCAGCATCAATATAGATAAGCGCAGCACTACTCTCTTTACTCTCTCACAACAACAACAACTGGTGACAGCCAGATAAATAGAGAGCTCTTGAATGGAGACAAACAACCAACATATCTATAGTCACATTTGACAGTAGGCTTACATGGAAGGCACACATCAACAAAGCAACAACAAAGGCCAGAAGAAATTTAGCCATCTTGAGAAAAAACTAAGTGGAATCATTCGGGGAGCACATGGGAAAATACATAGTAACGTTTACCAGCAGGGCATACGACCACACCTGAAATATGGGTCTACTGCATGATGTCCAACATCAGATACTACATTACATGAGCAAGATAATGTGCAAAAACAGGAACTTAGGATTATCACGGGGCAATAAAATCAACACCCATAGTAGAGATGGAGAAAATGGGGAGAATACAAACACTGAGTGAACTAAAATTGGTTGGGCCAACCCAATACAGAAAACAGGTACTGAATGCAGCGATATCAGGCCGAGAGGGAAACCAGCAACCAATGGTATCATGCAACCCGACTAGGTGACATGTCTGCAAGACAAAATTTTGAAAATCGTCATGGTGCTCGCCCTGTGAAGTTCTCCAAGGCAGGGAGCAGTGCTGGATTCTGAACCTCGACAGAATACCATCCTCAGCTACTGGAGGTTTCTCTAATCTACCTTGTGGTGCCAGACGGTAGAAGAGGAAATCAACTGGCCAACCAGACAGGACAACCAACCCTTCTAAACATCTTGCACTGGAATGCAGAGGGGGTTTATATAACACAAATATTGAAAACACCTTCCACCAGAAATACATTAGAATTTGCTGCATACAGGAAACCCGCCCCGATGAAGAAAACCCTTCAAAATACGAGATTATCAATGTTTTAGAGTTGACAGGAAAAATGGGAGGAATGGTTGCGCACTAACACTGGTCAAGAATAACATCAATGCCACAGAAATCAAAGCACACAAGGAAAGTGCTGAATACCAAATAATTAACATAAAACTACATTATTATACTACTCATACTTCTTCTTCTTCTTCTGCATTCATTCTCAAACTCCTGCAGATTAGCAGGATGTAGTCCGGAGAACGGAATGCTTTGTGTCATGGTTTACAGCATTGCTGCGATATCTGCACCTTTCGGCTTGACACATCCGACTTCAGCATGGCTTTGGGTCACTGACCCTATACAGGATGGGACAGCCAACTCCATCCCATAACCTCCTTAGTCGCCTCTTACGACATGCATGGAAGGTAAACAGTGTTGCTATTCTTTGCTCCCCTTTCTGGCCCCGGCAACACACGGGGAACTACCTATACAAAACGTCTACTGCTCAAATTACATCCCATTAAACACGTTCACCATTAACATCCCCTACAAACACTTCCTGGCAGTTGACGAAACAAGCTGGAAATAAACAATTTGACAGAAGGGGAGAAGGTAGGAAGTTGGAAAGATGATAACAACCTAATCCTCCTGAATAATCCACAGGATCCACCAATTTTCTACTCAAGAAGATGGCATATCACCTCCACCCCAGGTCTAGCGTTCTGCACCCCAGAACTGGCTGGAATAATGGAAAGAACAATAGGTGAATAGCTTGGTAGCAGTGATGTTTGTTTTGTTTTGTGTTTGTCAATAGCCCCAGGAATTGCGAGTGATTAGCTCTTACTTTCTATGTGCAATAGGGTGATTTTTATGAGCTTTTTTTCATACCCAGGAGACTTCAGCTTTCGGCTGAATGCAATGTCTATTGAAGGAGCCTTCTACTCAGAGAGGTATATGTCCCGAAACGAGCTGATAGTTTGACTGGATCATCCATTATGTGTCTTTCCTCCGTCGAGGCGCTTCGCAGCTAGCAAGCTGTTCTTCGTGTAGGAAGATCATTCCATTACCACTGTGTTTCCCAAGGTATCAGACTTAATTTATTCTGTACAATTTACACTAGCATTTCTCACATAATCGCCTCGGTCGCTTGTGATGGCCTTCCAATTCATCGCAAGACACGTCCTTGATTCTTGATTAGGAACAAGCGTCACAGCACTGGGGACATTCCCATATATGCTCTGCTTGCCGTTCCGTCAGCTATCTAAAAGTGTACAAGCTCAGTCTCCCAGTCAGTTGCTGATTACGCGTTCTTCTGATCTTTCCGGAGAGAGGGCACTTTCTCCCATCGCCTCTAGTCACTCCCATTTCTACCATTCTCTGAACATGTACATTGTCACGTTCGACTTCCTCCTCGTCTTCTCGTAGGTTATCCATGACTGCTCTAATCAATTCAACCTTGTCTCTTCTCATCTCGGTGCCGCTCACCAAGGATTTACCAGACAACACATCGGCTCTTTCATTTCCCCTGACCCCAGCATGACCTGGACAGTTAGTTAGTTAGTTAGTTAGTCAGTCGTCGGACCATCGTCACTGCAAACTGGACACATCCATAGTTGCTCCGATCTCTCCTTGAGTGTATCCGTCATCACACTTCTGCTGACAGTACCGGTCCTATGCAGGTTGACCATCATTCTTCTGCGCCCTCCAAAATGTTCACCTCTAGCAACACCACATTTCAATCCCTGATCTTTAATCCTATCCATTGAAAAGGAATCACCATCCACATTAGTCTCACTCTCGCGTGTTATATCTCTTAAGGAGTTTAAAACGTCAGCGCGATCCATTGCCCCATCGCCCTGTGCCACAATCGCACACGATGCCAGTTGATCCGCTCTTTCATTGCCTCGAACGCCCACATGTTCTGGCACGAAAATAAATGTAACCGCTTTCAAGCTCGCATTTCTCAAGGCCTCAATCCACTGTTCGCGAACGAGACCCACTTGTACCTTCTTAATCATACTCATAGAGTCACTCAAGATGCAGACCTGCGTTACCTTCTGTGTGCGTAGCCACTCAAATGCCTTGGTCACCGCCATAGTTTCCATGGTCATATTACTCGTAGTGACCGCAAAGGCACCACTTTCCTCCTTGATCGTTTTACCTGCGCACTGAGCTGTAAAGGCCCAAGGACTGCGAACATGCCTAATTACAGATCCATCAGTGTATATAATCACATCGCCCTCTTTGGTATTCTCACTGATTAAAGCATGCACTTCTTTCTCCACAGCTGTGGGACACCATTCTCTGCATTCCCTGCTAAGTGATATTACTACTCTCAAACAAGTTTCGAAATCTGTGGGTAGACCTATCCATTCCGCACCTGCTGCCACATCCTGTAATCTGCAAACGCTTTGTATTACATCCTCAGCACGTCCCATCCACGACCTTCCTCTCTTGAGTCTGCTGCCTTTAACTTTCTGTATTTCGGAATGCAACGGGTGTTCCTTATCTGCATGTATTTGAAGGTACGCCCGTGCACGGCAATACTGTAATCTATGCTCGGCTGTTTGGCAGTCAAGTAGGTATCACATAGCTCTTGTCGATGTGTCTCTTGTGCATCACAGAATGATACGCATTGCTGCATTCTGGACTCTATCCAGTCTTTCGATCTGAGTTTGGCTAAGAGTCAGAATTTCCAGTACATATTCCACCACAGCCACAACCAAACCCTGGAACAAAAGAAATAACAATCTTTGCTCACACTGCGCAGCAGCCTTAACCTTCATTGCTGCTAGGCCTTTGCCTGCCCTTATGATAATGTGGTCAACATGTTCCTTGAAACTCAGGATTCTGTCAAAAAACAAACCCAGATATCTCATTGTGCTAGTTCTTTCTAAACTTTTCCCGGACAACGAAACTTGTGGCATGTGTGTCTTTACCATGTGATTGTTCAAGGAAAACCACGTCACGAATGCATTAGACGGATTAACCACTGCTCCCGTATCTCGACACCAATTTGTCAGTCTGTCCAGCTCCTTCTGTAGTTCCATGACGCACTCTTCTCGATTTCCGCCCTGTCTATACACCAGGATATCATCGGCATATGACATCGTTCTGCCAACACCTGTGATTTGATTGTCAGCGATATGTACTGTGTATACATTGAAAAGCATAGGAGATAGAGGCGATCCCTGTGGCAGGCCAGGGCTAATAACTGTTGGTGTAGGTATCCAGTTACCTGGACAGTAGATCCATGTAATGCTTTGCGCGTTGTTGAGAATAGCGACCCATTACCTCTTCGCCACTGCGTATATAACCCAAAGAAGTAGGTAGATTACGCCTATCTAGGACAAAGAGCATCAAAATGGGCCATTGTGAACTGAAACCCAAGTTTCTCTGTATGAGCCGTGTTGGGCAACGGCAGAGAGTCGAGTTGCGTTAGGTTTACAGTGGCATTACTGACTTGCGCCACCCCTCCCCCTCTACGTTGCTCGGAGTCCAGAGTCCTAGTGTCAACACCGCTTCGGAAAGGATTTTGAACAATGTGCTTCCGACATTTGTTCAAGGCGTGTCCTGTGTGCAATGGGGAGCTGTTGGTAACAGACATTCGACAAGCACTACTACCACCTCTTGCAACTATACACAACACACTCTACATAACTGCACCACAGCTGATGAAGACCTGTGCATTCACCAGAAGGGCTATATGATGTCAAGAACTTCCTGCATGTTCAGCTGATAAAAGATTTCCTCTGCTTCCGCATTGCAAGAGTAAAAGTAGATGGCAAACTAAACAAACGTGTTACTCTCCAACAAGAAGTGCATCAAGGAGGAGTGAAATCCTACTCTTTTCCTAGTTTTCATCAATAATATTGGAAAGAAACTGTCACATTATATTTCAAAGGCTATTCACGCAGGTGATTTTGCTGCTTGGAGTGTGACAGACAACATATCCACTGCAAAAAACAAAATGATATCGCATTTGACACCCTAAGTATCTTACTGCGGAGTCCAGATCAACCTCTCCAAAACTGTAACAACCATCTTCTCACTTTCAAACCACCAAGAAAAAGTAAATCTACAAATGAATGGGTGAGTTAACACATGAGGAGAACCCTACATATCTTGGGGTCAAACTAGACAAGCGACTCACCTGGAAACTGCACCTGATAACCACTGAGCACAAAGCAACCAGGAAACTATTCTTGCTGAAGAAACTTGCATGCACACGCTGGAGAGCAAATGGAAGTATTCTCCGAAAAAGTCTACTTGGATAAAGTCAGACCTGTAGTTGAATATGGAGTAACAGCCTGTGCGTCAGCATAAAAACAAATACTGATCGCCTATCATAAGTATAAAATGCGGGCCCAGAGATGACATGCACACCAGAGTGCACAGGCCGGCGCTCCATAGCTGGTCGAGCATCAGGGTCAGCAAACCACAGTAGGCCAAGACCCTCAGTACACTTCCACGCAGTGGGCCTGGAAACAGGACTGCAGCAACCCTGCTGTACTACGGATCGAAGATATGGGAATGCCAACCCGGCCCAAAAAATGCTAGTTGAAGACGGATGTGTCAGGTCGAAAGGCGCAGATAACGCAGCTTGCTGTAAAACATGACACAACGCAGATCACCCTCATACGTCCTTCTCAGGACTTTCTGCGGAATGCTTTCAGAGGGTCCGCCGCAAGGCGTACGAAGAAGAAGAAGTACAAAATGCAGGACATGACTAATCTCAGGAGGGATGAAAACCACTCCAATCCATTCAAAGAAAAAACACGGAATGCATTGCAGGAACAAGCTGGGGAGCAAATGGAAATATTCTCTGAAATGTCTACATGGGTACAGTCATACCTGTTGTAGAATATGGAATGACAGCCTGGGCATCAGTATTAAAAACAAATACTGAATACCTATCTAAAGTACACAATTCAGGAGTTCGACTTATCTCAGGAGGGATGAAAACCACTCCAATCCATGCAATGGAAAAGCATGTAAACATCTACCCACAGGATGAAAGAAGAGAAGAAAAAGTGCCTGTGCAAAGGGAAAAAATTAAGCGCATGCAAAACCATCCAATGCATGCGCAAATTTCTAGATCAACCACAAGCAGGCTAAAGAGAACCAGCTTCTGTCACATCTCCAACCATCTCAATCAACAACATAATATCATCACAAACCTCCCAAATGAAATTTAAATACTAAAGGATTTTGAAGAGCCAGATAATAGTCTCCAAAATGCTTCCATAATAACACAGGTTCCTGGAATAATTACTAAGGAATACCAGACTCCACCTCAACTAAAAGCATTGACACTTGAAATGATAGAAATAAAATACAATCCCAAGGAATGGACACATGTCTACGCAGATGAATTGGCAGAAGGGCAGTAAGGAATGGAGGAGGTATAATTTTTATGACTCAAAGATGGGAAGTCAATATCAAAAGCTTTTCCAACCGGGAAATACTCCTCTAACTTTAGAGCAGAAGCAGTTGCACTCTATCAAGCACTGAAAGTCTTCACGGAACCAGGACTGCCAAGACCAAAGAAGATAGCTATATTCACAAATTGCAGATCCCTACTGGAATCAATCAAGAACAACAGAAATGAAAGCCGTCTGCACAACATCAGACATGAGCTAAGACATATCCAAAAATCAACAGCTATCGCCCTTCAATGGATGCCATCACACTGTGGAATCATGGGAAATGAGAAAGCAGATGCTCTGTCAAAAACAGGAAGCGAAATATAGCAAGACAGACACTCACTGTCCTACGAAGAAGCAAAAGCAATAATTCAGAACATATACACAGAAAAGTGGAAGAAACAAATGGAAGTGGACGACAAACATGATGCAATACATCCCCTCCAAAGATATCAACAGACCACGATATTTCGCCTTAAAACAGGCCACTGCAGACTTTTGGGTCATCTTTACTGATTGAGAACTCATACACAGATGGATGTCCATGTGGATCCGGAACCCAGACTCCAGAACACATTCTTCGGGATTGCCCAACATACACAGA
Source organism: Meghimatium bilineatum (assembly GCA_034231615.1). Taxonomy (NCBI): domain Eukaryota; kingdom Metazoa; phylum Mollusca; class Gastropoda; order Stylommatophora; family Philomycidae; genus Meghimatium; species Meghimatium bilineatum. The sequence goes on from CM067307.1 coordinate 8,156,428, forward strand.
GCAGAGACAGCAGACCCGGCCAGAGGATACAGACTTAGGCAAAAGCTATGGGGCAGCTGCTATGACCTGGAGAAGACAGTGGAATTTGCCCTGACAACAGGCCTGGCAATACAATATGACCACAGAAGCTGAAGGAAGAAGAAGGACAAGTCAGACAATAGGCATTGTTCGTCTTTGCCATTGGAGATAGACACCTCGATTAGGTATTTACATACATGACAAAAGGTATTGTTCGCCTTGACTATTTAACACAAGCGACCATTCGACTATTTGACCACAAAGTGGTCAGGTGTAGAGTCGTATTCGTCATCTCTGAACGGGGGAGGGGGGAACGATACATGCTAGTAGCTCAGTAGCTTGAACAGAAGAGCTGCAGACTGAATGTCTGGGATGTTCGAATCCCGACGGCAAATTGACCGGGGAGAATTGTTTTCATGTACGTAACTTGCAGTCTTCAATTAAATGAGGGAGAGGGCGGGACTTTAAAATGTATGTGAGAATGTCCGAGGGAAGATTGAATACCTCCCATTTGAGAGACGGATTAAGTCTCTAGGAAAGCCTGTGAACTAAGAGATGTTTAATAATATTTCTTAAGATGTTGTACATTGAATTATTGATGTCGTAACCAGGGATGTTGTAAACCTGGACGTTGTGATGAAGCAATAAACAATTTATATATATGAGAACTCTGGTTGTCGCTACATCAATCAATCAATCAATCAATAAACCCATAACCCTTCAGGGTCGTAGGGGTACCACATTGGATGCTTCAGCACACAGAGTCCTCCAGCGAATTCTATCCTCAGCGATGCGGATGAGTATGGAAATATCTTGCCCTGTCCATTCCTTGATGTTGCCTGTCCATGTCTTTATTTGACCTCCTCTGCTTCTTCCACCCTCGACAGTTCCCTGCAGTATTGTTTTTGACAAGGAATCGTGCCTGCATACATGTCCGAACCATGCTAGTTTTCGTCGTTTCACTTTTGAAAGCAAAAAAATTTTAGGCTACATCTATTTGCTATTATCTTCAACAAAATACTGTCATAACTAAAAGGCATGACTCTTTCACCGTTAAACACTGTCATAATGCTACCATTAGTTCATCAATGTGTAATTACATCAGTGATGATGTCTTAACGCTGCTCTCCTGCTGGCATAGACGAGGCAACAATGGAGGGTTTCATTCGAAGACACCACGTAAATACAAAATTTACAAAGATATCATTGTTATAAAATATAATACAAGCGTCCATGCGTTGCCTTTCCCGGATAGGAAGCATAGAATAGCGCCACGTTTTCTTGCCAGACATATCGTAAAAAGCGGTCAACGGGGCCTGAGGGATGAAGTTGGCTGTCCAACCCCATAGAGTGTAGAAGTGACCCATAGATCATGCTGAGTTATGATGTGTCAGGCCGAAAGGCGCAGACATCGCATCCAAGTTGTAAACCATGACACAACGAATTCTTTTATTTTGATCATATTTTGCAGAGGTTTCACAGAATAAATATGCTCTTGTTAGCCCCGTGAAATATGCTGGTGAAATATGCTCTTGTTAGCCCCGTGCGTGAGTCCAGTTTAATTATATTAGGACTATGAAAATTAACAATTATGGAGATTGTGGTTCGCTGTACCCCAGATATACTGTTTCCCTCTTTCGGGTAGAAACTAATGTTTTAACTGTAGATGTTAGCCCAATTTGGTTATATCAGGCAGTAATCAGGTAAAAATAATAGTGGTCAAGAGAAGAAGAGATACAAGAATTAACAACAAGATTGAAGCTATGCGTCAAAAATAATTTGCCATAGAAGTAATCACTTAGTTTCAATCAATATAAAGCTTAATAATCGAAGATTAGAGGAGGTTTCTGTTTACTTTTCTGGGAGTCCAGATTATTGGGGATAGTGAATCAACAGCCGAAGTTAAGAAACGACTGGCCATGGCCATATTCGCCATGACAAGATTAAACACCCCTTCGAAAAGCAGGATCACCACCCGTTTTAAGATCAACTTATACACATTTTTGGTTTTGTCAATATTTCTATATGGTTGTGAGACCTGGACTTTAGCAGCATATTTAGTGAGAATAATCCAGACGTTTGAAAACAGACTCTATAGAGATGTGTTGGTTATCTGTTATCGAAAACATAAGACCGATGTTATTGTGCATGATAAAATTAATTAATTAGCTGGGCAACAAGAACCACTGTTGACAATCGCGAAACTTCGTAAACTCCGATGGTACGGGAGCGTGATGAGACATTCGGTGGAGGGTATAAGAAGGCGAGGTAGAAAGAAAAAAACTTGACTGGATAATATTACAAAATGGACTGGGTGTGAAGATTTCAAACTCATCAGGATTGTAGAGGATAGAGAGGCGTGGAGATCTTTCTGCACCAAAGGTCTCATTGTGACACCACTGACGGGTTATGGGTTTATTATTATTATTATAATAGTTGTCGCGGTTTATGTGATTCTACAAACACTGCTTTCTAATGTAAACATCATCATCTGGTGCCGTGTCTGCATAGAAGGGTGGCTGCTGCAACGTACCTCCAGCATTTTCTGTCTCTTGCACTCTACTAGACTAACCAAGGTGTCATGTATTTTAATTCATTCATTCATTTTCCTTTTGCGCTGAAGTTAGCGCATAGGGCAGAGGTCAGATCTCTCCAATTCTGTATGTTCAAAGTTATTCTGTGCAGTTCTTGAATAGTATGAATATTGGTTGTTTTACTTTCTCTAAGTATTATTCTTCTGAGTTTTTCTTTGGTCTACCCCTTGCTCTTTTGCCTGTAGGTATTCATGCAAGAGATTGGTAGGACATGCCCGATGTAGGACCAAAGGCGTTTTTTGATAACATCTGTGATGAAATTTTGATATGTCTCTTCTCTGATTTTATCATTCGATTTGAATTCACTCCAATAGGTGTTAGTTATCCTACGAAAACATTTGTTCTCGTATTTTAATAGGTCCACAATATTGTATTTGTTTGATTTTTATTTTTAGTCTCTTGCCTTGGTGATGCACTTTGTTAGGCTGTAACCTGTCCGTTCGTGATTGTTCTCTTCCACTTATTTCTGCCTACCTCTTAATCACCTCTTCTCGACTTTACCCTCAAGTAAGGTCTTCATCAAGATATGTTATGTATTTTAATATGTTCAAAATACTTTATTTGTTTGATCTTTATTTCTTTTAATTGTTCTTTTTTTAATATGCGGTGTTGAGTCTCTTTGTCCGTTTCCACCTCTTTCCGTGAAGTTCCCCATATTCTTCTTTGTATCCACACATCAAAGGCATCAATTTTGTCCTCTGTTCATGTTTCCGCAATATAGAATGGTTGTAGCATTTTACAAATGTCATTTTTAGCTTGTTTGTAATTTGTTTAGATGTCAAAATATTCTCATTTGACTACACGCAGTATCAGAACCTCTGTTGTCTCCTTCCATTACGTTCTCCATATTCCTCAGTATATCCACATCTCAAAAGCACCAATTAGGCCTATGTCTTCTAATTAGTTTTTCATTATCCATGTTTCGAGCCATACACTAATGCACGGCAGAGGTATATAAATAACCTTTTTTATATTTCTAGAATGAAAATTTAATATGATAAAAAGTAGAAAGATCAGGTAAGATGATTAAAAGTAGAAAGATTAGAAGATGGATTATTTATAAACAGTATAAGTACTAATTTGCTGCGTACAGAAATCTGATAAGTAAAATAACATTTGATTTGGGATTTGAACATGTTCTCCTGTGTTACGGATTCATATCGAGAGGTTGAGATTAGTTGAGAACCCTTGAACAATTTTGGCGGACAAATCAAAATTGAATAACTTGTTGTCATGCTACAATTCTCTCCCATCGTGACCCGCATCCCACCTAAATTTAGGAATCAATTGGACCAATGAAAACGTTCTATCGTGACGCGGTTTCCCCAACATAGTGAACTGTAACTCGTTTTGTGATTCGCTGTCATTGTGTTTTGGTTAGTGTTGAAGGCTTTCATTGGATACTTTTCGACATAGTGACCTACTTTTACAGCGTTCCGGCTACAACTCATAGCGTCTTCATCTTGCCAGAGCGAAGTAGACGGAAACAAAGGAGAAGGTAGATATATTTTAACAGAACTGTGTGAATTTTAGTTAAAATATAAGCATATCTACAATTCAAATAATTATGTGCCCGTTACTTTGTTTTTTATAATTTAATTGCACAGTTTTTGACACGTGTCCTATACGTATTTATAGCATTTTTTCATCAGTGCTTTTCTGATTCGGACTGTTCAAAGATTCAAATAAACCAAGCGGCACGTCTCTACTAGCCCGCCACTTTAGAGCGTTTGTCGGCCATTTTCCAGCTAGGTTTGTGCATTCTGTTAGTGACTGGTCAGTTCCGACATTTAAATGCCACATTACATTTTAATACTAACGCATGCTATTGTACAAGATATTCTATAAGCATATACTCCGATGTTGGATATTATATTAGCAAGTGTGGACACGTAGTGTACAATTTTGTTGCGTTTTTGATGTTGAAACCAGTTTCTTCTAATGGCCTAACGTTTCCAATTTGTAAAAGTTGACGTGTTTCCATTAAAATAATACACCAAACTATCATTATAATTAAATTAAGTTGACCATCTATTAAAAGAATATTTGGTTATTTTAAATCACATAGGTAGGCCCTATACGTGGTATATTTTATAATATACTTAGACCTCAATGATTGTCTTCAAATATGTGGCAGTGTGGTCCATTCCTTTCCGCCTTATTACTAGTGTCGTGTTACTTCATTCTCTTAGAAGTGGAACATATATATCTTACCCCTATGTATATCCTGACGAACATTAATCAATATTTGTTTCAGTTTTATCGAAATTTAAATATCAGCCTCATGTTAGTGTCAACTGGGACTAGATGTACATTTTATAACCTACCTAAGCACATCACTTGTCAATGTCAACCATTTTAATGGCCGCTATTTGTAGCATAAACTATTTTAGGCATAGTTTAATTTAAAAAATAATTTTAAAAAACCACCAAATTAATAACCATTTTTAGAAGTCAAGAAGTGCATTATTATAATTAGACCACGTTCCTCATAATGATAACATTATTCAGAATCAATGTATTTTGTTGTGAAAATTGGCTAGCCTACATCTATGTCAGGCCCTATTCTTTCATGACACTTTAGATTGAGTGGTAAATAAGTGCCTGTGGTGAAACCTTTACTTTACATCCAAATAATAAACTATAAAGCCAAAGTAAACATGACAACCAACTCCTTGGTTGGTAATCCAGTGGCATTAAAATGGCATATTCAATATGGGAAGTTTTCAATATTGCTGGGAAGTCTGGATTTTTGGCCCACTCTAGGCTAGTCAGATAAACTATCACACCACCAGGAAGGTAGGTTTCATCCTATGCACTGCTGCAGCCAACATAGGGTTCACTGTGTTCATTCCCCACCCACCAATTGACTACTGGCTATGCTGAATTTCATTATTGCTTCAATCATGCAACTAAATGTTCTAGTCAAAAGTAAAAGGATTGTCATGTCCTGAGTCACTGCCTCTATGATGGGCCTCAGCCATTGGAAAAAATGCTGCCAGTGTCCTTCCCATTGCTGTGCAGTACTGGCTCTCTCTCAACCAAAGAGGGTGCGTGCATACATATATAAAAATACATTGCAATAACAAAATCAAAGCATGAGAAGCATAATTGTATAGATGACATGCCATGAAGTCTGTAAGAAGGTAACCTCAATATACCACGGCATGTCATCTAAGGTTTTCTGTTTAATGGGTGGCTTCTCTAATGAGCCATTGGTGATACCCACAGACATGCCTTCAGATTAGCAGGATGTAGTCAGGAGGATGCGTTGTCATAGTTTACAGCATTGCCGAGCCTTTCAGCCGCACACATCGGACTTCAACATAGCGTTGTCACTTTGACCCTTTTTGGAATGGGACAGCAAACTGCTCTTTATAAGCTTCAAGTTGCCTCTACAGCATGCATCGCAATCAGTGTTGCTAATCTTTCTTCTCCCTTCAGACCCTGGCAACACAGGTGTGATGACGAAACATTCCATTTCAAAATAGTTTATATAATCCAACTAAACGATCCATCTTAAAGTAACATTTTACTTGTTTCAGAAAACCTGAATTTTTTTTGCATCAAAAAGTAACCAGAGGACGCTCATAATGGCAGCTGCTAAAGGTCGAGGAAAGAAGGCAGCAGGAGCTGGAGATGCAGCAGCTGCACCAGCACCAGCGCCGGCTGGAGATGCACCTGCAGGAGCTACAGGTAAAATGTGCATTTCATGTAGGAACTCTGATTATTTTGGTATCCTCCTGTTTTGAGAAATATAAAGAATACAAAAACAGTTGAAAATATAATAGGCAAAAACAAGTAGTTTACAGTTTTTATGCAATGCTTCTGGCCTTTGGGCAGAGGGGGAAGAGAATTATGAGCCCCTTCAAAGCTGCTCCTAGCAAGATTGCATTGTGGATGTTTAGCATTTTGCAATCGTTTAGCCTTTTTTAAAGTCTTGATTGCTGCTGCTGGTGTTTTCTTTCTCCCTTCTTCTCTTCTCTCCCTTCTCCCCCCCCCCCCCCCCCCCCCCCCCAAAGGTTACACTGTTTGCTGTCTTGTCTTGCTACTCCATCATCTATGGAGAACATTTGACAAGAAATCGATGTGAGACATGCAGTGACAATGACTTTCACAAGTTACAGTTTGACAGACCACACTATTTCACAGTAGAATATGCTACTAGACTTAATTCACCATTTCTGATTGAGAACCTCATGAATATGTGGGTCGGAACCCAAACCCCTGAACACATACTTCAGAATTGCCAAGCATACAAAGAACAGACATCAGACCTGGCCACAGATTGGAGGAAAAAGCTATGGAGGCAACCTCCCTGGAGAAGACCATGGACGTATGGTGACAGGATTGACAATCTACCATGACTGTAGAAGCTGAACAAGTACATAAGTTTAAAAACCACAATAAATTGTCAAAAAGAAATATAAATGCTGCTGCTCCTTATACAACTGTGATGACTAGTTTGAGGAGACAAAAGCTATAGATCAACTTCTCTGACCTGGAGAAAATAGACTTTGCCCTGACAAGTCTTGACTATAACAGGAACACAGAGCTCATCCCATAATTTTCCTGAGTTGCCTCCTACAATATTCGTGCAAAGAAGACTGCCAATATTCTTTGCACTATGAAATAAAAATCCCGGCCACAGTTGCCTCATGTAAGATAATTAAAATAGAAACATTTCTACCATTAATTCCTAAACGTCTATGAATCCGTTTTACTGTTGTACAGAAAATTTTTTAAACTATCAATTATTGTTTCAGCTGCATCAAAGTCCCCCAAGAAGGCAGCAGCAAAGAAAGGCAGGAAAGCAGGTATATATTACGTTTTTGTCTTGTGCCTCTTATGAAAATGTTTCAATATTTTGGTTGAAAAATTAACACTTCACTTAGCCGAAGACATGTTGGGTCATTGGTGCAAATAAAATGGCAACACAATGCATTTCCATTCTCTGGACTACGTCCTGCTGGATATCTAGTAGAATCATTGTCCTGCTACAAGAGAGATCCAGCGAGAGTTAAGAGCTGAAGACTTCACTAACCAATTTTGATGTCAAAATTTCCATTTATAGATACCTGGGCGACTAATTGTGAGGATTGTTGAAGCCACTATGTTAGATAAGAAATGTGACAGACAAAATAAAATAACAGTGTTCCAAAATGGCGGCAGATGTGATTTGCAGATATAGATATCGTATATGAGTATTTATTAATGAAATATTTGAGGTTTTGAAGGTGTAATATTATATGATACATATATATATATATATAATATAATGTAAATCTAGGGTTAGGATAACATTATACTTTAAAGTTCATTCAGAAAGTCGTTACAACATATAGAAACTTTCAGTCTCTTTGATTTTTATACAGATTTTGTAAAGATGTCGATGTGTAAATACTGATATAAAATATATAAGCTTTTATGTGTGAAGTTATCTAATATCTTATAATGTTGGAAAATTGTAAAATGCATTACAATATATATATGCCTGAAATCCCAGTTGGTATTCCTGTGGGAACCCAGGGCACGACCATCACTGTGAAATTAGGTGTAATCAGACTGCTGCTTCAGTGTTACTTATGGATATTGTATAATATTTGTCTTTTATTTGCTCTTGCTGTGAGCCAGTAGAAGACAATGATTGGTTGTCCATTCTGAATGATCAGATGGTGACATTGTGAGCACCTGAAACTTCAATATTTAGGTGGCTTTGGGGAATATGACAGTCCTGGTCTGGATAACATCAGTACATTTGTGCATTTATTCTAATCAAACTCCTGTAGATCAGCAGGATGTGTTGAGAATGAATGTGTCATAGTTTAAAAAAAGCACTATCATCAGGTGCCATACCGGCTGATGTATGCGATTTTGGCTCTCCACAGCTCCTATCTTCATGTATCAAAAACGTTATTGCTTCCATGATGTGCCACGTCAAATTATTTTCTGAAGTCGCCAGCCTCTTGCACTATTTATAGAAAAAATTGGTGCAGGTGCATCATATTCCCATTAATCTTCAGTTGTAGTAGTTTAATATTCTTATCACAATACATTGCAGAACATACTGGATTCAGAATATTTAAAAAAAAAAATAAAATTAGTGGTTCCCGATTCAGAAAGTGTTCAGATACCATTTTTCGTGAAAATATCTATTAATATTTAATCTTTTCTCCAGGAGGCGTGTCCAAGGCTAAATCTAAGGCCAAGACAAAGAAAACAGCAGCTGCCAAGAAATGAACCTTGTATTTGTAAAATTTGTTTTATTAAAAAATTTCAATCTTTTTGTTTTAAATATTGATGCATATTACAGACATTTAAAGTTTTGTGGAAGATTCAGAAATAAAAATACTTGTAAATCTGGAGTTATATAGATATCAACTTAATGAAAAATCCTGAAATATTTATGTGCCATTTGTTAGCTGTAACAGAACTGGTCAATAGTATAGATACAAAGTTGCTGCTCTTGCAGCCTGTGCAAATATAACAGCAGTAATTTTACATTTAGTTCCAGGCCTGGTAAATTGTTTGCAAACATTTTTTTGGAACTTTGCATTAGTGTTTATTCCCACAAAACGTTTGTTATAAAATGATTGGGGAAGTTGAAGTCATTTGTGTAGCTTAGCAATGTTATGTACAACAATGTATGTTTGATCATGTCATTTATCTTCATTACATTTTAATGTATCTTTATATCATCGACGTTGAACAGTTTTGATTTTCAAACATTTGTTATAGTCAACACACTCTTGCTTGCCTTCTTAGATTTATTTTGTTTGTGATAAATGAGTGCAAGTCTAGGTTTGTTTCGGTGAGATTGTTAACAGCACTCATTTCCGTTTTTGAGTTTTCATGTGATTTTATTTCTACACACTTTGTCCAGGTAATATAAATTTAGATGGTTATTGCCTTTATTCATAGTGTGCAGAACACGGAGGTCTTAGTGTGTATGGTATGCGGGTGTGGGTGGGTGTGTGTGCGTATGTGAATTCCGCATCCAGACATTCAGTTGAAAGTTGCGCAATGGAGACGCATATGACACATGAGATCTTAAACTATTTCACTGGCACGCGAGGATATATGTGCGGGTAATTGTATTAATATTGTTATCACCTCTCATATATCCTCAAACTTCACTTTATGTGAGAATTTTGGTTGATATTTCTTTGGTGTGATGGACAAAACAAATTCATGTTACCTGTAACTTTTTAGGTGGTTTATCGTAACAATTTTTCCTCTTTATATCTATCTATATACCACCTATTTCTTCAAGTTTACTATTAAAAAAAAAATAATGAGCTGGTTTCCTGGGTAGCTCACATCAGAAATTTTTCACAAATTAATGACGGATTTAATACACAGTCCGGTACAAATTTATGCCCATCATTACATCTGAATCTCATAGGTATCGAATGTGAAATTGTCATGTACTTTAGAAACCGTTGTTTCCCTGCAAACTACAGCAGGTATTAGAGAAAATGTAGGGCATTTCATATTTAGTCTGAAATTTAAATTTACTTGAAGCAATATAAAGATTCATGTTGTCAAAATATTTTTGAGTTGGTATTGTTTTTTTGTTCAAAGTGGTTTGAAAGATGAGTGAATAGTGTATATAATTAAAATGGGTTTTTCTTTTGGAACTCCTAACCTGCTTTGCAATAATTATTTCCCTCATCAATGTTTGCTAGTGTTTTCAGCAGAATGTCCAAAAATATGCTATTCCTGACTCTAATAAGTCTTACCCACTGAAAGCACTGCCTCCAGTGTACGCAATCTATTTCTATTTGGGCAGCATTGTGGGACTTGGTTTCCAGCCCCTGATGGCTGAACAAAGCCCCCAACACCAAAGAGTGCTGGCCTACATGATGTATAAACTGAAGTGTCTACTTTAAAGCCACCATTGCAGCAGGTTATGGTTTCTATATAGAATATCGAGACAAAACATCATTGTTTGATGCCACTAAGGATGTATGTTCTCACCCTGAAGCTGAAATAACAGCACTAGAAGTTGCTGTGTACCACATGAAGACCATATTTGACGCCCTTCCATCAAAAGTCATAACATTGTGATATGTCCTCTCTTCAAGCACTAGAATGTGATGAACATTATAAACCTGAGCTAGTTAAAATATTGGGGCTCGGTAGTCCAGTTAACAGTGAGTTTACTATCACTCAAATTTAGAGCGTGCCATCTTCAAAATCACTCCTATACAAAAAACAAATTCAGGTTGTGATTTCTCGACCAAACCACCTCCAGCTGTAAATAAGTACCTGACGCATGAGTTAGGGGAGGTAAATACATGATGGAAAGGAACTGGCCACCCTGCCTAATAGTTGCATTGGCGTAATTTATGAAGAGTTAACTTCATCCCTGACAGCAGATTGCTGGCATGAGACATACCTTTACCATAGCTGAAATATATTACCAGCTGCTGCTACTTATAAAGTCAGCAGTCATGCAGTGGCATTCCTGGCAATAACAAGATTACAAAATCAACCATATACACACAGAGAACCATGCACCAAGTTTGAATCTGTGAGCACAGAAAATAGATATACAGATGGGCATGGGAAACACTGGGAGGGAAATCTATAAATATATGACCAGTCCATATCGAAAAGACATCAATCTCCTGGAAAGGAAATAGTTTCATCCATCTTCGCACACATTTACAGTTTAACAATCACTTGACCAGAAGGGAATGCATTGCTCTAGGCGGACCCAGGGTTAGCAGATAACCAAGATCCCAAATGTATCTCCACGCGGTGCACCCTGGAAAAAGAAATACAGCAGCTCGAGCTGATTCTGGCCAGTTCATTTGGGGATCATGTCCGAGAATGTGGAGGTAGCAGATAGAAAGAGATTTGACTGCACAAGAGACAAACAATATCTCCGACATCACCACATATAGCGACACTGTTGACATACAGTGAAGCTAGTCAGTCCAGTCCGAACATTGGAGGGGCGGCCAATGTAAAATGCACGTAAAGGTAGATGCATGGCGAGAGACAAATAGATTTCATACCGAGTACAATGAAACGGCAGAACAGCGCTAGAGGGCAGCGCGAACTGTAAATAGAAAGTGAAAAGTCCCTAGGAAAGGGGAACTACAAGCTCTGTCAGCTCGAGACGAGCTTCTAGTTACCTGTATTTCTTACAGGCAGAGACCCAGACCCATCCATTGGCGTTTGGTAAAGCAAGAAGACCTAACCCAACTCAAATGTCGAGCCTTCCTAAACCGGATATATGCTCGCGAAGAGAAAGGGTTCCGTACCCGATGGGCTCAGGCACAAAAGGGACAACGATTTAGCTCTGGCCCAACTCTACTGTCAGCTTTTCCTACACCGGAAATACACTTGAAGAGAGAAAGGGTTCAGTACCTGATGGGCTCAGGCGCTATTGGGACAAGGACGCTCAGCTCGAGAACGCCTTGCTCTCAAACGCATGGTGTGAGACTCGAACTTGGACAATGGGTACACGATGTCGGTGAACGACACCTCGGCTAAGAGGGTGAAAGAGCCAGGGTCCAACTCCTCTGTTGAGTTCTTCCCCTTAAGGAACCAGGCTCACGGATGAGAAACGGTTCAGTACCCAATGGGCACAGCACGTCAGACGAGAGCAAAAACGTCTGGGCGAAGAGTCGCCACTACGCGTGCCTGGAGACAGATATAGAGGCTGTCACAGGCTAAGGGTAGCCCACCTGAATTGTCAAGGCATGCCGAAATCGGATGTGCTAGGCCTACAAGGCGCATAACGGTGGCACAACGTAATCACTCTCCCGGCGGAAATCGCACGGATATCCGTGATGGTTACAATGGAGCGAACGAAAAACAAACAACAATTTGTTTTACTTTAGGCTATCATCAGTACATTGTTTATATTATATTCCGCAACTCAAGCTATATCCTGGTGTATTTTGTATGCATCACATTATTATTTCACTGCATACACTTTACAGATCAGGTGACAAGAATTTGTTGCTATATACATATTACCTTGGTCCTGAACTAATAATGTAAGAGTGACTAGTCTTCATTTTTATACCTAAATTCATATCAATTTTTTAAAATACATTCCTGACTTCTATTAGAATGTTCCTTATTAATATTTGAAGACTATAAAAATGTCTACTACTAAAAAGGATCTAAAAGTATTTCAATCAATATTTATGGTATATTTCTTCAGCATTCATTCTCAAACTCCTGCACATTAATTGGATGCAATCCAGCGAATGGAATGCATTGTGTCACAGTTTACAGCATAGCTGTAATATCTGCATGTTTCTGCCAGAGACAATAGACTTTAGCACTTCTGGGTCACTGATGTTATTTAGGATGGGATATCAACTCTATCCCAAAACCTCCTTAGTCACTTCTTACTACATGGGCGGTGGCATGTTTAAATGTTGTACTATTCTTAAAATACGAGGGAAATATAAATATGGTAATAGGTCACAGATATGTGATATCTATTAAAAGTAAAAAAAAAATAAACAAGTGAATTACAATGTTACCAATCGCATAATAATGAAAACAAGTTAACTATTTGATTTGGCAGCAATATTTTATTTATGAAATATAACTTCAGAGACATAGCTTCTCAACATTGTCATAGTTATAAAACATTGCTAAAACAAATTCAACCTTCAGATAAGTATTAGAATAAGGTGGCACAATAGAAATAATAAGTGGTATATTTTTTTCTGTAGATGTGCAGTGGTAATGGTTATGTATTTTAATTTGTTGAAAGGTATTGAATTTAGAGGCTATAGAGATGTGGTTTCTGAGAAGATTGATGCCATGGACAGCTAAGAAAACTAATGCAGAGGTTCTCATTGATGCTGGCGTAAAAAAGATGAATCATATCAAACATTAGGGGCAGACAGTCAAGGTTTCTAGGGCATGTGCTGAGAACACAGCTTGAACACTTAATAACCACTGGAAAGATCATGGGGAGAAGAGATAGGTGGACTAGTATTGTGGCATGGTAAAAGTTCATCAACCAAGCTTATTGATAACACGAGACAGAGTCGTGGTTAAACATGATCGCCTACGTCATTCGACATGGCACTTGATTCATTTAAAGTCAATATACTAGGCTAAGGATTTCATTTGTTATTAATTTTTACAACTCTTTAAACAAAAGAATTTATTAGAAATGTATTTTCATATAACAATAAATAGGTGTCTAATGAATGAGATGCAATATAGCGACAAAGGAGTCAAACATTTGAGATTGTAATTAGCTTTAAGTGTGGGAGAAGTGGATAGGTCTATCTATCTATATGCTATGTCCCATGCGGCGTCAGGTGTGGAAGAGTTCTCTGGAGATGGCCTTTTTGTGCACTGTTTGTAAGCTTGTTCCTGTGGCTTCTTTGATTCCTGTGATCCATCTTTTACATGGTCTGCCTCTGGCTTTATAACCGTTATGTCTATGTGTCATGGCTATTTGTGGCATGCTATCTGTCAGTAGTCTGGAAGCGTGTGAAAACCACTTGATTTGTTGTCTTTTGATGTGTTCCAATACTGGTATCGAAAATGCAAATAGTGCTGTCTTGTCACACAATACAATTGGAGAGTTCTTCAAAACAACTGTGGGAGTTCGACAGGGATGCGTAATGTCCCCAGTACTTTTTAACATATACTTAGAGCACATCATACAAGAAACATTGCATGACTACAACACGTCTATATCGATCGGAGGTCGCCCTATTTGCAACTTGCGTTTCGCTGATGATATTGATCTTATAGCTGGGTCAGAACAATCATTGCAAGAATTAACATCAATTCTAATTATTAGTTAGAAAAAGTTACCAGCAAGTACGGAATGGAAATCAATTCAGATAAGAGCAAAATTTTGGTAAACAGCAGAGACACAGAAAACCAGACTAATATCACGATGAATGGACACAAGCTTGAAGAGGTGAATACCTTCAAATACCTCGGATCCAGTATATGCAGCGATGGTAAATGCAAAGCAGAACTAAAAATAAGGCTGGAGATGGCTTTAGCGTCATTGTCAAGGTTAACTGTGATTTGGAAAAGCAACATCAGTGTTGGAGTGAAAATCAAACTGTATAGGTCGCTGGTGCTTTCTGTTGTGTTGTATGGTTGTGAGAGTTGGACACTCACTGCGGACACGGAGAGAAGATTACAGGCTTTCGAGTATAAATGCTACAGAAGAATTCTATGAATTTCCTATAGGGAACATAAGACCAATGTGTACGTAAGAAATAAAGTAGAGATGTGTGCAGGTGTCCAGGAGCCATTGCTTTCAATAGTGAAACGACGAAAACTAGCATGGTTCGGACATGTATGCAGGCACGATTCCTTGTCAAAAACAATACTGCAGGGAACTGTCGAGGGTGGAAGAAGCAGAGGAGGACAAATAAAGACATGGACAGACAACATCAAGGAATGGACAGGGCTAGATATTTCCACACTCATCCGCATCGCTGACGATAGAATTCGCTGGAGGACTCTGTGTGCTGAAGCATCCAATGTGGTACCCCTACGACCCTGAAGGGTTATGGGTTTATTGATTGATATTGATTGAATACTGGTATTGTATAGGTACAGGAGCCAATTCTCTTGTACGACTAGTTAACTGTACTATTGAAATTGTCACAGATGTCGCAACAAAACACTGAATATATTTGTTATCAGCGTTGAAGTCTGATGTATCAGGTCATTTGCGAAAACAAAATAGCGACAGACTGTATTTTTCTTCTCTAGACTACATCTTGCTGCAAATCTTGTAGTGCCATTGTCCTGCTATAAGAGAGATCTGAAGGGAGTTTAATATAGTAGTAAAATTTATGTTGCTTCCTGTTAGAAATTATATGTGTATAATGTAAATGTATTTTACATATAAAAAATGGCCTCTTTTTTTTCCCCCTGTATTCATTCTCAAACTCCCGCTGGCTGGATCTTTCTTGTAGCAGGACCATGGTCCTATTAGATTTCTAGCCGGATGTAGTCCAGAGAATGGAAATGCGTTGTGTCGCCGTTTTATTTGCGCCAATGGCAGATTACTTTATTCAAATGCTTTTATGTTCTCGTTTGGCAAGAGGGAAATATGATAACTCTGTGTTAGTGTACTAGTCTTTTCTGGCTACCTGCATTCCAGCTTTTGTTTAGTCACATTTCTGTTGACATGATTTTATATCAGAGACTGCAACCAGATATACAGTCAAAACCTGACTCAACATGATTTTATATATAATTCTGCAACAAGACATATAGTCAAAGCCTGAAACATCATGATTTCAAACACACAAGAAAAATTATAGAAATAACATTTAGTTGCACAGTATAGCTTGGGTAGAGATGACATTCACCAAATGCTTAACATATCTCTTCCACGCATTAATCTTCTAAATTCAAACCATACTTTTCATACAAGTCTTTTGACTGGACACCTTCAATGACAGCTGTAAATGAGATAAAAATAGATTAGAATGTTTATTACCGATTACAAATTGTGAAGGTTTATTATATTATAGGAATTCATTGAGTATATTATATAGTCATGTCGAAAATGGGTGTGCTGTGCCAAATAACAGCGGCTCAAATCACAAATATTCACGATGATTCAGGGCCGTAGATATAGGGGGTCTGAGCTAAAAATAAACAGGTCATTCACCCTTTACCTTGTATAATTCATTCTTCGTATTGAGAAATTTGAGGACCTTTATTCATGAAAACTCTTTGAGGGTTTTTACACAGCTTTTGGCTACGTTCCTGGTATTGAGTCTGAATTTGGGGAGGGGGGAGGTAGGTTTGAGGGCCCCCTATCTGCAGGCCTGTGCTGATTATTTGAAAGTGAACAATGAAGACATGTCAAAAATGGATGTGCTGGGTCATAGGTGCAAAATAATGTAGCTCCTCTGTGAAACCAGCAGCACAATGTACTTTCATGCTCCCTGGCAGACATCTACGAACTCTCATACTGTTATCTGAGAGTGAATGCAGAAGTATATAGTCGGATGTGTCAGGCAGAGAGGCGCACATATCACAAAACACATTCTGTTCTCTGGACTACATTCTGCTAATCTGTCGGAGTTTGAGAATAAATGAAGAGAAAGAAGTATATACATTTTTCATGAATTTTACAGCAATAAAATTCACATATTCGGAGATAATAATTTCAAACTCATGCAGATTAGTCTGGAGAACTGAAACTTCTGTGTTCACTCTCTGATAACCACCACAAATAAATCGTGTGATTTTCGTCGAGGAGTGTGAAGTACTAGTTCCATGGTAGTATTGTGTTATTTGCACCTCGGTTGGCTCACCCTGTGAACCGGTCATCAGAGGCTCAGCGTATCCATTTTCGTCATGCTTTTAATTCTGGTAGTGGGCTTCCCTAGCCTGTGACAGCATATCTGTCACGGGCACACAGGTGTGTAATGACTCTTCATCAAGACGATCGTTGTTCACGTCTTATCTTGCACGAGGTGTCCCACAGCCAGTGAACTTGCCTCGGGTAAGACGCTTTGTACATGTGCCCAGCTTTTCTCATCCACGAACCGTATACCAGTTTAGGTATAAATGGAGTCCCTGTGAATTCCATTGAAACTTCAAATCATTAAAAACACATGACGGCCATCGCCTCACCAACTGAGGCTGGAAGCTAAGACGTATCTTAGACCAAATCTTTAGTCTTACCCTAGCCAGCATATGTGCTGAAGTCAGAGATACTAGGCCAAGAAATGCTCCAGCAACCATGGTACCATGCACCACACTAAGATATTTGTCAAGAAAATCATATTTGCTGTTTAGAAATGTTAAACTGCGAACAAGCAGACCTCTTCCCAGAAGAAGAATATTGAATCTAGCCTGCCAACCCTGAAAGCGTTGACCACCTGATATATAATTTGTGCGGTTTTGATTCACAAAAAACTGACAATGGCTAATAGACCTACATGAGTTAGTCACCCATTTCCTGGCATAAATATATAAAAAAGCAATATAGGAATGGATAAAAACTAGGAGATCGTGGTGACTGGATTACCAGAACCACGACCTGCACTATTTTTTTTTATGGCTGTAAAGCTCATTGTTTTGTTTGTTTGTTTTTCGTTCGCTCCATTGTAACCATCACGGATATCCGGGAGCGTGATTACGTTGTGCCACCGTTATGCGCCTTGTAGGTCTAGCACATCCGATTTCGGCATGCCTTGACAATTCGGGTGGGCTACCCTTAGCCTGTGACAGCCTCTATATCTGTCTCCAGGCACGCGTAGTGGAGACTCTTCGCCCAGACGATTTTCTTGCTCTCGTCTGACTCGAACGAGGTGTTCCACTGTCTATGAACTTGCCTCGTGTAATTGGACGTGCTGTGCCTGTGCCCATTGGGTACTGAACCGTTTCTCATCCGTGAGCCTGGTTCCTTAAGGGGAAGAACTCAACAGAGGAGTTGGACCCTGGCTCTTTCGCCCTCTTAGCCGAGGTGTCATTCACCGACATTGTGTACCCCTTGTCCAAGTTCGAGTCTCACACCACGCGTTTGAGAGCAAGGCGTTCTCGAGCTGAGTGTCCTTGTCCCAATAGCGCCTGAGCCCATCACTGAACCCTTTCTCTCTTCAAGTGTATTTCCGGTGTAGGAAAACCTGACAGTAGAGTTGGGCCAGGGCTAAATCGTTGTCCCTTTTGTGTCTGAGCGCATCGAGTACGGAACCCTTTCTCTTCGCGAGCATATTTCCGGTTTAGGAAGGCTCGACATTAGAGTTGGATTAGGTCTTCTTGCTTTACCAAACGCCAATGAATGGGTCTGGGTCTCTGCCTGTAAGGAACACAGGTAACTAGAAGCTCGACTCGAGCTGACGGAGCTTGTAGTTCCCCTTTCCTAAGGACTTTTCACTTTCTATTTGCAGTTCGCGCTGCCCTCTAGCGCTGTTCTGCCCTTTCATTGTTTCATTGTACTCGGTATGAAATCTATGTCTCTCGCCATGCATCTACCTTTACTTGCATTTTACATTGGCCAATGTTCGGACTGGACTGACTAGCTTCACTGTATGTCGACAGTGTCGCTATATGTGGTGATGCTGGTGGTGTCGGAGATATGTCTGTCTCTTGTGCAGGCAAATCTCTTTCCATCTGCTACCTCCACATTCTCAGACACGATCCCCTAATGATTTGGCCAGAATCAGCTCGAGCTGCTGTATTTCTGTTTCCAGGGTGCACCGCGTAGAGGTACATTTGGGATCTTGGTTATCTGCTAACGCAGGGTCCGCCTAGAGCAATGCACCCCGTAAAGCTCATTAAAAGACATGACACCTTGTTGGAGACCTTTCTTGGGGGTAAAATTGAAGGGAAACTAGCAAGAAGTAGACAGAGATAAGTGGGGAGAGTAACATCACAAGATGGAGAGGTTACAGTCTAGCAGAGTGCACCACCAAAACAGCAGGCAGGGGATGTTGGAGATCTGTTGCAGCCAACCTTCGTTGCAGTTATGGTACTTGATGAAAGCTCTGATATAACCAAATTGAACTAATATTCACGGTTGAGCTTACCTCAGCATAAGAGGTGTATTTTATGTACACAATTTTGGAAAAGTAGATAAATGCATACTGCTATATGACTTACCTATTCTCCCCAACAACATTTGTCCAACATCTTACCTATTCTCCCCAACAACATTTGTCCAACATCTTACCTATTCTCCCCAGCAACATTTGTCCAACATCTTACCTATTCTCCCCAACAACATTTGTCCAACATCTTACCTATTCTCCCCAACAACATTTGTCCAACATTTTACCTGTTCTCCCCAGCAGCATTTGTCCAACATCTGGCCTATTCTCCTCAACAACATTTGTCCAACATCTTACCTTCTTCCATTCACTTGAAACATGTCTATATCTATATCATTTTACCTGTTTTCCCCAGCAACATTTGTCCAACATTTTACCTATTCTCCCCAACATTTGTCCAACATCTGACCTATTCTCCCCAACAACATTTGTCCAACATCTGACCTATTCTCCCCAACAACATTTGTCCAACATCTTACCTTCTTCCATTCACTTGAAACATGTTTATATCTGTAACATTTTACCTGTTCTCCCCAGCAGCATTTGTCCACCATTTTACCTATTCTCCCCAGCAGAATTTATTCAACATTTTACCTATTCTCCCCAGCAGCATTTATTCAACATTTTACCTATTCTCCCCAGCAGCATTTATTCAACATTTTACCTATTCTTCCCAGCAACATTTGTCCAACATCTTACCTGTTCTCCCCAACAACATTTTACCTATTCTCCCCAACAACATTTGTCCAACATCTTACCTATTCTCCCCAACAACATTTGTCCAACATCTTACCTGTTCTCCCCAACAACATTTGTCTAACATTTTACCTATTCTCCCCAACAACATTTGTCCAACATTTTACCTGTTCTCCCCAGCAGCATTTGTCCAACATCTTACCTACTTCCATTCACTTGAAACATGTCTATATCTGTAACATTTTACCTATTCTCCCCAACAACATTTGTCCAACATCTCTATATCTGTAACATTTTACCTATTCTCCCAAGCAACATTTGTCCAACATGTCTATATCTGTAACATTTTACCTATTCTCCCCAGCAACATTTGTCCAACATCTCTATATCTGTAACATTTTACCTATTCTCCCCAGCAACATTTGTCCAACATCTCTATATCTGTAACATTTTACCTATTCTCCCCAACAACATTTGTCCAACATCTTTGATCTCATTATATTCATGCAGCTTCTCTATGTGGGTCTGTAGCTCACACTCTCTGTAGCCACTTGAAAGATAAAGATGAGTTGAAGAAATCAATTAAATACAGCGGAATCCCTTTATAACATACATTTATACATTTATAACAATTTGGAATTCTCAAACAGATTGGGCAGGTAGGACTAGGAAAATAAATGATCATCTCAATACAGGAACTATTAGCATACATATACTTTGTTGAACTAGAATGTGATTATGATATTTGTAGAACTAAAACTAGAATGTGTAAACAAATGCAAATATAAACAGTTCCGGAGATTGTTCAGTCGAGATTAGAAGAAGACTCAAAATTGCAACACTCAAATTAACACTAATGAGAAAGCTATGGAAAAATAGTAATAATGACACTAAATTAACCATTTTAAGATCATGTGTTTTCCCAGCGGCAACATATGGATGCGAGACTTGGACTTTAAACAAGACAATATCCAAAAGAATAAATTCATTTGAAATGAATATCTACAGAAAGATTCTACGAATATCATGGACAGAGAAAAAGAAGAACATTGAAGTTTTGAAATTACTGAAACTAAACGAAGGGTGGCTTCTAAATACCATCATAAGAAGGAAGCTATAGTATTTTGGACACTTAAAGCGACACAATGGCATCGAAAGGTTGATTCTAGAGGGCAGAGTGCCGGAAAAGAGAAGAAGAGGAAGACCAAGTAGACGATGGACCAGCGACATTGAAGAATGTATGCACGTCTTTGGACAGAGAGGCGTTTAGAGTATCAACGACGAAGACAACTTTCTGGAAAGAATATGTCACTTGATATTTATACTTTGTTGAGCCCAGAGTGTATCGATGTCAGTTAAGATAATTAGTAATCGCATTATAATAATATTCCCTATTTAACACTTTAGAAAATCCTCAATTAGTATATCTTCTTCTTCTGCGTTCGTTCTCAAATTCGTGCAGATTAGCAGGATGTAGTCTGGAGAACAGAATGTGTTGTGCCATGGTTAACAGCATTGCTGCGATATCTGATTTGGCTTGACACATCTGACTTCAGCTTTTACGACATGCGTGGAAGGTAAACAGTGTTGCTATTCTTTGCTCCCCTTTCAAGCCCTGGCAACACATGGGTGAATTAGTATATAATTGTATATATTGAATTTTAATTATTACATATATATTCCTTGGTCCAGACACATTTTTTATTTAGGAATTTTATTGTATATTACAATTTCTACATAAAATTCCAGATGTCTATAAACCCATAACGCATCAGGGTCGTATGGGTACATTGATACACATTGGATACATCAACACAAAGAGTCTTCCATCAATTTCTATCTTTAATGATGCCGGTGAGTTAGGACACATCTATTCTTGTCGATTCCTTGATGTTGTTTGTCCATGTCTTTATTTGCCCACCTCTGCTTCTTCTTCCCCCCCCCCCCCTACAGTATTGATTTTGACAAGGAATCATGAAATATTACAATGGATGTAATCCAGATCTGACCACTACTGAATCTGAAGCTTCTTCTTTCGTTCACTTGGAATGTGTTCATATCTGGAGTTTTGCCTCTTATATAGACTTGACAGTGTTTTGTAACTCGTACAGAGGTCCGCAGAGTGTATCTTCCACTATTGTTTCTCTGGGATAGTTTCTCGTATTTCATATTCGGGTATCAGGAGCCACTCAGAACTTCATACATCATCATCATCAAGTGTCGTCTCCGCAATTAAGGTTGGCTGCAACGGATCTCCAACATTCCCTATCTCTTGTCTTGGTGGTGCACTCTACTAGACTGTAACCTGTCCATCATGTGATGTTACTCTCCCACTTGTATCTCTGCCTACCTCTTGCTTGCTTCCCTTCGATTTTACCCTCAAGTAAGGTCTTCAATAAAGTGTCATGTCTTTTAATGTGTCCAAAATATTTTATTTGCTTGATCTTTATTTCTCTTAGTAGTTCTTTCTTCATATTAAGTGTCTTTAGCACCTCTTTATTTGTTTTCTTCTCTTTCCATGATGTTCTCCCTATTCTTCTATATACCCACATCTCAAAGGCACCAATTCTGTCTTCTAATTGTTTATTTAGTGTCCATGTTTCTGAACCATACATTAATATAGAATAGATGTAGCATTTTATCATTCTCATTTTTAACTTGTATGTAATTTGTTTAGATGTTACTATTTTCCTCATTACATTGAAGATACTTTTAGCCATTCCTATTCTCCTTTTAACTGCTGTTTCACATCTGCCATCATTTATGACTGTGTGTCCAAGATATTGATGTTTTACTTGCTGTAGTTTCTCTCCATGTATGTTTATGTTTAGCTCTTGATCTTCTGTGTCTTTGCTGATTATCATGGTTTTTTTTTTTTTTGGATGTTTATATTCAGTCCATATTCATTACTTGATTTATTGACTTGATCTATTAGTCTTTGTAGTTCATGTTCACTTAAAAGAACACTGTCAAATGCATATCTCAGGTTGTTTATTATTTTCCCATTGATCTTGAGTTCTGGTATTTCTTCTATATTTTTAAAGACATTCTCTGTGTAGATATTAAATAGGCTTGGTGATAAAATGCATCCTTGTCTTACCCCTCTTTTTATTTTTATGTATGGTGAGTAGCTGTTTTCACACCTTATTGATGCAGTTTGTTCCCAATATATATTTCTAACCAATCTGATGTCTTTTCCATCTATGCCTATTTCTTGAAGACATTTGATTAATTTTTCATGTTGTACTCTGTCAAAGGCCTTGCTGTAGTCTATGAAGCAAATATTGATACTTTTTTGGACTTCTAAATAAAATAGTTTAACATACAGCTTAAACTTAATATTACCACCTTATGTGTTTTGTAATTAGATCATGTGTTGTTTGTACCCAAAAAAGAAGCACAGAATAGAAACACTGTGGCTTTTGTCATGCAAGTTAATAGCACTGAACGATGACTAACACACTATAACTATCGGATGCTCATGTGAAATAATACACAACAAAACACAGGATATAATCATACAAATAACAATACACAGGACATAATCGACATTTCATCCAAAAGGCCTTTATCAAGATACGCACATAACATAAAAATATGAGTATAAGTAACCACACCAAACAAGCTTGTCTGAGCGTAATTTCAAGCAGATCAAGCGAAATTCAACTGTATATGGGATGTTTCTTATTAACTGTCCAGGTTAAGCATAAAGATTTAAGTTATATGCTTAACACGTTACTGACCAGGTCATTTTTCGTTACAAATCCTTGGTGATCAATTTTGCCGAAAAATGTTATACTTCAGAAATACAATAACCATAGCAATAGTGTTACTAAAAATAGGTTTCCAGGGATAATAAAGGTAGGTCCCATGGCATCTGCTGTCGGGGATGAAGATATCTCTTCTGTACTAAGCCGCAGCAACTATTAGGTGGGGTGGCCAGTTCCCTTCCTTGCTGTTTTTTTTTTACCTTTCCTAACTCATGCGTCAGGTACACATTTACAGCTGAGTCGACTGGAGGAGTGGTCGTGTCAAGTGAGAAATCACAACCTTGATTTATTTTAATGTCTGGACGTGGTTTCGAACCTGGCACGCTGTAACCAGATGATAGCAAGCAAGCTCACTATCCACTAGGCTACCGCACTCCTCAAGGGATAATACACTGTTAAAGAATTACAACATCCATAAAATACAGTTATAGTGGTCGTTTATGATTATTAATCATGAAGATATGAGCCCCATTGAGGCCAGCTCCTTGGCGAGGAGATGGGGCTTAGTCCAGCCAGCAGAGGCTGGAAACTAAGAATGGCTGGGCCCTCCCACATTCGGGCAGGACCACAGTCTTGTCTAGCAAGTAAGGTCAGCAACATTTGGCATTACCCCGTTATGGTGCTAACCCTATGACGACTCACCAGGCAGGAGTAGCACCAGGTTCTATACCTCGAAAAGGCCCACCACATACAACTGGAGGTCCTCTTCGATTGCCTTCTGGAGCCAGGATACACAAGAGTAATTTTACTGACCAACAAATATTACCAACCAATGAGACACCACTTACAATAATGCACTGGAATGCTGAGGATATAAATAGCAAAAAAGATGGTTTTAGCAAGAAATTAGTATTAGAAAACACCCTTCTTAAGGAACAGGTCAGCATTTGTTGCATACAAGAGACACACCTCAGCAAAGATGTAGCCTTCAAAATTACAGGTTATCAGTGCTTTAGAGCTGATCGAATAGATAGAAGTAAAAGAGGAATACTTACTCTAGTCAAAAATATAATATAGATGGACAAAAGCCTTTTTTCACAATAGAAGAGCCAGAGTACAAGTAAATGGCAAAAAAAGTAGGAAGGTATTACTACACCATGGAGTGCCTCAGGGAGGAGTTTTATCACCCACTCTTTTCTTTATATTTATCAATGATCTAATTGAAGAAATACCCTGTGGAAATAAAGCAGCACTATATACATATGACTTAGTCCTATGGTGCACACATGAGAGCGCCATGGTTGCCATAAAATGCTTCTGAGAGCCATGGACATTTTGACCATTTGGGCTGACAAATGATGTGTAAGTATCAATATAGAGAAGTCAACCACAACTCTTTTTACACTTTCACCAAAACAAAGAGCAGGAAACATCTACCGTATGTAAATAAAACTGTCTTAAGGGTTGATGACCAACCCACATATCTTGGTGTAATATTTGATGCTAAAATGACATGGAAACATCATATCAGCAAAGCATAAATAAAGGCTAGAAGAAAAATAGCTATACTAAGGAAACTGAGTGGGACAACTTGGGGAGCTAATGAAAGATTTCTAAAAAATGTATACCAACAAGCCATTCGACCACACTTGGAATATGGTTCTATAGCATGGAGTTCATCATCAAACACCACACTACAGAACTTGGATAGAGTACAGAACCAGCACTTAGAATCATTACAGGTGCAATGAGATCCACACCAATCATAGAAATGCAGAATATCGAAGGGATCATTGAAAGAGCGTATGGATACTAAAAATATAATTCATGGAGTAAAGTTTCTTTCCCACCATAGTCATCCAAACAACAATAATAAGTGTGCATAGGGATGAACATCAGAATAATCTGCAGAAAAGGGTAGCAGCTCTCAGCTTCCTTGATGATGCTTACCCAAGTGATCTATGGACCAGAGTATATAGAGATGGATCAGCACAGAATGCAGTAAAAAATGGAGGAAGTGGTGTATATGTAGAATACTTGTATACCAACAGGGAATTACTACAACAACTATGACTCATCTAAGTCAAAAGCTATTGCGGCAAAGAAACTGTTAACATTGGACAGGATCTCACACCCTATTGTAATACTTACAGATGTAAGGTCAGTACTAGAGGCACTACAATCCAATAAACTTCCAGAGTAAAAAGAAGTATTGTCCATAGTACAAAATAGGTGTAGAGTTATACTGCAATGGATTCCATCACACTGTGGAATAGCAGGAAATGAGAGAGCTTATCAACTCGCCAAGGAAGGTGCTAACATGCAGCAACCGGATGTACTAATCAGCTATCACCAAAAAAAAATCCTTGATAAGGCACAACGAAAGCCTAAAATACCTCCATGGGACGAGTACCACCTACTTAACAGACAAGTACAGTTCATATTTCGACTGAGAACTGGACACAATAGACTAAACAGCCATATGTATACAAAATTTAAAATTGGCACAACAGCAAAGTGTATTTGTGGACAAGCCAACCAGACTTCAGAACATATCCTTCAAGAATGTGCAAACTATGACAAATTAAGATGCACATACTGGCCTTCTGATACACCAGTGAATGTTAAACTCTATGGTACAAAACAAGAAATGGAAAACACTGTCCAATTTATACAAGAAACCACACTGCAAATATAGACATTATTAGCAAAAGAAGAAGAAGAAGAAATGAGATTTTTCAAAGGTGATATTTTGTGATTTATAGAAAGTAATGCAAATTCATGCCTAGCATTATAATAAGTAGAAATTCGTTCGTGAAATAATTCTGGGAGCTTTCAAATTTGTTCAGAAAATGGGGCTCTCTCATTTGTGAAAACCTTTAGTAATGGGAGATAAGTATGCTCTGGTCAGCAAAAGTGTTGAATGTTGTTTATGAAAATACTAAAGGACATCACTATATTAGGTTTAGCACATCTGTTTTCAGCATGGCTTTGATTCGGGTGGGTTAAGGACTATGACATCCTTACAATTTGTAAACAAGTGTTATATATCTATATATATCAACTCAAGATGCATTATCATATGCTGCGTCTTTGCAATACAGAGGGCAATATTTTACAAGATGACAAGTGTAGGCAAGGAGTTGGAATTAGATCAACAACACATATCTCCTATGATTCATTCTGCTGCCAGAGAACTCATTTTATGTAATTTGATACTCAAGTAGACTCAAATCATTTGACAAAATAAATGTTGCAGACATGTTTGAAATTATGATGTAAGTTATCACTTACGCAGCTTCTAGCTTCTGTATTTCTGAATTTTTATCCTGCAATTTATGTTTTAAAACATCAATTTGATCTTTCAGTTCAGTCTCAGATTCTTTGGGAGACACCACATTCTGAAGTGTAAACAAATGTTACTTTAATAATTTATTTGTGGGCAATGAGATCTGCAATGGAAAATAAAATATCGGCATTTGAAATGAAATGTTACAGAAAGGTCCTAAGAATATAATGGACAGAAAGCTGAACCAAAGCAGATGTCTGCAAACATATGAACATAGAAGGAGACTGGCTCCATAAAGCTATAAAAAATTGCAAGCTAATATATTTCTGACATCTTCTTCTTCAGTGTTCATTCTCAAACTTCCGCTGGATCTATCATGTATAGAGGGACAATGGTCCTACTAGATTTCCAGCAGGATGTAGTCCAGAGAATGGAAATGCGTTATGTCATTATTTTATTTGTGCCAATGACAACATACATCTGTCTTTGGCTGATTTCAGACATATAAATAGGCATAATGGTTTAGAAATATTAATAATACAGGGAAATGTTCAAGAAAAGAGAAAAAGAGGCAGACCAAGACTACGATGGACACATGACACTGAGGACCTTCTGAACATGACACTAGAAGAAGATGGACAGCTTTGCACAGAACCGAGAGGCTTACAGAGTGGCAGTGAGGACAGCATTCTATAAAGGACACAGCACATAGATCGTTAGAGAATTATTGTCTCACTAGACAGAACAGAATATCTATACACTCAGGATCTCATAGGTGTTCAATTCCTTCCATATGGAAGAAAGTATCGGATTCAGAACATACCATGATAGTTCTAAAAATTCTGCAAAACTCAATAGTATTTGGACAGAGTTGTAGAGAAGTCTTTGGTCATTTTCTTAGGAAAGTAAATGCTTTCACTTCACTTTCAGTGTTTACAAAATCTCTTATGGTAAACTGTCACAGGAAAGGGGAGGGGTGGAATGAATGTTACAGAATGTGTGTGGTTGAACCCTTTTTTACAATTGAGTTTCTAGTAATCATGTTCGTTCTATTTTTCTCAGCGATAAGGTATTTGAACAATGAACACCCCCAACCCAATCTATGAGTTTCGTGCATAGGTTTAAAAAAATATCCAACTATGTACATACAATCAAGGCATGTGTAAATGCTGTTTGCTTTCTAAAAAATGTGTTTTTTGAGTTAGTTTTGATGTCATAATGGAGATCCCCTGTGGTTCACTATTGTACTGGCTTCCTTTTTGGGTGATCTAATAACTTTATTAATATTAAATAAGATCACTGAAGATGGATGTGTTGGGCCATTGGCACAAATAAAACGGCGATACGGCGTATTTCCATCTTTTGGACTATAACCTGCTTGAAATCTAGTATGACCATTCCTTGGTCCTGCTACAAGAGAGATCCAGCGGCAGTTTGAGAATGAATGATGAAGAAATCGGAAGGATTGAGCAGTGAAAACACTGCAGCACTGGCATGGCTCTCTATTTATATCTCATAAAACCTTTACACAAATGTATGTTTAAGATGAGAAGATTGGGTCAAAGGGCATGATCCGATCGAATGATGGATCAACAGCCAACATGAGGAGATGCCAAGCAAGAATTGATGGAGTCATGTTCAGCTGATGTCTTGCTCTGCTACTTGAAAACCAGAGAAGAGTACACTTATGCTCAGTCATTGAGCATCCCAAAAATAAGATGTTATTGTAGCTATGTTGTTTCTTCTTCTTCTTCGTTGTACGCCTTGCGGCGGACCCTCTGAAAGCATTCCGTTGACCGTCCTGAGAAGGACGTATGAGGGTGATCTGCGTTGTGTCATGTTTTACAGCAAGCTGCGTTATCTGCGCCTTTCGACCTGACACATCCGTCTTCAGCCAGCATTTTTTTGGGCCGGGTTGGCATTCCCGTATCTTCAATCCCTAGTACTTGGCCAGGCTACAGCAGGCCCACTGCGTGGAAGTGTACTGAGGGTCTTGGCCAGCTGTGGTTCGCTGACCCTGATGCTCGACCAGCTATGTAGCGCCGGCCTGTGCACTCTGGTGTGCATGACATCTCTGGGCCCGCTATGTTGTTTGAACATGTCTCCTCTTACAACTATGGAATATAGGCAGGATCTATCAAAGCACAGAAATCACAAATGTTGTCGTATGGTATTTCATGGTATTCTCAATAACTGTGTGCAGAATCTCATTTAAAAAGTAGAAATTTTCTGCCACTACTTTATTGTCTATGGTTCCCAGTCAGAAAAAGCTATATGGAAATATGTTTCTCTGATCATATGTAATTTACAGGTAGCTTCACAGCTGGTGCTTTCCACACAATTTTTGATTTGATGGTTTGAGCTAGTTTTGATGTCACTATTGCAATTATTTTTTCTCAAACTATTTATATTTGTTACCATGTCTTGCATAGATGGATAATTCTAGATATTTTAAGGGTTTTTTTTGTGAGTTTAAATTTGAGGAGTAAAAATGACAATTAGACAAATCAAGTCAATTACTCACACATCTACTCAATGGTGACTGAAACTGTCTGGAAAGAGGGGATCTGAAGTTGATCTTGTTTATCCCTCCACTTTTGTTGCTGAAAGACATGACATAAATTTGAAAAGCAGAACTAACATCAATGAAACAATTCATAGTATTTACAAAAGTCATTCTTGTGCATTCATTCTCAAACTATTGTAAATTTACTGGATTAGTCCGGAGAATGGAATTTGTTATGGTTTACAATAGGGTGGGAAAATTGGGCCAAGACTGTTCTTGCCGTTATGTTACATACAAATTTGTCTGGCTGCAAATTGATGAAACTACTCATTGACAATGAGGCTAAAGTATTCATAAGGCGTAGCACTTTCGTCTAGATTATGAACATTTTCTACAAAATTTTCAAATTCTACTGGAAAAACTACATTACTCCAGTCAACATTATCCATACCGAAATTAGTATTACAAGTTTCCTCCTCCTTGTCCAAACCATTAGTCCTGTCTAATAGAGAAACTTCAATGTAACTTTCCACATCTTTGATGCATAAATCATCTACATCGTGCATATTTCCATTGTAACTAAGTCCTGAGTAATCAGTGTACATGGAAATAATAACTTCCACTACAAAAAAGTTGTCTCAATTTCAACAAATTTTTTAATTTTAATAAAAACCAGTATAACATGATAATCTTGTGATTTAAACATGAAACAGGAAGCCTAAATTCTGAAATACCCAAAGGTCATGGTTTTACATTAACCCTAGGCAGACTCCCAAAAGATAATTCATGAAATAGTAAAATAGTAAAATTGTGTGTGTATTCAAGGTCTATTGTTGAAGTACATCTCCATCCCTTAGTCGAAACCTTCAAATGCATCCTGTACAAAGACCACTGCACTACACCAGGTTTGCATGTTAGGAGGATATTCTCTGCAGAGAATTGGTGATAATTTATTACTCTCTAGAGGATGATAATTTTCCTGTAAGAATCTTTTCCACTAATTTGCCAACTGTGTTCTGCTTAGATATCATCCATTATCTCTTCTACGCACCTTCGTGTGTTTCTTACCAGGCTTGGGTAACGTAATCAATTAATTAGCCGTGCTATCAGTCCACTTCGATTTTGCTGTTCAACATAAGATGATAACATAGTTTTAACAATGTTAACTTAACATAGTCATAAGCCTAATAACTAAACGTGTTTGACAGCTCCTCAATTTCCCCAGCCGTTCTACTGCTTAGGTCCTCATGCCTAATGCCATCTGGTTCTAGAAAAGATCGATATGCAAGAATTCAGAGATTATAAACTAACACCAGTGTTGGGAGCCACTTACCAGGTTACAGTTGAGGGCTATTTTTTTTAGATTTGATATGAGCACTTAGGGAATTAACTTGCGGTAAGGATGCTCTATCGAATATTTTACTGATTAAATTACTAAATAAGTCAATTACAGCAGTAATATAGAAATAGGAAAAAATCATGTTTACGTTTTGTTCATCTGTGATGTCAATCGCACACAATAATATGGTTCTAGTAAGGGCTACATACAAAACTTGAACACCCCTACTTTCACTTTCTGATTTGATCACAATTTTGTAGCAGAAGGGAATACCCCATATGGCTGATTTTTAACAAAACCTATATTGAAATATCACGCAACATATTACAACTAAATAAATAATATATGTCAAATTTATATCTCTTATTTTGTTATATTAAATATGGAAAACGTATTTTAAGTTCAAATATTTCATAGAAACCATTATTATGTAAATATTACATAACAATTACAACGCTAATTTTTAAAGGACAAACGGGCATGCTTAAATGTAAACAACATTATTTTTAAAATGGGGACGGGATTCTCATGCAAAATATTAACCGGGAGTTGGTAGATGGAACAACATATTATTAAACATTTTTGATCAATTCCGTTATCATCATCAAGTTTCTTCTCCACAATGAAGGTTGGCTGTAACAAATCTCCAACATCCCTGTCTCTTAGTTTGGTGGTGCACTCTGCTAGACTGCAACCTGTACATCTCGTGATGTTTATCTCCCATGTGTATCTCTTGTTCCCACTTATCTACCTCTTGCTCGTCTCTCTTAACTCTACCTTCAGGTAGGTCTTCAACAGGGTGTCATGTCTTTTAATATGTTCAAAATACGTTATTTGTGTGATTTTTATTTCCTTCTCTAGTTCTTTCGTCATGTGACGTTTCTTTCGAGAACGTAGTCTTCCTTATGAATCTCCTGAAACCCCCATGGTCTCTGCAAGTTGTCCCGCCTCATATAGTGACACGTATTCCTGAATATTCTTGCCCAGCGAACCTCGGCCGAGCTTGGCCTCTACTGCCTTGATGATGTAGCCAAACACACTCCAGTCGACTTAGCTGTAAATGAGTATCTGACGCATGAGTCAGATGAGGTAAGGACAGCAAGGAAGGGAACTGGCTACCTCACCTAATAGTTGTTGCGGCTTAGTACATAAAGAGACCATCATCCCCGACGGCAAGTTGCTGCCGTGGGACATACCTTTACTTTTTACCCAGGAGGGAGAAGAACTAAGGAAGCGACACTGGAGATTGATACGATATGCAATGAAAAGACCAACGGAAAACACTGTAAGACAGATATTGTTCTGGAATCCATAGAGAAGATGAAAAGTGGACGACCAAGAAATGCCTAGAGGAAAGAATTACATGCAGAGACACAAAGGTGTGGCAGAAAATGGTAAGAGTTTGTAGCAACAGCTAAAGATGGGGCAAGATGGAGAGGTGTGTTGAAGATCTATGCTTCGTAGGGAGCTAGAAGGTGAATATATATATATATATTTTATTGTCTTTTCACACGTGGTTTGTTATCCACTCTTGCTGCGTTAAGTGTAGGTGTTATTGGAGCTCGAGCTTGCGCTCCAAAGCCAGATATGTGGCCTCAGCTGTGCCATGACCGTGTCTGTTCAGGATGTCCCATTTGTTCAGGATGATCTCATTTGGTTATATGCCTGCACGGGCAACTTTTCGTGATGCATTCTCATAATGTGGCCAAACCACTTGATCTTCTTGTTTTCTATGTAATCTGTGTAAGGTAGTATACCTATTCTTTCCCTGATATCTTCATTTCGTAATCTATCGAGCCTGGTGACCCCGGTGGCGTTCCTCAAGCATTTAATCTCATATGTCACTATCTTTCTGTAATGTGAAGATGAGACAGATCAGGTTTGGTACTGGTAACACAGTGTTGGTAGGAATATACTGTAGATCAATTGTCTTTTAACTTCAATCTCGATCTTAGGATGGAGAAGTAGTCATATATATATAGTGTTTTTCTTCTTCTTCTTCAGCGTTCATTCTCAAACTTCCGCTGGATCTGTCTTGTAGCCGGACCATGGTCCTATTGGATTTCCAGCAGGATGTAGTCCAGAGAATAGAAATGCATTGTGACGCCGTTTTATTTGCTCCAATGGCCCGACACATCCGCCTTCGGCGGGATATAGTGTTTGAAATTAGATAACAACATATTTGATGGTATTAAACGATGAAAATGTCTTCTTTTATACATTCATACAAATTCAACAAAATAAACAATACCCAGAATCAATCTACACGTATTATCACTGCATCTATAAAATCTACACCCGTACATACATTCGAAACAATAACTGGTCTTCAGTCAGAAGAGACATGAAAGTAGTTCAACAAGCAGAAAAATACAAGAGACTCCAGAACCACCATATGCACCAATGAATTAATGGCTATGGCAGAAGTAGGCTGGAGAGTAGTAACTTCTTAGCAAACGCAACGAAACTGATACAAAAGGCACCAACTATAGGAAAAACGAAACCAAGACCCAAACAGCCAATCAATACCATCCCCCCTTGGGCATACAGACTCCCACAACTAAAAGAACAAATAGAAGGTATAGAAAAGAAAGGAACGCAGACAGACTTGGAGAGAAAGCGTATCACATCACATCGCAGTTAATTACCCACAAGATGCATAGACTCATGCCTATACAGATGGATCGGCCACAAATGCAATTGAGAATAGAGGAGGAGGAGTGTCCCTCAGACTAAATAGGGGGAATATGTTACTCTAGCCATAGCTACAGGCAAGCTCTCAGCCAATTTTAAGGCAGAAATGGAAACTCTCAAGAAAGCAGCAGAAACTATCTTACAACACAAAGAACAAGTGCACAGGAATATTGTACTACTAGCAGATGCACTCTCTGTCATAACAGAACTGAAGCTACAAAGGAACACCGAAATGAATGAATTGAGGGCAGTTCTAGTTCAACTGTACAATAATTTCCAGAGAGTAGTGATCCGGTGGATACCGTCACACTGTAACATTGAAGGGGATGAAATTGTAGATAGAAAGGCACAAAGAAGGAGGGAAGTTACCGCAAGAAGACTATCTGGTCAGTTATGAAGAAGTGAAGACCATCATTAAAGACAACTATAACAAAAAGTGGAAAGAAGACCACCTCAAATATAATCCAGATGACGGGTATTACCAACTATCCAGAAGAGACCAGGTTATCATGCTGCGCCTCAGAACTGGTCACAACAAAATGAGACATCATCTGTACAACAAATTCAAAATAGGAACAACTGGGCTTTGCCATTGCAGCCTTGCGATTATGACAGCAGAACATATCTTACAAGAATGTCCCCAGCATGCAGACCTGAAAAACAAAACATGGCCCACCCTAATCAACGTTGAAGAGAAACTGTATGGTACAGTGGAAACTCTAAAACAGACAGCAGCCTATATCATAGAATCCGGAGTCCCAACCTGACTGAGTAATGATCTATATCACAGAATCCGGAGTCCCAACCTGACTGAGTAATGATCTATATCACAGAATCCGGAGTCCCAACCTGACTGAGTAATGATTGCCGATGAAGAAGATACATTCATACTCGATGAACGGTATTTGTTTTAACGAGTGTTCATTCATTTCTGTGCACCCTCTGAATTAATAAACTAGCAGAAATCGATTCTTCATTTTAACATACGCTGTCACATTTGATCAAGAACAGTTAACTTATTGAATATGTATAGTAATGGATCTCATTGATTGTTTCCCCTGTTCAGTGTAACAAGTGAATGACATCGTTAATTTATTGATGAGTCCTGCACTATCATTGGGGTTTTTTTTCAAACGTTTTAAAAAAAAAATGATTGTCATTGAAATATTTCAGTGTAATTTTCTTCTTATGTTCATGTAAATTGTTTGTGCCTAATCTCCAGGTATTCAGCGAGCGGGAGATTCAGTCTTTTCCAGGTTCATTCGGCAACCCTGTAGATTTACATTCAAATCTGTTCCTTATGGCTAATTTTGCCTTGGAGACTACTGAAGGATGTTCTTAACTACCGGGTTTTGTTTCTAAAGTGTTTGCAATTTTATGTGTGTGTTGTTTTTGCGTGTTATGTGTAATATATATATATATATATTTGTATATGAATGCACATACACACACACATATATATATATATATATATATATATATATATATATATATATATATATATATATATATATATATATATATCACATAACACGCAAACACACACACACGTATATACACCCGTATACAAACACATACATATTACAAATAACACGTACTAAACACATGCACACACATATATATCAAATATATTGATATATTTAATTGATATATTTATATTTATCCAGCAGCAAACAAACAAACTTGCAGGATATCTAGAGCCACTCTTGCAGTGGTGAAACCTGTGTTAGTTTGTACATGCATTGAAACACAACTCACATCATTCTAAAATTATTTTGTAAGAAACAGTCGAGGAGGGTGGATGGGAGAGAGAGAGGATAGGGAAAATACAGGATTGATAACATCAAGGAATGGTCTGGGCGTGATTTTTCTACTCTCCTCCGAATAAATGAGGAGAGAGTTGTATGGAGTGCTTTTTGTGCTGAAGTATCCAGTGTGGCACCGCTCCAACCCCGACCTTGTGCTGAAGTATCCAGTGTGACACCCCTACGAACAGGACCGGTTATGAGTCTTATTATTATTATTATTATTATCATTATTATATACATGCCGACGACACAGATGTGATTTACATGGACAGGTCTGTCATCTGTCACCACCGATGCGCATGGGCCTTTACTGCCAGATCACACAGGGTACGAAGCCAGTGGAACATTTACCTCAACAACAAGCAGTCTCACAATGGAAGTATATGTTATAACTCATGCACTTAACTGGCTGGAATCGCAAGAATATTACTAAGTGCCTCAATGAAAATGTTTCAGAAAGGCAAAACAGGTATTATACGTAGGGGATTGGGGGGGGGGGGGAGTCATTGGACAATTAGCTAGTCATGCCACTGTAACAGATGGTCAGCCTATGGACCAAACGGAAATTGTCATTGCTCTTCGTGAGTCCGCACGATCAGAGAATTTTGAGATGAATTAACATGAGTCAATATCGAGAATGCGCGAATTGGAAGTGAAGATGGGCGTGGCCTGTAGAAAACACCTGACAAAGATTTCAAAAAGAGCAGTGAACATACATAGCACTGAAACCATCAGCCATTATACCCTGAGAGATTTACTGAAGCGTAGATATGAGCATATATGGACATGTCTGGTGTCCACTAGGAGGATAATCAATAAACTAATACCTATTATCTATTTCATTCATCAGGTGCCATGCCTGCTGGCGTAGGCGATCATGGCTCTTCACAGCTCTCTGTCTCCAGTATTATGTATCAAGATAGTTGTTATTTTCCTGCCGTTCCAGGTTGTAATTATCTAATATTTTCACACGTTTTCGCCCTCTGTCTCTGTTGCCTTCAATCTTGCCTGTTGTGACTATGTTCTCCAAACATCCGTGTCTCATGAAGTGGCCAAAAAATGAAGATTGAATATCTTAATACTTAATATCTATAATTAAGATTATATGGCAATATTAATCTTTTAGACGGTTTATTTAGCAGGTTCACGTGTTTAGGTGAGGGTTTGATTTAACAGGTTCACGTATTTAGAGGGTTTGATGTACCAAGTTCACGTGTTTAGGCGAGGATTTGACGTAGCAGGTTCACGTGTTTAGGCGAGGGTTTGATGTAGCAAATTCACGTGTTTAGGTGAGGGTTTGATGTAGCAGGTTCACATATTCACGTGTTTAGGTGAGGGTTTGATGTAGCAGGTTCACATATTCACGTGTTTAGGTGAGGGTTTGATGTAGCAGGTTCACATATTCACGTGTGTAGGTGAGGGTTTGATGTAGCAGGTTCATATATTTAGGTGAGGGTTTGATGTATCAGGTTCATATATTTAGGTGAGGGTTTGATGTAGCAGGTTCACATATTCACGTGTTTAGGTGAGGGTTTGATGTAGCAGGTTCATATATTTAGGTGAGGGTTTGATGTAGCAGGTTCATATATTTAGGTGAGGGTTTGATGTAGCAGGTTCACATATTCACGTGTTTAGGTGAGGGTTTGATGTAGCAGGTTCATATATTTAGGTGAGGGTTTGATGTAGCAGGTTCATATATTTAGGTGAGGGTTTGATGTAGCAGGTTCATATATTTAGGTGAAGGTTTGATGTAGCAGGTTCATATATTTAGGTGAAGGTTTGATGTACAAGGTTAACATATTTAGGCGTCATTTTGTTTTAGGATGAATAAAACACTGCAAAGCCGCAGGGAACTTGACTTTAAGTGTGTGATGTTTATGTGTGTGCTGTTTAAATGTGTGCTGTTTAAGTGTGTGCTGTTTAAATGTGTGCTGTTTAAGTGTATGCTGTTTAAATGTGTGCTGTTTAAGTGTGTGCTGTTTAATTGTTTGCTGTTTAAGTGTGTTCTTCTTCGTTCGTTCTCAAACTCTTGCAGATTAGCAGGATGTAGTCCGGAGAACGGAATGCGCTGTGTCATGGTTTACAGCACAGCTGTGATATCTGCGCCTTTCGGCCTGACACATCCGACTTCAGCATGGCTTTGGGTCACTGACCCTATATGGGATGGGACAGCCAACTCCATCCCATAACCTCCTTAGTCGCCTTTTACGAGATGCATGGAAGGTAAACAGTGTTGCTATTCTTTGTTGCCCTTTCGGGCCCCGGCAACACACGGGCGAAGTGTGTTCTGCTTAAGTGTGTGTTATTTAAGTGTGTAAGGTTTTCGTTGAATTTTGTCTCTCAGAAGTTTGTTAGCTCATTAAGGTTTAAGATCGTTGTTTGCCGATACACGCCTTTTTCAACCCCATACCATATTCTATTTTGGTTACATCGTGGTGTGTCTGCGTTCATCTTAGTATGACCTAGTGGATTGAGACGAAATAAAATTATGAAGCCTTCGGTATATTGCCAGCATCCGAAAGGGGGAACAATGAATAACGACACTGTATCATGCAATGCGCGTCTGAAGAGGTTTTAATGAGGTTTTCGGTGTAGATTTGGCTGTGCCATTATATAGAGGACCGGAGTGACTCAAAAGCCATGCTAAAGGCGGATGTGTCAAGTCGAAATGCGCAGATATAGCAGGTAAGATGTAAACTATGACACAACGCGATCCGTTCTCTGAACTATATCCTGCAAATCTACAGGAACTTGAGAACGAATGCAGATAAGATGAAGGTATAAAGCGTGTACATATTGAAGAAGGGCATCACTGAGTTGTATACGTATTAGGTATTAGCATTATCTATGTTGATTATCCTCTCCACACTCCGGGCATACCCATAGAACATCAATTATATCAATCAAGCCCATGTGTTGCAAGGGCCCGATAATAGCAACACTGTTTACCTTCCATGAATGTCGAGTAAAGTTAACCCATAGCCTTTATTAATGCCGTAGGGGTGTGAGATGTTAGCGATTCCATATTTCAGTGGCTCTGCTATATGAGGGTGGTTGCTATCTCCTCTCTCTTGTAGTCTTCACTTCCCGGATTAATCCGGTACTCAATTAAGGCTGGGTTTACCTACCCGGGAGCAGATGCGATCTGAAAAAAAAAATTCCGCCTCTAAATTGGGAATGAACCCAGTACCACTCATATGCGAAGCATGTGCGCTACGTGCCCCACCTCCCCCCCAAACAACTTTAAACAAATCCATAGGCGTAGAAAATATTTTTTTCTATTTCGATCCACGTTTACTGTGTTTTAATATATAGTTATGCCACGTTCTGAATGTTTGCTGCTGCATGGTGGTTGATCTGGTGGGCTACTGTAAGACTACTTGTGGATATTTCAGCAAAACATACGGTTATGGTGACATCCATAATTGTGAAACCATATACGTTTTACTTGCCTATATTTGATGATAAAGTTTCTAATGTTTAAAAAACCTTTCAGGATGCCATTTGCTAATGGTGCAACACAAAACTGTCAAGAATTTCTTATATACATGCAGATCATACTCTATGAGCAGAGTGAAAACACACATTATTACGTCATGTTTTCCATTATTACGTCACGCTTTCCACTATTTCTGTGAATTCCATTGTTAGCTTTGGCAGTGGACACGAAGTCTAAAAATAGTGATCCAATGAAAATACTGCACTAATCGAAAATGTGACGTAGAAATACTGACTGTGCTGATATACCTTATATTAACGATTGGTCACTGACAAACCCACAATCCGTTAGGGTACCACACTGGGTACACATAACAGCTCCAACCGTATTTGAAAATTGTTTTTCATTTTCCAATGCTGCATCTGCAGGTTTCAGGGTATTCAGTTTATACCCATCCATCACGATGTAGGTCTGTACTTCTGTGTCTCTGCTGGTAAGCAGATCTTGCACTTTTTGGAGTTAATTTTCATTTCGTACTTGTTGTGAGTCTTTTCCAACTTAGCTGCTGACTCTTGCAGTTTTTTTTATTGGAGTTAGATATCTGATGAATATCATTAGCGAAGCGCAAATTGCAGATTAGAGGAAAGGAGATGGGCACCAAAAAGTAAACCTCTTCGCCCACAGAAATATCACAATGAATATCCAGTAACTTGTGTGGTGTGGCCACGAGATGGGTCACGATTCTCTTTCCAAAAATATATTACAGGTAACAGTTGAGGGTGGAAGAAGAAGAGTAGCTGTTTATAAAAAAATATGGATTGATAATATTAAAGACTGGACAGAATTAAGATTCTCCACACTCAAACAAGGAACTGATAACAGAGAAGTATGACGAATTGTTTGTATTGATGTTTCCAGAGTGACACACCTACGACCCTGAAGGGTTGTGGGTTTGATGATGATGATGAAATTGCAGGGCAACATTTGATCGATAGAGACGTGTCATATATCTAGAGGATCTCATGTATTATAATATAATATAGTATAAACTTGATTCTCATATAACAGCAGCTAGAGGTTTTCATATATTATATAGTATAGGTTTGATCCTCATATAACAGCAGCTAGAGGTTTTCATATATTATAAAGTATAGGTTTGATCCTCATATAACAGCAGCTAGAGGTTTTCATATATTATATAGTATAGGTTTGATCCTCATATAACAGCAGCTAGAGGTTTTCATATATTATATAGTATAGACTTGATTCTCATATAACAGCAGCTAGAGGTTTTCATATATTATATAGTATAGACTTGATTCTCATATAACAGCAGCTAGAGGTTTTCATATATTATATAGTATAGGTTTGATCCTCATATAACAGCAGCTAGAGGTTTTCATATATTATATAGTATATGTTTGATCCTCATATAACAGCAGCTAGAGGTTTTCATATATTATATAGTAAAGGTTTGATCCTCATATAACAGCAGCCACAGATGATTATGACATTGTGATCAGACTAGAACAAGTTGCCATTCATATCAGAACAAGAGGAGTCCACCGAAGGCGGATGTGTCTTACCATTGGCGCAAATAAAACGACGATACAGCGCATTTCCATTCTCTGGACTACATTCTGCTGGAAATCTAGTAGGATCATGGTCCTGCTACAAGAGATATCCAGCGGGAGTTTGAGAATGAACACAGAAGAAGAATAAGAGGAGAAAGTGATATCAAATAGTTCAAGGGATGCACGTTAAAGAAGACATACAAGGGGATCTCCATACATTAGGTCAGCAGTTTTTCCATATTTTTGACCCCTCTCCCTTGTCAAAAATTGTCAAAAATTCAACCCCTCCCATGCTTAATTTTGACAATTCTCCCCCCCCCCCAACATCTTTTAAGCAGAAAAATATAAGAAGAAAAAATACATGTTGTGTTTCACATTTTTGGATCGATGCTTCAAATTCAAACAATTTTATTGGTGTATAAACAAACAGTACTAATGACGTCAACTTTTGTCACATTCCAAAGTCCCTTCTCCCCAATCTACTTGTCATTTATAATTTAAGGACAGCATTCAACAGCACATGGTGGTATAAGTGGGCTTGTGATGCCCTTGTGCATACTGTGGAAGACTCTTTGTGGCTCATATTGATCTTGTTAATCACATTTATCATCACCAAGGATTGTAGCTTATATTTCTTATAGCACAACAATAATACTATATACTGGAAAGATGCCATCATTAACTGGACCTATTTTCCATAGTCAACGCTGTTGCTAGCAAACAGTGTCAATGTTTAGAGTAAGAAATGGCTCAGTGATTTCTGGAACTTCTATATGTTCCCATTCACCAGGAAAACGAGACCCATCCGATCTGTTGCACTGCATTGACAAAGGTGATGTCGCGTAAAGGTTCTCCAAGAGATTTATGTTGACTGGTGACCAATCTATATTCTGGTAGTTTGCACGATCTCCTGCTTCTGGGTACACATCGCCGCCTTCGAGTCTGTGATAATATATAGATTTTGTTTGAAGAATTACAAATAAAATGGCAAAATGAAACACCATAATGTCAAGATTGTATAGCTAAACAATCACTGTGTCTAAGTCAAAAACATATTTTTCAAACTATACGTATTATTCAGTACTATCAATGAATGAGGTGTTACAAGATCATCAGAGATAAATCACTATTGGCGATCGATCACTTTCTAGCTTGCGTTATGCCGATGTTATCGATATCATGGCTGGTTCCGAATCTGACTCCAAGAACCCAAATGTTGGAACGCATTAGTTGGAAATATGACATGGAAATTAGCTAGATAAAAGCTAGAAATGTGTGATTAGTGATATCAAACAAGATCCACGAACATTCATTCGGTTAATTGGTCACAAACTAGCAGAAGTTAACCAACTTCAAATATATCGGGTCCCAAATATGCGATGTTGCAACTCGGGTTGGTTGGTTGGTTGCTAATCCAGCGGTCTATGTGCTCATGCCCTTTGACCCAATGCCATTGTGTGATATATGCATGTGTTTGTGAGCTGTTGTTTTGTTCCATATGAGGCATTCTATTTATCTCGCCCTGGAGGGAGAAGCATTTTCCTGACGTCATCCAGTGCTGGACATTCTAAATGGTGGTGGTCAACAGTTTCATAGGGATGTGTGCACAGCCGACACACTGGAGTGTGTTGTGGTTGTATTCTGTTCAGGCGATTGCTAAGCTGTGCACGTGTGCGAAGTCGGTAAATGATACTCTGGTCTTTCCTGTCGAGGCGGTTTATGTTGTCTTTAGGATTTGGGCTGGTCATATATTTATAGATTACCCTCCCAGTGTTTCCCATGGTCATCTGTTCATCCAATTTTCTTTGTTCACGATTGCAGCATCATTTGAACTGTGTGCATGGTTGTTTCTGTATAAGGGTGTTCTTGTTGTGCTCCCCTCTTTGCTAGTCTGTCTGCCTTGCCATTGCCAGGTATGTTTAGTGGCCAGAAATCCACTGCATAACCATATTGACTTTATAAGATGTAAACAGCTGGTTGGTATGGTGATATATGTCAACCAGCTCAGGCTTACAATGTCCATCATATTCTAATGCTTGAAGAGCGGACATAGAGTCTGTAAAAATCACAATATTTTGGACTTTTGGCGGAAAGGCATGAAATATGGTCTCCAGGTGGAACAAGGCAACCTCTGGTGATGTTATTTTAGCTTCATAGTTAAAACATATCTCCCGACAGGTATGAAACAACTCATCAGATGTTTTGTCTGGGTAGACATCACCATAATCTGCAGTGATGGTAGCTTTGAAAGTGGACCCATTAGTATAGACATGAACCCATTGTTCTGGGTGTCTATTGTTTTCTGTGTTGAAACATAAGCACAACAGAATAGAAGCACAAAAGAACATAAGTATAACAGGAAAGAAACATAATAGAATATAAGCACAACAGGAAAGAAGCACATTAGAACATAAGCACAACAGGAATGAAGCATATTAGGATAGAAGCACAACAGGAATGAAGCATATTAGGATAGAAGAACAATAGGAAAGGAGCATAATAGGATAGAAGAACAACAGGAAAGGAGCATAATAGGATAGAAGAACAATAGGAAAGAAGCACAATAGAACATAAGCACAACAGGAAAGAAGAACATTAGAACATAAGTACAACAAGAAAGAAGCACATTAGAACATAAGCACAACAGGAACGAAGTATATTAGGATAGAAGCACAACAGGAAAGAAGCACAATAGAACATAAGCACAACAAGAAAGAAGCACATTAGAACATAAGCACAACAGGAAAGAAGCACAATAGAATAGAAGCACACCAGGAAAGAAGCACAATAGAATAGAAGCACAATGGTAAAGAAGCACACATAAGGAAGAAGTTAATCATTAGGAAGAAGTGGAAAATGAAAGATGAAAGTTGCCATACTTGCTAATGAGGTACATGAAAGTGCCCAATGCTTGAGTCTGGATGGAGCTCTTGCAGACTTCAAGATCAGTCTTGGGGTAATAGTGAATGTAGTTGACACACATCTCGTCAGAAATGGCAAACCCACCCTGAGTATGAGAGAAGATTTGTGAGATTGATTCAACAACCAGTGCCGTTTCTAGACATCTATCATTCCCTATAATCTAGGA
The DNA here is from genome assembly GCA_034231615.1 of Meghimatium bilineatum. NCBI lineage: Eukaryota > Metazoa > Mollusca > Gastropoda > Stylommatophora > Philomycidae > Meghimatium > Meghimatium bilineatum. Next base: position 8,199,721 of record CM067307.1, read on the forward strand.
GTCTACCATCAAAGGACAAAGATGCATTGCCCACTGGCTTGCATCTCTGTGTCATTGATAGAGATAATTTAATACAAGACAAATAGTAAGAAATATGAAACTCTTCCCCTATCTTTGCATTGGCAATTATGTGTGTTAATTTGGTTCGTTTTTTGATTCTTGATAAAGGTCGCTATTGCACCGTAACGTAGAAAACGTTTCGTTCTTTTGTGTTTTGTTATTTCTAATTGACATTAATTTTATTATTTATTAGCTATATTAGTTACCAGTGACAATAACACATCATAATTGTTATCGTTAAGAAATTGAGTCAAGATGTGACGATGATTTTTCCATATTTTTCGGCATATCCCCCAACTTTCTTTAGTCGCCTCATACGACATATCTGGAAAGAAGACATTAACCCTATTATTTGCACCATGAATTATACTTCAAGTTCCCGGTTGTAACACATGCAACATAAAATGTATGAGGAGTATACCACACAAGAGGCATGGTCACAAAATATAGAACATATGCCGCCCATTTGATTAGAGGAGAACAAGCGATAGTGTTTAGACAACGCACATGTCACAACCGGCTTAGGTAGCATCTGTTTATAATATAAAGATATGAGCTTGTGATGTGTAGAAGTGTAATAAATATAAATCAAGCCCTTCTCCCGATTATAGATCCCGCGTGCTGATATCATATATCCAGAATCCTAGATGATGCGAGTGATCATTGGACAGTTTGAACGTGACTTTCGCCTCGCCAAATAGAGGCATACTAACTGAATTCAAACAAGCTTTTTTAATTCTGTCTCGATGATTACCGTGCATTTTGTTAGCAGGTTGCTTGATTGATGGTGCCCGTCACCTGACATATGGGGTATTTCAGTGGGGATATCAGAGCTGCCTTGAAAACCTGTTTGGTCCTCGACGACTACTTATTTTCAAAGATAAATTCTGGCTTATATCGCAGCTGACCTCTTTATCTAAACGCTTTCCCACTATCCGCAACCAGTAGACGCGCATGGTAAGGGTCGATACGCCCACCTCCAATCCCCCAGGGGTTTGAATACATATTTATCTGTCACCGCCCCCGGAGTTACATGTTGGCAAAAAAGGTTCGAAAGTCGTAGAGGATTGACTTCACTGTACTCGGTTTCCCATTTTACTCAATCACTCTCAACGAAACGGCACGCCGCATGCAAAGAGTACCACTCGTAACGTAACTCCGTAGCTTCAAGTGATAATCCATAGGGATCTCCGAAAAAAAGCCACATTGTAAACAAGACACCACGAGCCGGATTCGAACTCATGACTACAAGGTGAACAGTTTAACCACTACGCTAGGGAGATCCTACATGTTAGCACTTTAGTGATATTTTCCCCTCTTCTAAGTAAATCACTTTTCTTTCCTCTTCTTATGTCGTTCTAAAACTCCTGCTAATTTGCAGGATGTAGTTTGAAGAATAAAATATATTATACGATGGTTTACATCATGACTGCAATATCAACAACTTTCAGCTTGACACATCCCACTTCAAGATCGATGAGGCACATTGAAATATGATGTGAAACAGCCAACTCCACCTCCAAAACTCCTTAGTCGTCTCTTGCGACACGCATGGCAGATCGCAGGATTGTTATTCTTTACTTTCCTATTAGCGCCTCCCCCCCCCCTGCGGAAACAAAATTACTTTATTTGAGACAATTTATTGCTAAATGATCACACCGAGAAGAGAAATTGTTGAAGAGAAATTGTTGAAGAGAAATTGTTGAAGAGAAATTGTTGAAGAGAAATTGTTGAAGAGAAATTGTTGAAGAGAAATTGTTGAAGAGAAATTGTTGAAGAGAAATTGTTGAAGAGAAATACAGACATATTAATTTATGGACAAATGGAAAATATCGAAAAATACAATTGCCAGATTAAGATCAAGAGTAAGGGAAACTTCATCGATTGCATTTATGTGACGGTAAATTGCCTGACCAGCTGACAGACTAGTGACGAAAGGGAAACAAATAGAACGACAAATTATCTCGTTACAAAGTAGATTAACCTCGACAAAACAAAGGAATTAGATACGAAAACGACATCAGAGAAACAGAGAAATATGATTGACAGATGCATATTTTATTTGAGCTAATCATCATCATCAAGTGCTGTTAGAAACGTCGGACTAAATAGACAAACTAGAAGATATTGTGATTGAGTTGCCTATTATAGTTTGAACCAATTATCATCAACATCATCAAGTTCCTGTGCAAATGCGTCTGAGCAATTAGACAAGTAAGAAGGAGTTTTATATTATATCTGAATTAGCTGTATTCATCGTCAAGTTCTTCGTTCAAGAAGGTCTTAGTCAAGATGGTCTTAGTCAAGAAGGTCTTAGTCAAGAAGGTCTTAGTCAAGATGAATTGTACTACAGTAATCGAGAGAACGAGAAGAGAGTCGACACATTTTTTTAATTATTAACCTTATGTAGGAAAGTGGGGATATTGAATCTCCTTTCCTACAGGGAAAGTGGGGATATTGAATCTCCTTTCCTACAGGGAAAGTGGGGATATTGAATCTCCTTTCCTACGTGATGTTCTCAGAGAACTGTGAACAGATGCATATTTTAGTAAATGAATTCGCGAGAACTGTGTGCCAAAATCGACCGAGTTCTAAGATCAGAAGGGAAAGAAAAGCAACTCGTACGACCGTCAGATAAGAATCAGTTGATGTACTTCTTCTTCTTCTGCATTAGTTCTCAAACTCCTGCAGATTAGCAGGATGTAGTCCGGAGAACGGAATGCGCTGTGTCATGGTTTACAACATTGCTGCGATATCTACGCCTTTCGGCCTGACACATCCGACTTCAGCATGGCTTTGGGTCACTGACCCTATATGGGATGGGACAGCCAACTTCATCCCATAACCTCCTTAGTCGCCTTTTACGATATGCGTGGAAGGCAAACAGTGTTGCTATTCTTTGCTCCCCTTTCGGGCCCCGGCAACACACGGGCGTGTTGATGTACTATTCTTTGAAACTGCTGAACCGCTTTACTTCTCAAAGATACCATCAACATCATAGACTGTCAGAGCTGCTCGAAATTACGTCAAAAGGGAGCAGAATCCGATAGCATTTGATAGGACATAGTCGACGGTTGACTAACTCTTAAGATAGTTTAGGGATGAATATTTAGTTGTTAGACCAACTTTAAATCTAGTTTTGATAGGGTAGATAAGGTACAGAGGCGGAATTGTAAACGCCTCTTCTTTTTTTAAGTTAAACTTGCTCAGTGTGAATGCTATAGGAGATGAAATACGACTGCAAGTTATCATTGTTGTGATGTTACATTTGTCAGAACCTTGCAGTTGTGTCAATAGATACCATATGTTCGTGAAATGCATACAAAGATGAAACTTGTAATGTTAGATAAAGATTAAACAGAAGCAAGAGATGTTCCTAACTTTGGATTATGCTGATTTATTAATTAGTTAATAATACATCTGTCTCCAGCTGTCCAAAAGGCCAAGACGTCGAAGTAATGCAGTTTATATACGAGGAAGAAGATTCACGAGCCACAGAGTAGAGGAAACCAAAGGAATCAAGACACTGGGGTTATCTGTATCCACATTAGTGCCATAACTAAAATTGATACCTAGGTGCCTTTGAGTTAAAAAAATAGTACAATTTATTACATTGGTGCGTATAGAGAACTGAGAGAGTCGATCCAAGTGTATTGTTACATTAGTGCCTACACACGGAGGGAAGTGTATTGTTACATTAGTGCCTACACACGGAGGGAAGTGTATTGTTACATTAGTGCCTACACACGGAGGGAAGTGTATTGTTACATTAGTGCATACACACGGAGGGAAGTGTATTGTTACATTAGTGCCTACACATGGAGGGAAATGTATTGTTACATTAGTGCCTACACACGGAGGGAAGTGTATTGTTACATTAGTGCCTACACACGGAGGGAAGTGTATTGTTACATTGGTGCCTACACACTGAGAAAAGTGTATTCTTACATTAGTGCCTACACATGGAGGGAAATGTATTGTTACATTAGTGCCTACACATGGATGGAAATGTATTGTTACATTAGTGCCTACACATGGAGGGAAGTGTATTGTTACATTAGTGCCTACACACGGAGGAAAGTGTATTGTTACATTAGTGCCTACACATGGAAGGAAATGTATTGTTACATTGGTGCCTACACACGGAGGGAAGAGTATTGTTACATTGGTGCCTATATGTATCAAGTGTATTGTTACATATCAGCACACATGCGTAAGTAATATTACTATATTTTTCTTCTTCTACATTCGTCCTCGAAGTCATGTTGATTAGTAGCATAGTCCGGTTAATGTAATACGTTGTGTCCTGGTTTACAGCTTAGCTGCGAAATGCCTATTTCGGACTTATACATCCGCTTACAGTATGGTTACTGTGTCACTCTCAGCTCTCAATGGGATGATGGGAAAGCAAATTCCGTCTCATAACCTCCTTAGTCACTTTCTAAGACATGCATGATAAACAACAATAATTTGGTTGATAAACAGCTTTTCCTTAAGATATCGGAAATGAAGTCTGAGGGTATGAAAAGTTGTAAAACTGTTTGAGTGTTTATTGTTGTAACTAGTGTGATGATTTTAACATTTCGCCATATTTACCATTGTGACTAGTGTGGAAATATCAATAAGCTCTCCATGTTTACTGTTGTTACCAGTATCACGATGTTAATATAGTTTCTTAGTTTACTATTGTTATCTGTCTCACGATGTAAATCGATTTCTTTGTTTACTGCTGTTACCAGTATCACGATGCTAGTAGAGTAGAGTTTCCATGTTTGCAGTTGTTACCAGTATCACGATGCTAGTAGAGTAGAGTTTCCATGTTTGCAGTTGTTACCAGTATCACGATGCTAGTAGAGTAGAGTTTCCATGTTTGCAGTTGTTACCAGTATCACGATGCTAGTAGAGTAGAGTTTCCATGTTTGCAGTTGTTACCAGTATCACGATGCTAGTAGAGTAGAGTTTCCATGTTTGCAGTTGTTACCAGTATCACGATGCTAGTAGAGTAGAGTTTCCATGTTTGCAGTTGTTACCAGTGTGGAAATATGAATTATTAATGTAACTATAACGATATAAATGTTATAATTTACCACAGTAGCACCAGACCTGTCAGTTGTATCATACTCACAGGTTGTGATAAGGTCGTCACCCTGAAATACAAATGTATCTTAAAATATATGCAGCAAAAACATTCAAGCTAGGAGAGGATGATTATCTTCAAGCTAGGAGAGGATGATTATATTCAAGCTAGGAGATGATCATTCTATTCATGCTAGTAGATGATGATTCTCTTCAAGCTAGGAGAGGATGATTCTCTTCAAGCTTGGAGAAGATGATTATCTTCAATCTAGGAACGATTCTTGATTAGAAACTGACCTAACAGCACGTGGGGCATTCCCATAAGTGCTCCGCCCTCTGTTCCAGCTGCCATTCGTCTCGATGGTGTTTCGAGTCTAATTCCGCCGAAACAGACGTTGACATCAGGGCACAACTCTGGCCCTTGCAGCAGGTTTCTTTGTTGTTCCGCCCACCCACGCTTTGCCCGTAACTAGTTCAAGCACAACGTCGGCCTGTCGGAACAACATGGTAACTGTTGTCGAAAGTTACGACTACGGGAGCTAGAAACGAATTAATCTCCAAGCTAGAAAAGAATTATTATCTTCAAAAATGAAGAATGCATATATTGACGTTAGAAAAGAATGCGTGAAGCTAGAAAAGAATGCTTGAAGCTAGAAAATAATGCTTGAAGCTAGAAAATAATGCTTGAAGCTAGAAAATAATGCTTGAAGCTAGAAAAAAATACTTGAAGCTAGAAAAGAATGTTTATCTTGAAGCTAGTAAAGAATGTTTATCATGAAGCTAGTAAAGAATGTTGATCTTGAAGCTAGTAAAGAATCTTGATCTTGAAGCTAGTAAAGAATGTTTATCTTGAAGCTAGTAAAGAATGTTGATCTTGAAGCTATAAAAGAATGTTGATCTTGAAGCTAGTAAAGGATGTTCATCTTGAAGCTAGTAAAGAATGTTTATCTTGAAGCTAGTAAAGAATGTTTATCTTGAAGCTAGTAAAGAATGTTGATCTTGAAGCTATAAAAGAATGTTGATCTTGAAGCTAGTAAAGGATGTTCATCTTGAAGCTAGTAAAGAATGTTTATCTTGAAGCTAGTAAAGAATGTTGATCTTGAAGCTATAAAAGAATGTTGATCTTGAAGCTAGTAAAGAATCTCGATCTTGAAGCTAGTAAAGAATGTTTATCGTGAAGCTAGTAAAGAATGTTGATCTTGAAGCTAGTAAAGAATGTTGATCTTGAAGCTATAAAAGAGTGCTTATTTTTTAAGTTAAGAATAAGTGACTATCTTGAAGCTACGAGACGATGGTTGCATTCTTCTTCTTCAGCGTTCATTCTCAAACCCCCACTGGATCTAGCAGGACCATAGTCCTACTAGATTTCCAGCAGGCTGTAGTTCAGAGAATGGAAATGCGTTGTGTCTCCGTATTATTTGCGCCAAATGACCCGAGACATCCTTCTTCGGCGGGGGTTGTATTCAAGCTAATATGCTAATATATTATATTTCATAAATATAACACATTAGCTGGTGATGTTGCTTTAGCTTGAAATGGATGATTATTACCACCACCACTATATAATCGCCATCATCATGATCATAATTACAACCCTCATCATTATCAGCGTTCACCCACTCTATTGTTTAACTCAACTTTACTTCAACTTTGTTTAACTCAACTTTACTTCAACTTTGTTTAACTCAACTTTGTTTAACTCAACTTTGTTTAACTCAACTTTGTTAAACTCAACTTTACAGCAGCAACGATAAAGATCGCATGTCCTTACTGTCGTCACATATGCTCAGGGTAAAAAAACTCACCCTAAACATGACGTGGCGATAGCAAGTGCATGCGGCCTTTTCATACAAGCCATTCGAATAATTCCTGTAATTCCCTAACAGGAAAAATACAGTATGACAGTTTTGTCTGTTTTGTTTTTATTAATCATTATAAGCATTACCCCACCCCCTTTCGTTTAACTTAATTTTACCTCAATCATCATATTGAAAACGACCTCATCCTCTTCATCGAAACAACGTTTCTCCTCTCCCCTATTTCCGACTCATATACTCACTGGTAGAACATGTACAGGCTGCTGCAACCTCCTGATTTCCTGAAAGTGAGGGCTGTAATGGTTGTCTCTGTTTAGCTCTGGGAGTTCCCGTCCTTCTCGCACGTGCTTTGTATACACGCGTTTTCCCGTGAGATGTGTGTGTAGTTGGGACGCGAACACGTGGATACCAGGGGATGAAATGCCCTGAAACAGATGGAACTATGAAATACTGGTCACACATTAAATAGTGATAATGGTCGATGTGGATAAGGCAGTTGATGGTGGCCAGGTTTGTAGCGGCTGGTTGTCATTTATTCAAAAGTGATTAGGGCGGGGCGGGGGGGGGGTAGATTTTGCACAAAATGTGATAATTAATTCTTCTTCTTCAGCGTTCATTTTCAAATTCCCGCTGGATCTCCCTATAGCAAGATCATGGTCCTACTAGACTTCCAGCAGGATGCAGTCCAGAGATTGGAAATGAGTTGTCTCGTTTTATTTTGCGCCAATGGCCGGACACATCCGTCTTTGGCGGTTGATAATTAATTATAAATAAGTTCTGAAACTCGGGGAGAGTTGTTTGTTTTTCGTTCGCTCCATTGTAACCATCACGGATATCCGTGCGATTTCCGTCTGGAGCGTGATTACGTTGTGCCACCGTTATGCGCCTTGTAGGCCTAGCACATCCGATTTCGGCATGCCTTGACAATTCGGGTGGGCTACCCTTAGTCTGTGACAGTCTCTATATCTGTCTCCAGGCACGCGTAGTGGCGACTCTTCGCCCCGACGATTTTTGCTCTCGTCTGACTCGAAACGAGGTGTTCCACTGTCTATGAACTTGCCTCGTGTAATTGGACGTGATGTGCCTGTGCCCATTGGGTACTGAACCGTTTCTCATCCGTGAGCCTGGTTCCTTAAGGGGAAGAACTCAACAGAGGAGTTGGACCCTGTCTCTTTCGCCCTTTAGCCGAGGTGTCATTCACCGACATCGTGTACCCTTGTCCAAGTTCGAGTCTCACACCACGCGTTTGAGAGCAAGGCGTTCACGAGCTGAGCGTCCTTGTCCCAATAGCGCCTAAGCCCATCAGGTACTGAACCCTTTCTCTCTTCAAATGTATTTCCGGTGTAGGAAAACCTGACAGTAGAGTTGGGCCAGGGCTAAATCGTTGTCCCTTTTGTGCCTGAGCCCATCGGGTACGGAACCCTTTCTCTCTGCAAGTGTACTTCCGGCATAGGAAACCTTGACAGTAGAGTTGGGCCAGGACTACCATCGTTGTCCCTTTCTTGCCTAAGCCCATCGGGTACAGAACCCTTTCTCTTCGCGAGCATATTTCCGGTTTAGGAAGGCTCGACATTAGAGTTGGATTAGGCCTTCTTGCTTTACCACACGCCAATGGATGGGTCTGGGTCTCTGCCTGTAAGGAACACAGGTAACTAGAAGCTCGTCTCGAGCTGACGGAGCTTGTAGTTCACCTTTCCTAGGGACTTTTCACTTTCTATTTGCAGTTCGCCCTGCCCTCTAGCGCTGTTCTGCCCTTTCATTGTTTCATTGTACTCGGTATGAAATCTATGTGTCTCTCGCCATGCATCTACCTTTACGTGCATTTTACATTGGTTGCCCCTCCAATGTTCGGACTGGACTGACTAGCTTCACTGTATGTCGACAGTGTCGCTGTATGTGGTGATGCTGGTATTGTCGGAGATATTGTCTGTCTCTTGTGCAGTCAAATCTCTTTCCACCTGCTACCTCCACATTCTCGGACACGATCCCCAAATGATTTGGCCAGAATCAGCTCGAGCTGCTGTATTTCTGTTTCCAGGGTGCACCGCGTGGAGATACATTTGGGATCTTGGTTATCTGCTAACCCTTGGTCCGCCTAGATCAATGCGTTCCCTTTGCACCCCCACTCGGGGAGAGTAAATCAATCGTCAATATAAGACCTAATGCACGGGAATAATCGAAAACAGGAGTCACAGAGAGAAGAATGCGGTGAGAGAGGAATGGAGAAGTATGCGATGGGGAAAAGCTAATGGTTGAAGAAATGAGGGTTAAGGAAGTGTTAAAGAAAAAGGCACAAGTGAGGCAACCGGGATCTGGATTGTGTGTTTAGGGTGTAAAGAATCGGACCACTGTCTTCTAACCATAAATGTAGTAGGAGGCGAGTAGTGAGAGTTGGGGGATGAGGGTGGATAGGCTTACAAACGTTCACCTGTGAAAAAATCATCATTGTAATAAAAACTGCACATGTAAACTTGACAAAAATTAGATCAACCAACTGCACATGTAAACTTGACAAAAATTAGATCAACCAACTGCACATGTAAACTTGACAAAAATTAGATCAACCAACTGCACATGTAAACTTGACAAAAATTAGATTAACCAACTGCACATGTAAACTTGACAAAAATTAGATCAACCAACTGGATTTGAATAGTCCCCAGGACAGTGAGGCTGTATTCGATTTTCAACGAGATGTAGTCAACAGGACAGTGAATCTGTATTCGATTTTCAACGAGATGTAGTCTAGAGATAGGAGATGTTTCGTGTCAACGTTTTACTTTCGACAATGTTCAGAAATACCATATGTTTGAGGTGGTATCTTCTTCTTCTTCTTCAGCGTTCAGTCTCAAACTCCTACTGGATCTCTCTTATAGCAGGACTACTATATTTCCAGCAGGATGTAGTCCAGAGAATGGAATGCGTTGTGTCGCCGTTTTATTTGCGCCAATGTCCCGACACATCCGTCTTCGGCGGGAGGGGGTATCTAATATATGACATGTTTTATCAATTTCACTGAACGATCGATGCTATATCTGTAGTAGGTCAGCAGTGCGTCGCAACATTTTTAACAGCATTTCTGGCACCGCACACTGGTCCATTTCGCCAATAAAAATTCTAAACAGCCAGACTCCTTGACCTTTACCGCTGTATTAGTCACTATCGATCTGCTTCGAGACACCATGTGTACCAATAAAAGATCACGAATGAGGGTTAGTACTAAATGGAGACTAAAAATTGAAGAACAGAAATTGGTTAAAAGGCCCCCATAGAAGACGAATATGTCGGACAAATAAAACGGAGACACAACTCATTTACAATCTCTGGACTACATCCTGCTGGAAATCTAGTAGGACTTTGATCCTTCTTCAAGAGATATCCAGTGGAAGTTTGAGAATGTACGCTGAAGAAGAATAAATCTATGATGACAGTGTGTTGTCGGATTCTGACAAGGTTTCTTCTTCTTTAGCGTACATTCTCAAACTCCCACTGGGTTTCTTTTATAGAGGGACAACGGTCCTACTAGATTTCCAGCAGGATGTAGTCCAGAGAATAGAAATGCGTTGTGTCGCAGTTTTATTTGCACCAATGGCCCGACACATACGTCTTCAGCGGAGACGCGTTTTCAAATAATATAAACAATATTACCTGCCATGTTTGCTGCAGGATACGACTAAGGAGTTATTTTTAAGGTGGGGTCGACTGCTCACTACTATAGAGACGGCAAGGTGACTCAGAAGTCGTGCTGAAGTTGCATTTGTTAAGCCGAAAGACGCAGATTTCGCAGCCATGCTGGAAATAATTGTACGACGTATTTGTCTTGCGGACTGCAGATTTCTAGTCTTCAAGAGTTTGAGAGAGAATACAACAGAAGTAGACTATAAAGTCTGACATTTTAATAGCCGAATCTCTATACTGTCTATTGCCTGTTCCCAGGTGAATGATGGTTGATCTTGTTTACACTTGCCGTTAAGCGTAGGGGTGGAAGCTTAAGCTGTCTTTCTAAGGCCAGATGTGTCGCCGTGGTTGCACTTAGTTCATGTTTGATCAAGGCCATCTTGATGTTTTCTGTCCACCGTATTCTTGGCCTAACTTTGGCTATACGCCCGGATATTCTTTTGTTATATGCTCTTATTGGTATTTGGTTTGGCTTCATTCTCATAAGGTGACCGAACCATTTTACTTGCTGTCTTTCAATATGTTCGATACATGATATTATACCAACTCTTTTCCTAAGTTCTTCATTTCTTATTTTATCTAGTTTAGTAACCATTGCAGCTTTTCTCAGACACTTCATTTCACATGTAACAATTGTCCTCTGCTGCGAGGTTGTTAAAGACCATGTTTGACATTGGTAGCACAGTGTTGGTATAAAAATTGTAGATATTATCTGTTTTTTATTTCCATCTTGATATTTGGATGAAAAAGTAATGGTGAATGTTGGTAAGTCACTGTGTTTGTTTTCTGGCACCTTGTTTCTATTTCTCTGTCTAGTCTTCCATTTTCAGAACAAATGCTGCCTAGATATTTAAATTCTTTGGCTTGTTTCACTTTGACGATATCTATTGTTATATTCATTGGTGCTGCAGACTTGCTGATTTTCATAACTTCTATTTTTTGTAATTTTCATATGTAATTTTCTGACATGCTTATAGCAATGAATCGATGTGCTTTTGCAAATTTTCCTCATCTTTGTATATAAGACTTTGATCATCGGCAAATAATAGTTGGTTGATTTCTTGTTAAGTTCCTCATCAGGTTTATTTGAGATATTTTCTCTATACTCTACTTATTGAATTCAGAACTCTTCCACTAGGAAACTTTATTTTATTTGTAAACGGGTCAACGAGGGAGAGAGAGAGAGAGAGAGAGAGAGTGATGGTTTACATTATAAAGAAATCTTACTAGTTGTGTGCATTCATGGACGCAATATCCGCTGAGAGGAAAGTGTTTTTGCCCTGGTGGGATTGCCATTTTGTTTGTGTACTCGAGTCCAAGCTCCATTATGGCGGCATCGTACTTCCGGACACGTGATGTGACATAGAACCGGATGCCAGACGCGTCCATGTGATCTGTGGTTAAATAACAGGAAACGGTGACGAGTACACTGCAGAAGTTTTATGTCAGTCGATGAATTTCAAACATGATTATTTTACATGACAATCAAGAGTTGATACGTAAAAATAGGCAATCAAGAATGAAACCTACGATATTCTGTGTCATTTCCAGCGCTCTATTCATGAGAACAAAGAATAGACTCACTGTGCAGAGAATATGGTGCTGTGTCTGTATTTTTCAAACACATTTGACGCGGTACTGAACTCTCAACAGAATGCATACTTTCATTGACGCGGTACTGAACTCTCAACAGATTGCATACTTTCATTGACACGGTACTGAACTCTCAACAGATTGCATACTTTCATTGACACGGTACTGAACTCTCAACAGATTGCATGCTTTCATTGACACGGTACTGAACTCTCAACAGATTACATGCTTTCATTGACACGGTACTGAACTCTCAACAGATTACATGCTTTCATTGACACGGTACTGAACTCTCAACAGATAGCATGCTGTCATTGACACGGTACTGAACTCTCAACAGATTGCATGCTTTCATTGACACGGTTTTGAGCTCTAAACAGATTGCATACTTCACTATTGACACGTTACTGGGCTCTGAACAGATTGCATACTTCACCATTTGTCCGGTACTGAGCTGTCTGCAGTTTTTCATGACAGAAGACATGACATGTCCCTCTTATGTGTTACCGGGCGCAAAAGGGAAGGAAAGAATGTCGTTACTGTTGCCTGCAATGCACGTCGTAAGAGGCGAGAAAGGACGTTTAAGGTGGTTGAGTTGCTGTTTCATTCCATAGAGGGTCAAAGTGACTCAGAAGCCATATTGAAGCCACATGCTTCAAGCATAACGACGCAGATATCGCAGCCAAGTTGTAAATTATGATACATTGCATTCCGTTCTCCGGGCTAAATCCTGCTAATCTGTAGGAGTTTGAGAACAAACAAAGAAGAAGAAGAGCACACGTTCATGTGTTTTTCTATTGGCCATCATGCATTGGGCGTGCCTACATTAGCTGTCATTGAGCATGCCTACACCAGTTGTCATTGGGCATGCTTATATCAGCTGTCATTGAGCATGCCTACACCAGTTGTCATTGGGCATGCCTACATCAACTGTCATTGAGCATGCCTACATCAGTTGTCATTGGTCATGCCTACATCAGTTGTCATTGGGCATGCCTACATCAACTGTCATTGAGCATGCCTACACCAGTTTTCATTGGACATGCCTACATCAACTGTCATTGAGCATGCCTACATCAGCTGTCATTGAGCATACCTACATCAGCTGTCATTGAACATACCTACATCAGCTGTCATTGAACATACCTACATCAGCTGTCATTGAACATACCTACATCAGCTGTCATTGAACATACCTACATCGACATCAGCTGTTAAGTTATCATTGTGCTAGTACTTCTAGTGCACAGAACTGTTGTGCGAGTCTTGTATATGTGTATATATGATACAATAATACTAATACTAAAAATATGTGGCAGTTTTCCGTCTTTCCAGACAATTGTAGTATTGTTGTGCTATAAGAAATATAATCTACTATTCATGACGATGATGGATATGACTCACAAGACCAATCTGAGCCACAAAAAGAGTCTTACACAGTATGTACAAGAAATCATAGACCCACTTTCACCATCGTGTTCTGTGTTGTGTGTCTTCTTGGACGCGCAGCCCTTGAACTAACTACTATCACTTTCTCCTTTGTCTTTATACCATTCCTGATCTTTGCCAAGACATTGTTGTTTAAAATAGCAAAGTGAGGGTTTTACAGCCAACCTTTTGGTAACATTCCTAGTGCTAAAAGTCATGTTAGATGTGTAAAGCGGGGGGGGGGGGGGTGTTGATGAACACCCCATTATCTACGGGCGTGGATAATAGTTATGGAAATCACCGTCGATGACAATTTGTGGCTGCTTGATGCAACCTGCGTCATAATTTGCTTCTTAATACTAACACCGATAATAATAATAATAATAATAATAATAATAATAATAATAATAATAATAATAAATGAGACCAGAGATGCATGTTGGGATTTATGTATTAATGTTTCCAAAGTCATACCCCTACCACCCTGAATGGCTATGAGCTATTCAGTTATATGATTATAAATAATAAAACTCATAACCCGTTAGAGTCGTAGGCGCCATAACGTTTGAAACATCAGCACAAAAAGCACAAAAAATATCTCTATCTTCGGTCATTCGGACGAATCTGAACACACCATGATCATTCCATGATGTTATAAAACTAGGACTTTCTTTTACCACCTATTATTCTTGTCACCTCAACTGTTCCCTGCAGGATAATCAGTTAAATCTAATGGTGTCTCCAGTACATGCTAAAATCATCCACGATTACGCTGTTTCACCTCCGTTAACAATTCTTCCTGTCGACCTTCAAACTGGAATATTTAGTCTCGAACAAATGCATTGTTTTATTTTCTGTAAGTCTAATTTGTAACACAAGCTTGTAGCACTTGTATTCAAACTTCTGGAACCTTCTTTATGTATCTGCAGTGAGTATCCATCGTTCAGAACCATACAAAAGAATATATAGTACCATTGATTTGTATGGATTGATCTTGACAAGGTACTGATTTTACTTTTTTCCATACCACGTTTCAACATTGCGATGGCAACCATGGTCATTTCGAGTCTTTTCGACATTGGACTCATCACGCATCTATTCAACACATTACAATCCGAAAATATTTTTGTAATCCAATTCAATTTTTCACTGACCTATCTTCTTTCGTGGGTTGTTGTAATGAATTTCCAGCAAGACAAACCTGGAATATTCTGGACCACCAACAGGAACTCCGGCTGTTTCTGGGTATACCATTGCCTGGAAAATAGCACACATATACATATCAATTATAGTTCACTTATTATACCATTGCCTGGAAAATAGCAAACATATAAAATTATAGTCCACTTATTAACGGGAGACTCAAATATGTTCCTAAAATGTTTGATAGTTGTTAACGACAAGGGGGACTGGAGAAAAAAAGGGGAAGGGGGTGGGGGGAAGTTTGACAAAAGTAGACACCTACAAAATGAGTTTTTTTTTATGGATCTCATTTCCATATTTCCGTTGGATTCGTTTGTGTGTTATGATAATTTCCATTCGTCGTCTTGTGATGTTTTGTGCGTATCTTAATAAAGACCTTTTGGTTGAAACGTTGAATACATTTTGTGTATTGTAATTTGTATGTTTTCTTGTTTGCACATCATTAACCACTAATTTTAGGGATAGTCCGTCGTGTCTGAGTGGAACTGTTATAAAAACCTGTGTTTTACGTAAGTAAAATTTTTTTTTACACGCCAATTATAGTGGGTACATAATACATTTTTTTCCTATAATTTGGACAAATAATTCCCCCCCCCCCCGCTTTTTCAGCTAAATGTTTTTTGGCGGAGGATTGTTCACCATTTGACACAATTAGCTCCAGAATATTTGACAAGTTGTTGACACAGAAGGAAAAGGGTTTAAAATTTTTCCAAAACGTATTTAGGTAATTTATGGAAGCCCCAACGCAATACTAATCCTAATAGAGAATCTAGAGTGTATATAAACTAAAGTGTAGAGAAACTATAGTGTAGAGAATTTAGAGTGCAGAGAGTCTAGAGTGTAGAGAATCTAGAGTGTAGAGAATCTAGAGTGCTGATAATCTAGAGTGCAGAGAATCTAGAGTGTAGATAATACGAGATTGGGCAATGTGTAAGTAGATGGTACTAATGAAGCGATAGTAGTTAAGTTTGGTGACGAGTGTTGTTGTGTATTAAATATGGCAGCAGTAGGACTAAGTCGAAATCATCGACAGTAAAGACATACATACAGCATTAATTAGGGACTTCATTCGTTACGTTATTTTAGTATTGTCGTGGATTCGATGGTCACTATTTATATACTTGGGGTCGCATTCCAAAAATACCCAAGGCGATTCCAAGTACATTAATAGTGACCAACGAAAATCACGAAAGTAATCAAAAACATAACGAATGAAGTCCTAATTAATTATGCGCAGAGGTCTTATAAGTACTGTAGAAAACCACGAATACATTTAGTACTGCTTGAATTTGCGAGCTATGGGAATCCCAAGCATATAGCAGCATCTGCTGGGGGAGACTTAGTAATTATGAGCTGTGTTAGACTGAGATTACTATGACCATACAACCAATATTGAATGAATTATCCCATATGTGCCATGGCGCGTGATGGTGTCAATAAGTTCAAGCGCAACATACGATAAACTGCATTGAGTGCAAGGCCAATACAAAATTGCGTTATACAACTACGACTATTACCATGATTTCATTTGTCATTTATTATAACTTTGTTTAGGCAGCCAATGAAAAGCACAGAAATAGTATAAATGACCGTACACAGTTACGTAAAATTTTGTTTAGCATTCCTGATTGTAAGGCGAAGGTCTCGGTTCAAGATACGGGGAAGAAAATCTGGACAAATAAAGAAACATGTTGCATTGCAGCTTGAATAGAAAAATATGGAGGGAAGTTTATAAAAAGATTAGGACGGAAAATAAATAGATCTTTGGTAGTACATCCTACTCAGGACGTGGCTATCAACCCAGCATTTTTATGCTGTGATGATTTTTTTAAACAGATCTACTTAAGTTATATTTATTTGTGGTACAGGAAGGGAGAACAATGATGTCATATTTGCTAATTTTTTTGTTTGTTTGTGGTTTCCATAATTTTCTGAAACGGGGACAAATAGTCAATCAATCAATAAAACCCATAACCCTTCAGGGTCGTAGGGGTACCACATTGGAAGCTTCAGCACACAGAGTCCTCCAGCGAATTCTATCCTCAGCGATGCGGATGAGTGTGGAAATATCTAGCCCTGTCCATTCCTTGATGTTGTCTGTCCATGTCTTTATTTGACCTCCTCTGCTTCTTCCACCCTCGACAAATAGTAATTTCACGCAAAGGAAAACGGGAACAACCGAAATAAAGTAGTATTTCCCTTTGTATGTTTTACATCTAGATGATTGTTGGTACGTCCGTCTGGATGTCAGAAGCCTTTTGTCTATATGTTAGGTGTTTACCTAGATGGATTTTAATATAATATTGTTGTATTAATTCTCAAACTCCCACCGAATCAATCTTATAGCATGACAATGGTCCTACAAGATTTCCATTAGGATGTAGTCCTGAGAATGGAAATGCTTCGCGTCGCCGTTTTATTTGCGTCAATGGTTGTACACTTGGTGACTTGGTAACTTATAAGTACAGTGTCTTTACAATTTCCACTTCTTCTTCTTCTGCGTTCGTTCTAAAACTCCTGCAGATTAGCAGGATGTAGTTCGGAGAACGGAATGAGCTGTGTCATGGTTTACAGCATTGCTGCGATATCTGCGCCTTTCGGCCTGACACATCAGACTTCAGCATGGCTTTGGGTCATTGATCCTATATGGGATGGGACAGCCAACTCCATTCCATAACCTACTTAGTTGCCTTTTACGACATGCGTGGAAGGTAAACAGTGTTGCTATTCTTTTCTCCCCTTTCGGGCCCCGGCAACACACGGGTGACAATTTCCACTGAACGATGGAAATCTGTAACAATATCGCTAGTATATAGAAGACCAGCCGTACGAGAGAACTGGTTCCTGTACCTACCCGCTGATAACCACGCTCAGAGCTAATCATAGTCCCGCCTGCTTGGCCTTATTGCCGCTGTCTTGCGTCGGTATCGACTTATCTCCACACGCCCACAATATAATATAGAAATCTTTGTTCCAGATGTCTATAATGTTTTTCTTATATGTAGAACTGAAATACGTTGGCAATACAAGAGCTATAACGAGCTTGCAACCCCCCCCCCTTCCCGATCTATGGTATGCTTTGCTTGACAGCACTGACGTGTTAAATTTGCTTGACAGCACGGACGTGTTAAGTTTGCTTAAATTAACAGCACGGGCGTGTTAAATTTGCTTTACAGCTCGGGTATCTTAAATTTGCCTGACAGCACGGAGTTGCTAAATTTGCTTGAGACCACTGACGTGTTACATTTTCCCGACAGCACAACATTTGCTTCACGGACGTGTTAAATTCGCTAGACAGCACCGACGTGTTAAAATTGATTGACAGCACGGACGTGTTAAAATTGATTGACAGCACGGACGTGTTAAAATTGATTGACAGCAAGGACGTGTTAAAAAAGAACTG
Organism: Meghimatium bilineatum; assembly: GCA_034231615.1. NCBI lineage: Eukaryota > Metazoa > Mollusca > Gastropoda > Stylommatophora > Philomycidae > Meghimatium > Meghimatium bilineatum. The sequence continues at coordinate 8,217,979 of CM067307.1, forward strand.
ACAGCACGGACGTGTTAAAATTGATTGACAGCACGGACGTGTTAAAATTGATTGACAGTACGAACGTGTTAAATTGATTGACAGTACTGACGTGTTACAATTGATTGACAGTACGGATGTGTTAAAATCGATTGACAGTACGGACGTGTTAAAATTGATTGACAGTACGGACGGGTTAAATTTGCCTGGCAGCACTAAATTTGCTTGATAGAACAGGTGTGTTAAATTTGCTGGACAACATAGACGTGTTAAATTTACTTGCCAGCACGGAAGTATTATATTTGCTTAAATTAAGAGTACAGACGTGTTAAATATTTTCAAGAGGAACAATACCGCTATAAATAAATTAGATTATGTGCATTTGTGTGTGTAAAATAATGCGTTATTGAAAAAAATATACATACGAATATTGCGCATCCATTATACAGAACGGTACTTTACGGGGAGTAGTGTCCACATTTTTATCGAAATAAACCATAGCCTTGAAGCGACAAGTTCCTATAGTATTAAGTGACACAAAATTATCAATAACGACCAATAAACTGCTTGATCCATCGAATTTCTCGCTACGCACTGAGACCACCCCCCCCCAGGATGAAATGAACCAGTTTGTTTTTCAGTGACAAAAGCTGAATGAAACTGCGTATAATATTGAAAAGTTGGAATGTGGGCACGTCACCCCATAATGCAACTACAGAAGATACAGACAACATATATATGAGAAGTAAAATAAATACTCTTGCAGGACAACAAGAACATCTCATAGCAGTTGTGAAACGTGGCAAACTTGTGTGGCTTGGCCACGTGATGAGGTACTATTCCCTTTCCACAACCACCCCCACATGGAACACTTGAGGGTATAAGAAGAAGTCGACAAAAGAAAGTCTGGATTTATAATATTAAAGATTGGATACTTTTAAAGAGACACGGACTGATCATGGCCAGAACGACTAAAATGGTCAAAAGACAGCCAATTATATATGTCCCCTACGACGCATACCATCACAACTGGAAATAACAATAGACAGAATGATTTGACAGGAATACGATTGTCTGCATTTAAAAAAAGGAACTGAAAACAAGCATGGGGTAATTTTTGTGTTGATGTTTCCAAAGTGGCACTCTTAGGAACCTGATTGGTTGTGGGCTTGATGATGATAAATATTGTATTCATTTACTTGTACTTTTATATTTTCAATAAATTAACACAAATTAATGTAACATTATGAGATCATGAGAAGTGTCATTAATATGGAAATATATGACCAGAAGATGTGTCATTAATTTGTATAGGGAGCTCATAAAACAAACGTGTCATTAATGTGGTATTATTAGCGAGATCAGATAAAATTCCATTAATGAAAAACTATGAGATCAGAAGACGTGTCATTTAGTGAAAAACTATGAGGTCAGAAGACGTGTCATTTAGTGAAAAACTATGAGGTCAGAAGAAAAGCAATTAAATGAAAAACTGTGATCAGAAGTCATAACTGTGCGATCAAAAGAAGTGTCATTAATGTGAAACTGAGATCTGAACAAGTGTCATTAATACAGAACTATGAGTGCTATTGGCGAATATTAAAGATTTCACACACTTTTTGAAATAAATATAAACCAATCGGACAAATAAGAATTTACCTATGTGGTGATGTATGTAACTATAGCCACAGTATTGCAAACAAGAGAACATCAGCTCTAACTAGGGACTAATAATAATTCACCTCAGCACCCATGGCCCATGCACCGATAACTCTCCTGCAGACTTCCAATCCTTTAGGTTTACCTTCTGATATGCCAGGTCCGCTGTAGAAGGGGGTATCATCGTGACCTACCAAATGTGAGAGGAGAGAGAGTTATGTAACTTGGTGTAACTTATAAGTTACCAAGTAACTGCATTTAAATATAATGTTGCATACCATATACATATTTTGTAATAGTAAATGGTTAAAAAACAACAACAAAAAACTCCCAGATTTATACAGATTTGACAAAATTAATCACAGCATCCAAATGCTGACAATAGTTACTTGGACTAGTATCGGCCTTTTGAAATATTGAGGTTTCGTTTGAAGTAAAATGAAAAAAAACCAAATATGGTATTTACTAAATCTACTGTAAAGTATGGATTGCGGACAATAATATTAACGAAACAAAACATACTTACTGTCATTTATCTCACAATGGAATACCTCCATATGATGTACAAGGCCCTCGCTATCTTCTGAGATGATACCTTCATACTGACCAAGGGAAATAATTCGATGTTAGTTTGGTATGTTACACAAATTAAGGATCATGAATAAGTAAATAACCACCCGATGTTACAGTTTTGAGATAGTAAGTACAGTGAAACCTCGGTTTTCGTTGACTTAGGTTATCGTCATTTTCTGTTTTCGCCGATTATTTCCGAGAAACATTGGTCTCGATTTTCGTTGGTTGCCTCGGATTTCGTCGGCTCTGAAGCTGGTCCTGGTGCCAAAGGCCAAGAAGGGAAGTGACTCCAGATAAGTGGCGTGACACCTACGTTCCTTATGGAAGGGGATTTCCCTTCCAATATTTTTTGTTTGGGAACCCCAGGAATTGTGAGCGATTAGCTCTTACTTCCTATGTGCATTGTGGTGGTTTTTCTGAGCTTTCTTTCATACCCACGAGGCTTCAGCTTTCAGCTTAGTGTAATGCCTATTGAAGAAGCCTTCTATAGAGGGAAATATCTGCACACGTCTCCTCTCCTCGCCGTCTTTCGTGCTACAAGAAAAGTCTTCAGAACAGTAAATGTCGAGTTAAATATTCTTTTTTATTAGTCTTTTATATTCATTTTATGTTGATTTTATATTAATTTCTTATTGTTTTTAGTATTAAGTACTATATTTATTCTCTGTAAAATGTGTTTGTTTTTTTGGTTTGTATTTTGGAGTGTCTAGAACGAATTAATTCATTGATTCATATGAAAATAATTGTCTCGGTTTTCGTCTGTTTCGGATTTTACCGATTGTTCTCGGACGAAAACCCACAAAAACTGAGGTTTGACTATATTTGATTAAGTTGTATGTTAGAGTATGTAGCTGTGGAAAACATGCTAGCAACATCCTCACTGATATGTTATACTCGAAATTGTAGTTTTGTTTATATTCAAATCTCAAAAAACCCTAAAAAAATTATATTAAAAAAAGACAATTGGGCCGCTCAGCAAGCAATGGCAAACTAACGACATTATTTATATTGCCTACAAAATAAATACAATAATCACAATTTATACTGAAATTCACCGCTGAAGACGGATGTGTCGGGCCATTGGCGCAAATAAAACGGCGACACAACGCATTTCCATTCTCTGGACTGCATTCTGCTGGAAATCTAGTAGGACATGTCCTGCTACAAGAGAATTCAGCAGGAGTTTGAGAATGTACGCTGAAGAAGAAGATACTGAAATTCGCTAGCTTCTAGATATTTATTAGTATAATGACTTGCTGTGTGGATGAACTTGGCTGAATTGACCAGCGAGAATAATGACCTGGTGTGGGTGAACTTGGCTGAAATTACCAGCAAGAATGATGACCTGTTGTTTGGGTAAATTTGGCTGAATTGACAAGCGAGAATGATGACCTGTTGTATGGATGAACTTGGCTGAATTGACCAGCGAAAATGATGCACACACATTTCCGTTGTCTTTTCTAAAGCTTGCAATTGCAGTGGGGTTCCTGCATATAAGATTACAATACGACGCCCAACGTGTTGACCATTGACTTTCAAACATTTATTATTTTTTTGGGGGGGGGGGGGGGGGAGGTATGCATTTTCAGTAATCTTGAACCAACTGTCCGATGGGATTGCTGCACTAGAATTTTAAATTTATTGTCTAAGGGCTGCAAATGTAGTTGGCATACGACATTCTTTAAGTTTCCTCCCTTAATTAAAAATCTGCTAATGTTATTTCCTCAGAACACGCGGTAGACTCAATTTAATCCTTCTCGTCCAAGCCAGTATCCGTACAAAAAGTCTTTTGTAGATTCAAAATCAAAGGTTCAAAATCGTTCAGGATTGACTTTACTGTACTCGGTCTCCAATATGTACTCTGTCACTCTCAACGAAGCGGCACGCCGCTTGCCGAGAGTACCACTTATAGCACGTAACTCCGTAGCTTCAAGCGATAATCCACAGGAATCTCCGAAAAAATCCACCTTGTAAATAAGACGACACGAGTCGGATTCAAACCCATGACCTCTTGAACACAACACGAAAAGCTTAACCACCTTTTGTAGATACGATCGTACATCCGTATGGCAATATCTCTATTTGCTTTTCTCTGTTTTTGCCGTCAGGTGTCGCAGAATTGAATGAAAATCTGTTTTCTAGCTATGACACGTTTGGTTGCTTGATATGGCAATATAAAGTGTAGGCTATATTTTATTTGAGATTTCTGTTCTCTCTCTTTCGCGCCCCCCCTTTTCTCTCGATAGGCATATATATATATATATATATATATATATATATATATATATAATTGGTTGATTTCTGATCCAGCGGTCCATGAGCTCATGCCCTTTGACCCAAAATAATTAAAGTAACCCTTTTAAGATCATGTGTTTTCCCAGTGGCAACGTATGGATGCGAGACTTGGACTTTACAGAAGACAATATCCAAAATAATAAATTTATTTGAAAGGAAGCGCTACAGAAAGATCATTCGAATGTCATGGACAGAGAAAAAGAAGAACATTGACATTTTGAAATTACTGAAACTAAATGAAGGGTGGCTTCTAAATACCACAATAAGAAGGGAGCTACAGTATTTTGGACATTTAAAGTGACATGATGGTATCGAAAGGCTGATTCTGGAAGGCAGAGTGCCAGGTGATAGAAGAAGAGGAAGACCAAGAAGACGATGGACCCGCGATATCAACGAGTGTATGCACATGTCTCTGGTCAATGTAGGCATGTTTGCCCGAGGCAGAGAGGCGTACAGAGTGTCTGCGATGAAGTGAACGTTCTGGAAAGAACATATCATTATATATATATATATATGTTTATATGTCAACCTCACACACAGCCTACTTAATAACCTGTTAAGACATTCATGGTAGGTCACAGTGCTACTAATCTCTACTAGTCTCTACCAATCTCTACCAATCTCTACTGATCTCTACCAATCTCTACCAATCTCTACTAATCTCTACCAATCTCTACCAATCTCTACCAATCTCTACCAATCTCTACTAATCTCTACTAATCTCTACTAATCTCTACCAATCTCTACTAATCTCTACCAATCTCTACTAATCTCTACCAATCTCTACTAATCTCTACTAATCTCTGCAAATCTGTACTAATCTCTACTAATCTCTACTAATTTCTGCTAATCTCTGCTTTAATCTCTAGATCTCTACTTATCTCTATTAATCTCTACTAATCTCTACTAATCTCTACTAATCTCTGCTCTAATCTCTAGATCTCGACTAATCTCTATTAATCTCTACTAATCTCTACTAATCTCTGCTAATCTCTACTAATCTCACCACTCGACTTTACCCTCGAGTAAGGTCTTCAACAAGGTGTCATATCGTTTAGTATGCCGAAAATATTTTATTTACTTCATCTTTATTTCCTTTAATAACTATTTATTCATACGAGAAAGAATACATTCTAACACTAATTCTAACGTATCCATCGGAAAATCAAACCATTACTCTACATACTTACAAAAAGTGACACCCGTGATTTAAAACCACCAACAGTGCACGCTATTTGAAAACTAAAGAAATCAACGCACCAAATAACACACCAATATATCGATATATCTACAATATAGAAATCCCCGCTGAAATTATATTATATGTTGAAGATGTTCAAGAAATTTTCAAAAATGACGTAACAATTTGGAAACACCCGGTTCCCAGAGCAGGAAGAAACAACAGAAAATTATTCTAATTGCCAAAAAGGCCTCCCCCCCCCCCGAGGCAACCATTCTTTCTCAGAATACAAAAATAGTTACTTGAATGATATGGTGCGGAGTCGGTATATCAGGTAGGATAGTCGTCTGCCACCAATAAGTCGTCTCTTCTGCCGGTACCTTGACCTGATAAATATACACATAAACAGCTACATCAATATGAGAACCAGTAGCACAACTCTACCACTCGCTTCGTGATGCTTTAGCTCACTGGTTATTTCCCCGCTATGCGTTATGCGTTATGGCCGCAGGTCACAAATTACCACTTATTAGAGGTCACACTTACCAGTTACACACCGGACAAGTACATAAGTGCTCCGATTCCCATCTCAATAAATCCAACAGAATTTGAAAGCTTGAAAACCTGTATATGATTGATTTCCTTGTACTCGGGTTACCCCATATCTATTCTGTCCCTCTAAAAGAGACAGCACACCGCCTGTTGAGAGTACCACTTATGGCCCTAACTCCGTTACCAAGAGTAGCGACAACCAAGTGTCTAACAGTAGCGGCTGACAGTTCCAGTTTGATGCTGATATATCAAGTAGATATCTATTATGTTTCTCTTTACTGGCTGTTACGATATTTACGCCAATCTCATCAAACGTATTAGCTACCATCTAGGAAGCAGTATGTGTCAGACAATTGACGCAAATAACATGGCGACACAACACATTTCTGTGATCTAGATTACATCCAGCAGTAGGACCATTGTCCTGCTACAAGAGAGATTACATCCAGCAGTAGGACCATTCTCCTGTTACAAGAGAGATTACATCCAGCAGTAGGACCATTCTCCTGTTACAAGAGAGATTACATCCAGCAGTAGGACCATTCTCCTGTTACAAGAGAGATTACATCCAGGAGTAGGACCATTCTCATGCTACAAGAGAGATGCTTTGGGAATTTGAGAACGAACGCCAAATAAATTTTAAAAAAGCAACAACTAATGGACTTTGTAATCTGACATCAGCATATTTTAAATGCGTTGTGGAAAAAAGGTTACTATCTCAGAAACACGTAAACAGCTATAGACAGTAGTACTGTAGTTGCAGCACTGTAGTACATTAGTATAGTAATAGTACTAAAAACAGTCTTTGCGTTACTAAAAGTAGTGGTGGAGAGATATCATAAGTTACGGCTGTAATAAAATAATAATTATTAGCAGAACTGTAAGAATAACTGGATACACGGTGAGAAATAATAATTGCTGACATAATAATTCATTACTTAATTTTAACATCTATGTTAATTTAAAGCAGTAGTTCTCAATCTTTTTGGTCCATGGCCCTTTTTAAGGACACATTTTCGGTTCATTACGAGAATCAGTGGCCACATCAATCAAGTGTCCACAATCCAACTTTTTAATATTATGCGTAATTGCATGCAGCTTCCGTGACTCGGAGATTAAAAAGACGAACTTCTGCTACCAATGAATTGATCTGCGCGCAATGTACTAGGTCCCTTCACCCCCCCCCCCCCCAAGGGTCATCCAGGAGGGAGTGGTGGCTCTCAGTGCGTATAGCGCAGAACGTTGGATGTAGAGATTTATGCGTCTTTAGCGAAAATTCATTTCGTTAAATAATATATGATTTATTTCGTTAAAATGTGGTCACTGATACCCGTAATGAACCCACATTTCATTTAGAGCCCCCCCCCCTACCCCAGTGTATAAAGAAACCAGAAAGTCATTTACTTTTTTTGGAAGTCACAATGACATGTTTAATAACAATAAATATTTTTGTCTATTGCTAAAATATTTTCCACGTTAAGAAAAACTTTCCGTGGAAAGGTCTGTGACCTCCAAATTCAATTCTTTTCTCTTTGACCCCATTGAAAGTCTTCGTGGTCTAAGGAACCCATACAACCCACTTTGAGAACCACTGATTTAATGTACTGCATATAAGTTAGGGCATATAAGAATGAACATTGAACAAAACTGAACCCAAGTCACCCTAGCCCCTCTTACCCTAGATGCCCGCACTTCAAACGTCCACGTGTCTGGAGGAAATACTGGCTTGGGTATTTCAGGTTTAAGAACCTGCGTTCTTTGAACCCCGTAACGATACTGTGTGATGTTATGACCAAATGGCGATCCCAAAGAGTTGAAGGACTCAACATAAATGATATGGCTTGTTCCATTCTTAAGAAATAAATAAGGAGATTCGAGATTTGAATATGTACTGTAGTCAATGGCAAAAAGATTAGAGGTTTGAGTATGTATTGTAGTCAATGGCAAAAAGATTAAAGGTTTGAGTATGTATTGTAGTCAATGGCAAAAAGATTAGAGGTTTGAGTATGTATTGTAGTCAATGGCAAAAAGATTAGAAGTTTGAGTATGTATTGTAGTCAATGGCAAAATAGATTAGAGGTTTGAGAATGTATTGTAGTCAATGACAACGGAGATTAGAGGTTTGAGTATGTATTGTAGTTACTTGTGAAGGAGATTAGAGGTTTGAGTATGTATTGTAGTTACTTGCAAAGGAGATTAGAGGTTTGAGTATGTATTGTAGTCAATGGCAAAAGAGATTAGAGGTTTGAGTATGTATTGTAGTCAATGGCAAAGGAGATTAGAGGTTTGAGTATGTATTGTAGTCAATGGCAACGGAGATTAGAGGTTAGAGTATGTATTGTAGTTACTTGCAAAGGAGAATAGAGGTTTTAGTATGTATTGTAATCAATGCCGAAAGAGAATACAAAACATTTAGAATTACTCAAAGATAAACCGCATTGCGGAACATGCAAATCGTCTCGACAGTGGGTGGTTACCCACTGTCTGCAGTGGACCTTATAACAAAGGCGATGTCCGATCTCGTTTGTAAATACTATTGGTTGTAATGGCACTATGTTGGGAAGTGTATGGATTTTCGACCCACCCCTGGCCAGAGCTAGAAAATAGCTGACACCACCAGGAAGGTAGGTTTCTACTTAATGCACTGCTTCGAGCCACTGCAGCCAAGATAGAGTTCACTGTTTATTCCCCGCCATCAATTGACAACTGGTTATACCATATTTATCTATTGCTCCATGCATGCGACCAAAGGTACAAGTCAAAAGATTTGTCACGTCCTAATATCTATTCCATATTAATGTATGGCTCAGAAACATGGACACTAAATAAACAACTAGAAGACAAAATTGATGCCTTTGAGATGTGGGTATATATATATTAAGAATATATAAATAATACCAAAAATTGGGGGGGGGGGGCGCTTAGCTTGTTTAGCTTATAGGTACATCCTGCACTGAACCTATCACTCAACCTTCCTCAATGGCCTCATACGACATATCTGAGAAGAGGACAGGGGTCATTTTCTTTTCACCCTAAACTGGAAGACCAGGCCCTGATTGTCACACGAGAGATGCAGATCATTAGGCAGATAAATATATATACGGAAGTCTATAGAAACACATAACAAGACATATATATATATAGAGACAGATAGCGATACATATAATCAGGTATACGGATATAGAAAGATGATACATAAAAAAGGGTTTATTAGTCATAAAGGACTGACTTTACTGTACTCGATTTCTCACACGTACTACGTCACTATTAACAAAGCGGCATGCACCTGCCGAAAGTACCACTCATAGCACGTAACTCCGTAGCTTCATGCGATAATCCATAGGGATCACCGACAAAATCCGCCTTGTAAACTAGACGACACGAGCAGGCTTCGAATTCATGACCGTTTGAACACAAGGTGAACAGCTTAACCACTACGAAATGATGATCACACATGGCCAGATAACCAAACACACTGATAACCAAATAGCCAGTTAATTACTCACGTCCAGCTGGTAGTCATTGCTGTCACACGTGTCGATAGCTCTGTCAAATTCAAGTACTACATAACCAAACTCTTCAGATACAGCTGTAATAATGTAGTCCTGAAGATCATCTGGCCGTAATATGCCATCCTTGTCCGTATGTCCATCCTGCAAGAATAGAAAACAGCCATTGTTAAAAGAAGATATGAATCTGTTGTTTTTAACTTTTTTTCAGTTCCAGCTACAAACCCCCCAGGTGCAAACAGCATTTCGGGAAAAAGTACATTTGTGCTCAATAATATATTTATTTATAAGCGCAAAACCCGTCGGGTCGTAGGTTTACCTCACAGGAAGCATTACCACACAGATTCAAGGTCGTAGGTTTACCTCACATGAAGCATTTCCACACAGAGTCAAGGTCGTAGGGTTACAATATTGGAAGAATTAACACACAGAGTTAGTTCCCCAGTGACTTACACGATGCGGACGAGTGAGAACATATCTTGTCCTGTCCAGTTCTTGATGTTAACCATGCTTTCCTGAGTTCTCTTCTGCGTCTTCCACCATCGATCATTTCATGTAGTATCATTTCATGTAGTATCGTTTCGTGTAGTATCGTTTCATGTAGTATCGTTTCATGTAGTATCATTTCATGTAGTATCGTTTCATATAGTATCGTTTTTGACAAGTAATCATGTCAAAATGCATGTTCAACCGTGCAAGTTTTCGTCGTTTCACTATGGTTTTTGACTCTCTTAGTTATCGTTCTTGTGGACTTGTATACATCCATGGCCATTTCCAATAAAGACTTTCCAACCTAATTAATTAGAAACCCATTTGTGACGTTTTTTAAATGATTGTTGGATTTTCGGTTGGTCACTATTTACATACATGGAATCGAATGTCAAAAATATCCAAGGCGACTCCAAAGTATATAAATAGTCATCAACCGAAAGTCAAACAATGACCAAAAACGTCACGAATGGGGGTCCTAATTAATTCCGTTGGGAGGTTTTCTATACCGCCGAGAGGCTTGATGCATCTCTGTTTTATTTCATACGTACACATCGTAAGGTGATTAATTAATCTTCTTCTTCGTTCGTTCTCAAACTCCTGCAGATTATCAGGATGTAGTCCGGAGAACGGAATGAGTTGTGTCATGGTTTACAGCATTGCTGCGATATCTGCGCCTTTCGGCCTGACACAGCCGACTTCAGCATGGATTTGGGTCACTGATCCTATATGGGATGGGACAGCCAACTCCATCCCATAACCTCCTTAGTCGCCTTTTACGACATGCGTGGAAGGTAAACAGTGTTGCTATTCTTTGCTCCCCTTTCGGGCTTCGTGAACACACGAGTGATTAATTAATTACTTACGTATACTCCATAACAGGCGAGAGTAAAAAATCTGCACATTCTGCCTGATCGTGTTTAAGATTGTCCCATATTAAGCAGATTTCTCTTCTGTTACCGTGTAAAGAATGATGCCGGTCGGTGCTGATTCGGAAAAAAGCACATTCTTGGTAGAAACGTTTTCTATCTTTCATGGTTAGGAAATCACGGAGGTAGCACTTTGCTATACTCGCTGTGTCTCTAGTGCACTCAGGATAGATGCACTTTGCTATACTCACTGTGTCTCTAGTGCACTCGGGATAGATGCACTTTGCTATACTCACTGTGTCTCTAGTGCACTCGGGATAGATGCACTTTGCTATACTCACTGTGTCTCTAGTGCACTCAGGATAGATGCACTTTGCTATACTCACTGTGTCTCTAGTGCACTCAGGATAGATGTACTTTGCTATACTCACTGTGTCTCTAGTACACTCAGGATAGATGCACTTTGCTATACTCACTGTGTCTCTAGTGCACTCAGGATAGATGCACTTTGCTATACTCACTGTGTCTCTAGTGCACTCAGGATAGGTGCACTTTGCTATACTCACTGTGTCTCTAGTGCACTCAGGATAGATGCACTTTGCTATACTCACTGTGTCTCTAGTGCACTCAGGATAGATGCACTTTGCTATACTCACTGTGTCTCTAGTGCACTCAGGATAGATGCACTTTGCTATACTCACTGTGTCTCTAGTACACTCAGGATAGATGCACTTTGCTATACTCACTGTGTCTCTAGTGCACTCAGGATAGATGCACTTTGCTATACTCACTGTGTCTCTAGTGCACTCAGGATAGATGCACTTTGCTATACTCACTGTGTCTCTAGTGCACTCGGGATAGATGCACTTTGCTATACTCACTGTGTCTCTAGTGCACTCGGGATAGATGCACTTTGCTATACTCACCGTGTCTCTAGTGCACTCAGGATAGATGCACTTTGCTATACTCACTGTGTCTCTAGTGCACTCAGGATAGATGCACTTTGCTATACTCACTGTGTCTCTAGTGCACTCAGGATAGATGCACTTTGCTATACTCACTGTGTCTCTAGTGCACTCAGGATAGATGCACTTTGCTATACTCACTGTGTCTCTAGTGCACTCCGGATAGATGCACTTTGCTATACTCACTGTGTCTCTAGTGCACTCAGGATAGATGCACTTTGCTATACTCACTGTGTCTCTAGTGCACTCGGGATAGATGCACTTTGCTATACTCACTGTGTCTCTAGTGCACTCAGGATAGATGCACATGACATACTGCTGTACCTTCTCAATTTCTACATTTTCTTAGGGTTGAATGTTAGGACAATAACATTTTATTTATATCAGTGGTTCTCAACTATGTCCCTTCTAGTGGCCACAGAAATAAATATTGAAATTGACAACTATGAACACACCATGGTGGGCCACAGAAAAGGTAACCATTTGAGCACACCATAGTGGGCCACAGGAAGGTAACAATTTGAGCAATAAATAACAAGAATTCTAGCGAAAAAGTCGTGGAGACATTCAATTACTTTTTTTGTATCCACCAGTGGATCTCTGCATAAAAAACTGCTCTCTAAAGGGGGACACTGTCCAAAGAGTGTTAAGAACGATTGATTTACATTACATAAATGACCAAACAATGACACGATAGAGCGAGGCGATGTGGCGTCTTTCACAAATTTCAGCTACAATTTCTCATATCACAAGCACATGGAATGTCTATGATCTTATCAAATCAACCCTTTTACAACAGCGACAACTACAGATTCGCAGCAGAGAAAAATCGTTACATGTGAAATGAAGTTACTGAGAAAAGCTGCAATGGTTGCTAAACTAGATAAAGTAAGAAATGAAGAAATTAGGAAATGAGTTGGTATAATATAATGTATTGAACATATTGAGAGACAGCAAATAACATCATTTGGTCACCTTACGAGAATGAAGCCAAACCAAATACCAATAAGAACATATAACAAATGAATATCCGGGCGTAAGGCTAAAGGTAGACCAAGAAAACAGTGGATAGAAAACATCAAGATAGCCTTGAACAAACATGGACTACATGCAACCTCGGCGACACATCTGGCCTTGGAACAACAGCTTAAGCTCCCACCATTACGCTTAACGGCAAGTGTGAATGCGATCAGCCATCATTCACATGGGGAAAGACAATAGACAACAGACAACTATTCAATGACATGTATATATTGTATATACTTCTTCTCCTTGTTGTTGCATAGAAAATGCTTATATCTGAAGATTTGTCTCTTCTATAAATATGACTGTGTTTTGAAATTTCTGCATAAGTCCGAAGAGTTTTTTTTCCACTGATGTTTCTCTAGGTCAGTATATTTGCCTCAACATTTCATATTTCGGGTATTCCCGACGAGTATGCTCTGGTGTCTGTCCACGTGTATACATGGCCGTGCTGCCTATCTTGAACTGTGTATACAAGCATTAATGTCACCTCAAAACTCAACAATAGTTAAATAGCAATGTCCTGTGCAGACTATGTTTCAGTGATTTTACATATTATTTCACTTATTATTTCACATATTATTTCACATATTATTTCACTTATTTCACACATTATTTCACATACTATTTCACATATTATTTCACCTATTATTTTGCTTATTATTTCACGTATTTCACATACTATTTCACACATTATTTCACATACTATTTCACATATTATTTCACATATTATTTCGCTTATTATTTCACTTGTTTCACATATTATTTCACATATTATTTCGCTTATTATTTCACTTATTTCACATACTATTTCACATATTATTTCTCAAAAATTCGAACAATACTTAAAGACAACCTACACTCCATGATACATTTCACTGATTTCACATATTACAAAAGAGACATTAGATGCAGATAACACAGCAATTGGTATTTAAGAAGGGGATTGACAATCTTAGCACAAAAATATCATTCCTTACAACAAAAACATCAATCCTTACAACAAAAACATCAATCCTTACAACAAAAACATCAATCCTTACAACAAAAACATCATTCCTTACAACAAAACATCAATCCTTACAACAAAATGGTGTCGATCATGCTCATCGGTCCAGAAGGCAACAAGGTCAGCTGAGGTAAGCTCTCCGTAATCAGAGAAGCCGATTGCGAACCAAGAGTTTAGTGTCACCTGTGGAAGAGTACAAGAGTTTAGTGTCACTTGTGGAAGAGTTACAAGAGTTTAGTGTCACCTGTGGAAGAGTACAAGAGTTCAGTGTCACCTGTGAAAGAGTACAAGAGTTCAGTGTCACCTGTGGAAGAGTACAAGAGTTTAGTGTCACATGTGGAAGAGTACAAGAGTTTAGTGACACAAGTGGAAGAGTTACAAGAGTTTAGTGTCACCTGTGGAAGAGTGCGTTTTTAAATAAACGTGGCTAGGTTTATTTTCTAACTTACCTGCTTGACCTTCAAAACAGACTAAGTCGATCAAATTTTCTAACGTACCTCGCTTTGCTGACGTCATAGCGCAAGTGAAGAGCTTCAAGATCACATAACCCTACTCAACGAAAGCTGCCTTAATCACAACATGAAGATCAACACAGAAAAAGAAGAAGTAATGTCTATAGGTACACAACCTAATACAGTCAACATAAAAATAAATGATCAACTACCGAAACAAGTGCAGGAATTTAAATATCTTGGGAGCAATTTTACAGCCGATAGACAGACAGACAGACATACAGACAGACAGACAGATATCATATAACTCATAATATCTTTACTTTTATCAATTACGTCCCAAGTGTGCTCGTGTGTCTCTCTCTCACTGTGCGTGTGTGTGCATGTGTGAACAGGTAGAGAAAGAGAGAGATAGAGAGACAGAGAGAGATAGAGACAGAGATAGAGAGAGACAGAGAGATATATAGAGAGACAGAGAGATAGACACATAGAAAGAGGGGCATATATATATATAAAGAGAGAGACAGAGAGAAGGATACAGGAGGTTTAGAAAAGTACAACGACCTACCTGTGCTGTAAGTTTGACTTGTATAGATTTCTTGTTGTAGTCTACCGACCACTGAAAACGGTAATGGCCTCTAGGATCAATGTAGATCTGGTACTGATGGGTCAAGGCTGATAGAGGGGTTACTATCTTCCAACAGCTCGTGAGAAATATCACAACCATTTTGATATTCATTTTTTGGGGGGTTTAAGTAATAAAAAGTTCTGCAAGGAGTATGTTGTTAGAGAAAAATATGCAAATGTCGCATAGAGAGCATGATATACGGATTAGCGATGTTTCGTTAATTTCGCATAGAGAGCAGGCTATACCGATTAGCGATGTTTCGTTAATTTCGCATAGCGAGCAGGTTATAAGGATTTGCAATGTTTCGTTAATTTCGCATAAAGAGCAGGCTATAAGGATTTGCAATGTTTCGTTTATAAAGAAAGTAAAATATCCTGAAAAAAAAGATAATCAAAATCTCAATTATAAAGGAGTTTTGTCGTGAAAAAAAGATAATCGAATATTCATGTATAAAAGAGTGTGTCGTTTAAAAGACTAAAAATCGGTTATAATATCGTTAAACAGATTTTTAAAAAAATATATGCCATTCCGTGGGTACCTCCCCCTTTAAAAAAAAAAATCCAAATTATTTTCTTCGTGGCTTCCCTTCAAGTCCCCGTTCCACGCCAGTTCCTTTTCTACTCTCAGAGTGGGCGCCTCAGAGTGTCTGCATACATGACCAAACCATGAGAGTTTTCATCGGTTTTTTTTTAAAGTAATGATTCCTGTGAATGTTATGAAATGACGTTTAGAAAGGGAGTGATGCTCCAACTCTGCTTGCTGCGAAAAGGTAGAAAAGCTAAGAAATCCGTAGAATTTACCCTCTCTCTGTAGAATACTCATTAGAGCAAGTTAACTTCCCCAAAAGATAACTATCACTATCTTAACAGAACGGAGCAGGTTATTATCTTCCGTATCAGGTTATTATCTTCCGTATCAGGTTATTATCTTCCGTATCAGGTTATTATCTTCCGTATCAGGTTATTATCTTCCGTATCAGGACAGAACATACTAAACAACCACTTAAATAGACTAAGACTGGCTCCCTCACTTCTGTGTCGATGTGGGCAGGCAGTACAAACATTGGAACATATCCTGCAAGACTGCATTACATTAAACCAGTTAAGGTAGGAACACTGGCTAACAGAGACGAATATCTACAGAAAACTGTATGGGGAGCACTGAAGAGTTTTCAAACACAGCAACATTTATTAATAAATCTGGACTTGCAGTGTAGAAATGTTTAGAACAACAAAAAGAAGGATAAAACTGAGAGATGGAATCTTCTGTGTATAAAATAAAGCAATATAACTTTGGAGAAACAACCACATTGAACATATGAAGTAAGAGCAAATCGCACATTATTCCTAAAGATCAAAACAACAGCATCGACAAAAATAAAATTACTTCAGTGAATTAGACAACAAAGAACTACAACACATATGCGTTCCGTACTAAGAGAAAAGGGGCACCATAAGTTACCGTGTTGGATGTCACAACACTAGGACTCCTCTGATTGGATAACTTTTTAGTAGAAAGGTTGAGCCCTTGTTGAGGCCTGAAAGGGGATAAAAAATAGCGACACTGTAATCTATAATGCATGAAGTAAGATGCCCATAAGAAAAGTTGAGTTTGAATTGACTGACCTACTCCAAGATCAAAGTGACCCACAAGGCGTAATGAAGTTTGATATGTTAAAGCGAACGGTGCATATGTCGCAAAACTCTAAATTATGACACAATACATTTCTGCTGATCTACATGAGTTTGAGATGGCAGAAGAAGTAGGAAGTTTGACATCCTCATCTGACTAACAATTGAAAGCATAAAGTTAGTTAACCCATATCATTTAACTGCTGTAGGGGTGTGAGACGTTAGCGATATCACATTTTAGTAGCTGTTCTATATGAGGTCGGTAGCCATCTCCTCTCCCTCGCAGTATTTACTTCCCGGACTAATCCGGCGTCAAATTCAGGCTGGGTCGTCCCGGGAGCCGTTGCGGTCTTGAAAAGCATTTCCGCCTCAACTGGAAAATGAACTCAAACCACTCATATACGAAAGTCATTGCGCTAACCACTGAAAACATAACAACTGGTTATTCATCATTGAAATCGGGATGAAAAAAATACCACAAAGTTAAAGAAAATAAACATAATAAATATATATTTGCGTTCCGAAAACCGATGTGGAGGACCGGAAGGCGCATAATAACGCAGCTCCGTTGTGAAACCAGCAGCACAACGAAGTTTACGCTCTCCGGCAGAAATTTACGAACTTTCGTGTTAGTAATCAGAGAGATAACGCTGAATAATAATAATAATAATAATAATAATAATAATAACAATAATAACAATAATAATAATAATAAAAATAATAATAACAATAATAACAATAATAATAATAATAATAATAACAACAATAATAACAATAATAATAATACTAAAAATAATAATAATAATAATAATAATAATAACAATAATAATAATAATAAAAATAATAATAATAATAATAATATGTGCGATAATAAAATAAATAATTCGTGACCAGCCCGAATGTAGAAGTATATTTGTTATTACAGAACAGCTATAATAAATCTTCCAATTATTACTTTATTTTATTGTAGATTGTTTTCATTCTGGGACTTTCACAGTCCTGTGCTGCAGTTTAAGGCGAGAAGACTTATCAAACTAACACAGGGAAAAAAAAATAAGGTCAGTTTAAATTTTTGAATCATCATCGTCATCATCATCAAGTGTCGTATCTGCGACGAAGGTTGGCTGTAACAGACCTCCAACTTTGCTTTGGTGCTGTACTTTATCAGACAGTACCATGTCCATGTCATAATGTTTCTCTCGTACTTTTATCTCTACTTCTTACTCGCATCTGTTCTCAAGTAAGGTCTTCAACAAGGTGTAATGTCCTTTAATATGTCCAAAATACTTAATTTGTTTGATCTTTATTTTCTTTCTTCGTACGAAGTGTTGTTAGAACCTCTTTAATCGTTTTCTTCTCATTCCACGTTCTACCCATTCTTCTATATATCAACATCTCAAAATCACCAATTCTGTCTTCTTGTTGTTTGTTTATAATTCAAGTTTCCACGCCATACATTAATATAGAATAGATATAGCATTTCATAATTATCATTGTTCGTTTGTTTGTTTGTTTGTTCGTTTGTTTGTTTGTTCGTTTGTTTGTAATGTGTTTCAATGTCAATATTTTCTTTATGCCATCTACTGTTAGCCATTAATATCACTGAATACACTGTCTTCTTCTTCTTCTGCGTTTGTTCTCAAACTCCTGCAGATTATCAGGATGTAGTCCGCAGAACGGAATGCATTGTGTCAATGTTTACAGCATTGCTGCGATATCTGTGCCTTACGGCATGACACATCCGACTTCAGCATGGCTTTGGGTCACTGACCCTAAATGGGATAGCCAACTCCATCCCATAACCTCCTTAGTCGTCTTTTACGACATGCGTGAAAGGTAAACAGTGTTGCTATTCTTTGCTCCCCTTTCGGGCCCCGGCAACACACGGGCGATACACAGTCTAAAACTACACATTTAACAACTCACATTATAGAACGAGTTAAAAAGAACTATTCAATAAACTTAGATATTCATTTACTTCCGAGCCTATCTAATAGGCGTGTGGTATATTGTGAGTTACCAGAAGAAATTTATTAGTAGGCCTTAAAGAAAAAATTTGAAGAAAAATAAATTATTCATAAATAACAGTTACAAAACTTTAATATGGGAAATATAATAAGTTTTAAAATAATAAAGTTAGTAGATTTAAGTAGCTAAACCATAAAATGTATTTAAAAAAAGGTTGTCCTTTAAAAATTAACTAAAAGAAAATCATAAACAATGTTAATATTTCAGTCTGAAAAGAAAATAGCGAGCAGTTGTAAAACTACGAAATGATCTTATTCAGACTGCACACAGAAATATTGTTTATCTTGCAAGTATACAAATATACAGAAAGTTTTAATATCACAGTCGGAAAAATATAATATCGCAGATTTAAAAGGACTTTAAAAAGATGTGCAATCTAAAAAATAATCCACAAACCGAAATACAAAACGATGTTACATTGGTTGCTAAGAGACGAGTGTCCAGCAGTCTTCTGGTAGCAAGGTGAAGAAATGGTCCCAGTTAAAGAAAGATGGAAAATTACGTCACGGTCACGTGTTCGACGAATCTCTGAGGAATATAAAAAAAATATTTATATGTTGTCAGCGCATTAGAAAAAATTGCGAGGCCTTTCCGTTGGAAGATTACTAGGGGCCTATAGGTAATTGGAATATAACTATAAGAAGATATTACTATAGGTAATTGGAAGATTACTATAAGAAGACATTACTATAGGTAATTGGAAGATTACTATAAGAAGACATTACTATAGGTAATTGGAAGATTACTATAAAAAGACATTACTATAGGTAATTGGAAGATTACTATAAGAAGACATTACTATGCCCTTCTTTTAACAGGCATTTCTTGTCCCTTCTTTTAGCATGCATTGATATGCCCTTCTGTTAACATGCATTGATATGTCGTTCTGTTAACAGGCATTAATATGCCCTTCTATTAACAGGAATTGATATGCTTTTATGTTAACATCATTGATATGCCCTATGTTAACAGCCATTGATATGGGCGTCTGTTAACAGGTATTGATATGCCCTAATGTTAATAGGTATTGATTTTTAATATACCAACAAATGTGTGGCTATTTTATTTTATTTCGCTATTCTATTTTGTTTCGTTCATGTGTACTGGTTTCGCTTTTTTGCGCTCATGTGTACTGGTTTCGCTTTTTTCGCTCATGTGTACTGGTTTCGCTTTTTTCGCTCAGGTGCAAAGAATAGCAGCACTATTTATCTTCCATGCATGTCATGAGAGGCAACTAAGGAGGTTTTGTCGTGGAATTGGCTGTCCCATCCTATAAAGGTGAAAGTGACCCAGAATCAAAGCTGTATCATCATCAACAGTAGCCACACAACAACCACCACCGTCTTAATCATCAACAGCAACCACACAACAACCACCACCGTCTTAATCATCAACAGCAACCAAACAACAACTACCACCGTCTTAATCATCAACAGCAGCCACACAACAACCACCACCTTAATCATCATAAACATCAACTACACAACAACCACCACCACCTTAATCATCATCAACATCAGCCACACAACAACCACCACCGTCATAATCATCAACAGCAGCCACACAACAACCACCACCGTCATAATCATCAACAGCAGCCACACAACAACCACCACCGTCTTAATCATCAACAGCAGCCACACAACAACCACCACCGTCTTAATCATCAACAGCAGCCACACAACAACCACCACCGTCTTAATCATCTACAGCAGCCACACAACAACCACCACCGTCTTAATCATCATCAACAGCAACCACCACCGTCTTAATCATAATTATCCTGTGACGTACTAGACAGCATATATAATCTTACATATATAGGCATATCTTCTCCAGATATATATATATCCTACGAACTTCCTAATTCCCAGCTGGCTGAGCTTTGAATTAAAATTATCTGTGGTTTTCATTGGCGGAAAGCGCAAATATTTGCAAAGTGACTAATGAAAAGCTCGGATCAGTCGAATCAGCCAAGATGAGTTACGCAGTCATGTATGTCGAGACTTAACTCAACAATTTTGAGATATAAGTAATTTGTCAGTGTTACCTCAGTCTCTATATTTTCAATATTTTGCGTTATCCTGACACTGTAATGTTTTACCTTTGTAATTACTGTAAACAATAATAAGCACGATACGTTGATATTTTTGTCTTCTAGAATTCTGATGAAAAAGGAGAATATGGGAGAAGAAAAAAAAGTCAGTAATAAATATATTAGAACTTGTCAATAACACGAAAGCAGGCCAGATTTAATCGAAACGATCAACTAAATCTGAGGTTAACATGTTCGTGTGAATGAATAGAACAGAGGAAAGGGCTTTTGCTTACTACAAATAAATTATCCAACAGAAAGCACTCATCAGAGATCTGTCTTCTTTGCATAATGCGGCATTTAACTCTCGTGTGCCACGTGCAGCCCACATCTTGACCATTTTGATTGGTAGAGCGGGTCCTTTCTTTCAATACCCGGAAATGGATTCTCTTCTCAAGAGGAACATTTATTCTTAACTTGACGCAAAAGTAGTTCCAAGAACGTCTGGCTGGCACTGGTGAAGGGAGTCATACATTGTCATAGAAAACAATTATTTGTATAGAGTTATTTAATTATTTATTCTCTTTTACCAAACATATATTTAATTAAAAAGATAAAAGATAGAAACATACAAAGATGCGAAAGTAAAACATTGGGCGCACCAAATTGACTACGCAGACGTAATTATTTCATCGCTAAAATAAATAATGTGTAGGCTCTATATCTAAAATAACCCCTCAAATATGTATGAGAACGACCAATTGGTTTCCGGAATTACAAACTACCGCCGGAACACGGTGGCCTAGTGGTACTGGATTAAATGTAAAGTGTCTATTTAGCATACTAAAAGATGTAGGCAGGGTCGTAGATGGTACTAGACTAAAAGCAAAGCGTCTATGTAGCACACTAAAAGAACACATTCTTTTGGTCAACAAATCTGGCATAGGCCTACAGGAAAGTCTTTGTAAATCTGGCATACAAGATCATCTTTGTAAATCTAGCATACAAGATCATCTTTGTAAATCTGGCACACAGTAGCATCTTTGTAAATCTTGCATACAAGATCATCTTTGTAAATCTGGCACACAGTAGCATCTTTGTAAATCTGGCATACAAGATCATCTTTGTAAATCTTTCATACAAGATCATCTTTGTAAATCTAGCATACAAGATCATCTTTGTAAATCTGGCACACAGTAGCATCTTTGTAAATCTGGCATACAAGATCATCTTTGTAAATCTGGCATACAAGATCATCTTTGTAAATCTGGCATACAAGATCATCTTTGTAAATCTGGCACACAGGAGCATCTTTGTAAATCAAGTATCACGTTATTGGGGGGGGGGGGAAGTAGGGAAGACTATAATAACGTAAAACATACCGTTCTATAAATGACCAATACAGATATATATATATATATATATATATATATATATATATATAAATTAGTGGTATAGATCACAATTCAAGAGAAAAGATATCAGAACAGCTAGCCAAAATTGGTAGTAATTGTCAGCAACAGCATATAGAAGATACTGTATCATTTCCAGAAATAAAAACCATCATTAATAGCTCAATAGATATGGAAAAAAACAACAACAACAAACATACAAATTACAATACACACAATATTTTCAACGTTTCAACCGAAAGGTCTTTATCAAGATACGCACAAATCATCAAAAGACGACGAATGGAAATGATCACAACACATAAACGTATGTTTTGCGTTTTGTAATTTGTAGGCTTCCCTATGCTTTCTTGTTTACAAATCATAACCCCCTAGTTTTAGTGATAGTCCGTCTTGTCTAATTGGAACGCTCTAAAAACCTGTGTTTTACATAATTACAAGCTTGGAAAAAAATAACAATCATATTTGAGAATAGGTTACAACAGACTCAAATAAAACATGTATGGGAGAATTGTAATTAGTAGCAGATATGTGTGCTCCATGTGCACAATCTGGATAAAACACAAAACATATGCTACAGAACTGTCCAGTGTACAAGACCATATGAAGAAGATTATACTATTTGATTACATCTCTCACAGACAAGCTCTGCTGTCATATCATGGAGCTGGTGACGACAGTACAGTCCATTGAATATATTCTCCGCCGAAGACGAATGTGCCGGGCCATTGGCGAAAATAAAACGGCAACACAACGCATGTTCATTCTCTGGACTATATCCTGCTGGAAATCTAGTAGGGCAATTGTCCTGCTGCAAGAGAGATCCGATGGGAGTTTGAGAATAAACGCTGAAGAAGAAGAATATATTTATATCAGAATAGTTGGGTTATGATTTCTCAACCATTGACCCTCCGATCATTTGGTTATTTATATTTATGATTTCTCGCTTGACACGATCACTTCTTCAGTCGACTCAGCTGTGAGTACTTGACGCATGAGTTAGGGGAGGTAAAGACAGCAAGGAAGGGAACCTAATAGTTTCTGCGGCTTAGTACATTTGGAGCTATCTTCATCAGTTAACGGCAGGTTGCTGTCATGGGGTCTTCCTTTATATTTATGAATTCGTAGATTGCTGATAAGCCATTATAAGTCATGCTAATAAGATTGCTGATGTGCTGTCTGTAAAAATCTTTGAACAATTCTGAGATTTGATGATCACCATAGATTGTGTTTGATATATCCTTTACTTTCTAGATACTCTCCGTACTGAGCTTGTGCAGTTATATTTTTTTCACAAGATGTTGCGATTTTTTGAATCTAAAGCACTGTGTAGCTTTATTTCGTGTAGAATCTTCCCATGTATCTTGGTTTATTTCAAAGGTTTTCAGGGATGTATTTAAGGATTCCTTGAAATTATCACATTCTGCAACTCACCATAGAATTATCTTTGGTAGACGATGTTCTGGCACATGTAACAATCATATGACCTGATGACCTGTCCAAGAAATGTGTGACTGTGCCAGAGTATTGTCAATACTATAGATACCAGCTCCGACAGGGACAGTGGTATCTGGATCCTTGTTTTACCAGCCATCGGATATTTTTAACTTTTCTGAGACAAGTTGTATGAAAGTGATTAAACTTCATGTATTGTTCTTGTTTCAAGGGTCTTGATTCAATCTGTTTGGAAGACACATATGCCCTATCACGCAGATATTTCCACACATTATTATGAAATCTGTTTCTAACTTTGTCTATGTAAATCGCATCACTACTTTTGAAAATGAAGCTGCGAAGACTTTATTGACAGCGTCAACAAGATTCTTGGCTGCTACAACTGCAACAGACGAGTTTAACACCTGACAATCCTCTTTTGCTCTTAGTTCGGAAAATGTGCAAATAATCTAGGCCTTCTACTGGTGTGCGGTAGATTTTCTCAGTATGTTGCAAATCTTCGAAAAGTCGCTCCCTAAATGTTTGTTTAATTATTGAATGGTTCAAATTATATTTTGATTTCGATGCTTATGCCACCCTCTTACGGTGCCGCATGATGCGGGCGCTTCTATGTATCATAGCATGGCACGGCCTTGCTCTTCCTTCAGATTAAATTTATCCTAACATGTTATCCATATAATTTAACTATTTGTGAAATCATCTTATGTCATTCTTTCTTTTACTGCTTCGATTTTCAGACAGGTTCGTATTTCCACATCTCTTGGAGCAAGATTTTTGAAGCCATAACGATTTTAGACTAACATTGATTGAATATTACTGCGCCCAATAATTTATCACTTACATAATTTAATTATATTTAAAGTACATTATACTTAGTTAAAGCAAATAAGAGGTTTAGATTTATATGTCTACATAAAAAATTACAGTAACGTAATGAGTTTTAAACTATATATTTCACAAAACAATGTTATTAATAGACATTATTTGAGATTGCGCAAAGTTACCTTAGTTTCGTTAGTAATCACCGCTATAAACAAATATGGTGGAATCTATTCATAAATCTAGTTTCACACGGTTAAAGGGTAATATATTCTGTGTAATTTCTAAACTTATGTTCCGGGTCAGTAGTAGAGTGGTATAAAAATATAACCCGGTCGAACTTTCTCGTAGTTTGAAAGTCGATCGTTCATATAGTACCGAAAATGAGGTATAGAGGCATATTATTAGTATACAGTATACTTAATAATACTATACAATATAATACAATGTAGCCGTCTTTTCTCTGCACTTTTGCACTATTCGGCTTCCTAAGTTCCTTTTTGCGGGATTGAATGACGATCGGTTTTCTGGTCATGACACGTTTGGTCGATTGATATAGATCCTATAGTAAAATTGTGACATTACAGAACGCCAGTGTCATCTTCAATACATCTTCATCTTGGTCTTCCTCTGCTCTTGCTGTTTCCATTCACATGTTAGATTCAGTGTCAAAAGATGTTGGGTTGATCGCTACGACCTCCTGTGCTACTAACTTTTTTAAAGCAAAAGTCGGATATGTCATGCCAGTGGTGCAAATAAAACGGTGACAAAACACAAAGGTTTGTTCCCTGAACTAGGAGGACCATTGTCCTGTTTCAAGAGAGATCCAATGGTGTGTTTAGTATCATATTTTTCTGCATTCATTTTCATTGGATTCAGATATATGCACATTTCAGCCTGACATATCCAACTTCAACATGGCTTCCAGGTCACTTTGGTCGTCTATGGGATGCGACAACCAACTCCATCCCCTTAACCTCCCTACTCAACTCTTACAATATACATTGCTGGTACCCGTTCCGTTATTCTTCACTTCCCATTATGACCCAGCATGCACAGATTTATTTGTTCTTAAATTATTGCACATTAGAAAAATGTAATCTGGAGAACATAAGATGTTGGTTCTGGGTTTACAGCTTGGGTGCAATATCTATACCTTTCTGCCTGACACAATATCTGACAGCATTGTGAGTCACTTACAGTTTTTTGAAGATAGGGTAGCTAATGTCACGCCAACCATCTTTACTCCCACAAGGTGCACAGTAGGTGACAGCATTGTTATTATTATGTTCCCCTTGGTATATCAATAACACATGGATCGAATTTATTTTAAAAATAAACGTAATCTCATAGCACATAATTTTGCAGTTGTATAACTTGTTAGATCTCACAGCACAATGAAGCATATCCTGTATTGATATTCAACTATTATTGATTTTTGAGTACACTTAATACACTAAATTGTATCACCAGTACATTGTAGTAGATCAGAGTTCGAACCATCTAGTTTGATGATTTGGATTTGTGAGTTGGGCTTGCTATCGACTCTGCTGATTCACAACACAATGTTCCAGCATATGTGCTAGCTTTTATTTTTACTAAGATTAGGCTGCCAAGTTTGACTGCATAATTTCTAAACTTTGAAATCATTTTGATCACATTTTAATTTGTTTGGTCTAATGTTTTAGTCACTTGAGTCGGGACACAACCGACTGCAGTATCATGTACACGAAGCTCAAGATTGGCAACACGGCCATGTGCACATGTGGACAGGCAGCACAGAGTGCCAAACATATAGTTCAATAGTGTTCTGAGTATGAAATGCTGAGACAGACATATTGGCCAGAGGAAACAATAATGGAATCAAAGCTATATGGGACACTGTGTGAACTACAAAAGATAGTGAGTTTTATTCAGGAGACAGAATTACAGATATAGACATGTTTCAAGTGAACGAAAGAAGAAGAAGTCACTTGAGTAAGCCAATCAGTATATTTCCAGGATCCAAAATGGGAGAATAGTATAACAATAAATGATCTGCCATGCACATCATTCATGGGTGAAACTAGTTGTCCCATCCAATAGATCAATGCCATCCGATTGTCATGCAGAAGTTGGACGTGTCAGAGGCTGAAATGCTTAGATATTATAGCCAAGCTGTAAACCAATACAACATATTTCAATTCTCTAGACTATATCATAGCCAAGCTGTAAACCAATATTTCAATTCTCCAGATTATATTCTACTGACTAGCAGGAGTTTGAGAATGAACACGGAAGAAGAAAAGTAAGCCAATGTTTCAACAACTTGCCTAAACCAATTTGAAATAATGAATACATCTTTTGTACTACAATCAGATGCCACAAGAACAAATGAACAAATAATGAACAAATCTTCTGTGCTACAATCAGATGCCACAAGGTCCTCATTTAAAGAAGTCCTTCCAATGACTAGCAACCAGACTCCTGTTCACTCAGGAAGAGGACCTGATCAACTGTTCAGTGAGTTTTACAGGTCAGTTTTTGTAGATAACCATTGGTGGGCATTAATTAATGCAGCTGATTCATCTTATCCGATTTTATGAAACAGATTACAGGCACTTTATGCATTGTATCTCATTATTACAAACATTTGCATGTTATATGTTTGTACGAGCCATTTTTGGACAAACTGTATGGACATGCCATTAGTCTTTGACCGATCATTAACAAGCATGTTTTTAACACCCATCCTATTAACATCTACATAGAGATCATTTATAAATATATATAAGCAATGCCAGGGTTCAAGATCAATGGGAAAACAATAAACAATCTGTGATATGCAGATAATACAGTCCTCTTAGTATAAAGTAAATAGGAGCTACAAAGACTAATAGATCAAGTCAGTAAATGAAGCAAAGAATATGGACTAGATATAGATGCTAAACATAAAAATACATGGAGAGATGTTTGTTTGTTTGATTTGAGAACCCCAGGAATTACAAGTGATTAGTCCTTACTTTCTATGTGCAATGTGGAGATTTTTGAGCTTTCTTTCATACCCAGGAGACTTCACCTTTCAACTTAGTGCAATTGCTTATTGGAGGAGCCTTCTACTCAGGGGGGGGGGGTACTTGTTACCTGACGAGCTGATAGTTTGCTTGGATCACTCATTGTTTGTCTATCCTCTGACGAGGCTCTTCACAGCCAGCAAGCTGTTCTTCATGTAGAAAGACCATTCCATTATCACCTTTTGTGTCCCTAGGTCCCAGACCTAATTTCTTTTGTATGAACCGTATTGGGTAACAGTGACGGTTGAATTAGACTCAAGGTTGATACACTTTCCTAGATGAGGAAAATAGATAGACGAATTGAAAAGATTGTTATCCACGAGTGTACGAAGAAGTGTTTGTATAGTTATGAGTGAAGGTTGCCATCAATGTAGACCTATCAAATTTGATTTAATTATATTAATTAATGTCCAGTTTGACTATATACAAATCTGTATGTATAGCATTTTTAATTTTCCAGCTGATCTTACTGTTTTAATAACCATTTGGGCAGTATCTCTCATGAAGGAATCTTTCATGTGATCAAATCACACCCACAGAAGTTCAAATTTTTATCTTTTGTCTTCTGCCTTTTTTCAAAAGAACTCTGCAGTTGTATGTAGAGTTTTTTTCCAGGCAGTGAAATCATCAGGTGTTGCTTTCCAATTTTACTGCAGAAAATGATGAAAATTTCCACTCATGGGTCATTCATTCATTGTCAATGCTGTGCTTGGTCTTTTTCTGTACAGTTCAGTTGGAAAACTGTCAAATAATCCTCCTTCATTACAACCATGAGTAGTTTTACAATGTAGATACAGACTGACGGAGGCACTGTCATGGTTGATGTCATGCATGCATGACTTAGTGAGTCAGTGAATCTTTATGGTCATAGATTGTTTTAATAACTCCACCCATTGATGGCAGACAATTCCTGATTCAACTTAATTGGAACATGTCAAATAAATTGAATCGGGAGTTGTCTGCCATCAATGGAGTCATTTAAACAATCTATGATGAGAAAGATTACTTTTATATTTGTGCTAGGACATGTGGGTGTTGAGGGTAATGAGTGAGTTGATACACTGGTGAGCATGGCCACAGTGTCAAAAGGTGTATCAATGGATGTATTTGCATAGTTAATGCATTAAGGGACCTCATCTGCTAAGAAGATTTTCAAAATTCTGAACTCTAAAGCCTGGTATCAAGATCAAAACAGCAATACAGAAAAACATAATAGATATAGAAAACAACCGTACAGAAAAACATAATAGATATACAAAACAGCAGTACAGAAAAACATAATAGATATACAAAACAACCGTACAGAAAAACATAATAGATATACAAAACAGCCGTACAGAAAAACATAATAGATATAAAAAACGACTGTTCAGTCAGCAGCAAACTGGAAATGTTAGTCACTATACTTTGTTGGATTTATTGAGACTGGGATTGGAACATCTATGAAGTTGTCCAGTGTGCATTGATTGAAACATCTATGAAGTTGTCCAGTGTGCATTGATTGGAACATCTATGAAGTTGTCCAGTGTGCATTGATTGGAACATCTATGAAGTTGTCCAGTGTGCATTGATTGGAACATCTATGAAGTTGTCCAGTGTGCATTGAAGGTAACTTACAGTAATATTTCATAACTGAAGGTAATCTATAGTAATAACTCATAACTGAAGGTAACTTACAGTAATAACTCATTGAAGGTAACCTACAGTAATAAATCATGGCAGATAGTGAAATCTTTTATTGAGAATTTACAAGTGTAATGTTATTTTACTGTCTAGATTAATATGGCCAGTTTACATATGTACAAGTCTAGTGTTATCTTAATGTGGCCAATTTGCATTTATGCATGTCTGATTTTTCTGAATATGGCTAGTTTGGCTATACATATATACCGGGTAATTTGTCTTTAGTATATAGATTCTCCTTCTTTTGCGTTCATTTTCAAACTCCTGCATATTAGCAGGATGTGGTTCAAAGAATGGAATGTTATGGATTGCAGCTTGGCTGTGATATCTGCACCTTTCTGTCTGACTCATCCAACTTCAGCATGGTTTCTGGGTAACTTTGTTCCTCTATTGGATCAGACAGCCAACCCCACCCCTAAAACCTCCTTAGCCACCTCCTATAACGTGCATGGCAGGAAACAGTGTTACTATTTTTGCTCCCCTTTCAGGTCGGGGCATTATATGGGCGAACCTAGTTTAATATGACCAGTTGAATATATATAACTCTACTGTTATTTTAGTGTATAGTTAAATATTACGATTTGGTTATAGAAATATAATTTTTCTTGGTGCCGAGATTAACATTGCCAGTTTGTTCTTCTTATGGTCCATGTCATGTGTGGTTAATTATCATCTCTTTCCACAACATTCTATTTCGTGTGTTGTCAATCATTTTCAATACCGATATTCTCCCATGCCATAATGCTAAGTTATCAAGAATCTTCTCTCTTGGTCTTCCCCTACCTGTCTTGCTGTTAAACTTGCCTGTTGTTACGATGTGTTCTGTCTTTCTTCTCATAACATGTCCAAAAGTGTAGACTGCCTCTTTCTGATGCGGGTAAGCAGCTAAAATTTTTCATTAACTTCTTTCAACGTCTTCATTACAATTTTGTATATGTCAATGATGTTCATAACATTCTTCTATTAAACCACATCTCAGCTTCCTCAATATAATTTTTCGCTGTTCTGCTGAATGTCCAAGATTCACTTCCATACATCAGAATAGGTTCTATAAAACTTCTAATAACTTTATTTCTCACCTCAATTAATAAAGATATATTAAATATGATGTCAAACTTTAGTTTGGTTTTAGAAATATAATTTTATTTGGTGCACATGTTAATATTGCCAGTTTGGATTTAGAAATATAATTTTATTTGGTGCACAGGTTAATATTGCCAGTTTGGATTTAGAAATATAATTTTATTTGGTGCACAGATTAATATTGCCAGTTTTGTTATAAAAATATAATTTTCTCTTAGTGCACATGATAATATACACAGACCAGCTTTACTCTTGTCATCAGCCAACCTGCCCTTGCAGCCAAATGTGAGAGTCAAGAAGCCTTTCAAACATGCAGCAAACAAGACTGACAGTAGGACAGTTACACAGGTTAGTTTCTATCTCTCACAACAGATGAGTAGCAGAAAACAGAGACACAATAAAACCACAGTCATCTGTAACAACAAAAAATGTCATTCAAAAGTTGTAGAGGATTTATCTCATTGTACTTGGATTTTCCCATATGTGCACTGTCACTCTCAATGAAGCGCCATGACATCTGTCAAGAGTACCATAGAAAACATAAATGTATAACTTCAAGAGATAATCCCCAAGAATCACTGAAAAAATTCACAATGCCATGATCTGGATTTGAACCGTGACCTCTTCAGCATAAGACAAATGGATTAATCACTACACCAGAAAGATTAACATGCTAACTGTGATAGATGATCTTGTCTATCTAAAACTTCTTTAATCTGATCTCACTGAAGTTCACATTCTTTAATCTGATCTCACTGAAGTTCAACGTCTTCTAAAGCATGAATTCATATATATTGCAGAATAGCAGGATGAGTCATAAGTCAGAAACTGTTGGTGATATTCTAGAATATATCTTGCATGACATTCTATGGAAATCTTAGGATAGAGTAGACTTGTAGATGATTCTTCCATGGACTATGCTCTTATGAAACCTTGGGTATTGATTGATTCATTGTAGTTATTTAGGTTTGTGATGTGTTGTGTCGAGGTTCATTATTTCTGAAATTATCTATTGGTTGCTGATCCAGTGGGGGTAGGGTCTTATGCCCTATGATCAAATACTATTGTGTGATACATGCGTGTGGTTATGTCCTATGATCCAATACTATTGTGTGATACATGCATGTGGTTATGAGCTGTTATTTTGTGCCATATAAGGTGTTCCATTTATCTGAAATTATCTATTAGAACCATTAGTACCACAGAAGATGGATGTGTTGGGCCATGGGCGCAAATAAAACGGCATCACAACGCATTTATATTATCTGTACTACATTCAACTGGAAATCTTGTAGGACCATTGTCCTGTTATAAGAGAAATCCAGCGGGAGCTTGAGAATGAACGCTGAAGAAGAACCATAAGTAATGTGTTTAGTGTATGTTCATTATCTGTAAAATTATCTACTGCTGAAGATAGATGTGTCAGGCCATTGGTGCAAATAAAATAGCGACACAACGCATTTCCATTTTCTGGACTACATCCTGCTGGAAATCTAAAGTAGGACCATTTTTCTGCTATAAGGGAGATCCAGCGGGAGTTTGAGAATGAATGATGAAGAAGACATTATCTATTAGAATCATAAGTAATGTGTTTTGCGTATCTTCATTACCTTTAACAGTATCTTTTAGAACCATAAGTAATGTGTTTTGTATGTGTTAATTATCTATTAGACACAAGTTGTCTGTATATATACTGATGCCTTCTTACCTGGAAAACTCTCACAATAAAGAAATGGACTCAATGTCTGGTTTGTGTATAAGTTGTCTAGAACGTAGATGTAAATTCCTACGTATATTGTAACATTGAATATTGTAACATTGAATATTGTAACATTGAATATTGTAACATTGAATATTGTAACATTGAATATTGTAACATTGAATATTGTAACATTGAATATTGTAACATTGAATATTGTAACATTGAATATTGTAACATTGAATATTGTAACATTGAATATTGTAACATTGACTATTGTAACATTGAATATTGTAACATTGAATATTATAACATTGAATATTGTAACATTGAATATTGTAACATTGGATATTGTAACATTGAATATTGTAACATTGAATATTGTAACATTGAATATTGTAACATTGAATATTGTAACATTGAATATTGTAACATTGAATATTGTAACATTGAATATTGTAACATTGAATATTGTAACATTGAATATTGTAACATTGAATATTGTAACATTGAATATTGTAACATTGAATAATGTAACATTGAATATTGTAACATTGACTATTGTAACATTGAATATTGTAACATTGAATATTGTAACATTGGATATTGTAACATTGAATATTGTAACATTGAATATTGTAACATTGAATATTGTAACATTGAATATTGTAACATTGAATATTGTAACATTGACTATTGTAACATTGAATATTGTAACATTGAATATTGTAACATTGAATATTGTAACATTGAATATTGTAACATTGAATATTGTAACATTTAATAGATCAACTTGACAGATCCAATACAGGAATCCATTTTTTTCCCCAGACATTCATAGTCCCTGTGCAAACTTTGATGGATAAGACATCCATGGCTGTGAATATGTTTAGCCAGGTTTTTATGGAGCAGAAACCACCGCGGATTGTACATGTACAAAGGCGTCTTCTTAAAGCCAGGTATATATTTGAATCATTTAATAAATATATTTTTTTCCCCCGCTTATCCATATCCATTTATGCCTTGCAATGACAGAGGTAGAAGAGTTCCCAGACGATGGCCTTTTTGTGTGCTCATATATGTTTGTTTTTGTTGACTCTTTTATTTCTGTAATCCTTCTTTTGCATGGTCTACCCCTGACTTTGTATCCATCATGTCTGTATAGCAATGCTTTCTGAGGGCACTATCTGATGGTAGTATGGAAGCATGTGAAAACCGCTTAATCTATTGTCTTCTGCTGTAATCCAAGATTGTCATTATGTTTGTTAGTCTTTACAAGTTGATAGTGAGCTTGCTTACTATCACTGGGTTACAGTGTGCCATGTTTGAAACACGTCAGGACAATAAAATGATCCGGGTTGTGATTTCCTGCTTGACACGACCACTCCTCCAGTAGACTCAGCTGTAAATGAGTACCTGATGCATGAATTAGGGGAGGTAAAGACAGCAAGGAAGGGAACTAGCCACCCCACCTAATAGTTGCTGCGGCTTAGTATGAAGAGTTATCTTCACCCCTGAAGGCAGGTTGCTGCCATGGGATCTACCTTTACCTTTTTTTTACTTTGTTAGTCTTCTGATGTTTTCATTTCTAGTTCTGTCTCTTATTGTTACTCAGAGAATTCTACGTAGGCAAGTCATTTCTGTTGTAACAAGTTTTCTCAATAAATGGATAATTGACGCATATCCTGTATAGAATATAGCTTTCCACTTATTGTTGAATTTTAAGGTATGACTCCCACAATAGACCCAATCTCATCGCAAGTATAACCGGGACAGTTAGTCTTTGAACCATGAACAAGTTTGACAAAGTTATGTTTGTGAGGCGGGCCTACTAACTACTCTACCACAAGGCTGACATATATTTCAATGATGGCGCTTCCTCTTCTTCTTTGTTCTCCAACTGAAGTAATGCTAATATGGATTTCATAAATGAATCGTTCTGTTGCCACCAGCCCTGAGACAAGGCTGTAGGGCTTGTCCATCAGAGCTGTTTCAGATGGTGATAGAGGTTTTGGACTGGAGTTAGCTGCTCCATTCCATTGGTCAAAGTGATCCAAAAGCTATGCTAAAGTGATCCAAAAGCTATGCTAAAGTGATCCAAAAGCTATGCTAAAGTGATCCAAAAGCTATGCTAAAGTGATCCAAAAGCTATGCTAAAGTGATCCAAAAGCTATGCTAAAGTGATCCAAAAGCTATACTAAAGCTGGATGTATCAGCATGAAAGGTGCAAATACTGCAGCAAAGTTGTGAAATATGACACCACACTTTCCATTCTCCTGAATACCGGTATATCCTGCGAACCAGCAGGAGTTTGAGAACAGAAGAACAAGCGGAGGAGGAGGGAGAGGAAAACGAAGAATACGAAGAAGAATACTTGTCAAGCAGGATGGATTACTGTGCAGAAATTGAACTGTGTCATGACTAGCAAACATAATGCTTGTTAAGCAGGATGGATTACTGTACTTCTTCTTCAGCGTTCATTCTCAAACTCCCACTGGATATCTCTTGTATCAGAACCATGGTCCTATTAGATTTCCAGCAGGATGTAGTCCAGAGAATGGAAATGCGTTGTGTCGCCGTTTTATTTGCGCCAATGGCCCGACACATCCGTCTTCAGCGGGGGATTACTGTACAGAAACCAGAATGTGCCACGACTATAAAACATGGATTTTTATTTTTTAAGAAAGATGAAGATGTGAAAGCTTTTGACATAAGATAATAGCCATTTATTACTCTTATTGTATCCTCAGATTGAAGCCATTAGAACCTGTACAAGCGTCAGTGCCAACAATTCACCAATGCAGAGGAATTGTTGCTGGTAAAATGTCATCTATTTGTCATCAGTTCTTTTTCCTGCATGAGAAATGTTTGTAGGTCTTACCAGTGACCTACCAGATCTACCACAATGCAACAGTATACTTCTAGTAGATGTTATGACTATACAGTGAGGTTTTCATTCGGTGAAGATCCCTCCGACATTCATCTGTACAGTTATAAATTTTTCATGTTGTATATTTTGTTGGCCCTAACTAATGGGTTAAATGCAGGTCATCTCTCCATTTCTTATTTTTGTCTTCTATCAAATTATCCCCATAGATGGTCTCCACCAATCAAGAGTTTACATGCTTGTTACTGCAGATCAGAGATGCCTGCTACATAAGCGGGTAAGTGAATCAAGCGTGGCATGTTGTTGATGGCTCAGGCCAAAAGAACAATAGAAGTGGTGAAGGGTGTTACAATGTTGTCTACCTTTCGGATGCACAAATCTGCACGCCACACCCATACAACCCT
The DNA here is from genome assembly GCA_034231615.1 of Meghimatium bilineatum. Classification (NCBI taxonomy): domain Eukaryota; kingdom Metazoa; phylum Mollusca; class Gastropoda; order Stylommatophora; family Philomycidae; genus Meghimatium; species Meghimatium bilineatum. The sequence continues at coordinate 8,253,350 of CM067307.1, forward strand.
CATAAATAACTATCTCCACTTTATCCACTGATGAGTAATTATAGCGAAGAGAAATAATCACAGAAAAACTGGTCATTTATTTTGTTTCACTTTCCTCCCAAAAAAGTAGATCCGTTATATTATTTTTGTTACTCTGGTACTCTCCACTTTGTTGGATATCCTCTGACACTTTGGTAAATTTTTGCTGATAATTTTATACATTTATCGCACAGTTTTGTTACTCATTGTCCAACATTTATATTCATACATCAGAAAATAGCCTCTGAGTAGGCATGAATGTTAAGCCGACCCACATGTGGAAAGTTTATAGGTCTCACCATTCACCTACTAGACCAACCACCATACAAAAAAGTTTAAAGGTTTCACCAGTAGCTTACCCAACTACCATGCAGAATGTCTAAAAGTCTACCATTAGCCTACCAGACCAACAACCATGCAGAAAGTCTAAAAGTCTACCATTGGCCTACCAGACCAACCACCATGCAGAAAGTCTAAAAGTCTACCATTAGTCTACCAGACCAACCACCATGCAGAAAGCTTAAAGTCTCACCAGTAGCTTACCAAACCAACCACCATGCAGAATGTCTAAAGGTCTCACCAGTAGCCTACCAGATTAACTAGGACCGAAGATACATCTTGAGTATGGGGAGGGGGTGAGGGGAGGTAATTCACAAAGTTTAATGTTCAATTTCTCCGTTTACTTTAGATTTTTGGTGAGCTTTTTTGAAAAATCATGAACTAGTTGGTGTTTAACCCATCTCTTGTCTAGATCCCTACTACTGAAAGCAATATTATGATTTTGTACAAGGGGGTGAAGTTGGATGTTAATCTTCCCTCTCCCCCCTATCGACAGGTTCGACTCCTACTCCATGTACTTCATTGCTGGCCTCTCTTGTTTGTTTGTTCTGACATCTGTAGCGTTTCAGTGGTGACACAAGGGTCACTTCTGAGGACATGTTTTATCCAATTTCAGCGGCTGTCACTGATGTATTGTGTGTTATTTTTTTCTCTTAGAGTGACACTTAATCTATTCTGATTGTGAGTTTAGTTAAAGACAGTTATATTAACTTTTCTGTCTTCTGCTTATCTTCTGCCTACCTTCATGTCAAGTTGCTTTCATAAAAATTGCTATTCGATTAAAACTTTCAGAAACGAGAACATATTCTGCCTGTAGTAGTAGGACCTTTCAGAGATTGAAAACCATCTTGTCAAACACTGATACTCCTAAGGAAAAAATGTGGAATAAGGAATCTGTATCCATTTCTGAATCTGTGCACAGAACATCTGAAGCATCATATCCTGAGTCAACATTGAACCTTTCCTGTAGCCCAGACGATGATTTGACTCTGAAGATGGATGTCAAAGAACCTTGGGAGACTGCAAGCAATGACTGGTAAATAATCTTTATATAGTATTGTAGAGCTAAAGAAATCTCTCACCTACTTATATAAGTGGTGATTCTATGTAGCCATGTACTGCTAATGAGTTATCACTTTCATATGTTAGTGTTTGCTCTATGTAGCCCTGTACTACTAATGGGTTATCACTTTCATATGTTAGTATTTGCTTTATGTAGCCCTGTACCAATAAAGAACTCTTTTTCTTACTACCATATTTCAGTGAGAGCTCTATATTTCATCTGTTATTCTCTTCCAGAAATAGGGTTCTTAAAATTATTGAAGGCTATTATGAACAGATTCTTTAAGCATGTATCTACATCATAGACTGCCTGTTACGTAGGAAATGCTTGCATATGGGGCAGCTGGTAGTGGGGAAGTGGTATAAATCTTGTGTGTCCTAGACATCTAAGTGGTATAAATCTTGTATGTCCCAGACATCTAAGTGGTATAAATATAGTGTGTCCTAGACATCTAAGTGGTATAAATCTTGTGTGTCCTAGACATCTAAGTGGTATAAATCTTGTGTGTCCCAGACATCTAAGTGGTATAAATATTGTGTGTCCTAGACATCTAAGTGGTATAAATCTTGTATGTCCCAGACATCTAAGTGGTATAAATCTTGTATGTCCCAGACATCTAAGTGGTATAAATCTTGTGTGTCCCAGACATCTAAGTGGTATAAATCTTGTATGTCCCAGACATCTAAGTGGTATAAATCTTGTGTGTCCTAGACATCTAAGTGGTATAAATCTTGTGTGTCCCAGACATCTAAGTGGTATAAATCTTGTGTGTCCTAGACATCTAAGTGGTACTCCATCGAGACCAGCACCGTGCAGAGGTGATGGGGCTTAGTTCAGCCATCAGGGGCTGGAAACTAAGACTGGTCGGGCAGTCCCACTCGAGCAGGACCATAGTCCTGCCCTAGTAAGCAGAGTGCTGAAGACGGAGGCATCCAGCCAAAAGGCGCACAGATAATCAGGATGCCACGCACAAAACACAATGGAAACATGTCTACATCTATAAATAGTTATGGTGCCTGCCCTGTGGCGGATGTTCAGGCAGGGACGGTGCCGGGCCCTATACCTCGAAAGGGCCCAACCTCAGTTACTGGAAGTCCTTCTCAATTGCCCCGAGGAGCCAGGAGGCAAGGGAATAGAGCTACTGGCCAAACAAACAAACGACCAATAAAAATAATGCACTGGAATGCTGAGGGTGTCAACAGTAAAAGAGATGGATACAGCAAAAAATTGGAACTTGAAAATGTCCTCAGTGAAGAACAAGTTAACATATGCTGTATCCAAGAAACACACCTCAGCAGCGACATAGCCTTCAAAATCAGAGGCTACCAGTGCTACCGATCTGACCGAAAGGACAGGCGAAAGGGTGGAATTCTGACACTTGTTAAAAACAATATCAGCGCATGTCAGCTTGAAGTATATATGGAAGGGGCAGAATACCAGATGCTCCAACTAAAAACAGACAGTGCAGAATTCCATCTCCTGAACTACTACTGCCCAAATGATAAACCATTGGCACTAGACACAATTCCAGACAAAGAGAGACTTATGGTGTGTGGTGACTTCAACAGCCACTCTCAGAGCTGGGGCTACGATCATATCGACAAGAGAGGTGAGGAACTTGAGAGCTGGCAGGATGAAAATAATCTCATCCTTATTAACCAGCCAGCAGACTCGCCAACCTTCTACTCGAGAGCATGGCACACTACCTCTACACCAGACCTAGCATTCCACTCACCAGGCTTGGAATGGAACATCACACGTGTTGTTGGAAAGCAGCTTGGAGGTAGTGACCACAGACCAGTATTTCTGGAAATCCACAATGAATTTACCAAGGACAGCAGCACGCTCACTAGGTGGAACTATAAGAGGGCAGACTGGAAAATGTACCAGCATTTAACCAGTGTTCTAGCTAAGGACATGAACTTGGACAAAGACATCAATAGAGCAGTGAGTGAATTTAATAGATGTATACTACATGCTGCTAGTAAAACCATACCCAGGGGGGCACGCACAAACTACAAACCCTACTGGAATGATGAACTGGAAAAGCTGCAAAATGAGATGGAAACATCTAGACAGCAGGCTGAGAACAGACCTAGCCAAGAACATCACAACAAATATCAGCAAACAAAGGCTAAATTTCAAAGAGCCAAGTTACAAGCCAGACGGAGCAGCTGGAAAGAAAAAACAGAGTCGCTGAACCTAGACAGAGATACTAGGAAATTATGGAAACTTGTAAAACAACTAAATGATGAAGGTACAGGGAGAAATACCAGGATCACACTTTATAAAGATAGTAACATTTTAACAGGTAAACATGCAGCTGATTACTTTGCAGATTCCTTTGCAGAAGACAATAACGTCAAAGTCAGCCCAGACAAACAACAGGAGGTTCGAGAGAACCAGCAAAACATTGGACAAGGTGAACCTATACCTGAAGTCATGGAGGCACCAATCACAATGAGAGAACTGGAGCATGCAATATCCAAATTGAAAATGAAAAAGTCCCCTGGAGCTGATGGAATGTCCAATGAAATGATTAGAAACCTGGGAAGTGCAGCAAGAGCAAAGCTACTGCAGATCTTTAACACAAGCTGGTCCACAGGTAATGTACCACAGGCGTGGAGAGAAGCAATAATGATACCACTCCTCAAATCAGGAAAAGATGGCAACACAGTCTCCAACTACAGGCCCATCAGCCTCACAAGCTGTCTATGTAAAACAATGGAACGCATTATCAATCTTAGGATGCAGTGGTACCTTGAAAGTGAAAACCTTCTGGTATCACAGCAAGCAGGTTTCAGACAGTGCTACTCTACTGAAGATCAGGCAACCTACCTCTCCCAAGAGATTGAGGATGCCTTCCAAGAAAAGAAACTGGTACTAGCAGCATGGATAGACCTCAGGAAAGCATTTGATAAGGTCTGGAAAGAAGGGCTCCTAAAGAAATTGCGAAATTGCAGGGTTAGCTCAAGAATGTACAAATGGGTAAAAGCATACCTGCATAATAGAAGAGCCAGGGTACAATTAGATGGTCGCAAGAGCAAGAAAGTTCTACTGCGTCATGGAGTCCCCCAGGGAGGAGTCCTGTCACCCACACTTTTCTTGGTTTACATCAATGACCTAGTTGCTGAACTACCACACGGGATCAAAGTGGCAATGTATGCTGACGACCTGGTGATCTGGTGCACGGAAGAACATGCAACAGTGGCCACTAAACAAATACAAAGAGCTATCGATGCCCTAACCTTATGGGCTAATAGATGGTGCGTCAGCATTAACACAGATAAGTGCAGCACTACACTCTTTACCCTCTCACCAAAACAAAAAGCTGGTCATATCAAGATAGATGGAGAGCTCTTGAAAGAAGACAAACAACCCACATACCTCGGAGTTACTTTTGATGATAAGCTGACATGGAAGCAGCACATAAACAAAGCAACAACAAAAGCCAGGAGGAAGCTAGCTATCCTGAGAAAACTAAGTGGAACCACATGGGGAGCCAGTGGAAATATACTCAGTAAAGTTTACCAGCAAGGCATAAGACCACACCTGGAATACGGTTCAGCTGCGTGGTGTCCTGCATCAAACACCACATTACAAGATCTAGATAAAGTGCAAAACCAGGCACTTAGAATAATGTTGGGAGCAATGAAATCAACACCCATAGCAGAGATGCAGAAAATGGGAAGAATGCAAACACTTGGCGAACGCAGAGACACAAAAGAACTAATTCAAGCAGAAAAGTTTCAGTGTATGCCAAGCCATCCAATGAAGGAAAGATTCCAAAATCTAGCAATGGGACGACTGAAAAGGAGCAGCTTTATCCATCAAGCTAAACGACTCCGTAGACAACTTACAGACCTACCTGAAGTTGACAGCCCCTTAAGGTCTGTACCAGAGCAAACCCCGTGGAGTGAAAGCCATGGAATGCCAATATACATTCAGACCCATGTGAAAGGAATACTAAGCGAGGACGAACAGAACAGTGTGCAGCAAATGACAGTCACCCTCAGTTTCCTGGATGAGGAATATCCACAAGATATATGGGTCAGAGTGTACACAGATGGGTCAGCACAGAATGCTGTGAGGAATGGAGGTGCAGGTGTATATATAGAATATCCACACAAGCCTAGAGATACAATCAGAACACCGACAGGAAAATTCTGCAATAATTATGATGCAGAAATCCAGGCAATTAGTGTGGCAGCTAAAAAACTGCTGAACTCCAACTCTGACCTACAGCCTGTGGTATTCCTGACAGATGCAAGGTCAGTGCTTCAAGCTCTCCAGTCTGGAAAACTAACAGACTTGCAAAAACTACTTAGCGAATTGTCTTACCAGTATAGGGTAACCATGCAGTGGATACCCTCTCACTGTGGAATACCAGGAAATGAAAAAGCAGACAAACTGGCTAAGGAAGGTGCTGCCGAAGACCAACCAGATATACCAATCACCTACCATCAGAAAAAACAGATGATAAAGTCAATAAGAAAGCCACAAACACCAACACAAGATGACTATCACAATATGAACAGATCAGAACAAGTTATAATTCTACGTCTCAGAACAGGACACAACCGACTCCGCAGTCACATGTATACAAAGTTCAAGATTGGCAACACGGCCATGTGTACATGTGGACAGGCAGCACAGAGTGCCAAACATATACTTCAAGAGTGTTCTGAGCATGAAACGCTGAGGCAGACATATTGGCCAGAGGAAACAACACTGGAATCAAAACTCTATGGGACACTGTATGAACTACAAAAGACAGTGAGTTTTATTAAGGAGACAGAATTACAGATATAGACATGTTTCAAGTGAACGAAAGAAGAAGAAGAAGAATCTAAGTGGTATAAATCTTGTATGTCCCAGACATCTAAGTGGTATAAATCTTGTATGTCCCAGACATCTAAGTGGTATAAATCTTGTGTGTCCCAGACATCTAAGTGGTATAAATCTTGTGTGTCCTAGACATCTAAGTGGTATAAATCTTGTATGTCCCAGACATCTAAGTGGTATAAATCTTGTATGTCCCAGACATCTAAGTGGTATAAATCTTGTATGTCCCAGACATCTAAGTGGTATAAATCTTGTATGTTCCAGACATCTAAGTGGTATAAATCTTTATGTCCTAGACATCTAAGTGGTATAAATCTTGTATGTTCCAGACATCTAAGTGGTATAAATCTTTATGTCCTAGACATCTAAGTGGTATAAATCTTTATGTCCTAGACATCTAAGTGGTATAAATCTTGTATGTCCCAAACATCTAAGTGGTATAAATCTTGTATGTCCCAGACATCTAAGTGGTATAAATCTTTTATGTCCCAAACATCTTTGTGAAAGTTATATCATCAATTTCTAGATGTCTTTAATATATTAAGATATAAACAATTTTTTTCTCAGTGATGTTATGACAGAAGTATCAAGTCAAGCCGGGATGTCAGTGTCCTCAGAATCCCTACCTGATCCTGAGAACGTCCAATGAACAATGGTAAATGCTAGTTATTATTATGTCATTATAAATATTGTGTTCGGCAGAGCAGACGATTTTATGATATCATAATTTTATGAAGCCTTGCTCATTGCATGTCAGGGCTAGAAACAAGACTGGTAAACATCTTGCTATGTGGTCTATCAATATTGGATGCCAGGGCTAGAAATAAGACTGGTAAACATCTTGCTATGTGGTCTATCAATATTGGATGCCAGGGCTAGAAATAAGACTGGTAAACATCTTGCCATGAGGCAGACTATCAACATTGCATGTCAGGGCTAGAAACAAGACTGGTAAACATCTTGCCATGTGGTCTATCAATATTGGATGCCAGGGCTAGAAACAAGACTGGTAAACATCTTGCCATGAGGGTGTCTGTCAACAGATTTTACGAGTTAACAATATAACCACAATCAATGAATAGCATAACCCGTCTGGGTTGTAGGAAATGTTTATTTACAGGGTCATATGGGCACAGCATTGGATGAATCAATGCCCAGAGTCCTCCATCAATTTCTATTTTCAGAAAAATATTAACCTGTCCAGTCTTTGATGTTGTCTGATCAGAATTTTCAATCCCTTTTCTTCCAACCTTATTTGTTCCCTGCAGTATCATTGTTGGTAATGAATCGTGCCACTTTACATATCCACACCATGCAAGTTTTCTTGGTTTTTACTATTTAGAGGTGTGATTCTTTAGGATTTATATGTATCTCTGTTGTATTTATTATGTACACATTTATCTTATGCTTTCTATAAGGAGATGTGCACACAATTCCTGTGCAACAATAATTTTATATAATATATATATATATATATTCTAGAAGTAATGCCGCCGTTGCCCGGGTGAGATTTTTAAAAAAAATAGAAAAATAGAATAGATGTGAATATTTTTCTTATAATGTAGAAAAATGATGACTTTGATATGTTTCAATTTCTATATATTGACTTAAAAAAATTATCACTTGGATAATTCTTGGATAAATCTTATATGTTATAGACATCTAAGTGATATAAATCTTATATGTTATAGACATCTAAGTGATATAATCTTGTGTGTTGACATCTAAGTGATATAATCTTGTGTGTTCTAGACATCTAACTGGTATAGAATCTTATTTTTATGTAATGATGTATCATGCCTTATACATACACACACTTAGATCATCTTTGAGCAGGATGCTTCTCCTCAAGCATTGCTGAGAGTTGAATTTTCTGTAAGCTCTACAGTAGTCTCCATTGCTGATAGGAAACAAGATTTATAGCTAGTTAGTTAGTTAGTTGTTGGATCATCGTCACTGCACTCTGGACAAGTCCATAGGTGCTCAGATCTCTCCTTGAGTGTAGCTGCCATTACATATTGACTGATGGTCCCAGTACACCGTTGATTGACTATCATTCTTACTTGCCCACGAAACCGCTCCTTTCTAGCAAAACCACATGTCAAACCCAAACTCCCTAATTCTAGTCATGGAACAAGAGTCATCATCACTTGTGCAGTCATTTGTTCGTGTGTTTTTCCATAGGGTGTTCAAAATGTCTGCTCGATCCATCACGTCATCAACAACCGTAGTAGCAGTGTGTGCGGCCAACCTATCTGCTCTCTCATTACCCCGGACTCCAGCATGTCCCAGCACAAACATGAAAGTCATTTTACACACACAGGAATTCTTCACTGCATCCAGCCACTGTTCCCGAATGTACCCCGCCTAACTTTCACAATCATGCTCATCGAGTCACTGAGTATACAGATATGATCGCAGATAGTCTGCGAGCACACCCATTTCAAAGCTTTGGTTACAGCCAAAATCTCCATTGTCATGCTGCTTATCGTCTGGGCGAATGCACCACTTTCCTCTCTGATGGTCTCCTCGCACCTTTGAGCAGTGAAGGCTCAGATCAGACACACATGTGTCTCTCAACCGACCCATCTGTATATATAATTATATCACCGTATAGATTTATAGCTCATACTTCCTGGGGGGCGTGGCACATGGCTGAGAGGTTAGTGCGCTGGTCTCAGAGTTCAGAGTTCGATCTCCGGTAAGGACTGGGTTTTTTTCTGTCTGAGGGTAAATTTAAAAAATTCATCATGACGTAGCGACAGCAAGAGCATGCAGCCTTTATCACACATTTAAAAAATCCCTCAGCCTTTATCACACAGCTACAAGACCCTCAGCCTTTATCACACATTTAAAAAATCCCTCAGCCTTTATCACACAGCTACAAGACCCTCAGCCTTTATCACACAGCAACAAAAACCCTCAGCCTTTATCACACAGCTACAAAATGACTTGACCTTGTTTCTTTGGTATGAGAGACATGATCAAGTCATTTTAGCAGTTAACATATTTATGGTTTGGCATTTTTTTTAGTTTTTTTTGTGTGTGTGTTTCTTGAAAGAGGTCCCAATAGGACCGCAACATAGGAAAATTGTCATGTTTTGTTTTATTGCATATTTCCTATATACATTTTTATCTAGATTTGTTCATAGTTAGGTATTCCTTGTAACCCGTTTACCTTATTTTGCATTACTATTTGTTACTTTGGTAACCACGGCACCCTCCACTTTGTCGGACACCCTCCGACCATTTGGTTATTTATACAAAATCCTTCCCTGAACTCTTTAACAGGAAACATGCAGTATTCAACAGTTTGACTTCCTGGAGATGGAAAAATGTAGGAATTGCCATTGATTTTTGAGATGCTCCACTTGTGCACAGGAACTGAGTTTATTAGTCATTTTTTATATGACTAATAGATCTAGGCCCTTTATCTCAGTATTTGCCTTTTTGAATCATTTCCTTGGTTTAGAACTGATGATTTTCAGGAGTTTCACAATTTTAATGACAAGGCCACTTCAAGATGTTATCGATGCACAACCCTGCGTCAAATGAAGGTTCACATCCTTTTACAACAGTTTTCCCTGCATTACCACAGCTCATATATTTTAAGCTTATTAGGTTGTCCTGGGTGCACTTTTCATTTATCTGTACATCTGTCTTAATATGGAATTATTTCACCTGTTATGTTTATTATCCACCACTCCACTCTCACCTGTTATGTTTATTCTTCACCACTCCATTCTCACCTGTTATGTTTATTCTCCACCACTCCACTCTCACCTGTTATGTTTATTATCCACCACTCCACTCTTACCTGTTATGTTTATTCTTCACTACTCCATTCTCACCTGTTATGTTTATTCTTCACCACTCCACTCTCACCTATTATGTTTATTCTCCACCACTCCACTCTCACCTGTTATGTTTATTCTCCACCACTCCACTCTCACCTGTTATGTTTATTCTTCACCACTCCACTCTCACCAGTTATGTTTATTCTCCACCATTCTACTCTCACTTTATACACATTGTACTGACTGCACCTATCTTAAGTCTATATAAATAATAAATTATGTAATTGTTTGAAAAGACACTTTACTAACTTCTATAATGGTTGAAAAGACACTTTACTAACAGTAATGGTTGGAAAAGACACGTTACTAACTTACTATAATGGTTGGAAAAGACACTTTAATAACTTACTATAATGGTCGGAAAAGACACTTTACTAATTTACTATAGTATATTTCATATTTGCTTTCAATTTTTAGTATTTATACCAAGTACTATCCAACACAAATCAGCTCGCAGTCCAAGGAACAGATTACATAGTGTCATGGTTTACAGCTCGGCTGCGATATCTGCATCTTTCAGCCGGACACATCCGACTTCAACCAGTATTGTACAGTTTTTGTTTATTTATTGTCCATGATATGTTATTATATAACAGAAGCGACACTATATATCATTTAATGAAAGTTTTTGTCTCACTTTCACCGATAGAACTTGTTGCACATAATGATTTTAATGGTATAGATTGTTGTATTTAGAACTAAAATTGTAAAGGAATTAAGGAAAGTAAATTCGTGTAAACAATTTTGTTGTTGTTGTTGTTTGTGAGAGTTTGAAACATTTTTTGTTACTGCATCTTCTTCTTCCTGTTCACAGTTCAGTATGTTTTCACAGCAAGTCAAGGTTTCTTGATAATTGCTGCTGTATTTGAAAGCTCATCAAGGTTCCTGTACGAGAGGGTCGGTTGAGATATTCTGTGGATATCTATCTCTGTGGATATCTATCCCTGTGGATATCTATCTCTGTGGATATCTATCTCTGTGGATATCTATCTCTGTGGGCTAGTGCTCCTCCCTCATCTGGTTTAGTGTAATGCAGTCTTGCTGTATGTTCCGCTGTCTGTGCTGCCTGTGCTGCCTGCCCACATGGACACATATGTGATGGAAGCAGAACTAATCAGCTTGTGTGATACCATGATTGCTGGTGTGCCTCTCTGCCTGCTATCTCCGATTTCAGCACCCATACTTGCATGTACAGGACTGTGGTTTGATGTAGGGGATAGTCTGATCAATCTTAGCTTACAGCCTCTTTTGGCTGGACTAAGTCACATCTCCACTTCAAGGAGTTGACCTCAGGTTTTTAAATACTAAAACAAGTTTGTGTGGACATGCTGACAGAAATGATGGTCAAGTTTGTGTGGATATGCTGACATAAATGATGGTCAAGTTTGTGTGGATATGCTGACATAAATCATGGTCAAGTTTGTGTGGATATGCTGACATAAATCATGGTCAAGTTTGTGTGGATATGCTGACATAAATCATGGTCAAGTTTGTGTGGATATGCTGACATAAATCATGGTCAAGTTTGTGTGGATATGCTGACATAAATCATGGTCAAGTATGTGTGGATATGCTGACATAAATCATGGTCAAGTATGTGTTGATATACTGATATAAATCATGATCAAGTATGTGTGGACATGCTTACAGAAAGGACCATTACAAATTATGGTCAATGTCAACAAGTGCATGAATGTCATGATAATCATTGACAGCTTTATAATCAAGGCTGAATCATGACCGTCTGTTATATAGAAGACCTCTGTACAGAATTAATTAGGGCTTCATTCATTAGTCTTTGATTTTTGTTGGTCACTATTTATATACTTGCAGTTGCATGCTAAAAGTAGCCAAGGTTGACCAAGAAAATCCATGGAAATAATCATACTGAGCCTTTCAGGGCAGGTTTGCATTTTCTGTTGAAAGTTGTTATAGTAGGTCGAATGTCATGGCTGAATACATGAATTGTACAAGAAATCTAATGATTGATCAACATAACCAGTTACATCGTATCAGAAACAGTGCAGGCTGTAAAGATAGTTAGACAGGTCTTTCGCAGTCTTTACTTCCTGGACTGATCCGACCTGGGTCGACGTGGGAGCAGACAGGTAAACACAATTGAAACAAGTCTTCCTCCGAAGACGGATGTGGCGTGCCACTTGCGCAAATAAAACGGCGACACAACACAATTTCATTCTCTGGACTACATCCTGCTGGAAATCTAGTAGGACCATGGTCCTGCTACAAGAGAGATCCAGCAGGAGTGTGAGAATGAACGCTGAAGAAGAAGAAACAAGTCTCTCGTCAATTATACATTCTTAAGTCATAATTATTCAAAAGTGACGCCATTCATTTTTTCTATGATTTTCATTGGCTGGTAACACAGTGACCAGTGAAAATAACAAGAAAAGTCAAATAGAGATGTCACTGCTGAAGGATTACCCTGATGAGCCCACAGGTCTATATAATTGACGAAAGACGGCTAAAATCATATAGAACTGAATAGAATGGAACAGTCAATACTATTAGATGTGGAAGATGATCTGTTTGAAGAACTGAACCGCCACTCCACCCCGTGGAGTGGGTCCTAAACTTTAAAAAAAGTAATAAAAATGGTATTCCACCGTGGGAACACTATTTAATTCTTAAAACGTTCCTGAAACGCTAAGTGGAAAGTTGTTTTTTTTTTAAAAAGGCATTCTCTTCCCCCCCCCATTTATGTGTGCTGAGTACATTGTGGAGTTTGTCGCCTCTGACATATCTATGCCCCCGATTAATATGAGATTGTTATTATTACTGACATAGTAGTCAACAACTATTCCTTCTAGCAGCGAGTGTTTGTGTGCGCACGCCTCACAAGGTGCCGCGCAAGAAATGCAGCTTCCCATAAAACATTCCAGAACTGTGGACCTAAAAATTGTCTTTACATGACCACTTCAAGACTGATCTGCGCATGTGGTATTGCATCTGTCCAAACCTGGCGAGTGATCTGCGCAAGCAAGCAATATTTTAGAGTCAACTCCGTTTAATTAACTCAATGTAGTGATTTTAGAAGTAATATTTACGTCTAGCAGACCACCTCAACGATCAGGATGCATAACTACTTGCAGCTGAAATTGAACCAGATACTTCGGCCGAGATTCACTCAGTGTCTCTCAGCAACAGAGCCGGACTTACGCTCTGAGTTTGAGATAATTTCACGTCATTGTAATCCTCATAGGATGTAGGTCTTGGTGTAGTAAGACATCTAACCATAAAGTTGATCATCAGATAGTATTGGATTGATGTATCAGCTAGGATCATCAGATAACATTGGATTGATGTATCAGCTAGGATCATCAGATAACATTGGATTGATGTATCAGCTAGGATCATCAGATAACATTGGATTGATGTATCAGCTAGGATCACCAGATAACATTGGATTGATGTATCAGCTAGGATCATCAGATAACATTGGATTGATGTATCAGCTAGGATCATCACATAACATTGGATTGATGTATCAGCTAGGATCATCAGATAGCAGATTCTGCTAGGGAGGATGATGTTCTGGTGTATGAAGATGGTATGCTTATAGACAGCGGTTCGAAAATATGGCTGCCATTCCGTAACTAGCGCACATTTTAAAACGAGGCTGTTCATATACTACGTCAACACGTTTAGCAATTTTTATCTTTGTCAGCATTCATTGGTACCATGCATTCCGGTTTAGGCGATCATGCCTCTCCACAACCCTCTGTCTGTTATACATTTAAATATAGTTTCTGATGATTCTGCATCATGCCAGGTTTTCAAGCCATCCAACATTTTCTCACGTTCTCTTCCTCTGTCTCTCTTACCCTCGATCTTTTCAGTTGTTACGATGTTCTCCAGCCCACCTCTTCTCACGACATGACCCAGAAACTGTGATTGTCGTCTTCTAATACAGTTAATAAGTTCTCTATTTGAGTTGATCAGTTGTAGAATTATAGCATTACTCTTTTTAGCTGTCCATGATATTTTCAACATTCTTCTATAAAACATCTCTGTGGCATCCAGATGTTTTCTTGCAATATTGTCAATTCTCCATGCTTCACTACCATATAACAGTATGGGCTCTATGTAACATTTTAGTATGTATTTCTTACTTCTATTGATAATGAATTATTACACAAGATGTTCCTCGTCTTCTGGAATGCTGCCTTTGTGTTGTTCGACGTTTTATCTAAGTGACGCATCTACCATACGAAGTAATAATTGTGCCCAAATATTTAAATTTGTTCACTTGTTTAAGAACTGTCGCGTTGACCTTGATGTTATATTTAGATTGTTAGCAACATGTCGATAATTCAGGGACCACCCACCCCACACCCTTTTTAATTTTAAAAAAGGTTCATATTCGCACAATTTAATTCGTTTATAAAAACAGTGTTGCTAATGTCAACTTTTGTGAAAACCACCCTTCCTTTTGTCAATAACTGTCAAACTTTCCAGACACTCTCCCCCTTAATTGTTATATTGTAATTTATTGATGGCCATCAATGGAATGATATACATGAAACTGTTTACATTTATAAAAAGAATGTTCGAGAAGATTATTGCTGCCTTTCAATGACTTATAAAGCTTCATTTTAAATTGGACCACAATCGTGTCTAAGGTTCAATACATATTTCGAAATTAGGGGTTCTATACACTTTAAAAAAAAAAAACACAACAAAACGTAACATTATTTCAAATGTGTGCCAACATTTTATTTTACGGAATTAAAGTTTCAACCTTGGCATAAAGAAACTTTCAGACTTTAACTAAACCAAACCGATATCCAGCATTTCCCAACGGCCTATTAATAGCGCTGGTTCTCCCATTGCAGCCGGTTCTGACGATGCCGGTCCGTAAGAACAAGACGTCTTTAGAGTCTTCTAGCTCAAAGACCAGCGTCGTGCAGCCGGTTCCTGATAGTTTGATCTAAAATTCGACGAGCTGCTGGCATTGACTGGACTGTGGAGGACGCAGATGCAAATAGATTCCTGTGGTGACGCAGCTGCATGAAGCGGTCTTCGGCAGGATTTGTGACTCTGTTTTTCACTTCGCGGCCGGTCTGCCACTGAACCAGTTTGTTAAAATCTCACCCAAAGGCAATTAATGGTGCTTCTGACCACATTAAATTTCTGGCCACTACACTTTGTGATTATCCAGTCTGTAATCGTCCAATGATGTATCGTTGTTCTGTATTGAGGTGAGCGATACTTGTGCATTGAATTGTGAACATAATTTATTCGAGAACCGTCAATCTTTTGCCGCGTTAGCGCAGTGGTTAGCGCACTGGCTTCGCATATGAGTGGTCCTGGATTCATTCCCCAGTTGAGGCGGAAATGTTTTCAGATCGCAACGGCTCCCAGGTCGACCCAGCCTTAAATGGGTACCGGATTAATCCGGGAAGTAAAGACTGCGAGGGAGAGGAGATGGCTACCGCCCTCATTTGCAGAGCCTGTGAAATGTGAGATCGCTAACATCTCACACCCCTACGGCATTAATAAATGCTATGGGTTACTTTACTTTTTTAATCTTTTATAGGCATATGGCCAGATACTTTTTTGTTCAGTAAGTTTCACTTGATTCTCATGAACATGTCAGAAACTATTGCCAAAATGTTGTTTTGACTCTGACCTCTTTCATGACCTCACAAATCATGAGGTGAGTACAATTCTTGGAACCACGAGAGGTTAATGACCAGGTTGACACAGTCGATAGGTTGAATGATGTCCAATAAACGAATATCATTTATAAAATGAACTTCACAAAAGTTGCGTTAATTTTTTTGAACAGTATAGATATTCCTGTTTGCCCTGATATTCAACTGCTCCATACTCTTTTTTTGGCAGTGATATTTTCTAATATTCAAACCACTGTATCCTGATATTTTCTAATATTCATACTACCGTGCCCTGATATTTTCTAATATTCAAACCACCGTATCCTGATATTTTCTAATATTTCATTCTTCTTCTTCTTCTTCTTCAGCGTTCATTCTCAAACTCCTGCTGGATCTTTCTTGTAGCAGGGCAATGGTCCTACTAGATATCCAGCAGAATGTAGTCCAGAGAATGGAAATGCGTTGTACCGATGTTTTATTTTTTCCAATGGTCCGACATATCCGTCTTCGGGTTTGAATATTTCATTCAAACCACAGTATCCTGATATTTTCGAATATTCAAACCATCAAGCCATGATAATTTCTACTATTCAAAACACCCCTGATATTTTCGAATAAACAAACCACCTTACCCTAATATTTTCTAATATGCAAACCACTCTACCCTGATGTTTTATATTTTGCAAACCATCATACCCTGATATTAAACAATCACATCCACAAATATTCAACATACAACATTCTCAGAGATTAAATGCTGCAAATGCTAATACTGAAATGTTCCATTCAATGATATAAAATCTCTACACTTTCCTATATTCATCGGATCCATTCCCTGCTATTCCTGTTCTGTTTCTTGATATTTAACGGTTCTATTTCGTGACATCCAACAGTTCCACTCCCATTTCCCCCAAATAACTATGTTCTGTATAATGAAGGTTGAAATAAATTTTTGATGTGCGTTCAAGTAATTCCGTTAATGGCCGTAAAACATTTGATTGTACATGCGACTCCTACATCATTTTAACCATTTATACATGATTCTATAGACCAAACCAACCCCATGGATAAGGGGTAGTGAGATTGATGTTTATCCCCCCCCCCCTTCCGTAATTATTTGGCTACGAAGATCATTAAAACCCCAGACAACCAGGTTATTACAATTAAACAATTTTATGTGTGGATAACCTGCTCCCGTTCCGAGGACGTTATCTATCTATGTCCGTGCTGTAGATAATTCTTCTACGCATATGTGAATATGTGATATGTGAATATGTGATATGTGAATATTCTCTATGTTTTGGAGGGTACGAAATTAAAACATCTATACAACGGAAGTTGGATGTGTTGGACCATTGGTACAAATAAAACTGACAAAGCATTTCCGTTCCCTGAATTGCAGGTGGGGGGGGGGGTACCTAAAAATGGGATGGGTAATTCACTCATCTGTGCGTGTAATTCTCTTTTTCTTGAGAAAATTGATGATTTTTTGGTGACATCTTCGGGGAGTTAAGGGGGGGGGGGTTACACACCTTTTGGCTATGTTTCTAGTGAAAAAAGTAATGTTCTGATTTCCTAAAGGGTGGTATTGAACAGCCGAAGCTCTCTCACCCCTCCCCCATATTATAGGGCCTGCTTCTAGGTGATGTGCTTGTAGGTGCTTTTAATGTTGTGAGGAGGAGGACACTATAGAAATAATCGATGACTCAGGGTTGAGAGACACTGCTCTCTCTATTTGGCGAGGCATGTCTCTTGCAACCATGAACGCAAATTGACCACCATGTATCAGGGTGCATGACTTTTAACATATAACGGAGGTCGAGGTTCAGGTAATCTTATTACACAATTCGACGTCAGCAAACTGTTGGTTGAAATTGCTTGACTTTGAAACATTTTTTCACGCACCAATGAAATTGCTAGACTTTTAAACATTTTTTCATGCACCAATGAAATTGCTTGACTTTGAAACATTTTTTTCATACACCAATTAAATTTCTTGACTTTGAAACATTTTTTCATACACCAATGAAATTGCTTGACTTTGAAACATTTTTTTCATACGCCAATTAAATTTCTTGACTTTGAAACATTTTTTCATACACCAATGAAATTATTTGATTTTGAAATATTTCTTTTTTTCCAAAAAAATGTGAAACAATTCATGTGGTTTTTTTTCGTACTTCTTATGCGGAATAATAGATAGATATCACAATAGACGATTCAGCAGTGAAACAAACAAAAGAATTGAAATGTTTATGAATATTTTTTTCAGAAAGTAGGAAACTAGACAGCGAAATAGTATCAAGATAACAGAAGATAAACGGAGTGACATATCAACTTTCATCATTACTCCTGAATCCAAAGATCAGTATGGGCATAAAGAGACAGATAATATCTACAATTTTCATACCAACACTTTGTTACGAGTGTCAAACATGGTCCTTAACAGCATCGCAGCAGAGAAATATCATCACATGTGAGATTAAATGTTTAAGAAAAGCAGCTTTGGTCACTAAAGTGAACAGAGTAAGAAGCAAGGATATCAGAAAAAGAGTAGGAATGATGCATTGTATCGAATATATAGAACGCCAGCAGATAAATTGATTTGGTCACCTTATGAGAATGAACCCGAGCCAATCATCACTGAGAGCTTATAACAAACGATCAGCTGGGTACAGAGCCAAGGGAAGATCGAGAAAGAGATGGATCGATAACATCACCCTCCACAAACATGGACTCAGTACGACTCAGACATCACACCTGGCGTTCAAAAGAAACTTACAGCTCCCACCATTACCATTAACGGCAAGTGTGGATGCTATCAACCGGATTCCACCTAGGGATAGACAATATGCGTAAACTTTTTTTTAAAAGGGTTGAATGTTTTTCTTTGGAGGGGGGGGGGGGGGACCAATTTTTGACATTTTTAAGGGTTTGATAATTTGATTACTGAATTCTTGACCGTTGTTGACACAGGGATTGGGGGGGGGGGGGGGAAACGTGCTTACATTATTTATGGATAGCTTCCTATAAGTAATGCTCTTGCCGTTTCGTTGAGAGAGACTCTTGGCAAGATACGTACCACTTCGTTTCGAAGGATGGATATCGTAGAGATACACATGGGGAGACACACGTATAATAAAATCAATCCTCTACACCTTTTTACTTTTTCAGACTTGGTTCAGATATCCTGGTGACCTGTTAAATAAGTGTTAATACCTCAATATTTGTAATTACAAGATACATTCCACGAATCTGTCTCAAAACGTTACCACAAGTTGTATGCATGATCGTGCACTAACCCTCAGCACACACGCCTCTGATTGTTTAAAAAAAAAATCACAGTTAAAAAAAACTACATTAAATCCAGCAAGTATATTTTACTTCCAATTGCTCGTTATTTCTTCTCCCTTTTATTGGCTTCCTAATTCTCTTGATCAATTCGTAAAGCAGTTTCTGATATGGAATTCTGAATTCTTTACATCATAAAAGTAAAGAATACTTTTCTTTTTTTCTGCTCAAGAGAGCAGAATAATCCATCTAAAACAAAACTTCGTACACCAAAGAGCGTCTGTACTCAGCAGCCGACAAGGAGAGACAGACTGTAACTCGGATGTAGCTAAGTTTATCGGGATGGAGGTTGCAAAAACACACCACAGGAGTGCTGGAGGGAGAGTTAGGCACGACTTTCATTTAACAGTGAGTAAAACCTTTCTGTCTGTTCTTGTGCATGCGTATTTCGTTGATAGCCTTCAATGCCAGAGTGAGATGGCCAGACACGAAGCATTTACGTCAATTTACGATAGTTCTTTCTCATTTGTCTGCGATCTGATGCTCGTGCGTTCATTGATTGCATATTGCCAATTGGACTGATCTTTACAGCGTATATTTTACATATACAGTCCTGCGAATTACTGCACATTATTATTATATTATGTAAGTTCTTGATTCACTTATTGCTGAACAAACTCATCAATCTTATATAAATAAATGTATTCAAGAACAGTCATGCATTAATTTTGGATTGAAAAACTTAAGCGGAAAAAATTACAGTAGTTTCAGCAACAGAAAGGGTATTTTCAAGGTGAGCCAAGTTAATTTTAGACCAACTTTTGCACGAACGCTAAATGTAGTTCACCTAGCACACACAAGTGTGTAAATGTCTGCGGCAAAATCTTGCTGATACAGACAATGACAGCGGGCATATTTTCTGTGAATGTGTTAGTGATCCCTGAGTCTGTATATGTGAGAATGTGTAAGCTGGCTTAGTTTATTACTGATTTGTTTCTCTTGTTTAGTGCCGTATGATTGTATGTATCAGATCATGAGTATATTCTGTGTTGAAGAAAATGTAAGATGTGTAAAAGTGAGCATATGCATTTATCTTATATGAAGGCATATATATGCTTATGTGTGTATGTGAGAAAAATGGATAAACTGCAGCTAAACTATGATCTGAGTAAATAATACAACATTGCACATGCAGTGCTGTTCTCTACTTGTCATGTACTATGTTTTGTTATTAAGGCCTTTTTGGTTGAAACGTCAGTCTGCTTATGTTTTTATGTATGCTTTCAATGATTCTTTCAAAAATCATGAACCTGGGTTTACAATGTTCGTTTATGGAAAAAAATGTATTCTATTTACCAATATGTTATATTTTCTTTTCTTATGATTACATTATTGAACAATACTTCATAACCAATATACACTATTGCTTTGGTGACTTTTATCTCTGCAATTGCACATTTTGCCCATCTCTCTAACCATATTAGTGCTTTGTCTTATTTGAAATTTTGAGAGATGGGCAGTTCATTCTGGGTTATGACTCTCTAGTGTCATCCTTACAAGTTAACCGTTATTTTTAACTTACAAAGAAAGTAATAGATCTAGATCAATGTTAAAAGTGGGTAGCAAATATTAAGAAATTTGACAATATAGGCAGCAACCTGCCATTGAAAATGAAGATAACTCTTCATGTCTAAGACACAGCAACTATTAGGTGGGGGTGGCCAGTTTCCTTCTGTGCTTACCTTTCCCAACCCATGCGTCAGATACTCATTTACAGCTGGGTCCACTGGAGGTATGGTGTGTCAGGTGAGAAATCACGACCCAGATTTTTTTGTCAGGATGTGGTTTAGAATGTCAAGATATACAAAAATAGGTAGGTGTGTTACCAAAATAAAACATAAAACAACTTAACAACGAGATACAGAGACAGACAACATTTTGACTATAAAGCCTTTATCAGGACAAAGTGATATGTGGTTTAGAACCTGGCACACTGTAACATGATGATAATAAATAAGCTCAATATCAACTAGGCTACCACCTTGCTCCTGATAATGTACCAACTAGGATAAATGAAAAAAAAAATATTGGAGATTCATTGCAGCCAAAATTTGATGTGGTGAGCCTGTGCTGAAAGAAAATCAATCATTGGAGCACTGTGTGAGCGGACAGTGGAACAAACTAGGATAGGATCATTATGAGAAAGAGGAGAGATTAAACTAGGCTGGAGTCTTTAATTGGCTATAAGCTTAAATGGAAGTTCAGTTGCACAATATATGTACTTATGTCTGTGTGTCTTTGATGATATATATATATATATATATATATATATATATATATATATATATATATATATATATATATATATATATATATATATATATATATATATATATATATATATATATATATCTCATAACTGTTAACTTATATTATCATAAATTTATATTTTTGCAATTAATATGCATATTTTAATAAAAATGTCCGCATTTAGCACCAATGTACCTTTTTTTTGGGGCGCTCATCATGTTCAATACGTTTGTGCGTTAAAAAAGAACGTCGAAATTAGTAATAATTACTGAAATGTAACAGCAATTGTCACCTATGAATATATATATATATATATATAGGCTATATAAAAGGAAAAGCTCTGTAACTATGTTTTGTTATGTTCTATACAATCTTTATTTCGTGCCGCATCTGAATGGAAATTACCACACTTATAAACCATAAAAGAAGGCACTAGTACTAGCAGCAAAATTTCGAAATACTGACCAGATGCTCTGCAAAAACTGGCCAATGATACGATTGGTTGACCTTTTACCTTAGTCAAGTATAATTGTTAATGCAGTGTATAATTCTGTCTGTGAGTGAATTGAATAATACTGTTTATATCTGCGTTTCTGTTGTATTTTAAATTAAAAAAGAATTGGGTGTTGAATTCTTCGGTAAATGTTGTTATCACTATTTTCTGGAAATAATATGTTTCATGATACACATGAGAGTACACACACTTTTATAAAGCTACAATTTTACACTGTCTTTCATGTGTCCGGAATACTGTAGTGGTACGAGATTGCTCTATTATGGAAGGGACTGTGGTTGTGGGTGTTCGATCCAAGTGATAGTCCTCATTTTTTTAAAAGAACGTTTTTTTTTGGCTTATAGAAACTGACACATATCAGTCATCTCTACTTTATAAGAAAAATATTCACATCAATTATGTTTGTTCATTTTTGTTTTATTCTCACCCTGGTAACACAGAACATTATTTCAATTATATGTTTATATATATATATACATAGAGGCTATGTATTATTATATTAAAAATTTTTTTTTTAGCGTATCCAATTCAGGATGTAACCATCAACCCAGCATTATTTGGTCGTAGTGATTTTCTATGCAATACAATTATGTTTGTTCATTTTTGTTTTATTCTCACCCTGGTAACACAGAACATTATTTCAATTATATGTTTATATATATATATATACATAGAGGCTATGTATTATTATATTAAAAATTTTTTTTTAGCGTATCCAATTCAGGATGTAACCATCAACCCAGCATTATTTGGTCGTAGTGATTTTCTAGGCAATACAATTATGTTTGTTCATTTTTGTTTTATTCTCACCCTGGTAACACAGAACATTATTTCAATTATATGTTTATATATATATATACATAGAGGCTATGTATTATTATATTAAAAATTTTTTTTTTAGCGTATCCAATTCAGGATGTAACCATCAACCCAGCATTATTTGGTCGTAGTGATTTTCTAGGCAATATAATTATGTTTGTAGTTTGCCATTGCTTTCTGAATGATCTGGATGCACAACTGCCTGTGGCCGGGATCGAACTCAGTTATTTGATTATTATATATCAATTGAATACACAATTATTGCAAAAGAGGATAAAATTATTAGTAGGACATAATATCATAAGAGTTGTTCTGTTACTGTTTTACAAAATAATCGTAATATATAACACCATGCTTACAGAAACATACTTATTTTATAATCATTATCTGATTGTGCATTATCAAATGTTTCAGAAATATGTAGTTTGTTAAAATATCTTTGAAGTTTCACATTACCAGTTGGACATTACTCTAATATTATTATATGAAAGAACTATAAGAAAATTCACAACAAATGCATTTCCAATAAATATATGGCACAGCAACAAATTAGTGGTATACAATGAATGAAAAACTATTCTAGTCAACTTAAGAGATATTTATAATATACACAAACAAAACACTGTAAATAATTAATTTTAAAACAGGAATCCTCGTATTGTTTCTTTTTCTGGATTGACCATTGTGTAGGAAATGAGTGAATGCACTCCTATGTTAGTTTAGGATATTGGGTGATATCATATGTGTGTTTGTTTAAAATTCTTATGAGTTCTTCTGTTATTATATAACTGGTTCTCAACTTTTTTTTTTTATCTCCTGACCCCACATTTGAGATAACTTTTCTTCTGTTGCAGCCCACTGGGAGCTAAAATTAGGTTGTTAATTTTCTGCAGAGCTTTTTTTTTTTTATTGTAGTTGACTGTTACTATATACATTTTCAAATATTGTCCAAATAGTTGTCTTTGTTTCTAACTGGAATGATCTGTGGTATCCACACTCCAACAAATGCAGTGTACACCCCCCGCCCCTCCCTCGGATGGACATTGGTACACGTTGAGAACCACTGGTTTAGAGCATGCTCTTTGTCAATCTTTTATCTATTTGTTTGTTGTTTACTGTTCATGACATGAGATACAATCTCAAGTTTAATGAAGCAGAGCTAAATTATACCTTACAAGTGTTGCCATGGATAACAGACTGCTTCTGTTTAATTTGGCCAATGTAGCATGCATCAAAGAAGGAAGGCAATTATGGACAGATAGCTGAAAACAGATGTGTTAGACTAAAAGCTGCAGATGTTACATCATTAATATAAACTATAACACAACACAGACATCAGACAACTGGTTCAGGAAAAATTGTGTTCAGTAAAGTTGACAGTTCTGTGTGTGTGTGTTGTGTTGGAAATAAACAGTCACAAAGTGACAGACAAGACTCGAATATATCAGATACAGTTGAAAATTCGACATTGTTCTGAAAAAGAGAGTTTTATTAAACTTATTCCAGTACAACTCCACCCCCCCCCCCCAGTAGTGCTATTTGAACCGTATTTAGATTAAGACTGCTTGTTACAGCTATTGCAAATAGCTAGTCCAACACAGGTACAACATACAAATATAATCAATCAATCAATCAATCAAGTGCCATGCCGAGTTGTGTTGGTGATCATGCTTCTCTACAATTCTCTGTCTCTTGTGTTGTTAATAAGTTTAGTTGGTGACTTCTTTTTGTGCCACCGTGACAACCCATACAGAAATTTCTCTCTTTGTCTTCCTCTGTCTCTTCTCCTTTTGGAACTTTCCACTGGTTATTAATCAAGTTTACTGTTCTCATCATGTGCCCTAAAAATCGTGATTGTCTGCTTCTAATTTTTGCTACAATTTGTCCTTTTACTTCAGCATTTCTTAGAACTTCGACATTAGTTTTCTTGGCTGACCATGGAATTATGATAATTCTTTTTAAAAACCACATCTCAGTTGCCTCCAGCTTATCTTACACATCTAAAGAAATATTTAAATTTCTTGGGCAATCTCACTAATACAGCACAGCTGCCTGGCAATATATCCATACAGCTTTCATCTCTCTCTCTCTCTCTGTGGAGTATTAAGTCCTGATTAATCCCTTATCATCTTATCCTATTTTTAACTAATGATTTCAGCTGTTTCCATGTGCTACCAAAATCCTTTGGTTACATGTTACATCATAGACCAATATGGAGTGATACTGAAAGGAAACAAACACAATTGACAGGCCTATAAAACATGGTGGCTTTAGATGAGATTGTTTTAATAGGAAGCTTTGATAATTATTGTAAAAATCACAAGGTGGTAAAAAATTCATGAAACGTGGTTCTCGACTATACAGACCTCCTAGCTGAATTAATCAGTTCGTTTTGTGTTTTGATTATTGTTTGCCTTTTAGTTGGTTACTATTTTTATTTTTGGATTCGCATGCCAAAAAATAGCCAGTGATTCCAATTATTTAAATAGTAACCATCTAAAACTGGATTTAGCAAATAGTTCTTCTACTGGAGCCCTGCCATGCATGAACACCGAACACTTTGTCAGGGCATTCTAGTTTGTGCATAGAGCATTCTATTTTTTTTTATCAGTGCCGTGCATACGTCTTCATTAAGATGTGGCGGGTTTGCTTAACAATAAGTCATTCACTCATTTTGTGTGTAAATGTTTCTTTTTCATGAGAAATTTGATGACATATTTGTGAAAAGTGTCGTGGGAATATGGGGGAAAGAGATTAAATTCATAGTACTAAAACTGAAAATAGCTGTACTGATTTCCTAAAAGGCTGTCTTATGTTTTATTCATTGATTATGTTCCTAGTGTGTTCATGTTTCTTGATAAAGGCCCCTTAGCAGCAACGTAAATGTTGTTTATATTTATATTGTTTATGTAACATTTTATACATTTTCCATAGTTTTTTTATAATGTCCATTTTCTGGTAACATATCACTACTTAGCTTATCTTGAGTCTAAGTGCTGATATTTTAACACATTTAGGTTTGATTGATCTATATGTGTTTGTTTTCTGTTGAGCTCGTGTGTAGTTTGAAATATAGTTGATATTTGGTACATTATATCATTGTGTGTTTGTTTGGGTTTATGTTTGATGTATGTGTGACTTTTGTTGTTGTGTGTTATGTGATATAACTGACTATGCTTATATTTATGTAGGTTTACTGTTTTCTGTATATTAGTTAAGGCATTAGTTTATGATATAGTATGTGTGCGTGCGTATCTGTTAGTTCACTGTTTTGTGTGTGTTTGAGGTTACTGTTCTGTTCTTCTTACTTCTGCATTCATTCTCAAACTCCTCCAGATTAGCAGGATGTAGTTTGGAAAATGGAATATGTTATGCCATGAGTTACAGCTTAGCTGCCATATCTGCGTCTTTCGGCCTGACACATCTGACTTCAGCATGACATATGGGTCACTTTGACCCTCTGTGGGATGAGACATTAACTCTACCCCAAAACCTTTATTGTCGGCTCCTACGACATACATTTCAGGTGACAGTCTTGCTATTCTGTGCTTCACTCTCAGGGTCGAAGTGACTGTTTTCAACTCATCAGAAAACAACTGATGTATATTGAGCTCCGTAAGGGAAAACAGCTGGTTGGCGGACATAACGCTTTAAAAACTTTCCCAAATTGTCTATAAAGAGTTTCAGCCACGACGTTCCATCATATGAGTCTGTCGCTCAGAATCGCCCAGTGTTGAGCAGCAACCATAGAAAAGGTGCTTGCATCGCTCACAAGCATCAAATCTCTGAAGCACAGAGAAAACATGCTGCACAGAAAGACTAAGCAAAAACACGCATATCCAAATTTGACCATACTAATTTAGCAAACGCGATGGACATTTTTTTCCTTTTTTTAGATACCCCCCACCTCTTTAAGAGTTCATATCTACTGCACAGCATACATGTCGTATGAAGCGATTAAGGAGGTTTAGATATGAAGATGGCTGTCCATAGGTTAAAAAGTTTAAAATGACCCAAAAATCATGTAGAAGTCGGAAATGTTAGGATGAAAGGCGCATAGATCTCAGTCAATCTATTAAACCGTGACACAATGCATTTCTTTATCTAGACTACATCTTGCTAAGTTGCTGACACAAAGAAGAACAAGAGGATGTGAGAAAAGAATATTGGTATATGATACTTTTAATACCATTCTTGTTTTAAGAAAGGCATAATCCGAGGCCGTACACAGTAAATACCTCTGTACAGAAAGTAAAGAAGCCTTCATACGTTACGTTTTTGATTATTGTCTTTCTTTAAATTGTCACTATTTGTATACTTGGAGTTGCATGCAGAAAAAATTACAAGGCCAACCAACAAGATACTCGGAAATAATAAAAGATCAATCTTTTAGGTAATGTTTACTTTCTGTACACAGGTCTTTACTGGAGCCCGGTCACGCCTACAACTTGTAATTCCAGTAAAGGCAACCGGATATTACTTCACTAACTTTCCGTTATAATGAGCTTGGCAATTCTTCATTGTTACATAAATAGATAGGACAATTACAGCGGAAATTGTGAGAAGAATACGGGCTTTTGAAAACAAATGTTACAGATGAGTGTTGTACATGCAGGATACAAAACATAAAACCAACTCGTATGTTTGTGTGAGAAACATAATACGCTCTGTTGCGGGAGTGGGGGGGGGGGGGGGGTCAACAATAGCATCACATGGCGGTGGTGAAACACTGCATACTTGTGTGATTTGGTCATGCAATTAGCAAGATCCCCTTCCCAAAACTATCCTGAAGGGACAGTCTCTCTCTCTCTCCCCCAGCGACGTCGTATGCATTGTTTGTAGATGCATTTTCGGTAATGCGATTTTTTTAAATTTACATGAAACAAGGTAATTTATTTAATAACTTCTTCATTTGTGTGTGTGTGTGTGTGTGTGTGTGTGGGGTTTCTGTGACTTGGGTGAACCGTTAAGGGAAGGAAAAGAGGGGGCTGGGGGGGGGGGGTTACTAGCTGTTCTGACTTGCTTCTCAGTACAAAATGTAATGTTCTGACTTGATCCCTTGTACAAAATATCATGTTCTGATTTGCTTCCTAGTAAAAAATGTCATGTACTGACTCTTCCCACTTCTATCTACGGGCTTGTCTGTGAGAGAGGGTGGAGATACATACATTATTGAATGTAAATATTCAATTGGAAGTCTCATTCCTTCATCAGGAATGCCAATTTTTTTTTAATATTTGAAAAAAAGAGACTCAAAATTGTGTTGTGTATAACATACATTCGTATAGAAACATTTTGAGGGGCGGTAAATACACTGAGAGAAGGGGGTACTAACCACATCAAATTTTGGCTGCAATGAATCTCCAATATTTTTTTTTCATTTATCCTAGTTGGTACATTATCAGGAGCAAGGTGGTAGCCTAGTTGATATTGAGCTTATTTATTATCATCATGTTACAGTGTGCCAGGTTCTAAACCACATATCACTTTGTCCTGATAAAGGCTTTATAGTCGAAATGTCGTCTGTATCTCGTTGTTAAGTTGTTTTATGTTAAGTAAAATATAATTGAAAAAAAACACACTGGAGACCCAAAGGACTAAACAGAAAGATTTGTGACCACGCCTTATACGATACAACAACATAAAGAAAAATGTTTTCAAAAAATTGAGAGCCATTGTGTTAGACGACTTGTACGTGCGCCTTAATTTCATGTTGTAATGTTAGCCCGGCTCTATTGCGAAGTGGTACAGAACGCGTCTGTGACGGCCAAGGTACCGAGTTCGATCCCCGCCACAGGCAATTGTGCATCCAGACCGTTAAGAAAGCAATGACAAACTACTGAACGTATTTATATTGTCTAGAAAACCACCATAGCCAACACATGCTGGGTTGATAGCTAAGACCTGTAAATGATATGCTACCAAAAATAAGAGGCAGCAACACAAATTATTTGGCCACAGCGCAGTTGTGACTGTACCCCATAAAGTTGACAATATACAACAGCAATATCTTTCTCCTTGCTCATGGCTCGTGTTGAAATGATAACAGAATGTACTTGTGTTAGCAAAGGACAAATAACTGATGGAGCCACATGGAAAAAATGAGAACTATTTGAGAAAAACAATAGCTAATTAATCTTTGTCGGACGTGAGAAGTGCTGGTGTCATTGTCTTGTACACAGAAGCTATATGTTAGAGCTGAGTGTGGGTAGATAAACTGGCACTGGCACACAGACAAATCATGTAGCCATGTCATGTGTGTGAACAAAACAAACACATAGTTGTATTACACAGAAAAACCAGGTAAAATAACTACATATTGAGGATATATATTTTAGCGCCAGCACATGCACGCAGACACAGTATAGTACGCGAGCACACAAAGTGAACGAATAATCGCGAGTCTTAGAGGAGAAAAGTCAACATAACGAACACGAAGTTCTGTTGAACTGGAAAAAAAAATGTAATTATAAGATCAGATTTGTCTAAACTCAGATAACTCTATAATTCTTATAATTTTATGTAATGGCTCAGTTTCTTTCAGTAAATGTTAAATATAATATTAGACAGTTATTCCATAACTACAGTAACACACAGTTATTCCGTAAATTCGGTAACACACAGTTATTTCTTCAATAGTTCAGAATTGTCCCCTATTTGAGCTCATAGGGTGATAGTCTAACCAAGTAATTTGTGTTACTTCCAGGAAAGTTATAGGGGCTGACATCGGTTCAGTTCAGATTAGTGACGTATTTGACTTTTACTTAGCTTTTCATTGGCTGCCAACACATAACGTATGCAAAGGGACCAATGAACAGTTGGATCTTACCAGATGAATGACTCAGCTCCCTGGACTCGTTGGAGAAGTCTCCCATATTCCAGTAATCTTCTGGTACAGACTATTAAACATGTTGTTATTACAAAGCACCAGGGGAAAAACACCGAATGTCAAGGGATGCATTTTGTGTCTGTGAATGATTCTCAGGATGACGTCACTAACAATCACAAAAACAAAACAAAAACAACACCTACACTCGGTAACAGACAATTCTGAACTTCAACTCTTCTTGTGTGCTGGGCCTCTCTCCGTGTTATGGCATAGCACTAATATATTATCTCGGGCGAAAACTCTGAAGCTACACCTTCCCCCTCCCCCAGTCGCCTTCCTACAAACTTAGAGCGTTTATATGTAATCATATGCGAAGGTATACAAAAACTAGCATATATATATATATATATATACACACACACACACTCGAATATATACATTCCATCTTACTGTAGCCCACATAAAAAACAACAACACGATTTTCGTGCAGCGTGTTTCTTGAAAATTGATTTGGACCTATTCTATTTATTTGATTCTGTCTGTACTACTTTCATCCTTTCCTTGTTGACACACTTGTCAGTTCATGTATCATTCGGTCCGTTACATCTCACCATCAAAGAATTTGTCACTGAAACTAGTAAAGGTCTAGAATGGAAACAATTCACAGACACACGAGGACTTTCATGTGAGAACACTATTATCGGCATTAACATCTTCAATTTGTTATGTTGCTGTTGTGGAGAGAGTGACTGGATTAAAATATCAAGACAGTCATCCACTCAAGTCAGCCGGAGTTCCAGTCAGACATAAAATCTCCAGTTTTTCTGACATAGAGAAATCATCTTCAGAGAAACCAGAGAGTATGTCTCAATTGCCATCTTCTTATTCTCCTCATTTTCCTCCATACCCATTTCCTCTTATTATACTCATCTCTCTTTAATATACATTCATTTCACACTTTTATTTGCACGAGACTTCATATTTTCAAAGAGCATGCCCTTGTTAGTTAACAATCATTTGAAACAGTTGCCTGTTCGAGAATTTTAATATTTTCAAAAACCTTGCCTCTGTTAGTTAATATTCATGTAAAACAATTATTTGCTTGAGACTTAATATTTTCAAAGACCTTGCCCCTGTTAGTTAGCCTAAGTCATTTCAAACTTTTTTTCCTAGGCTGTTAATGTTTAAAAATAACTTGTTTGTGAGTGCGACGTGAGGAATGTTTCTTATATTTTTCCTTCTTATGACCCTTGTGGCAACCGGGGCCTGAACTCCTAGTTCAAGGTGCAAAGAATAGGACCACCGTCTTTTTTCCAGGCAAATATCCACATTTATTTCAATGTGGATATCAGCGCCACCTGATATCCCGCCCCGTCCTCGTGGTCAGTAACACTGGTTTGGTCAGCGGATGCTTATCTACTCAGAGGCTTATTCGCAGCTGACTTCTATAGAGGCATTTCCACTATTCGCCACCTGTAGAAGCTCCTGGTGGGGGTCGGTAGACCCCCTCCCCCCCCCCCCTAGGCCTTGATCTGATTGGTACTATTTACGTATGCAAATATGTGGTCTCCTAACCATAATCCATGGGTCAAAGGACAATGAGCCCATGGACCGCTGGATCAGCAACTACAAAACCAGCCAACCATAATCCATGGTCAGTATAAAACTGATTCTCAAACTTTTTCCTGCCACCGTCCTCTTTCATATTACACATTTTATAGGCCAACAGTCCCCTTCCCCGCTTTTCAGCTGTAACGGTAGATATGTCATCGGTAAAGAGGGATAGGGTTTAACTAAAAAAAGATACATTGTTTTTCGTTTTCATTGGATTTTTGTTTCAACAGAAACTTGACACTGGTTTAAATGATCATAGTTGAAGATCAGGTTTCAGTTAGTTCTTCTTCTTCTTCTTCAGCGTTCACTCTCAAACTCCCGCTCGATCTCTCTTATAGAGGACAAAGATCCTACAAGATTTCCAACACAGGGTGTAGTCCAGAGATTGGAAATGCGTTGTGTCACCGTTTTATTTTCGCTAATGGCCCGACACATCCGTCTTTGGCAGAGATATAGTTCAATGAATATCAACAGAATTGCATCGCTTGTCTTATTGTGCATACAAAATAGTAAGCACTCTCACTATTTATGTGAAATTGTATGTGTTCAGTGCTCATTTATCCGTCTGACTTTACATCGCCCCTTCCGACCCATTGACACTGCAGCGCCTCCTGAAGTATCTCACCGCACCCTAAGGAGCGTTATCGCACACCTGATATATAAGATTACCACTTATAATGTAGAGCGTCTCGGGAAATAGACAAGATAGTGCATTATTTTGATAGAAAAAAACAACCAATTGTACTATTTCTATTGAGCTGATAAAATAACTTTCATATCAAGAAACGTGCCTTTGTTCAAATTGAAAATAGCTCCTGATGTTGTGTTCGATTCACCTGAGCAGCTGTTGACCTGAATTTAAACAATACTGGAGTAAGCAGTGAGGAAGGAGCGAGGCTGCCTCAACAGAACACGTTAATTTCAGATCGCTTCCAACGCGTAGCTGGTGAGTTATATTTAAGATATGGCATCGGTGCCTAGTTTTGGAAATTCCTACTGATGTCTTTCAGTGGGGGAAAACCATGGATTTCTAGTGTGGATGAAACGTGAGCTGGGAATTTATGGTAGGTTGTCGTGACATGTAATGACGGGATGGGTACTTAGTTTGATCTGTATTAAATATAAAATTTAATTTTAACTTTTCAGTGAGGTTTAGTTTGTGGTGGTATCACTAATGTTGTTTTATCTTGTTTTGATGCGAGGCCCTCGGCAGTAAAGATCTCTGTGCAGAAAGTAAACAAGACTTCATTCTTGCCGTTTTTGATTACTTTCGTGTTTTCGTTTGTTACTATACTTCCAATCGCATGCAAACAAACACCAAAAAAGCCAAGGCCGACTTACGAAATGCAGGGGAATAATTAAAATATCAACATGTCAAGTCATGTTTACTTTCTGTACACAGGTCTTTACTGGGATCCCTGTCACGTTAGATGTATGAAGTGTCGTTGGAAGCTGACCTTATTTATATTGGTCAAGGGTGTGTTTACTGGGGCAAATACTCTCGTTGTATTTCTTGTGTTATATAGACAATTGTTGGTCATCATTATAGTCAGCATCATCATTGTCAATGTTATCATCAAGGGAATTATGATAATAACAATAACTAGCTTTACCATGATAAATATTATCATAGTCAGAATCGTCATCACCACCACCACCACCATCATCATTGTAAATGATAATAATTAAAACAATAATAATCGCTACTGTTCCGTAATAGCTAAATAGATAATGTAAACCAGCGCCTAATCAATCAATCAATAAACCCGTAACCCTCCAGGGTCGTAGGGGAACTACATTGGATGCTTCAGCGCACAGTCTTCCAGCGAATTCTATCCTCAGCGATGCGAATGAGTGTGGAAATATCTTGTCCTGTCCATTCCTTGATGTTGCCTGTTCATGCCTATATTTTCCCTCCTCTGCTTCTTCCACCTTCGACAGTTCCCTGCATTCCATTGTAGTATTTCAGTGGGCGAAAGGATTTGCTAGTGGTGCCCATCTCCTCTCCAGCTGTCCTTACAATTAAGGCTTACACTAATGGATCATCTTTAACGATAATCTGTTTTGCAGGATATGACTGACATCCATATACATTATTATGCTGGATTTGCGTCCGAGTTATAGGACTCTTATGGTCAATTGATCAAATTATGAAGCAAAAACTGTGATCATCAAATCAAAACAGCCATTGAGTTAGTAGAGTAACAGTTTGACCTCATTGAGAAAAACCATCAGACGTAGTCATATTTGCAGATGTTTGTTTTAGAGCCACTTTTGGACAAACCTTTTTTGGACAGACTCCAAAATCAAGTTATCCGCTACATAGCAAGAGTACTGCACAGTCTTATCCCCGCATATCGAATCAGCGTGACCCTTCAATGGATCCCTGAACATAGCAATATAACAGGAAATGAAACAGCAGACAGACTTGCAAAAAGAGACGCATAAAAACAACAAAAGCAAAGACCTTTTAGTATGGGAACAGCCAAATGGACTCACAGAAGAAAAACACTAGGAAATCTGGCTAAGTAGATGGGCTGAATGGTCGAAATGTACTCAGTGAAATGACATGACCAAAGAACAATAACAACATACAAACATTTTGCAGGAAATATCAGTCGCTTATCTTTCAGCTTCGAACATGACATGCGAAAGTAGCCACATTTAAACCGTATCAGACTCCAAGAACTGCCCATGTGTAGACTCTCATCCTAACGAAACAGCGAAATACCTCCTTAATGTCTGACTCTCTTTCAACTGACAGGAAAAAAACTTGTTCATAGAACCTTAAGTCACTAACTCACCATTGGATCACTAACTCAGCTTCAGAAGAACTGCACTTTTTTAAGAATGGAATTTGACTCCCAAAAGTAGAACTTTTCTGCAGCAATTGGCTAGAGACAGCACCCTCAAACGATCCAATGTGCCTTATCCTGAAAACCATTCATCATTAGAGGCTCTTCTAGACACAATTAGCACTGGATATAAATATGACAGGCATGTTACATTTTAGTTCGCCAATCTTAGTCTTGTTCCATGACAAAAATACTCTTTCCGAAAAGTCGCTTATCTGTAATTACTTCTTATATAGGTTGTTCATTACGTTCTTTTTTACTAGTAACAATGTATATTACATATGTGTATTCTTATTATTTATTGTATCTGTGTTACTGCAGCTCCCTCTCCATTTCTGATTTTCTCTAATATTCTGGTAATGACGTTGTACCTCTGTATCTTTGAGTATTCCTGGAGAATAGCTTCTCATACATGTGTTTTAACACTCGCGTGTTTCTGTTATTATGATCAATCGCTCCATTTCTGTCCGTGACAATGTAGCATGCCTCTCTATGCTGGAATTGTTGTTTCTGGCATCCAGGTAGCCAGATTTACCGAAGACGGATTGTGTCAGAGAAATTCAGAAAGTGAGATAGTCTTACCACTCACGCTTATGCAAGGATATTAATATAAAACAGTTATATTTACAAACCAACATATGGGAGGCAGATAGCGAAAGAAACGCGTCCAGAAGAAACTTTAACAGATGCTGAAACAAAATCCTTTTAGCTGTGAGCAGGTAACTCTTGACAGCACATAGCCTTTCTGACAAAAGCACAGGTTCTTCTCAGTTGTGTACCTGATGCAAAACCAGGAATTTAATGAAGTTCCAAAGGTATGGATGTGTAAGCTGTTTTATGAGTGTTGTTTTTGTCCCCTAACGGAAGCATCCCAGTGCGCTAGTATAAGATTACCGCGTCCTCTCAGGAGCACAACACACACACACACATCTGGTCCAAATACTTCATCATTCCGGTGTCAGATTGTTTACCCATCCGCAGCGATGGCATATCTAACATTCCCTTTCACATGGGAGTCTGTCACAAACGGACGAAGGTGCAATGTCCGCTGGCCTGCACCTCTTCGTCACCCATGAGGATTATTTGATAAAAAGAAATTTAAACAAAAAAATGACGTGATCATTTTTTTCACAGGTGACATGTTGTCAACCTAGCCTCCCAAATTTTCTTAGTCGCCTACTACGACATGCCTGGAAAGATGACTGTGGTCCTATTCTTTACACGTAAAGGCCCCGGTTGCGACACTGGCGACTCAGAGTCAACAGAGAAAACTGAATATTGAGTATAAGCAATACACAAGAGCTACAACTTGCAACGATACGCTCAAAATGAAAAGAAAATGGCTACAACCCTGTGTGGCTTCTTTGGCCCAAAAAAGGAATTAAGATTTTGTAGTACGTGAATAGTTAAAAACACTATCAGAAACAATACTAATGGAATCTGGCTGAACAGATAGAAAAATGGGATGACCCATAACGGTTGTAAATAAAGACCTTCCAACAGAATTAATTAGGACCCCATTCATTACGTCGTTTAATTATTGTTGGGAATTCGATTTGTCACTATTTACATACTTGGAATCGCTTGCCACAAATAGCCAAGGTGACTCAAAAGTATGTAAATAGTGATCAAATGAAATAAAAACAATAATAAACATATACTTCAACACCACTCTAATCCGGCAATTTCACTTCTGCCGTGGGTTAATCTGAAAACCGAACCTTTTATTCAACATTTTTTTGGTACATTTATCATGCGATACTTCACTTACCCAACATGCGATACTTCACTTACCCAACATGCGATACTTCACTTACCCAACATGCGATACTTCAATTAATAAATTTATATATATATATATATAACCCTTTTTGACGAGTATAGCTGGAAAATGAATGAACTTAGTATGTTCCATGCCCTTCTCCAGATTAGTCTTGCGTACTGATTCCAAGAAAACGTCAGCGACATCCTGAACAGACACGGTCATAGCCATGCCGAGGCCACACATCTGACTTTAGAACGCAAGCTCGAGCTCCAATCACCCCTACGCTTAACGGCAAGAGTGGATTACAAACCACATGGGGAAAGACAATAGACAATAGACTGATCTCAAGAAGAGTCACTTATCCGACTTTTATCGTTGTTTATCGGCACAAGGTACACACAAAGCGACTAATAATATAGTCAGCCAAGATGAGTGACGTTGCGTGAGATGACTATTCTAGAGTCATGTCATGTAAGAAATCTTGACCCGGAATTTTTTTGTCGGGACATGGTATCGAACCTGGCACGCCGTAACCCGGTGATTGTAAGCAAGCAAATAATTTTCAACTAGACTACCGCGCCACCTCGAACTTCACACATAGAATTAATCTTACGTATTACACAGGTTAATATAACCGCTTCAATAAGACACGACAGACTATATATACAACTAGTGGGACATGATGTGCACACAAGAAAACATACAAATTACAATATACAAATCATATTCAACGTTTCAACCAAGATACACACAAAACATCAAAATACGACAAATGGAAAAATTATCACAACTTTTGTCACAACATGGTTGAAATGTTGAATATGATTTGTGTATTGTAATTTGTATGCTTTCTAGTGTGCACATCATTTCCCACTAGTTCTAGATATAGTATGTCGTGATTATATTAACCTGTGTAATGCGTAAATACGATTGTTGTTACGTTTCACCCAGTTACCTTGTATTGATTGACA
Source organism: Meghimatium bilineatum (assembly GCA_034231615.1). Classification (NCBI taxonomy): domain Eukaryota; kingdom Metazoa; phylum Mollusca; class Gastropoda; order Stylommatophora; family Philomycidae; genus Meghimatium; species Meghimatium bilineatum. The sequence goes on from CM067307.1 coordinate 8,290,076, forward strand.
CATATAATTAGTATATTTCCATTTCAACTGATGCTGGCAGATCTGTCTATATCCACATTGAACAGCGATTTAATTGCATCTCTAGAAAGAAAGAGATGTTCTGGCGCTGTTCTCTTCTATTTTGTAACCACTTACAGAACACTGGCATCGATCGGACGAACTGTTTCAACTAGTAATTATTTTCTCTCCAGTGCCAGAAAATACACTTGTTATAGAGAAATATCTTGAAAGTAAACAGTGCTAATTTCTCTGACTAAAAATTGATACCATATTGTCGGTTAATGTTTATCTCAGTTCCAGGATAGCACCACCAGTTCTTTGAATTATTGCCTCCACCCCCGTTACTTAACCCGGTCGTTATTGCTCCCTCATCACACATCATAACACGTGCTCAAGTTAAATAAAACGTCTGTCCATGTTATCCAGAATCTCACACAACGGCCTAACATTTCGGTGTGATTGCTTTATCAATTCAATATTTGTCACGCTTTTAAAAGTGATTAATTAGAGACCATTTCTACACACAAACGATTACATTTGATTGACATGACGTCTTGTTTACAAGGTGGATTTTTTTCACAGATCCTTGGGGATTTTCACTTGAAGCTACGGAGTTACGTGCTATGAGTGGTAATCTCGGCAGGTGGCGTGCCGTTTCGTTGTAAGTGACTGATTACATATGGAGAAACATGAGTACACTGAAGTCAATCCTCTACGTTTTTGAATCCCTTTTTAAACTTACACAGAAGAAACATGTAAATGTGCCGTATTTCGATATTTGTAGAAAAATTGTCCGTAAACCTGTGCGGAATACTATAGGTAGTATTTCTCACAGTTTATATGTGGAAGTTCTCTGTTTATTTGTAAGATAATATTGAATAATATAATACAATAAAGTAACACCAATGATTCATTAATGATGCTATGTGATCGAAGACGTAAAATGTGTTGACTCAAGTTTCGAGGCGCGTTAGTGCCATCTGAACGGACCTGGTTCAAATCCCGCTTTCTGCATGATTACTTCTGTGTTAATGTATAAAGAAGTGGATAGTGATCACCATTAAGACATACTAGAGAATGCGGTGGTGTACTACTAATTATTAAAACTTGCAGATACACAATTTGATTAAGTGTCAACCACATAGCCAACTCATTGTTTATGTTCGCATTACATGGCTACACCATAACCATTGGCGATATAAGACATATTGTATAATGGGAAATCAAGCATTCTAAAATGATTAATTTGACTGTTTCATTTTTTTTTCCATTGGCATTCATATGAAGTATAATCACAGTGACCAATGAACATTATGGTAATAGTTAGATGAGTCATTAAGAAGGTTTAATGTTTCATTATCCAGTAGGTCATATATTGTAGACGATTATGACTGTACTCACCGTAATATGAGAGTCAGCTAATGAGCGTAACAGGTTGGATGAATCGTAATGTGACTTTTTAAAAAAAATTATTCAACTATGTTTCACTTGAATCAAATGTGAAAGCAACCTCCAAGTTATACAGTGACATTCCGTTATAACAATTTGGTCCGGACTGACAAAGTATTATGTAATATATAACGGAAATTCGCTATACACAATGCAAACAGTATAGAAATTACATATAATTGGGGATTTTGAAAATTGTTGTTATATATGGAATTTGTTATAAAAGTATGCGCTGTACAGAGATTCCACTGTATTCAGGATGTGCATTGATCTTCTCGTTCGGTATGAAATTCTAAGGAAATACTGTTGTGTTTAGTTTCTATACAAAAATAATGATTAATTTATTCATTCATTTTCCTTTTGCGCTGAAGTTAGCGCATAGGGCAGAGGTCAGATCTCACCAATTATGTCTGTTCAAAGCTATTCTGTGCAGTTCTTGAATAGTATGAATATTGATTGTTTTACTTTCTCTAAGTATTGTTCTTATGGGTGTTTCTTTTGGTCTACCCCTTGCTCTTTTGCCTGTAGGTATCCATTCCAGAGATTGATGGTGTATTCTGTTGGTGTCTGCGCGTAGGACATGCCCTATGTAGGACCAACGGCGTTTTCTGATAACATCTGTGATGAAATTTTGATATGTCTCTTCTTCTTAAAATTAGAGCACGAGTGATACCCCAATTGTGGTGATGTGTCATATTCTGCGATTAGTTAATGTTACATCCAGACATGCACTGGTTGGGATCAAATATTACTCGCATATAAGAGTTACCAATCTTATATCCGTACAATACACGTATCTGATATTAAGACTCCAGCGTGGTGTGTCGTGAATGGAAGGTGCAGAGACGAGGATAGGTCCTGGTATACCTTGTTGAAGAAATATTCAAATGAGAGGATGGAAAAAAAAACTGGATATCTGCCAGGTTATTGAAATATTATTGATTACAATCGGCGGGAAATTCAGGAAATGGTGCAATGGCAAATCTGATGCAGAAATTAAGCAAATGATAACCCGATATCATAGAGAGAATTGTAGGACAATCGATGATAAGTAAGACTGTTGGATAACTGTATAACAATAGTACTAATGTAATACTGTATAACAATAGGACTAATGTAAAACTGTATAACAATAGTAATAATGTAAAACTGTATAACAATAGTAATAATGTAAAACTGTATAACAATAGTACTAATGTAAAACTGTATAACAATAGTACTTAGGTAAAACTGTATAACAATAGTACTTAGGTAAAACTGTATAACAATAGTACTTATGTAAAACTGTATAACAGTAGTACTAATGTAAAACTGTATAACAATAGTACTAATGTAAAACTGTATAACAATAGTACTAATGTAAAACTGTATAACAATAGTACTTAGGTAAAACTGTATAACAATAGTACTTATGTAAAACTGTATAACAGTAGTACTAATGTAAAACTGTATAACAATAGTACTAATGTAAAACTGTATAACAATAGTACTAATGTAAAACTGTATAACAATAGTAATAATGTAAAACACAAGGTGGATCAGCTTTACAAAGAACCATAGACTTTCAGACTATAGGGTATTGAAAAATTACAGGTAACAACATACAAGACAATTCCAACATTTCAACCTTAAGGTCTTTTTCAAGAAAATATAAAAGACAAACAGTGAACAGACATTAAAAATAAAGGCACTATCACGAGAACATTAGACAGCGGCCATTTAACAACTGAGACATATGAACTGGTAGATATACAATCAACCGGAAACGGAAACTTTCAGCATGCATCCCCTTCATTATCTGCTGAAAGGGACGTAGCTTCAATGGCGACTCCCGTAGTATGTCGCTTCGGTTCAGAAACTCGCAAATCATTCAATGTAATTTAAGTGCAAAAGAATTAATTTAAAAAAAAACCCCAACAATTTTAGTAGATAATGTAGTTGGTGTCGACCATGGACATCTAGTTATAGAAGGGATATGAAACGGGATTGTAAACAGTCGCAGAAAGAGTTGGTTGTTACAAAATATAACTGGGATTGCAAGTACAGTATTTACCAAGTCCTGCAAAATAGCCACGCGTGTTGATCTCATACGTCATTCATCTTGCCAGATGTGACATATCATTTGTCACTTTGCTCATACTTTCTGCTGCCTTCCAATGAAAAGCAGAAAAGAGTCAGATATAACCAAGATAAATGACGCTGTATGAGACAGCACGCACAGCTATCACCGTGAATGATTTGTTTTCTAGCAAATCTAGTGAGAATTGATCAACACGAGAAATCTCGAAGGATTCCATAGCCACTTAAGGTTCCATAGCCCCTGATTGATGCGTTTCTATGTCCTGGTAATTAGATGTCTGTGGATCAACTCTGTGTCTTTTCATTCATGCATGTAATATTTATTTCGCTATTTGTAGAAAACTTGTTAGTAAATATGTGCAGAATAATGACTAGGTAGTCTTCTTCTTCTGCGTTCGTCCTCAAACTCCTGCAGATTAACAGGTTGTAGTTCAGAGAACGCACACCATTGTGTCATAGTGATTTGCTGCAATATCTGCCACTTTTGGCCTGACACATACGTCCTCAAACTCCTGCAGATTAACAGGATGTAGTTCAGAGAACGCACACCATTGTGTCATAGTGATTTGCTGCGATATCTACCACTTTCGGCCTGACACATACGACTTCAGGATTGCTTCTGTGTCAATTTGACCCTATATTGTATGGGACTGCCAACTCTACCCAATAACCTCTTTAGTCGCTTCCTGCGACATGCATAGAAGGTAAATAGTATTGATATTCTTTGCTCCCCTTTCGGGCAGACATTACATGGTCGAGCTTAGTTAGTATTTCTCAAGCTTCACGTGAAAGAGCTCTCCTAATTTGTAAACAATCATACATGCGTGAATGATCTATGAAACTGCTGCTTATTCAATGTAACTGTATCTTAATATCTGACAACTACTAACTTTTGTTTCCAGCTAACGTTATTATAACTCAAAATATCACATGTAACGTTTTTACAATAACAAATGTAATTTGTATGTATATAATTATGCATTGAAATAATTCAAAAGAGTTTGAGTTATATTTTTTTTTTTGCCAATATTTTCTTAACGCACTATAAAAATGATTGGATCTGCTTAACGAACAAAAATGCTATTGTTTGAATCGAAACATGCTTGTGGAGGTTGAAATCGATATTTCTTTCTGTATTGGTTAAGAATGTGCTCAAAATAGAAGCACATTCCGAGTATATTTTCTTCGTCAAATCGACATAGTCATCATACACATCATAGAGATGAGTATTGAGCATTCATTAAACACAACATAAAACCAAATGTATGCTTATTTATCTAAAAATACTCTGATTAAACGTGAGTCACTTTCGAGAGAATGCGCGAATTGGAAATGAGAATAGGCGTGCATCGTAGAGAACACGTAACAATGATTTCAAAAAAGAGTAGTGAATCAAGATGGAACCGGAACCATCAGCCGTTATACTCTGAGATATTTACAGAAGCGGAGATCTAAGCACCTATAGACACGTCCGGTGGGCGAAGAGGATAATCAGCATATCGAATACCTAATAAAACCAATGTATGCATTAGAAAAAACACACACTGTGCTTAAGGGTGTAGAGCAGAAGTCAACAATCTTCTATGGTCCGAGGGTCGGATGCACAAATACACAACTGGTCGCGGACAAACGAAAATCAAGCTAAGATGAAAGCTTAATAACATGTTATCTGTTACATAAGGTTAATATCGAGCTCGTAATGTGCACTTGATTACGGAAATTACCAATAAAAAATTGTCAACCTTAACTGCACTGAGCGACGGTTGTCAGAACCGTATTAATATTACTAAACAATCATTACAATTTATTTTCACTTATGGATATTTACATATTTACGGAGACTGAAATCGTTCAGTCGCTTAATGTGAATGAACTTTTATTGGTCAGCAGCAAGAGCATAAAACATGAAAAATTTAAGCGGTAAGACACAGAGAAAGACCAAGATGAGGGTCAATGGAAGGAGTTAACAACATTCTGAGACGTCACACTATTACTGCATATCAAGCGACCAAAAGTGCCATAGTCCGGAAATCGATCATCATTCAATCCTGCAACGCATTACAGCTAAAACAGTGAAAAGACAATAGATAGATAGTCATATTTATCTTATACGAAGTGTAGGCAAATTGATACAATTTATTAATGCCATGTGGTTCTAGACCAGGATCGAAATAAGCACTAAGATAAATTTTGGGTCAGCAGTCAGAATTTTTCATACAGAACTAGATGGGTGGAGACAAATAAACAGTAAAGAAACGTACTGACTATAGTAAATACGACCAAAATGAATAAAGACAGACAACTCCAACACCACCACAACCACCCTCCCACTACGACGCTTAAAGGCACAGGTGAAAATGACAATAAATATATAAATTGGTCAGGTTTGGACAGCCGTTATGCTGCTGAGATGTGCTCGTAGTTTACAGTGTCCAGATGAACAATTTACCCGTTGAAACAGCTCACAACCAAATGCAAGAGACAGAAAGTAATGGAGATTCATTGTAGTTAACTTCCGTTGTGGAGAATGCACATGAAATGATATGTGTGCAATACACCACTGGCTATGAAATATTAAAAATGAGTGCTACAAAGAGCCAGTACTAAAATATAAAAGTGAGTATTAATATTCGTATAGAAAACATTAGTAGCTATGAAGGTCGCCACAGAGATGTGATTTAAAAGAAGAATGCTGAAAATGCCAGGAATGTTGGCATATGTGCATTGTTAACAAACAAGCTAAGCTTGGAAAAGGGTAATGAAGTCTTTCTAATCACTGGAAACACACATAATAACACACACACAATATGACGTTTCTACCAAAATGCCTCTGTCAAGAATACATTGACAGCAAAAAACGGCGAGTAAGAATGGCACTATTGACGTTCACATGGCAGAGATAAATATAGATATACCCCGAAGAGTTACATATAGAAGGTGAGAGGTGAAACAACACACAATAGACAAAACACACCCAAATACCGGGAAAACAAGACACATATTTAAGCGCTGAAATAATCTAACGTACAGAAGCTCATTATCTGAAAGAAATAGCGTGTTTATCGAATATGCCATGAGAAAAGATACATCGTAGCAACTGGTAAAATCAGAGAGCAACAAGATACATGACGAGAGAGTGAGAGAGATATTATGGCAACCTAAAATCGTGGCTTGAGAAAATAGCAACATCGAATTTTTCCATATTTATACTTAGCAGATTAACATAATGTAGTACAGAAAACGAATTACATGGTGTCATAGTTTACAGTTTAGCTGCGATATCTGCGCCTTTCGGTTTGACACATCTAATCTTACTTCAGCATGGCCTGTGGATCACTTTGACCCTCTATGGGATGGAGGACAGCCAATTCCACTACCAAATTCTTAGTTCTCTCTTACGACATGCCTGCAGGTAACAGTATCACTATTCTTTGCTTCCCTGTCGTGCCCGTCATCATATGGGTGACATCCCAACATATAGTTGCCACTCTGAACAGATATTAATCCACACTGTCGCGCTTGTTCCAGCACTACAAAAACTCTTCTCTGTCGTGCCCGCCATCACATGGGTGACATCCCAACAAATAGTTGCCACTCTGAACAGATATTAATCCACACTGTCGCTTGTTCCAGCACTACAAAAACTCTTCTCTGTCGTGCCCGCCATCACATGGGTGACATCCCAACAAATAGTTGCCACTCTGAACAGATATTAATCCACACTGTCGCTTGTTCCAGCACTACAAAAACTCTTCTCTGTCGTGCCCGCCATCACATGGGTGACATCCCAACAAATAGTTGCCACTCTGAACAGATATTAATCCACACTGTCGCTTGTTCCAGCACTACCAAAACGCTGACATGTACTACTACATCAAAATCATCATTAGCCGACACCAGCAATATTTTTTTTTTAATGCAGCAGAATATTTAACACGAACAATACAAGACGCAAAAATTCATTTACTATGAACACCGAGCAGTCTTTTCCTGTGTTATCTTCCATCTTTAGGAACCAACCCTCGATTATTTCTTCTTTCTTCATATGCATGTCCTTTTGAATATTGACACAGGTGAGATTGTAAGAGCAATACTGGATTGCCTATTATATATCAAGTGACACATTCTTTGCAGACAGAACGTTATTTACGTCGTGGATGCTCTGAACGCCTCTCTGTTCCGGATAAGCAGGCCTGCATTGGCCAAAGACATATGTATACATTCTTCGATGTCGCTGGTCCATCGTCTTCTTGGTCTTCCTCTTCGTCTCTTCCCCGGCACTCTTCCCTCTAGAATCAGCCTTTCCATACCATCATGTCGCTTTAAGTGTCCAAAATACTGTAGCTTCCTTATTATGATGGTATTTAGAAGCCACCCTTCGTTTAGTTTCAGTAATTTCAAAACTTTAATATTCTTCTTTTTCTCTGTCCATGATATTCGTAGGATCTTTCTGTAGCACTTTATTTCAAATGAATTTATTCTTTTGGAAATGTCTTGTTTAAAGTCCAAGTCTCGCATGTATCCATTCTGAATTTCTAGGCACATTACTCCCGTAGGTTGCCGACATTACTCCCGATCGCCTATTGGATAATGGAAATTTACTGGGCGAATCAATATTACAGAGACTGAAGGAATTTGGGATCAAGTGTGGGACAAGTAAAGAAGAACGAGAAAGGGGTCGAATTATGCACATCAAAATTCAGCGCGCAACGAAATGATAATCATACATACCCGTGACCATCTGACCACTGAGAAAAGAAAATGCACACCCATGGGTCTGCCCGGAGTGTAATTGTTTCAGTGTCTTAAATACTTGAGTACATATGCAGATGTTGAGGCACACGTTTCTACCAGTGCCAAACCTGGTCAATGACAGCTCAAGACAAAAGAAAAATAGTGACAGCAGAAATGATATGTCTACGAAGAATTCTCGGAGTATCATTAAGAGATAGAAATAGAAACGATAACATCATACAGATAACAAAAACAATACCAGTATTGGAACACATCAAAAGACAACAGATCAAGTTGTTTTCATACGCTTCCAGATGACCAACAGACAGCATGCCACAAATGACCAAGACATATAGACATGACGGCTATAAAGCCAGAGGCAGACCATGTAAAAGATGGATCACAGAAATCAAAGAAGCCATAGGAACAAGCTTACAAACGGCACATAATAAGGCCATCTCCAGAGAACTCTTACACCCCTAACACCGCAAGGCAAACAAGGGCCACAACATATAGATAGATAGATAGATATACGTTTCTACAGTTATCTCAAGTCCGTACTGTTCTCGGTGCGTACATTTATTGTATTTCTAATTACATTATATGTGTTGCGTGCCTTGTGGGAAAATGCACACCTGAGATAAAACCCGGAGTAATGTGATAGGTGTTGCAGGTAAAGGAGAGACGTATACCTTCATCTTCTGCGTGCAGGTCATTGTTCGTGATAGAGAACATCAAGCTTGTCAGCGTGGCCAAGTTTGGAGTCGTTTCCTAGCCCAGGAGGAGGTCTTCTCTCCTCCTATCATTATAGATGAAATGAGTAATTCCAGGACGCTTAATCATATTGTTGCATGCTTATATCTGTGTTTGTATGCTGTGCTTATATCTGTGTTTGTATGCTGTGCTTACATCTGTGTTTGTATGCTGTCCTTATATCTGTGTTTGTATGCTGTGTTTATATCTGTGTATGCTGTGCTTATATCTGTGTTTGTATGCTGTGCTTATATCTGTGTTTGTATGCTGTGCTTACATCTGTGTTTGTATGCTGTGCTTATATCTGTGTTTGTATGCTGTGCTTATATCTGTGTTTGTATGTTGTGTTTCCTGGGGGGGCTACCGACCCCTACCAGGCGCGTCCACAGGTGGCGGATGGTGGAGGGCACTCCATAAATGTCCATATATGGAGTGTTTGCTGCAATTAAGCAGCCGCGGACCAAACCGGTGCTGTTGCCTACCAGGATGGGGCGGGATATCAGTCGGTGCTGATATCCCCACTGAAATACCCCATGTGTCCAGTGACGGGCAGCTTCAAGCGAGTATGAGCCGCTATAAGCTCACGCTGCTGGCGTGGAGTAATGAACTCCATGCCAGGAGCGAGTTTTTTTTTTTTTTTTTTTTTTTTTTTTTTTTTTTTTTTTTCCCCAAAAAAAAATTGCTGCCTTGCAGTCACCATCGGGAGATGGAAAGGCTATGGGAGACAACCCTGACAGTAAAATAGGAGAAGGCCACTCCACAAACCTCCGATGTCTTGCGGGCAGTGCTAGGATGTCCAAGAACATGGATAGGAAGACTCCATAACTTCCCTCACCGAAGACGGAACATGTCAGCCTGAATAGGCGTGGGTACCCAGCAATGGAAATGGGACATGTACGCATTATACAGTTAATGATTATGCTCGGATTTATTACACGAAGTGGGGCTGCCCCTGTGGTTCATCGCCAGGCAGGAGGAGCTCCGGACCCCCAGCCTCGAATGGGTCCACCAAAAGCTACTGATGATGACTCTGTGTATCGGGGACCCGGGATTAAACAGAGTAGAGCAACCGGCCAAACCAATCATGACAACAAAAACACAATCAAAATTATGCAGTGGAACAGTGAGGGTGTGGCTAAGAAGAAATTAGAACTGCAGAATTTCCTTCAAAAGCAAAAGATTGATGTCTTGTGCATTCAGGAGACACATCTTAATGACAGCAACAGATTCTCCATCAGAGGCTTTGAATGCTTCAGATTAGATAGATTAGGCCACAAAGGAGGGATCATCACAATGGTACGAAATAACATACCTACAACAGAAATCGCACGTAACCCAGAGGACTCAGAACATCTCACCATCAAATTACATACAACCCCAAAACCACTGATTATCACAAATTTCTACTGCCCAAACAACAAAAAATTACACCTCAGGACAATACCTCTCACATCATCAAATCATATTATAGTTGGAGATTTCAACAGTCATTCCCCAAGCTGGGGTTACCCAACTATGGACTTGAGAGGAGAAGAAATAGAAGACTGGATGATAGAAAATAGGCTAATCCTTATAAATGAACATCTATCAGAGCCAACCTTTTACTCCAGACGATGGAAATCTCAGAGCACTCCAGATCTGGCCATTGCAACAGAAGACATCCAACGTGTGACAGAAAGAGTAGTGGCACAACAGCTTGGTGGGAGTGACCACAAGCCCGTAATATTAACAATAAAAGGGAACCACAAGACAGAAAAGCAACAACACAAAATCGCTAGCTGGAACTACAAAAAGGCTAACTGGGACACTTACCAACGCCTTACAGAGGAAAAACTACTAACACATCTTACAGCAAGAAATATACGGAAAGATGCAAAATTAATAACAGGAATAATCCTGGAAGCTGCCAACAACAGTATACCTAGAGGAAGAAGACAAAACTACAAACCCTTCTGGAACAAAAAACTCCAGGTTATGCATGATGAAGCCTCTGCTGCAAGATCCAAGATGGAAACTAGACCAACAGAAACCAATATCACTGAACACAATAGACTGCAAGCAATTTTCAGGAGAGAAAAGCTAAACAGCATTAGATCCAGCTGGAAAGAAAAAACAGCAACACTCAACATGGAAAAAGACTCAACAAAAATGTGGAAACTTATCAAGTGTCTCAATGAAGAAAACAACCCCCAAAGTAGTATCATCATAGAAGACAAGGGGAAGTCCTACACTGGCACACAAGCTGCAAATATTCTAGCAGACTCCTATGCTGAAGAAAGCAAAATTAAGATAACTAGAACAAGAACTGCTGAAGTAAGACGAGAGACAAAAAACCTTGTAAATAAACATCAACCTTGCCCAGGCACAATGACCTCACCTTTTCACAAATCAGAACTTAACATGGCAATTCAAAATCTAAAAAAGAAGAAAGCCCCTGGACCCGATGGAATCACAAATGAAATGCTCCAACACCTAGGTCCTGTGGGTAGAAGCAGAATCCTAGACCTTTTTAATGAATCATGGGCGCAAGGGATCTTCCCAGAAGAATGGAAAGAGGCAGAAATAATTCCAATTGCCAAGAAAGGAAAACCAAAAATCAACAAAACAAGTTACCGCCCTATCAGTCTACTTAGTTGCTTAGGAAAGGTCATGGAAAAAATGGTGAATAACAGACTCTTAAACTACCTGGAGGAAAACAAGCTTCTAGATGACTGCCAATCAGGCTTCAGAAAACACAGATGCACTGAGGACCAAACAACATACCTTGCCCAGGAAATAGAAGATGCTTTCCAGAAAAAATCAAAACTCCTAGCCACCTTCTTTGACCTCACAAAGGCCTTTGACAAAGTCTGGAAAGAGGGGCTATTGCTAAAACTTGCCCAGAAAGGAATCAGAGGCAAAATGTTTCAGTGGATAAAAAGCTTCCTACGAGGCAGACATGCAAGAGTCAAACTCCAGGGAATGAAAAGTAAAATGGTCAACATAACAGAAGGTGTCCCACAGGGAGGAATTCTGTCCCCCACACTCTTTATAGTTTTTATAGACGATCTGCCAAAACTATTCACACCATATGTACATAGAGCTCTCCATGCAGACGATCTTGCTATCTGGACCCAATCAGAATACATTGGAGTTGCAAAAGTTAGAATGCAGGAGGCAATAAACAAAGTTGAAGAGTGGGCAAAAACCTGGGGTGTTCAAATAAACAAAAGTAAGACCGTCACTACACTTTTCACCCTCTCCACAAAGCCTGAAAATTATACTCTCACTCTAGACAATACCCCACTCCCAAAAGAAAACACCCCAGTCTACCTGGGGCTAAAATTTGACAAAAGACTTACTTGGGGATCACACATTGAAGAGACAGAAAATAAAGCCACACGCAGACTACAAATAATGAAAAAACTATCTGGGACAGATTGGGGAGCCAACATAAAAACCATAAGACAAGTCTATGTAGGTCACATTCGTCCAACTCTGGAATATGGATTGACCACATATGCAACAGCAGCAAACACCAATCTTCAAAAGCTGGACAAAATTCAAAATGCAGGTCTCCGAATCATAACAGGAGGACTAAGGAGCACACCTATAACATCAATGGAAGCAACAGCAGGATTACAAAACCTAACAGACCGCAGGGATGAGAAAATCACAATAATGACAGAAAAATTTAGACGTCTGAAACATCACCCTATGCATGAAAAAACAAAAGAACTAACAAAAAACAGACTGAAAAGACCAAGCTTCAATCACCTATCAAAAAAACTTATGAAAGCCAATAAAGAAGTAACCAGCAACAATCCGGATGAATGGGAACAGCTAGAAGCATATTGCAACATCACAAACACTTCACCCATATATACAGCAAAACTTACAATACCAGGCATTGAGAGCAAAACTATGGAAACCCCTACTGCCCTTAAGGCAAAAACACTTGATCACCTAGACACCCAATACCCTACCTCACAGTGGATTCATGTCTTCACAGATGGATCATCAGAGGGTGCAGTAAAGAAAGGAGGAGCTGGGATACTAATACTCATACCAAACACCCCAAAACTAGAACTCTCAATTGCTACTGGCAAATTATCAACAAATTACAGGGCAGAGCTACAAGCAATCTTGGAAGCATCAAAGGCTCTAGAGGAACGGAGGCTCAAAGGAGCTAACATAGTCTTCTTGTGTGACTGCATGTCAGTACTCCAAACCATCCAAAAGGAACCTAAAGATCTCCTAACAAAAACAACTGTAGAACTTCTAAATCAACTATCTGCCAACAATAAAGTTGTGCTGCAGTGGATCCCTGCACACTGTGGAATAGCAGGAAATGAAGGAGCTGACAGACTGGCAAAAGCAGGTGCAAAAAAGGAACAATTCCACCACAGAATATCACTGACTGAAGCAAAAACCCTCATCAAAGGAATATACAAACATACATGGAGTCAGAGAACAGGCAGTAACTTTCCACAGGACCCTATTCTAAAGCTAAACAGGTCACAACAAACCACAATTTTTAGACTTCGCACAGGACACTGCAGACTACAAGCACATCTCCACAAAATTAAGGCTGCCCAAACTGACCAATGCCCATGTCAAAAGGGTCCCCAGACTCCAGAACATATTCTGCAGACATGCCCACTCTTTGATGACGTGAGAACCAAAATATGGCCTCAAGAGACAGATCTGAAGGTGAAGCTGTGGGGCAACCGTGAGGACCTCCTGCTGACGACTGAATTCATGGAGGCGGCCCACCTTCCTGTATAGACTTATGAGCATAGGAAACTGATCGCAGAAGAAGAAGAAGAAGTATGTTGTGTTTATATCTGTGTTTGTATGCTGTGCTTACATCTGTGTTTGTATGCTGTGCTTATATCTGTGTTTGTATGATGTGCTTATATCTGTGTTTGTATGCTGTGCTTATATCTGTGTTTGTATGCTGTGGTTATATCTGTGTTTGTATGCTGTGGTTATATCTGTGTTTGTATGCTGTGCTTATATTTGAGTATTGTATGCTGTGTTTGTATGCTGTGTTTATATCTGTGTTTGTATGCTGTGTTTATATCTGTGTTTGTATGCTGTGTTTATATCTGTGTTTGTATGCTGTGGTTATATCTGTGTTTGTATGCTGTGCTTATATTTGAGTATTGTATGCTGTGCTTATATATGTGTTTGTATGCTGTGCTTATATTTGAGTATTGTATGCTGTGTTTGTATGCTGTGCTTATATCTGTGTTTGTATGCTGTGCTTATATCTGTGTTTGTATGCTGTGCTTATATCTGTGTTTGTATGATGTGCTTATATCTGTGTTTGTATGCTGTGCTTATATCTGTGTTTGTATGCTGTGTTTATATCTGTGTTTGTATGCTGTATTTATATCTGTGTTTGTATGCTGTGTTTATATCTGTGTTTGTATATTGTGCTTATATCTGTGTTTGTATGCTGCGCTTATATTCTTTGTTTGTATGCTGTACTTAGATCTGTGTTTGTATGCTGTGCTTATATCTGTGTTTGTATGCTGTGCTTATATTTGCGTTTGTATGCTGTGCTTATATTTGCGTTTGTATATTGTGTTTATATCTGTGTTTGTATGCTGTGCATATATATGTGTTTGTATGATGTGCAGGGCAGTAGATAAATGGAGAATGGGGGTTGGCGGAGGTGGGGGAAAGAAGGATTTCGTAGAAAAGGTAGTTTCCTCGTTCTCTTGAATGATTCCTTCATTTTTTGTTGACCGTATTTTGATAGAACCATTAGAAGCGACATGAGACAACAAATTGCCAGAAAGGTTATGGGGATGTCAAGAGCTGCTTGCTCACAGCTAAATAAATTACTTCATCATCATCATCTGACCATGTATTGCCGGGGTGCGAAAGGGAATCAAGGAATAGTAATACTGTTACTTGCCAAGCATGTCGTACGAGGCGACTAAGGCAGTTTGGGAGTAGAGTTGGCTGTCCCATCCCATTGAGATCAAAATGACACAAAACATGTACTGCAGTCGGATGTGTCATACCGAGAGATGCACATGACACAGCCAAGCTGTAAACAATGACACAGCACATACCGTTATACCCGACTACATCTCGATAATCTGCAGGAGTTTGAGAACGACAACGAAGAAGAAGATCACCATCATCATTATCATCAACATCATCATAATCTCACCTATGAGAAATGTGTATACACTGTAATTACGTTATGTATATGCTCGCTAGCTTGTGTACATTCGATAAGGTTATGCAGTTAGAAATGCCATTCCTCTACCACATTAGAGTTGTAATATCGATATATCAAGTTAAGACAACGCTTAAATCTCCACACATTTCTCATGTCTTGGTTGTTTTGTGGTAATAGCTTTCTTGTGTACACATATATGTATCGTCAGCTAAGTTACCATGACGACGGGTCATGAAATTTGATTGAATATATTCTTCAGGTGACATATTCTTTCCAGAAATCATAACATTCTTTGTTTTATGATCTGAACTCTCTTACGATTCTTGGTGAGTTTACCTGCAGATGCCAAGGGCATGTTTAAACAATCTGATGGTGAGGACTCTGTCCATAAATTGTGTCATTTGTTTCTCAAATTTTGACCCTTCCCCTTGTCAACAACTGTCAAAAATTCAGAGACCCCACTCTGTTTAATTATGACAAAACATTATCCACCAAGAATTTTTTGGTGATTTAAAATGAACGAAAACACTACCTGATTTTGTTTCATATTTTTCGAAAGATTATCAATGCAGACCCGAATTTGAGTGCTGAGATTTTATATCGAACCGATTATTTTTTATGGATGTGAAACATGGACTGTAAACAAAAAAAATTCAAAGCGAATTAGACGCTACAGAAATGTGGTTGCTGAGAAGAGTGATGAAAATGCCATATACAACACACACAAAAACTAACTCTGATGTAAAAAGATCAATCATATCAAACATTAGGGCATACAGTCAAGGTTTATAGGGCATGTGCTGAGAAGAACACAGTTTGAACACTTAATAACTAACCACTGGAAAGATCAAGGGGAGATAAAGAGAAAAGTTGCTGGATGGACTAGTATTGTGGCACAGTAGAACTTCACCAACCGAGCTTATTGACAACACACGAAGCAGAGAGTCGTGGAGAAACATGATCGCATACGCCATTCGGCATGGCACTTGATTGATTCTTCGAAAAGTGTTTCAAATTCGAACAATTTAAATGGTGTATAAAATCAGAATGGTTTGATATCAACTTTTAGATCATTTAATTACACTGTGTGTCGTTAGCTAAAGAAAATCACGGGGGGAAATCGGACTGGTCTTACACAGTGATGTAAAAATTGTGTAGCACTCCGGCTTGTTACGTCAAAGTTCACATTCTAACCCCAGATGGAATATTCCAGATGTATCGTTTAGCTTAAGGGAAAGTATCATTTTACAATTCACAGCAAGGTGTTGCCTTGTCTGATTTGTATCCATATCTGTGCAGTGTATCTTTCATGGTGTCTATTCATCTTTTTCTTGGTCTTCCTCTACCTCAGTGACGGGCAACCTTTCTGGATCGACGGACAACATGTTATGTTTAATATTTTTCGTGTGGTATGGGGGCCAAGATCTTCTTTAAGAAAAGTCATTTGTATCTCCGAGTATTATTTAGGACATATGATGCCAGCGCATATACTATTTTTAGATGAGCCTGACGAGCCAGAAAACAGCGTGGCCGTATTTTGCCTACCTCTGCTCAAGACATTTCTATACCATATTTGACAATTGATTTCTATAAGTTATTTGACACATAATTTCTATACAATATTTGCCACTTAATTTCAATACCATATTTGTCAGGTATTTTCTATGTCATATTTGTGAATTACTTTCTACTTCATATTTGACATGTACTTTTTATACCATATGTGTCATTTACTTTCTATACCATTTGACATATGCTTTTTATACCATATTTGATATATGCTTTCTATATCATATTTGACATATGCTTTCTATATCATATTTGACATATGCTTTCTATACTATATTTGACATATGCTTTCTATACCATATTTGTCAGTTACCTTCCATACCATATTTGACAAGTACTTTCTATAAAATTGAGTAAATGGAAGACTGTATGTACTTTCTATACCATAATTACCAATTACTTTCTATACCATAATTGCCAATTACTTTCTATACAATATTTGTCAATTACGTTGTATACCATCATCAGCACGTGCCATATTTTTCCAGAACATTGTCTGCAATTTATGTCCTGAACCCGACTTTATCCTGTGCCACCCTTCTCCAATGGTATCTTCATACAGTCTTTGATGTCATCTATCCATCTCATTCTAGGTCTACCTATTCTTCTACTCTCCGGAATTCTGCCCTCTAATATGCACCTTTCCATGCCATTGTGTCTGTATATATGTCAGAAATATTTCATTTTTCTATTATTGTTTGTTTTGTATTTGTTCGAGAACCCCAGGAATTACGAGCGATTAGCTCTTATTTCCTATGTGCAGTAGGGAGGTTTCTGGGCTTTCTTTCATTCCCAGGAGACTTCGCCATTTGACTTGGTGAAATGCCTTTTGGAGGAGTCTTCTACTCGGGTACTCGGGGAGGGGGAGGAGTAGGCAGTTTTGCTATGTAAAATTGTATTCACCAGCCAACCTTCCTCTATATTCAGTATATTCAAAACATCACTGTTCCTGATCTTTTCTGTCCAGGAAATTCTTAATATTGCCATATAACACTTGAATTCGGAGTCAATATTCTTTTTGCCGTTGTTCTATTTATTGTCCAAGTCTGACTGCCTAAGTTGCCACTGGAAAAATGTATGTGCTAAGAACTATAACTTTTGTCTTTTTATAAGTTTTTCCATATATTTTTCATTTCTTTTGATTTGGTTATCGCTATCGCTAATATTTTCCTAATTTTCATTTTACAGTCACCTAAGCTGTTTATATTTGCACTCAGATAATCAAACTTGTCGACGTTTTACAGTTTCATGATCTTGGTTTTCTGTATGTTTTAATTCAAGATTTTGTTCTTAGCTGTATGGTTTTGTTTTAATGATCATCCTTTCTAACCCTTCTATGTCTGTAGTTAGAAGTATCGTATCATCTGCGTTTCTTATCTCAGGTATATAATATCCTCCTATATTTAGGGAATGAAATTTGTGTGTGATCTGTTTCGCTCCTTACCTGCATCATGATGTTTTCCATATATATATATATATAAGTATGGTGATAGGATGCATCTCTATCTTACCCCGATATCTACCGAAAACCATTCTGAGATATCACCATCAACTCTCACAGCTGCTTGTTGATTATAGCAGAGTGATTGAATAAGATATGTTAGATGTTCTAGGAAGCCCATTTATGCCATATACGATTTTTGACAAGTTAGTATATAGAAAATATATCTTTCCATATTATATTTGACATGTCATTTCTATACCATATTGACAAGTACTTTCCATACCATATTTGGCAATTAATTTTTTATATAATATTTGACAAGTACTTTCTATCAAATTGAGTAGATGGAATACTGCATGTACTTTTGTACTTTCTGTACCTTATTTGACTTGCACTGCTATATCATATTTGACATGTACCCTGTATACCATTTTTGATAATTACTTTCTATACCGTACCTATACCATGCTACTTGACAAGCACCTATACCATACTTGACATGCACATATACCATTCTTGACATGCACCTATACCATACTTGACATGCACCTATACCATTCTTGACATGTACCTATACCATACTTGACATGCACCTATACCATACTTGACATGCACCTATACTACCATACTTGACATGTACATGGTCGTGGGCGTATTTATAAATATCTATAATTGATCTTAAGCATAATTAGATGTCAAAGTAAAACTAACAATAATAAGAGGCAATGATAAAAGAATGTTGGCGTGGAGTGAGTGAAGAAAGGATGAAGCGGGGAAAAATGGCACGGTTGGAATGAATATATAGGTATAAAAGAATACACACATGAACTGTGTATACTCAACTGAACAGTGGTTATGGTTACTGTTTGAACAAACACCTGCAGAAGTAAACGTACAGGCTGGCACTAACAAACAACCTGTTCTTAATCTGCTCCATCTCTGAGTAGAATCTAGAAATATTTCTAACGTCTGTTCTTGCACTTTCACAATGCTACAGCAGACGCAAGTAGGAACACTTAATGAAGCCAGTGGTAATGCCATTATTTTAGTGCATGTTTAGCTAGTGTCCTAATGCAACGGTTTTGTTTGACTGTGCACAGAAAATTATAAACACATGTTATATGCAAGCGTTATACATTCACTATATAGAATAGACAAATATACTAGGGTAAAAAGAATATATATAATCTATATACATTATTATATAAAACACTGTCCAAGGTCACGAGTAAACTATCTCAATAGTTCCCCCTTCCATGGAAATTTCTGTTTAATTATAGTTTGCTTATTTTGTTTGAAGGGCAGCACGAAGATTTCGATGCACTTGGACTCAGTCGTGACCGTCAGCTACTTAAAAGTGATACCGTGGCGGTATAGAAGACATGTTTGCAGAATTAATTAGGCCTTTATTGGTTCCTTTTCTTGATTATTCACGTGTTTTCCGTTGGTCACTGTTTGCATACTTGGAATGACTTGCGAAAAATAGCCAAGGCAATTCCAAGTATATATAAATAATCAAACTTTGAAATACTGCATGTTTCCTGTTAAGGAGTTCAGGGAGGGATTTTGCAGCTGTGTGATAAAGGTCGCGTGCTCTTGCTGTCGCCACGTCATGTACAGGGTGAGTTTTTTAATTTACCCTCCGACATTAAAAAACTCAGTCCTTACCGGGATAGAATTCTAGACCTCACTAGTGTGAGACCAACGCTCTAACCTCTCAGCCATGCGCCATATAAATAGTGTCCAACCGAAATGACAACAATAGTCAAAAACTTTACGAGTGAAGGCTTAATTAATTCCGTTGAAAGGTATTTATTGGGGAAGGTCATGCTTAAAATGCTGGCAGCTGATGGAGGAAATTCTCTTTCTCGGACGCTATTTCATTACCTATTGGTAGTAAAAGGCCCTCAGGAAACACAATTACTCGTCACTGCGAGAGGAAAATTTTCATAGCCCGGCGACAGGTGAGTAGCCTCTCCCAGTAGCGGGCAATATGGTAGTATAAAAGCATGTTACTGTCGATAGGTAACGAACCAGCCTCCGAAAAAGGGCATCTCTCTTAAACTGTCAGGTCTTGTATGTCATATAGATTGGGGCTCAGCACTGTTGATACTCAAGGAATCGTCGGTGTGCATTATGAATTCTACTGTGACCTTTCCAAGCAG
The DNA here is from genome assembly GCA_034231615.1 of Meghimatium bilineatum. Classification (NCBI taxonomy): domain Eukaryota; kingdom Metazoa; phylum Mollusca; class Gastropoda; order Stylommatophora; family Philomycidae; genus Meghimatium; species Meghimatium bilineatum. The sequence continues at coordinate 8,310,450 of CM067307.1, forward strand.
ACAAAAAGAAAAAAACCCTCAAACACTAGTGGTTCAGATTAGTTAACACCATCACATGTGGGTGAACACCTGGTGTTATGTATACTCGTGTAGCAATTTCGACACGCCGCTGGTGTCGTCAGTTTGTTAGGGCGCTGGCATTGTGAAATAATTGCTTTGCAAATTAATCTCTAGAGTGTGAGGAATGGGAGTGGGAATGAGTGGTTGATTTCTGACTTAAGTCACGCAATCATTGTTCGTGATGTAAGCTGAATGTGAGTAGCTTTGCTCATTACGAAATGAGAACACGTAACATTGATTAGTATAACTGGCCACATTTTACTAGGATAGAAGCCATGATTCCGGTTATTTTGTGAAATTGTTAATTTCTGTATCTGGCATTTTGTTTGTTTTTGTGAACTATAAAATTTCATAGAATGTCATCTGTCCAAGTTTAAGACTTAATGTTAGTGTGTGTGTGTGTGTGTGTGTATATATATATATATATATATATGTATGTATAAATGTATACACACACACTGTTATACATTTATATTTATATGGGTATACAGCTTGCAAACTGGCTTCCAACGGATTCGCTTCCAACTGATTTGAACCAGAAGGTGACAGAAGGTGTTTGAACCAGGTCCGTTTGCATGACACTTCTCGCACCTTAAGTCACTACGTTTTTCGAATTATATCAATATACACATTTTCCGAATACAATCAATGAATCAATCAATCAACTAATCAATCAATCTATATATATATATCTGTATATATATATATATATATATATATATATATATATATATATATATATATATATATATATATATATATATATATATATATATGTATGTATATCCCTCTGTAAGGCCTTATTTTATTGGAGGACATTCTTTTTGCCACTGCTTTACTAATTGTCCATGCCGGCGCACATGGGACGGGACTTGAAACAGAACGTTTACGTTACGCAATTAAATATATGCACCAAAAAAAGTAAGCGGCTGAAATGTCGTTCACGAGCACGGTCATGAAACACACAGCAGGGTTCCAACCATGGTTCCAGCTTCATTGTTTACATTTTGACAAAACGAATTGTGAAAAACCCACAATGGCTGAAAACAAACTTCTTTACACGCCTACATAGCCGATATTATGGAGCTGACTGCTTAGTAATTTATCGCAGAAGAAGAATTTATGTCGACTACCTGATCTTGTTCGCTGTCAATCATTTCCATGCAGTGTTTCCCCCATGTCACAATTCCGAACTGTCCAGCAACTTCCCTCTTGGTGTTTCCCTTGCTCTTTAACTCGCATGTGTGACAAGGTGATCCATCATTCTTCATGTTATCCTATAACAAAAGTGTGCTTTCATTCAAGTCTTTATTTACGTATCCGCATCCAATGTCTGAAACTTACTTATCATCATCTTCTTCTGATTTCTGCCAGGGAGCGTGAAAAGTTAATCATCACGAGTTTCGTGTGATTTCTGCCAGGGAGCGTGAAAAGTTAATCATCACGAGTGTCGTGTGATTTCTGCTAGGGAGCGTGAAAAGTTAATCATCACGAGTTTCGTGTGATTTCTGCCAGGGAGCGTGAAAAGTTAATCATCACGAGTTTCGTGTGATTTCTGCCAGGGAGCGTGGAAAGTTAACCAGACGTGGTATTCGATTTCATATTCATAACATTATGATCCTAAACACATACTATGTTCAATCCACTCTTCAATCCGGATATCATCCACTATAAAAATAACCGAAGCTGTTTAGCTACAGTGGATACAATGCAACACTCATGAAAACGATGGAGAGCTGGTATAATAGATGCAATGAAAATAGCTGTATTAGTGGCGCATAATTGGTTGTCCGCTGATCCAGCGTTCCATCCGCTCATGCCCTTTTGACCCAGTCAGAGGCGCACAGAAGAACTCGTTCCATAGACCAATCCCTAATGCGGCAAGATTTACCAGGGTTATGTGAACGCAATGTAGAATTTCGTTTTAAGTTGTATAGTTTCGTTATCCCATACACTCTCTTATTATGTATATATTGAATTATTATTACAACAGAGAACAAAATCGTGGTTTTTTTTCAAAGTACGAGAAATCGATTTTTCGGAGAGACAAATGATACAAAACACATTAACAGTCTTGAATGCGTTTTATGAACTAGATTTGAACACGGTTACATCAATAAACATTCATTTCGAGTGATGTATATATCTATTGTGGTTCAGATTATTTGTATCGTCACAAACCAGCTCAATTTGATCAAGTATTGTGGGGATACAACACAATATGAAATCTCCAAACTAGTCTGTTTTTGTGGGAATAGCAGTGTTGGAGGGGGCGCTTATGCAGTATCAATTCTTCTGTCGGTTGGGCTCAAAGTTCTGAAAAGATGTAGAGGATTGACTTCATTGTACTCGAGTTATTTTCATCAACGGAACCGAGAGGGGGTCATTGCAAAATGGGCAGGGTACTTTCTCCATACAAGTCGCCCGGGCTTAGCAAAAGTCATCAAGAGAGAAGCAGAAACAAACAACAGCCTCTCAAATTTGGCACATGAAATGTTAGAACCATGTGCGTTGGACTCGACATCACAGACCTCACAGCAGCAACTGACATTAGAAAAACAGCACTCATTGATAGAGAACTCATGAGGCTGAACATCGACATCGCTGCCCTGCAGGAAACTCGTCTTCCTGATTAAGGATCAATTTCAGAAAGAAACTACACATTTCTCTGGCTGGGTTTCAACAAAAATCAACTTAGACTACGCCTTAAAGTAAATACATTTTCTAGCTATACCGGCGCAAATTTTGTGATGTACGTTAGAACCAGTTTGGCGACATTTCACCACTATTTCTCAAATGAACTACTAAATAAAACATGGTCGTTATAATTCTATCTCTCTATTGCCCTTTCACTGCTTATGCCGTGAGGCGTCGCATGGTTGAATGACGAGCGGTTTTCTGGATATTGTACGTTTGGTCGCTTGATATGCAATAGTACTGTTCTGTATCAGAATGTTGGTAACTACTTCAATCCACCTTCCCCTTGGTCTTCCTCTGTATCCTGTTGTTTCTATTGTCATGTTGTACGCTTTTGCTGCTGTCCAATAAGGGTTAATTTAAGCCGTAATAAGCCTTCTTAATTTCTATTTTAAATTTCCATGATTTAATTGGTCACTATAATTATACTTTGTGTGACAGCTAATAAAAATCAAGGGAATAGTCAAATGAATCATTTTACAAGCCTTGATTGTTCATTAGCCAACAGGTCTTCCATAGCCGATGATCACGCTCGAATCCCTTGGTACAACTCTACGTTTGACAAAAACAATACATTGCAGGTGTCAAGTCAAGTGTCCTTGTCTATTGTATATGAACGAGATGTAGATTAGTAGCGCAGGATGAAAACAATAGCATGGCGTTGCATGAACATGGGTGGTCCAGTTGGTGCTCTTGATATTTGTTTCTCTTGTCTGTCAATCAATATGAGCGATAATATGTACTCACTTCGCAAAAATGAAATCCAACAGGTAAAGCTTGAGACAGGGTAATGAAGTTTTGCTAATAACTAGAAACACACTTATTCACATACAAAGCAACGTTTCGACCAAAACACTTTTATCAAGGTTACATACACTTATACATATGCCTGAGTCATCTTATACCTGACGTCTCCAATCATTCTGGCACCATCAGCTGCAAACGCTCTGTATGCTACACCTGTCCGTATGTCACCCAGACCCGACCCGTCATATTCTTCGAGACCACCTTCATCAGTGAGGAGAGTATCTCGTATGTGTCCCGTAACGTCATCTATGCCATCATCTGCAAGCGCTGCGCTATGACGTACATCAGGGAGACTGATAGGAGGATTGCTGATCGATTCTGCGAACACCTACCTACATGGCATAAAACATCATTCGGGCTATCCTGTCGACGTCCACTAAAGCGTGCTTCTTTGACGACCACACCCGTCTCGCGCGTGAGAATATATATATATATATATATATATATATATATATATATATATATATATATATATATATATATATATATATATATATATATATATATATATATATATATATATAGCGCCCTTCTACCTTTAAGGGTCAATGAGCGCCAGTAATATGAATGATATAGGGATGTTCCGTCATTTCTTTGTTTGTCTTGTTTTGACATTTATTTGGTTGGGTTTTTTTTATATTTCCTATTTTTGTACATTTACTGTTTGTGTCACCTCTGACCTGTTTGTTTGTTTTTCGTTCGCTCCATTGTAACCATCACGGATATCCGTGCGATTTCCGCCGGGAGCGTGATTACGTTGTGCCACCGTTATGTGCCTTGTAGGCCTAGCACATCCGATTTCGGCATGCCTTGACAATTCGGGTGGGCTACCCTTAGCCTGTGACAGCCTCTACATCTGTCTCCAGGCACGCGTAGTGGAGACTCTACGCCCAGACGACTTTTTTGCTCTCGTCTGACTCGAACGAGGTGTTCCACTGTCTATGAACTTGCCTCGTGTAATTGGACGTGCTGTGCCTGTGCCCATTGGGTACTGAACCGTTTCTCATCCATGAGCCTGGTTCCTTAAGGGGAAGAACTCAACAGAGGAGTTGGACCCTGGCTCTTTCGCCCTCTTAGCCGAGGTGTCATTCACCGACATCGTGTACCCCTTGTCCAAGTTCGAGTCTCACACCACGCGTTTGAGAGCAAGGCGTTCTCGAGCTGAGCGTCCTTGTCCCAATAGCGCCTGAGCCCATCAGGTACTGAACCCTTTCTCTCTTCAAGTGTATTTCCGGTGTAGGAAATCTTGACAGTAGAGTTGGGCCAGGGCTAAATCGTTGTCCCTTTTGTGCCTGAGCGCATCGAGTACGGAACCCTTTCTCTTCGCGAGCATATTTCCGGTTTAGGAAGGCTCGACATTAGAGTTGGATTAGGTCTTCTTGCTTTACCAAACGCCAATGAATGGGTCTGGATCTCTGCCTGTAAGGAACACAGGTAACTAGAAGCTCGTCTCGAGCTGACGGAGCTTGTAGTTCCCCTTTCCTAGGGACTTTTCACTTTCTATTTGCAGTTCGCGCTGCCCTCTAGCGCTGTTCTGCCCTTTCATTGTTTCATTGTACTCGGTATGAAATCTATGTCTCTCGCCATGCATCTACCTTTACGTGCATTTTACATTGGCCGCCCCTCCAATGTTCGGACTGGACTGACTAGCTTCACTGTATGTCGACAGTGTCGCTATATGTGGTGATGCTGGTGGTGTCGGAGATATTGTCTGTCTCTTGTGCAGGCAAATCTCTTTCCATCTGCTACCTCCACATTCTCGGACACGATCCCCAAATGATTTGGCCAGAATCAGCTCGAGCTGCTGTATTTCTGTTTCCAGGGTGCACCGCGTGGAGGTACATTTGGGATCTTGGTTATCTGCTAACCCTGGGTCCGCCTAGAGCAATGCGTTCCCTTTGCACCCCACCTCTGACCTAATTTCTATCTTTCTGGCCACCTCCACATCTCGCTAGACACGCGAACGCCAGTCCCTATTTGTCGTTTTTTTTTATGTAAACGTGTATGTAAAATTGATAAAGGCCATTTGGTCGAAACGTCAGTTTGTGTGTATGTGTTTGTGCTTTTGTGTATTTCTAGTTATTAGCAAAACTTCATTACCCTGTCTTAAGCTTTGCCAATCATGACACAAGAAGTGACGATATTACTATTTAACATTTAATGGAAGTTATTTTGCAAGACGGTAGATTGAAGGAATTATCAACATTCTGAGACGTCGCACTATTGCTGCATAAAGTAACCCATAACATTTATTAATCTGTAGGGGTGTGAAATGTTAGCGATCTCACATTTCAGATGCTCTGCAAATGAAAGTTTGGCCATCTCCTCTCCCTCGCAGTCTTTACTTTCCGGATTAATCCGGTACCCATTTAATGCTGGGTCGACCTGGGAGCCGTTGCGATCTGAAAAATATTTCTATCTCAACTGGGGATGAACCCAGGACCACTCATATGCAAAACCAGTGCGCTAACCACTGCGCTAACGCGGCTCCCAGATATATTGCTGCATATCAAACGACGAAACGTGCCATAGCCCGTAAACCGATCGTTATCCAAAACTGCAGCGCATTAACAGCAAATTAAGAGAAAATACAACATATAGATTGAATAGTGAATAGATTGAATAGTGAATAGATTGAATAGTGAATAGATTGAATAGTGAATAGATTGAATAGTGAATAGATTGAATAGTGAATAGATTGAATAGTGAATAGATTGAATAGTGAATAGATTGAATAGTGAATAGATTGAATAGTGAATAGATTGAATAGTGAATAGATTGAATATGGATGGGAGATAGCTATAGAGATCTATTGTGGTAGTCAAGAACGCGTGAAACAGTGAGAATACAAGCCTAGCAATTAAGGTATGGATTTAAGCCATGTTTATGATGATGATGATGATGAAATAATCCCTTTAGCTGTGAGCTGTGACAGCCTATAGCCTTTCTGTCAAAAGCACAGAATCTTCAATGAATGGTCATGTTTAGGGGGTGGGTGAGGGGTGTTATGGATGCATGTTTAGTCCCCAAAGGGAGGCAATTCAGTGCAGCAGTATTCCATGATTACCAAGTTATGCCTGGAGTGGAGCATATATTTCTGGGTCAACTAGTTCATCAATCTTATGACAGATCTGTTGTTCCATCTGCAGTCATGGCATATCTATATGCAGGCTCACTATGTTTCAGACTCAATACACTTACACTCACTATGCGTGCACATATTAGGCTTACAATCACTACGATTACAATCACCATGCTTACATGCACTATGCCTACACTCACTGTGCTTACACTAACTATGCTTCAGACTCACTTTACTTCAGACTCACTTTACTTCAGACTCACAATACTTACCACTCACTATGCCTACACTCACTGTGCTTACAATATTTTGTCTCTATACTTATACAAAGTGTATACACAACTTGACCAGTGAACATCGACTTGAGTTATTTCAGAAGACTGTTTTCCCAATGAGCTAGCAGATTGTATCGTTATATCGACGATTTGGAACGGATCAATCCAGCATATATTTGACTGTAAGAATTTTCTAGGTTAAATGTATTATCTGTGGCTCTTATCGTTTCGTAATCTTCTCATTCAATAATTAATTGATCTTCTTGGGTCTTCTATTTCTGATTATTTATTCCTTTCTTGACTTCACTAGTTTATATTTATCTATTTGCTCTTCGGTACAGGTAATTTTTGACAAACTACTCTGCGTATTTATATTACCTAAAAATTAACTACAAAAAGAAATTTATAAAAAAATTATGCTAGGTTGATGGCTATGCCATGAACCTCTAAAATACCAATTTACTCGTCATCAAATATTTCATTTCACCATCAGAGGTTGAGTCCGTCTGCCTCCAATTTAACACAGAATGTGCTGCATATTGTAACACTTTTGGTCGTATATAGAATATCCTAGAAACCTATTTACTTAGCTTTAGGTTATCAGGCTGTTAATGCTTTCGCTCGATGCATAACACATTGTGGGGTATGTTTGGTTGTGTCTGGCGCCAATTACAGTACTGCGGACTCATGGAGAATCATCCTTCTAAAGTGACGTTACTTGACATTTCTCATGATTTTCATTGGTTGCTTTGTGTATACTTTATGTCGACTTCCAATGAAAATCATTGGTAAAGTCAAAGTGAATATACAGAGAAATAATTCCACATGACTAATTGACGAGAGACAGTGTTGGTCTATTACATGCATAATAGCTTACAATGGGTAAAGGTGCTACAGTGAAAGATTTGTAACTCAGTTTTGACACATCATCTGTGATATTTGATCTGGGTAACAATCTTGTAAGAGATGTCATGTCGTCAGTCTGTCGACCCATTTGTGTGTACAAAACTGACACAGTTTAAATATAAAATAGTTATCAGTTAACATGTTCTCAGAGATTCAGATAACTCATAGACTCCAGATCAATGGTTCTTAACATGTGGCGTGCGGGACACTGGTGAAATAAAATACCAGACAGTGGAGTACTGATGAAATCAGGCGGTAAGCATACATACAATGTTGAGGAAGGCGCAGTCACGCTGGGCAGGACACATGGTCCGCATACAAGATTATCGTCTATCAAAAACATGTGTTATATTTATCTATCTATAAACCCGTAACCCGTCAGGGTCGTATGGGTACCACATTAGATGCTTCAGTACACAGAGTCCGCTAGCGATTTTTATCTTCAACGATGCGGATGAGTGAGGAAAAATCGTGTCCTGTCCATTCCTTGATGTTGTCTGTTCACATCGTTATTTCTCCTCCTCTGCTTCTCTCTCTCTCTCTTTCTCTCTCTCTCTCTCTCTCATCTTTTGATGGTTCCCTGCTGTATTGTTTTTGTCAAGGAATCATGTCTGCATACGTGTCCAAACCATGCTAGTTTTATGTTATATAGAGAACTCCATACTGGCACCCGCACGACCAGAGGACACAAGAAGTGTTTTAAAGACATTTCTCACGTCTCATACTTGATGTTTTAGTGGGGTACGCAGCTGACTTCTCAGCTAATTTCTTGCCATTTTGGTAGACCAAGAAACCTCAACCACACCTTTTTGTTTCTTGTGTTACCGGGCAATTTGTGTAAATTATTGTATCGTGTGGCTTTGAGTGGTGCAGTATGAGTTCTTGGATCATTCCCTCTGTTCTGTTGGCAGCCCAGTCGCGTCACTCTCTTTCCATCTGTATCACAACTATCGTGAGTAACTTTCTATCTTTGTGAAATGTCACCCATTCACAGCCTCCTCCTACTTCCTCCAGCTCACAGACTCTGAGTAAGGGATCTTCTGCTTCTGTCATCCAAGACCTTCCTCTCTTGATACGACTACCTTTTGCGATGTCTAGAGATTGCTGTAAGTGGTGACAATCATCATTGACGATCTTGAAGTATTCTCTAACATGAGCTATTTTATGTCTTCATTTGATGCTCAGTAGATCTAGGAGAAACCTCATGGTCACGATCTTTTGTGCATCCTAGGACAGCTCTCATGACCTCTTTTGAACTCTCTCCAGTCTGTCCACCTGTGTTAAGTTGAGATCGTTACACCTGACTTCTACACCGGTGGTGTACCCAAATGGCGTTTTTGGTTCAGAATTCTAAGTAAAACAAGTTAAAAATGAATCCAACACATTAACTATCGTCTTTCGTGTTATCTTTTTGTTATTTGTTTTACATGAACATAAATTTTCTGAAGGTTTTCTGTTGTGTATTACAAACTGATATGAAAAAATGAAATAATGCAATATTTCTTATATAAAACAGGTGGAGATACGACGTATCCCTGCGTATCCCCAGAAGAAAGAACTGTGTGTGTGTGTGTGTATATATATATATATATATGCATACTGTTAATATTGTGTCATTGACATAAAGGTGTAATATTAACCTGCGGATTTGTTTGTTGTTTCTGACTTGATATTTATGTTACCTGCTAAGGTCAGAAGAACACATGCAGATGTTAATACCAAAAATGTAGAAACGTGATACTGAATCTTAATTCTAGAGCAATGTTTCTGAAACTTATCCTACATACGCCCCCTTGGATGATTTTACTAAGGCCATACCCCATCTTCCACTTTTAGATCTCAATTTGACCTCACCCCCCCCCACTTTTCCAACATTGTCATAGGGTACAAACGCTCAAATGGACATCATTGTATGACATCATCATTGTACAATCTCCTCTATGATGTAGATTTTGCAATTACTAAAATGAAAACACACACAATTATTTTTGGCGTAAAAATATTATTATCATCATCATCAAGTGCCGTCTCCGCAACTAAGGTTGGCTGCAACGGATCTCCAACATCCCCTGTCTCTTTTCTTGGTGGTGCACTCTGCAAGACTGTAACCTGTCCATCGTGTGATGTTAATCTCCCACTTGTATCTCTCTCTACCTCTTGCTCACTTCCCTTTGACTTTACCCTCAAGTAAGGTCTTTAATAAGGTGGTATGTCTTTTAATGTGTCCAAAATATTTTATTTGCCTGATCTTTATTTCTCTTAGTAGTTCTTTCTTCATGTTAAGTGTTTTTAGCACCCCTTTATTTTTGTCCTTCTCTGTCCATGATTTGTCCTTCTCTTCTCTCCCTATTCTGCTATATATAAAAAAAATTATCAGTTTAAAAAAAATGTAAAATGCAACTTTGCACATGGGGGGGGGGGGGGTTGGGATATGGTGTTCTAGAGTTAGTCTTGGGTTGTGTGAGAGTGTATGTATGTATGTGTGTGTGTGTATAGGATTGCTAGTTGAAATTGGTTATACTCCCGTCGTAGACGGCTGTATCGGACCATTGACACGAATAAAACAGCGACACAACGATTTCATTTTTCTGGACGGCATCCTGCTGGAAATCTAGTAGAACCAGTGTCTTGCTACAGGAGAGATCCTGCTGGAGTTTGAGAATGAAGAGTGACGAAAAAGAACAAGAATATTATATTCAAATTTCAGGTAAAATATGACCAAAGAAATGGCGAGAATCCTACATGTTAATACATTTTGATATTGACGAAAAATACAAAAAAATGAGAGACCAAATAATAAATTTACTGGTAACTAAGAGTGACATTTTAATATGTCAAAAATATGTGAAATTTCGCCATGAAATAGGCATATTTTGGCAACCCTGTGTGTATATATGTATGTGTGTGCTCGTGGGTGAGTGAATAGACACACCCGTGTATGTATAAACAGATTACACTAGATGTTTCACAATGCATGGTTTACTTCTTGTTTAACGTATCCTCATCTGAAAAACGGAACACTGTTCCTCAACGTGTGCACCTACTCCCCGGGGGTGTTTTGCTAAGCTAGTTCAGTTAGTGTTCAGAAACATCAGTATAGGGCAAGATCTTCACAGACTTCCACACACTTTATCTACTCTCTTACTAGATAAGATATAATTCAAGTAAAAAAAAAGGATAAATTTAAAACTTTTAAATACTTATGTCCATAAGTATTTTAAATTTGTAAATTATAAGTATTTACAATTTTTTAATTTATCCTATTTTACTTGCATTTTATCTATTTTACTTTTAATTTATTTCTGTGCATTTCCCCCTCATTAATTACCACTATCTTCTCCTCACACCCTCTTCTTCCTTGTCTAGCTGCCCTATCTTTGCTTCCTCCGTTTTCCATTCGCTATTATCCCTCTCTCTTTTTCTTTCCTTCCTATCACAGCCATGTATGTCTCTATGTAAGATTTGTTGATTGTGATCTTTTGTTTGTCCTGATGAAGGCTTTGTAGTCGAAACGAAGTCTGTCACCGTGTCTCGTTGTTAGGTTGTTTTATGACGTATTTTGGCAACACTTATACCAATTTTTGTTCATTTTGAAATAAATTGAGTTTATGTAGCAAGAGCTTTCCCATAGCGTTACAATGCGTGATTTCTGCACTGTTCACGTAAGTGTCAACTCCATTCGCTCTCTTACCTGTCCCTGGCCCTCTCCGTGGTTTGATTGTGGCTTTCTTTCTGCCAGGTGATATGTTAATCCTCTGATGAAACGTTCCATGTTATTCACAATATGTATCTGTCAGGACAGGGCTATCAGTGTAGAGGTAAGAGATAGTGCAGATATGTTGATGTTTGACAGAAGATAAATAGATAAGACGCAGATTGTGTTTGGTGTGGTAAAAATCATGAGTACAGTTATTGTCTATAATATAACTTGTGTTTGGTGTGGTAAAAATCATGAGTACAGTTATTGTCTATAATATAACTTGTGTTTGGTGTGGTAAAAATCATGAGTACAGTTATTGTCTATAATATAACTTGTGTTTGGTGTGGTAAAAATCATGAGTACAGTTATTGTCTATAATATAACTTGTGTTTGGTGTGGTAAAAATCATGAGTACAGTTATTGTCTATAATATAACTTGTGTTTGGTGTGGTAAAAATCATGAGTACAGTTATTGTCTATAATATAACTTGTGTTTGGTGTGGTAAAAATCATGAGTACAGTTATTGTCTATAATATAACTTGTGTTTGTGTGCGATGATTAACACTTTCGAACTTAAGACATATGAAATTGTTCAACTCCATGCCTTAATATTCTATTCAACTCCATGCCTTAATATTCTATTCAACTCCATGCCTTAATATTCTATTCAACTCCATGCCTTAATATTCTATTCAACTCCATGCCTTAATATTCTATTCAACTCCATGCCTTAATATTCTATTCAACTCCATGCCTTAATATTCTATTCAACTCCATGCCTTAATATTCTATTCAACTCCATGCCTTAATATTCTATTCAACTCCATGCCTTAATATTCTATTCAACTCCATGCCTTAATATTCTATTCAACTCCATGCCTTAATATTCTATTCAACTCCATGCCTTAATATTGTAGGTATGAAGGTCGTATCTTGTCAAAATTAAGTCCTCCAGACATGACATATATAGGCTATGCTGGAATGTTAGTACAGGTATTCGTTATTTATATCTGCTTCAAGACATATACCTAAGCTATATATCAACATCATCAAGTGCCGTTTTAGCAACGAAGGTTGATTACAATGTACCTGTCTACTGCCTTGGTGGTCCACTCTGACATACTTATCCAAACAATCCTATGCTGTTGTCATCCTATTTACATCACTGCCTACCTTTTTCTCGTCTCCCCTCGACTCTACCCACAATTAAGGTCTACAACATGGTGTCATGTGTTTTAACATATCCAAAATATTGTGTTTGACTTTTATTTCCTTTAATAATTTGTCAGGGACTCTGCTAGACTCTGCTAGACTGTTGTCATACCTGTTTGTGTTCTTCTCTTTTCATGAAGTTCTCCCTATTCGTCTATATACCCATATGTCAAAGGTAGAAATTCTGTCTTATATCTATTTGTTCATTTTTGTGGTACATACATTATTGTATAATAGATTTTATAATTTTCACTTTTAGCATGTTTATTTCTTTAGATGCCAATATTTTTCTCACGTCATTGAACGTAATTTTAGCCATTCCTACTCTCCTTTTAATTTCTGTTTTACATATACCATTATTTGTGATTATGTGTCCAAGATATTGATAATGGTCTACGTATTGCAGTTTCTCACAATGTATTTTTATTATTAGAGATTATTCCTCTTTGATTTTCTTGAGTATCATGGATTTAAAAATATGTTGATATCAAATTGGTAAACTCTGCTCGTTTTATCTACTTACTATATTAGTTGTTTGTAGCTCATGTTCTATTTCTGTTAATAGGACGTGTCATAGAAGGTTTATCTTCCCATTTACCTTGAGCTGTGACATTCCTTTTGTATCTTCTTTTTTTTAAATGCCTCTTGGCAAATGAGCATAGACTTCTAGTTCAAAGTTCAGCGAATAAGGTCATTTTCTTTTTTTTCCAGATATGTCGTAGGAGACGACTAAGGAACGTTGGGGAAATAGTCCGATAATCTGTTACCTGTAATAAAAAATATTCATTGTCACATCCTGTCTCAGTTTCTTACTTGTGTCTTCTATCCAATAATCCGCATGGGTGGTGAAGAGATGCAGGCCAGCGGACACTGCACCTTTAGCCTTTTGTAGCATATCCCTAGGTAACGGGGATTCAAGATCTGCCATCACTGCCGATATGTCAACAAATCTGACATAAGAATCGTGAATTGGTTGGCCCAGAAGTATGTGCTGTGTTTCTGGCAGGACATGGTAATTCTGGGATATTAGTGCACTGGAATGTCTCCTTTCTGGGACTTAAAACATGCATCCATTACCCCTCCCCCCTTTCCAATTCATCCATGCATGTATGTTACATATTATGAGCCCGTATGTTGCCTCAATTACACAACTGAGAAGAACCTATGATTTTTTCAGAAGACTATGCGCTCTGTGTGTGTGTGCGTGCGTCCGTGTATTAATGTACTGTAATGTATGTATGTATATATAGGGAGAAAAACATGCAGCCAATAAAACATCATTAACGCTATCATAGTCTATGACTGCGATATCCGCGCCTGTCGGTCATACAAACCCACTTCAGCATGACGTGTAAGCTACTTTGCTCATCCATGGGATAAGACAGCGCACCCCATCTTCAAAACCTTATTGATCGCCTCTTAGGACATGCGTGGCAGGGAACAGCGTCGCTATTCTGTGCTCCCCATTTTGGCTCCGGCAACAAAAGTTTTTACATACAACAACCCTCCCTTTCCACTAACCATATTAGTATCCCCTCCCCCCCCCTTGTCTAGCGAAGGATGTACAACTAATTTGCAGTAAAGCCACTATATGTTTACTTTTCGATCCAGCGCATCCGATTTCCTCACCACCACATGCAACTTTCTTCCTGTTTTAGACTATACTTCCTATACTTCTTGCTATCCACCTTCTCTCCCCTCATTTCCTCCAGGCAAATGTGTTGTTGGATTCCTGGAACGATAACGGTTATCCATACACAAGATCTCTAGAGCGTTGATCTCAAACAGGTGCATCAGTCATGCTTACCCAACATGTGATATGCTAACACCCGAAGAATGGTGTCAGAGACTTGTGTTTACTTCTGTTAGAAAGATTTAATGCCGATACACGCCACTTCAACCAAATATCCGTGTATTTATTATGTTATGTTGTCAGAACGTGTTTTGAATTTAATTTAGTGTGACATAATGACGTCATAGTCTTCCATTTGACATACCTGGGTAAATAACATAATTGATATAATGGACTTCCGTATGCTGCCCGATCCGAAAGGGTAGGAAATAAAATAATAATAGGACTATTACCGAACATGAATGTTATAACAATGATGTTTTAGGGTAGAGTAGGTTATCACATCCCCGCAGAGACTATTTGTTTTAATTGGGGGATTCTTCTTGGTAATCCGATACACGTCCCATTAACCTTAGACGGTACTCGTATTGGTTATATCAGGGCGTACAGTGTGGTCGACACCGTCGGAGACATAGAAGACCTTCCAGCAAAATTAATTAGGACCCTATTCTATACGTTTTTAGCTATTGTTGGGAATTTGATTTTTCACTTTATATACCTGAGTAGCCTTGGCTATTTTTTGACATGCTATTCCATGTAAATAGTAACTAACTGAAAGCCTAACAATAATAAATAAAACGTAACGAATTGGGTTCTAGTTAATTCTGTTGTAAGGTCTTTATTGGGAACGCCCATGTTACGGCCTAGTGACCTGTGTTGTCCTGTAGGAAACTAGTTGATTTGACCTACGGTCTGGTCTTAAGTCCTGACAAGCTCTAATTTATCGGGGTAGGTTCTAGTCCTAATAAGGACTAATTTACTGAGGTATCTTAGTCCTGAAAAGGACTTTTTCACTCCATGTTTTTCCGACTATATCGGATGTCGCAGGCTGGTTTTTGAATATTCTATTCAGTAGTATTCTGTGAGGTACGCTCTTCTCAACCGCTGACGTGTTTCATCATATCACAGTTTTATTACCATAAAAATAATGAAAGTTTTTATTCACGGATTTCAAAATTTCTTCAAAAAGAAATGTGTCTTACCATTCACGAATGACACATAAATTACGACATTTTCAGGATATATGCGTGACCAAACGAAAAAATAAAATATGCCGGCTCTTTGTAAAATAGCCTTCTAAAGATCAGCATATATTCGGAAGTGAGGCTTGAACCCAAACCTTGAAATACGAATACCCTCAGATTGCTGCGAGCTATAACAAACTTTCAATCATCTGGAGATTGAAGATCGCAAGTAAACACATCAAACTTCGACTATTCAATGCTGTGTGATTCAATTATTGACATATGGATGTGAAAGTTGGAAATCTACCGCAATAATGGATGAGAAGTTAGTTGCCCTCGAGAATAGATGCCTCAGAAAAATCATAAATACTAATTGGAAAGACTTCAAATCAAACGACATACTAAGAGAGGAGACATAACAAGAATATGTGACGAACATTATTAGAAAACGCCGCTCGACATGCATCGGGCACATACGCAGAATGAAGACAGAATTCCACAAGTTTTCATGTGGACACCAGACGGGAAAGAAAACAGGGAAGGCCAAAAACAACGCTCAGGAGAACATTTATGAATAAATTAAAATCAACAGGCATAAATGCACAAGACCTGCAATCCTTAGAAAACTGACCGACAGGCATGGAGAACTATGACATCCGAGCTATGTGCCAAACTTGCCAAAAGAGGAACTGACTGACTGATAATTGTATTAATATTTAATGGTTTGTTGAAAGCCCTGTTCAAGAATATATATCATGTGTGCTTATCTCGCAAGGCGTCACTCATCTTGACTGATGCGATTGATCATTGGTTACTTTGCGTGTAACTTTATTTCGCCAGTCAATGGAAAACACGGAAATAGGTCTGATCAGCCAAGATAAGTGATGCACACAGGACATATGTTGTGACCAATTGGCAATACAAGACCAGCTCTCATTAGGAAAACAACCTTCTAACATGGCTTTGACTTTCCCCGTGATGTTCATTGATCACAATGCATACTGTGTGTCGACAGCCCAAGCAAATCACGGGAAATGCCAAATGAGTCACCTTAGAAAACTTTTTTCTAATGAGCCCACATGTCTTATATTGTGCTTGGTCACGCATATGTTCTAGAGAATGTATTGGTTGGTGCGTGTCTTTCGTCAATTGGAGAGACGCGGTTGGTGACACATGCTATGGTAATCGGATGGTATACCTCTCTTTTGAAATCTGAGGACATTTTGTTTTAGGGTCAAAGGTAAGGGATAATGATGATAAAGGAAATATTTATTTAAGTAAACCGTGACCATGGATGGTATGAGGCCTATTGACTAATTGGAAACCTCCTTAGTTTGATTTTTCATGTTATTTTTATTGGCTGTAGACACAACTGACTAATGAAAATCACAGGAAAATCCATTTGAGTCATATTAGAAGGCTGTTTTCCGATTAGCCAACAAGTCTTATTAAGCGATGATCCCTGTTAAATCGCAAGTTTAGTGGTTATGTTTTTTTGTTTCAAGTATTTTTGTAAGAAGTATTTTTTTAAATATTGGTGCCACCTCTGAAATGTCATCAGCGGAGTCCCTCTCAATACATTTTTGTGGGCTACACCGGAGTCGACCTTTTAAAGTTACTGCCTTTTCCCATTTTTTTCATTCGTCACTTTGTGTATACTTTGTGTTGATAGCCAAAGGAATAACCCATGGGTCATGCTGAAGTCGGATGTTTCAGACCGAAAGGCACAAATATCAGTCAAGCTGTAAATCATGACATAGCTCATTCCGTTATCTGGACCTCACCCTGCTAGCCTGTGGAAGTGTGAGAAAAAAACGCAGAATAATATAATGTTTTGCGATTCATTCAGATAATTATCTGACCTTGAGGAAGGAAGTGTTTCCTGGCATGGCCTAGTGATTGTATCTCAAATGTGACAGGGCATAATTCTTTAGGCTCGTCAATCAATCAGTCAATCAAGTACCATACCGAGTGGCGTAGGCGATCGTGTTTCTCCACAACTCTCTGTCTCTTGTATTGTTAATATGTTGAGTTGGTGACATCTTGTCGTATCACAGTGACAACCCATCCAGAAATTTATCTCTCTATCTTCCTCTGTCTATTCACTCCTTGATCATTCCGCTGGTTACTAAATGTTCAAGTTTTGCTTTTTTCATCACATGCCCTAAAAATCTTGACTGTCTGCTTCTAATTTGCTATAATTTGTCGTTTTACTCCAGCATCTCTGAGAACTTCTACATTAGTTTCTTGGCTATCCATGAAATGTTAATTCTTTTCAAAAAAGCACTTCTCATTTGCCTCCAGTTTATTTTGAGCTCTTTTATTTACCGTCTATGCTTATCATCCATAAGAAGGATTGGCTCAACATAACAATTAGAGCAATATGGGCTGTTATTTAACTAAATTAGAACAACTATCAGTTAAATGGTCAGTGAATTACTTAGATACGAAAGGGAGCGGAGAATATCGTAACACTGTGTCATACAACCAACTGAAGGAACCATTCACAATAACATCGTGTCTTACAATCAGCTGAAGGAACCATTCAGGGTAACACTGTGTCTTACAACCAACTGAAGGAACCATTCAGAATAACATAGTGTCTTACAATCAGCTGAAGGAACCATTCAGTATAACATTGTTTTAAAACCATTTGAAGGAACCATTCAGAGTAACACTGTGGTTTTTCTACCAACTGAAGGAACCATTCAGAGTAACACTGTATTTTTCTACCAACTGAAGGAACCATTCAGAGTAACACTGTGTCTTACATGCAATTGAAGGAACCGTTCAGAACACTGTGTTTTTTTTAACCAACTCAAGAGTGCATATACTATACTTCGAGCGTACACCTTAGAAGGATCTTCCTCTGTTACGTTCAATCTAAAACTCTTACAAACTAGCAGGAATTAGTCTGGAGAGCGAAATGCCGTGTGTCGTTGTTTAAAACTTAGCTGCGATATCTACACCGTTCGACCTGACATTTGACGGCAGCATGACTTTTGGGCCACAGACCATCTATTGAATGAGGCAGCCAATCCAACCAAAAAAAGTATAAAAGTACGCAAGTCTTCATGTTGGTATAAATAGGTAATTGCGCATGTTTGTTGTACGATTATCAATTCTCAATAACTGAAGCACATTAAAAACTCACCACTTTTATATACACTGTTGCCGATAAACTGGGAAAAATAAAGTGTGAGAATGAATTTTTCACGTGTTTGTCATGAGGTAGAGAATGATTGGTTGCCAGAATGAAGAGTGCATAAGTCAACCCGCGGGTTTGTGTACAGACTATACGAAAACAATGAAAATTACACGTGCAACACGATTCCCAGCAGCTATGACTCTGAAAATTGGTAGCTGTTGTTGCAGTATACTCGCTATAAAAATGCAGTTGAGACAAAACACCCAGTAAATATGCTTGAAAGGCCTCAACTATCTGAAAATGACCACCTACAAGCCATTGGTATGTTGGAGATCGGAATGAGCTCGCGGGCCATTTCAAGGAGGATGAATTGTCACCACAATACTATTGTACATCTCAATGAACGTTGCGGAACCACTGGTAGTGCCCGGAATAGACTTCGGAGTGGCCAACCACGAGTAGCTACACAAGCGCAAGATCGTCATATTGTGCTGAGTCACCTAAGGAATCTTTCCCTCCTAGCAAGTCAAACAGCAAGAGCAATAGTGGGTAAATGTGAGCAAGTCTCTCGAATGACAGTCATGCGACGGCTCAGAGATACGGGCTTTTCTGCATGATGACCTTATTTTGAGCCAAACTTGACTCACAGGCATCGTCAGCAGCGCCTAGACTGCACTAGACTACAGTGGAATGCTGTCCTATTCACAGACGAGAGCAGATTCAAACTGTCCTTTGCTGATGACCGTATGTAGATTTGGCGACGGTATGGAGAGCGGTTTGCAGATTGGTGTGTTCGTCAGCACAACCGATTTGAAGATTGAAAGTATTCACATTTAGTGAGGATTAAGTTTTCACCATCGCTTACCTCTGCACGTGATCCGTGGAAATGTTAATGTTGTGAGATATAGTGATGTGATTCTGGGTGCATTTGTTGCTCCCGCTTTCACACTTTATCCAGACGCAGCTTCTCCAGCAGGATAACGCACGTGCACACACCGGATGCATTACGCAGCAATATCTATAACAGCAGAACATTGTGACGATTGATTAGCCTGCCCTATCACCAGACATGTCCCCCTATAGAACATCTGTGGGACGAGCTTGGACGCAGAGTCTACAAGCAAGGCTCTCTGGCAAATTTTGTAGAGCTCGAAGCTGCTCTTACACGTGAATGGGACTTGATTCCTCGGGATTTCCTTCAGAGACTTGTGCTTTCCACGAGGAGCCGCTGTCACGCTTGTTTGCAAGCACACGGTGGATATACCAGATGCTTAGGTTAGTGTGAAAGATTTTTTAATTATCGGTTACCATTTTGGTTTTCTCCCTTGCCAGCACAGCGTGCAATGTATTGCATAACAATGAAATGCAAGAATTAATGACTAGCATGGATTCATAGTAAAATGAGTAAAGATTTCAAATATGTACACTTGTGAACAATTATATTAACATTTCACACTCTATTCCTGGATTATACAGGGGGTGCGTTTTTTAATGTGCTTCAGTATATGCACTGCATTCTAGTTACTACGATGGTAGAGCGGTAGTATGCCAGTCTCACAAACACAACTCGTTCGAACTTGCTGTGGTTAGAAAGCCGATCGTCCACTTTGTACTGGCGATGCGTTTGAAAAAGTATGTTAGTGGCGCCTTAAAAATTCAATAATACCCGAACATCTATGTATAATTATGTAATCTAATGTAGCATACATAGCATAGCCTAGCATAATATAACATAACACAGTATATTACAACACAACAGACCATAACACAACAGAAGGTTGAAAAATGCTGAAAAGGTGTAGAAGATTGTCCTCATTATACTCGGGTAACCCCATATGTACTCCGTCCCACTCAACGAAGAGACACGCCGCCTGCTGAGAATACCACTCACAGCACGTAACTCCGTAGCTTCAAGCGATCATTCTCAGGGATCTACGAAAAAAAAAAACACTTTATAAACAAGATGAGACAAACTCGATTCGAACCCGCGACATCTTGAGCACAAAGCGAGTGGTTTAACCACTACGCCAGGAAGGCCAGCATAACATACTAATATAATAACATTTTAGTTACTAATTCATTCGTCTGTCGATCAGGCAATTCAAATTGTGTTTATTTGTTATTCCTGGTTTGAGAAATATTTTTCTGTAGTCGATCCCTCACACCAAGAGATAATTATCAGGGCTGGCGATCTTGTGAAGTCAAGAAATGTTACCATAGCAACTGAGTACTAGTTGATGATAGTAACACTAATCATACGGTTTCTGGTCGATCACAGACATGGCTGCTGAGCACTAATAGGTTAAACCGCATGATATGAGGCTGATTCATAACTCAACAACTCTTATCTTTGATATATGATATTTTCTAAACCTGGAATTCTCGTCTAGAATTATACAAAATGCTGACATTCTCCCGACTTGTATAAGTAGGTGACTCGCACGTTGGTGTTACATGTATGAACAGTACCGTATGCACATGCGGTTGTGTCTGTGGGTCTCACCAATGGCTCACTAGACAAACCAACCATACAACAGAAAACCTTAGTAGATGACATGCCTTTATATTGAGGTTATCTTCTTATAGAAGCTTCATGGCATGTCATCTATACAATTCCGTAGTCGTAACCTTCAATAAGAGTTACCATGTTGTTCCGACAGGCCGACGTTGTGCTTGAGCTAGTTACGGGCACGGCGTGGGTGGGCGGAAAAACAAAGAAACCTGTCGCAAGGGCCAGAGTTGTGCCCTGATGTCGACGTCTGTTTAGGCGACATTAGACTCGAAACACCATTGAGTCGGATGTCTGCTGGAGCAGAGGGCGGATCACTTATGGGAATACCCCACCTGCTGTGAGGCCAGTTTCTAATCAAGAATCAAGAAACAGTACCGTATATGGTGGGCAGAACAAAACATTGTGTTTAACTAGCGTGTCATTGGAATCATCAGCATACATACGCTCTTTGATGAGTTTGAACACTAATGAGCATGTCTGACTGATATTAATATTTCAATGAAAGAATGATGCACAATTGTATTGATTAAATTATTTAAAAACTGTTATAATCAACTGAGAAATCTATCAGTCATCTGTCGAATACTGTCAAATATAAACATATTCTGTAGATATGTGGCTTTTTTGTGGCTAATACATTCACGTAAGCTCAAACAAGGAGATTTGAAGTGGAGACGGGTACCACCAAGCAGACCTTTAGTTCACAGAAATCTAATAATTAATATTCAACACGATTTGTGTGGTTTGGTCATGTGATTCCATTTCCAAAAATATTGTGCAGGGGACAATTGAGGATAGCAGTTGAGACATGTGACAATTAAGACATGTGACACTTGAGACATGTGACAGTTAAAGGTGAAGAAGAGGAGGAAAGCAATCACCTACTAAGATTTAATGGACCAAGCAATCACCTACTAAGATTTAAACCAAAAATAAAAATCATCATCAGAGCTATTAGAAATCGATCACCAACGGACATCTATCACTATCTCGATAAATCAGAACAAGTGATAACGTTTTGTATCAGGATAGGACACAGCAGACTAAACGATTACTTACACAGACTGCAAATGGTTCCATCATCTCGTCTGCTCATGTATACATAACATCGCAGATGCAGGACTGCAGTACACACAATCAGTTGCGGACTGCGCAGTGATCTACACAGACGGATATCCACATAAATCAAAATTAACAAAAATAAGTATAAGTGTTACCAAAATAAGTCGATAAAACAACCTAACAACGATACACAGTTACAGACGACGTTTCGACTAAAAAAAACCTTCATCGGGACAAACAAAAGACCACAGCAAACAATCTTACATAGAGACTTAAATGGTGGTGATAGGCAGAAAAAAAGGGAAAATAACAATAGCGAATGGGCGACGGAGGAAGTAAAGATAGGGCAGCATGACGGGGGAAAAGGTGGTGAGGGGAAGATAGAGGTGGTAAGTAAAGTGGGGGAAGTGCACAGAAAAAGGGTAAATAGATAGGATATAATGTAAGTAAAATAAAAGAAATTTAAAATACTTATCTCGATAGCACTCGGCGGGGGAAAAGGAGTGAACCAGAGTTACCAGGTTAAATAGCAAACAGTAGCCAGTTCCCACCCGTTGAAGGGCGCGGGGGGGGGGGGGGGAAAGACATGCGTAGACATTAGAAGTAATAATATCGGACAAAGGCCGAATCAACAAGACTGAAAGTTAAGAAAACGCGTGAAAAACAAGAAGCTAAGCCTAAGGCAGGGGCGTAGATACCAAAAAGGGGGCAATTATCTGTATCCATGACTCGAACCAAATGACCTACAAAACAGATATTAAGAGGTGACAATAGATACGGTGGGCTGAGAAAGGGAAGGAAATAAAAATAGAGAGGGGGGTAGAGGGGGGGGGGGGTAAATAAAGAGGCGAGAAGAGGAAGAGTAGTGAAAATGGCATATCGACGTGGGCTCCAAACTAAAACGGAGATACGTCACACAAGGAAGGAATGCGGAGGTGGGAGGCTGGATCTTGTGTGGGTTTGTTGCAGTGTGGCGCGTCGTTTGGTTGGCTCATCTGCATCCCTCGTCATTATACTCCTTCACTCTCTTCCTATGGGTGGATACACCCATGCCCACCCTTCAGCTCTTCTCCCTACGATTCCTCTTCATACTTTCTCTGTTCTCACCACCTATGTCTCTCATAGTTCTTTCACTTTGCCATTTACAGTGGCCCGTGAGCGCCCCCTAGCCACATTATCTGTTTTGGGCCTACCATTTTTCTTGGCTACTTTCTGGCTGGTATTCTTTGTCCTTGTTGGGTCGGCTACGACTACAGCAACCGAGCATGTGGAGACTGAATGACTCACTGTTACTTCCTCCCTTCCCCCTTTTTACGACCATGTTATGTCTGCAGCACGAACATGCGTTCTGCTACACACGACTAGGATAGCTATGAGGTAGTGGTCCCACCTCTATTTCTATGGAGCTAGCGCGCAGTACGAGCAACGCCTACAAACAGGTTGCGAAGTACGAATCACACAGACATGAATCTCGTTTCATCTGACATTTTCCTCCCCACGGTACATGACCTGAATTAAGGGATCGTGTATTGGTTGTTCGAGGTTCTGTCCATTGATCATTGTTCCGTATAAATGAGGTAGTGTACAGTGCGAGCAATACCCACATAAGAGTTGCAACGTTCGGCTGGTCCATCCTTATATCATCTTAAGTTTATGCGACCGGTCACATTTCCCATCACCTGGTCTAAAAGGTACTTGTTGTTGCGGTTGTGATCTTGGTCCATCTTCCGTTACATTTCATCGGGACATCTGCCACACCGACCTCCACTGAAAATGACATGATGGTCCCATGACACCAACTAGTCACCTAACGAAGACCTGACACCCCTCACCCCTTTTGGGCCATCCTACCATTTCACATGCCTTGGTTGTAGTTCCGGGTATACCTCCTTCCGCCACGGCCTTCGTTTCCGGTCCCTTTATTCTCCGCCTACACTGATGCCCTATTCTTCCGTACCTTTTTCCCACGTCTTTCTATATCAGCCTTTTTATACCTTCCTACGACGCGCTTTTCTGTGATACTCCCATTCTCCAGCTGTGCCCTCCCTGCGTCCCTTGGGCCTCCTCCCACCTCCGCATTCTATCCTTGTGTGACGTATCTCCGTTTTAGATTGGGGCGTACGTCGATCTGCCACTTTCACATCTCTTCCTTTTTCTCGCCTCTTTATTTACCCCCTTATTTGTAATTCTACTTCCTTCTCTCAGCCCCCTCTCATCTCTTTACACCTCTCTTTTTTCTGCTTTTAATAAGCCATTTGGTTCGAATCATGGACACAGATAAATGCCCTTGTTGGCATCTACGCTCCTCCCTTACGCTTAGGTTATTGTTTTTCGCGCATTCTTTTAACTCCCTGCCCTTGTTGATTCGGCCTTTTTCCGATTGTATTACTTCTAATGTCTACGGATGTCTTTATTGCCTCCGCTTCCTTCAACTGATGGGAACTGGCTACTTTTTTGCTATTTAACCTGGCATCTCTGATTCATACTCCTTTTCACTGCCGACTATCGAGATAAGTATTCTAAATTTATTTTATTTTACTTGCATTATATCTGATCTATTCTCACTTTTTCTGTGCACTTTCCCCTCCTTACCACCTTTATCTTCCCCTCACATCCTCATTACTGCTGCCATGCTACACTACCATTGCTTCCTCCGTCGCCCATTCGCTATTGTCCTTCTCTCCTCTTTTTTTTCCCCTGCCTATCACAACCATTTGTGTCTCTATGTAAGATTTGTTTACTGTGGTCTTTTGTTTGTCCTGATGAAGCCTTTTTAGTCGAAACTTCGTCTGTCACTGTGTCTTGCTGTTAGGTTGTTTTGTCGGCTTATTTTGGTAACACTTTTACCAATTTTGTTAATTTTGATATTTGTCCAGTGTTACCCCAACTGCCAATTTCCTGTTTAGTGAGAGACTTTCATATATCAGCACTGTACCATGTATCACTATATCCTGAAACTTTGAGGTTGGTGGGGCTGAGAGAGGTTACCTCCCGTTTTCGCCCAATTCGTATACCTTTTTTTCCATTTCCTGTGACGTCACAGTGACCTGGTATCCATTGTAGTACTCTTGTAGTTTTTCCGGAGACGTCACACTAAACTGATATCTATTGTAGTATGTAGTTTTTCCAGAGACGTCACAGTAAACTGATATCTATTGTAGTACTCATGTAGTTTTTCCAGAGACTTCACAGTAAACTGATATCTGTTGTGCTACTGATGTAGTTTTTCTGACAATTTTGAAAGTGAAAAGATTGAAAAAGACGTAGGTGATTGTCTCTACTGTGCTCAGGTTACCCCATATGTACTCCGTCCCTCTCTACGAAATGGTACCCGCCTGCCGAGAATACTATTCATAGCACGTAATTTCAAGCGATAACCCCAGTGATGGAATAAATCCAGTTTGTAAACAAGACCTTGGGATACGAACCCATGAACTCTTGATCACAAACAAAATAAAAATGATGAATCACCACCTCATGAATTTCCTTGAATCGTAGATGTTTTGTTTGATGTCGTGAATAGGTTTCTCATGTTTGGTGTGTCTTGAATAACTAGTAAAATAGATTTGAGTCACTGAAGATTACTCTTTTTTTTTAAAATGTGATATGGGTTCTCGATTGTTGATTATGTAACACAGCTGTGAGTATGATAGTTGTCTCTGCTCTGTAATTTGTAGTCTTTGCTGCCGCGGCAAGTGATTGCTCGTATGTTGTGTCGTATGAACATGATATATATTCCACTGCCTCCGTTTGTTTTATTGCTGATTCATCTGTGTACACGTGCATCCAAATATGTTGGGATATTGTGCTTTTATCTTGTGACCTAATAAAATATGTTTGCTTTGTTCCTAGTGTTGGGTTTTATGTTTGATATCTTAGATATTATTTGTGTAGTTTCGAGTGTAGCTGAGACACATTACTGTCTTGGGTCTTATTGTCTAAGTATTTTCTTATATCCATAAAGGTCTTGACTGTTGATAAAACTGCATTTCCTATTATCATATCACCAGTCAAATCTCATTATAACAACTTGTTCCGAAACTAGGGAATATATATGTAATAAAAGAAATTAGCCATGTACAGTACAAACAAATAAAGAGTAAATGCAATTGGGAATTTTAAAAATGTTTCTAAATATTTAAATGTGTTATAAAAGGATGCGGTATAGAGGGATTCCATTGTATTACTTTTGGTCCCAGTCCACCAGCGTCTCATCTCTTTCGTGTGTAATAATCAAATCTACCTGTGACATGGGTATCTTGATCTTCTTTCACCGTTTTCTGTCTCATTATTCTGAGTTAGTTCTCACACTCTTGCTGGTCAGCAGACTTTGTTCCTGGTGTAATTTGGCATTCCATTGATTACAATTTAGCCTAAATAAATGTGTCCTTTGGCCTGATACATCCTATAACTCCATGACCTTGGGTCACTATGACTGGTTATGAGAGGGAGCAGGCAACAGCACTCCAAATCTACTTAATCGCTTATTAAGATATGCACATTAGGTCACATTTTTTGGACTCCAACTTCGGGACCATCAAGAAACACCGTCTCCGATTTGAAATCCCCCATTATAATAGTCAAATCGCATTATAACAACTTGGCCCGGACCGACAGAATATGTATGTAATAGCATAACTCCGCTAAATACAACACAAACAATAAATAATTCGGTAATTTTGAAAAATGTTGTTATACGGGGAAATGTGTTATAAAAGAATGCGTTATAGAGGAATTCCACTGTATTTACTTTGCGATGCTTAGGATGACTGTCCTATAATGGGAGTGCATGGTCTTCATTGCGGGTAGGTAGGTAATTGCTTTTCGTCCTTCCTGAATGTCATAACTTAGTTTAATTAGATGGTTAAAGAAAACCAAATGACATAACAATCAGATATCAAATATATGGTATACTTGCCAATCTGCAATCACAGATCAGTTCATAGATCAACAACCTGTCTTACAGCTTTCTGGGGATGTCTGTGTTGACTGTCATAACTCTTGCCATCTTTTAAGGACTTTTACGGATATAGTAAAGAAAACTGATGTTTGTTATTGTAGCATATCTGCGTCGTTTGATCCGACACACTTAACTTCGAAATCAGATGACGTCTTCGCATCGAAAGGTGGTTGCAGTGGACCTCATAATGTTTCTGTCTCTAGCCTTGGTGGTACGCACTACTAGACTGTATCCTACTGATCTTATGATGTTTGACTTCCACGTGTATCTCTGCCTAGCTCTTGCACGCCTGACCTCCACTCTACCATCAAGTAAGGTCTTCAAAAAGGTATCATGTCTTTTCATATGTCCAAAGTAATGTAATTGTTTTGCTGAAGTAAAATGTACCTCTTATGGTGAGGTACGCTCATTTCAACCGTGGATGCTAGTACAATTTGGTTATATCAGAGCTTTACAACAATAAAAAATACTGGAGGTCGCATTTCTATTAATCCAGTCATCAGGACCTCCGGATTTTGTACAAATTAATTGTTTTATTTTTAGTTACTAAAATAGTTCATCAAGGCATTATTGGGTACCTGAATGCTTCCACTCTTTGATCCATGCTCATAACCCAAATTGCTGAGTTGCGGCACTTTTATTTTTGCAGGAGTTGGTAGCAAATTGTACTAAACACGGTTAGTGTTTGAACTATGAATTCCACTCCAGGAATGGATATTTTGTAAATGTTATAAAGTGTTAGTCAGCTGCTGTTGCTAGTAATATTCACGTAGTAGGAGGCCCTGGGTGTAGCTTAGTGAGGTCAAAAGTAATCAATTTAATGGCATGTCCACACTTCATACACACTCATATTCTCTCTCTCTCTCTCTCTCTCTGAATAGTTGCTGCGGCGTAGTACATGAAGAGTTATCTTCATCTCCGACGGCAGGTTGCTACCATGGGAGCTACCTTTATCTTTACCCCCCTCTCTCTCACTCTCTCTCTCACAAACACTATTTGTCTCTGACATCTTACCACACTTTCAAATGTACACACTCATACAAACGATTTCTCATACACACTCTCTTACATACTTGAGATCTGTTCAAGTCCTTAGATACGGTGGTGAAGGAGGAGGTTCAAACCTTCACTCCTCTACAAAATCCACCACCTGAGAAAATACAACATAACATTTATAATAAAATAAATCATTCAAGCATATAACTTGTTTTGTATCGATCCACAGAAATTATGAGCGATGAAGCTTTAGTTTCCTATGTGCAGTTTTTTTGTGTCCGACGTCTTTTTTGAATGTCCAGAAGACTAACTCCTAACGGTATGCAGTATTGTGAGAGGAAACATACTTACAAGGATTTATGTGTATTGGCAGAAGGACAGGTTCCACCATTTTGTATGCTGCATTACAATCGGATGAAATCCTGCAACCATTTTATGGTATCAACTTTGCCACTTTTGACCACACAGTCCACACATGAATGATTTACTTCAATACCACCATAACATATCTTTACAGGACATTGCTACATAACTTTTGTTGATATTTTAGGCGCCATTTATGCACCAAATCGTATCATCACTACAATGTGACAATCGAGTTCCGAACCACTAGCTGCTGATCGATGCAGATTGTTTGTGAGGCACGCCCAGTATCCGCTCTACCTACCACCGAGCAGACATCATGACATTTAGTCAGAATAAACATATAAAAAAGGAGGTTAGAACTGTTTTCATAAAAAATATCAATACCACGCCCCTTGTAAGCGACTGATATTTTGTGTAGGCTGAAACGACCAATATCTACGCGTTTCCAATACTGCATAGTACAAAAATGTAGCCCCGAATTTGATCACAACAATCGTGTTTGTGATATGTTGTTGAAAAACTGGTATATATGTTGTGGATTCTAAGAATTTTTATTTACGCAGTATGTTTTTCCTCTGCATCAGGAAAAGGGAGATATAAAGGGGGGGGGCATGTTCATATGATTCGTGATGTTAAAATAAAGTCGTTATCTCCTCCCCCCCTTCTCTCTCTGAGAATATATTGTCATAATTTTATGTCACTTTCATTGAGTTTTCTATTTGAATTACTCATTCAACAATCTTACTTACTGGTAATAAAACAATTCCTGACGAGTTGTGAAAATATTTGTTGCCACCAATGTGGCGTGTTACACGGCAGTGATAGAGAATGCACACGCGTGTCTCTGTTGTGTGCTGTAAAGGTGTGGATTCTACTGTAGAAATGAAAGACATCCACCTGGAAATCAAACACAGCCGGGAAACTCTTCAAGCATTTCTCAACTTCTTGAGATTTTCTTAGTTGTGGAAGACATAAATCAATATTTGTCTGTCCAGCAATGTGTTTTCCTGTTCGTGATATATTTATATTCCAGCTAGTTTTCAAATGTAGCTATAGCTGTTTGTAATTTAAGGCAATGTTTGCCACATGGATGGAACAGTTTATATATAAGTAATTTGTATTTATTGTTTGTTAACTAGTGAATGTCTTTGTAGTCCAAGACGCCCATCCCAACCGTGAATGTTATTCCTAGTGGTTATATCGGTGCTTATTGCGTGACCTAATGACATGAGTTGTCATGTAGGGGAACTGGTTAATTTGACCTGGGGTTTGGTCTGAATATAAGGACAATATATTTTGAGGTTGGGAAGTGGAATCTATACCTAAAAAAAGGATGTGTTACTGAATCGAACGGGGCATGATGGTGGTATGATCATGGGTGTATGTTACCACATTGGGAGGCTGCTCGTTCTATGTTGGTGGTATGATCATGGGTGTATGTTACCACATTGGGAGGCTGCTCGTTCTATGATGTACCTGGTGTATATTTGTCATGGTGCCAAATTTCATCAGAATCAGTAAAGCCGTTCAGATTTCCATACCAAGCATACATATAAGATATAGATTTCATATTATACAGTCGCATTATCTTGCATTAGTTTAATTTATTACTATCTTTTTATTCTTCTACGATACTTCCTCTTTTTATGACTACGTGTTATTATGCACTTTGACACTTCTATGCGGGTACAAATGCTCAAATATATGAACATACCCAATACATAACTCTTCTTCTTCAAATTTTATTCTCAAACTCCCGCTAGATCTTTCTTATAGCAGGACAATTGCTCTACTAGATTTCCAGCATGATGTAGTCCAGAAAATGGAAATGCCTTGTGTCGCCGTTTTACTTGTACTAATGGTCCAACACATCCGTCTTCGGCGGGAAACATAACTAATTAACCTCACTTGCATAGTGGTACTTATGCTTTTCCATATAAATATTTCAGCGTTATAAGCGTAGTTCAACTATAATAGAGATCTGGTGCAATTTTTGAAAACAAACGCAGGGTATATATATTGTCAATAAAACTATATATATATAGGCAATATCTATGCATAAGGGCTTGTGGTGTGTGCTCTGGTTTGTGTGTATGATACTATTGCATTTAGAACAATCTAAACACATGTTGTTTATCAAGAACTAACATCTATTGTAACGCCATGTTTCGAGTGTGTTTTAGTCACACACCAGTTATCCCCTTTCTAAACCGTTAGTAATTACGTATATCAGTCAAGCTGAAGTCTACATCTGTCATTTATATTATTCGTTATGGGATCCCTGGGGGGGGGGAGGGGAATAAACTCCCCCCGCTTATTCTACGGGTTTCTACAGCATGACCGGGCTTCAGTAAAGACCAGTGTACAGAAAGTAAATATGACTTGAAAGGATGATTTAAAAAAATTATTTCCGTTAATTGATTTGGTCGGCCTTGTTTTTTTTATTTTGTTTTTGGCATGCAACTCCTAGTATATTAATAGTTATCAACGAAAAGTACGTCAATAGTCAAAAATAAAGGCGTGTTTACTTTCTGTAAAGAGGTCTATATTTCCGTCGGTCTCGGCTACAGCACAGGCAGCCCCTACTATGTCGAAGGATTTGATTTATTTTATCTTTCACCTCTTTGTTGTCGAGAGGAAATCTCCCAGGCGAATCTCCTTAGTGATTAAGCCGTTCGCGTTGTATTCAAGAGGTCTCGGATTCGAATCCCGCTCGCAATGATTTATTTACATAGTGGTTTTTTTCGGGATATCCCAGAGGATTGTCACTTACAGCTGCGGAGTTACGTGCTATGAGTGGTACTCTGGGCATTACGTGTTGATTCGCTGAGACGGATTGAGTACACATGGATTAACCTGCGTATAAATAAGTCAGTACTTTCGTACTTTTCAACCCTTTTTATATTATTCTGTCACATACCTGCTACAATTGATGCGGTACACTACAAGAATGTTTTATACAACAAGCTGGTCGCGTTATCCAGACAAAAACAGAAACTGTTACACAAAGTATACATTCGAGACAATTGGCTGAGTGTAGTTATCTCACGGTCCAATTTCAACAACAATACACGGACATGTTTGTTTTGACAGCACGTCAGTATGAGATAGCTAGCAACACATGTAAACTTCTCTCTGTTACCAGATTACCATCCATTCTATTCGCTCTGCCGTTTCGTACAGAAATATTAATATGGTTGATTCACACATGACATCAGATATACATTTATAGCGGCATGGTTGTGACAATACAATAGATTCGCGCTCTTTTGTGTGACGATGAGTGATTATTCTTTTCTGGAACTAACTACCACTGAGGAGTCACCAATGGAGCTATTATGTAAGTGCTCTAGCTCTGAGTCATTATCCAACTTACGTTTAGCGGCTTCTCATTGTATAAACATAGTTTAAATTATTTAAGTTTTAAAAAAAAAGTCATTGAATGAATCTATCAATGATCCAGTGTCTGGATTAATAAGTAGATGTCATGAAATTATCACGCCGCACAGTAGACAGAGATGGAGAGGACAGCTTCAACCCGATGTTTATTTTTAAACAGGTAGGGCTAAGGCACGTTGTGGTCCTTTGCCGGAATATTTTTAGCGTTTAAACGTAATTAAATTTTGTTCGATTTTTTTGTATGCACATGCATCACGGAAACAAGAAATACTACTTCTAAATATATTTACAGTATAATGTAATATATATATTTCGAAACAGAAATGGACAGAGAATGTGATTATCACAAGATCATTTTGAAAAAAAATTATGTTAATATATAAAAATTATATTAGACAGAAAAGAAAATATGTAAATGACAAATAAATATTATTTTAGATATGATATTTGACCTTACCGCATTTTTTAATCAATAAATTCCACTCAAACTGTATCATTTCTATAGATAATTCAATTACGAACACAATAATGTATAATATATATGCATAGTGCGTCAAAGATTTATTATTTAGAAAGAATTTTGACATCTATCAAAAACAGTAGACTTAACTTTACACAAAACTCAAATGAAAATATGACTAATTTTTCTTACAAAATGGCGTAAATTTGCAAACACGATGCTAGAAGCATTTGCCAGATTCGATTTCATAATAAATGAGACCAAAGTAAATAAAATAGTTATTATTTTACGAAAATAAGTAAATTGGAAAATATATATGAAACATATAAGGAAAAATGACGTCACAGACCCCCATTATCAAAACTTATCAATAACTTAACAAAATTGATATCAATACACATAAAAATCATGCAAGAAGTAATGTGGACATATTACACATTATTTTGGAAACATTCTTATGTTGATATAAATACCGAACAAAAAACATGAATGTCATTGGAGTATGACTTATAGAAGTCTTTTGGGCCAGAAGACATAAGGTTTACTGGCTTGTATAAGTCTTCCCGTCTGGAATCATTTAAGCTGGAAAACTAGTTACAGACTAAGTCTCTCTATGTGACGTGTCCTTTACAGAACGTTGTTCTCACTGCAACTCTGTAAGCCTCTCGGTTCTGGAATTTTCTCCTTTATTATTAATCTTTCTAAACCAGTGTGTCTTGTTACATGTTCGAAATATGTTCGTTTGCGGTTTAAGAAAGAAAAGTTTTGAGGAGCCGGTCTTCTTCTATGTTCAGGTCTGTGCAGACGTCTTCGTTCGTTCAACTTTCTGTCTATGATATTCTTAGGACCTTTTTTATAAGATTTCATTTCGAATGCCTAGTAGATACCGTGCATGTCTCCGTAATTGTTCAATCCCTTCTAGCTATTTTTTTAAATATATAACCCCTATGCTTTTCTGATCGAATTGAGTTATTCAGTATAGGGCCTACTGTCACTCTGCCACGCTGAGTGCGTAATCAATGTCTCGATCATATGCGCAAGTTATGAGTATAGTCACGAGTACCTCGTCAAGTATACAGTCCTGATCAGTTAATCCTTCAAAAGTGACGTTATTTAACTCCCTCAATGATATTGGCTGTCGATACATAGTATACACAAATTGACTAATGAAATCATGGTAAAGTCAAATAGCGTCACTTTTGAAGGATAATATCCTATGAGTCCACATGGCTATAATTGACAAGATACTCGGTTATCTCAGCGGAAACCGACTATACTCTGTTTATTCTAAAATGGAAGTGGGTAAAAACACACCCATATATTACTCCGCGACAACAGGTGATTTTTATACAGCTGATGACATTTAAAAGCAATAACATAATTAATTATTCAGAACTTACG
This sequence comes from Meghimatium bilineatum, assembly GCA_034231615.1. Taxonomy (NCBI): domain Eukaryota; kingdom Metazoa; phylum Mollusca; class Gastropoda; order Stylommatophora; family Philomycidae; genus Meghimatium; species Meghimatium bilineatum. Next base: position 8,344,311 of record CM067307.1, read on the forward strand.
TTATAGCAACCATGTCCCCTCCCATATACAACTGAGCGCTTATAAAAAAACTAGCATCTGGATACAGAGTCAAGGGAAGACCGAGAAAGAGATAAATCGATAAGATCACTATCACCCTCCACAAATACGGACTCAGTACGACTCAGGCGTCACATCTGAGCTTGGACAGAAACTTACAGCTCCCATTCCTACGCTTAACGGCATGTATGGATGTTATCTACACTGGGGTTGATCAATACCTGGGAATAGACAAGGAACTATAATGGTTGTCCCTGACCTCTTTGTGCCTGCGCAACGCTATATCAGCGGGTGTGGTAATGTGTCATGGAAAAAAATTTGTAGCACGCAGGACGTTGCCACCAACCAACATTTTTTGGCTGTAGTGATTTTCTAGGCAATATAAATACGTTCAGTAGTTTGCCAGTGCTTTCTGAGCGGTCTGGATGTACAATTGCCTGTGGCGGGGGATCGAACTCGGTACCTTGACCTTTACAGACGGGTCCTGTACCACTCCGGGAATGATAGATATATTATATGAAAATTGATTTGAAAACATACATCACTTGTACCACTCCGGGAATGATAGATATATTATATGAAAATTGATTTGAAAACATACATGACTTGTACCACTCCGGGAATGATAGATATATTATATGAAAATTGATTTGAAAACATACATGACTTGTACCACTCCGGGAATGATAGATATATTATATGAAAATTGATTTGAAAACATACATGACTTGTACCACTCCGGGAATGATAGATATATTATATGAAAATTGATTTGAAAACATACATGACTTATGTGATAGACATGTTTCAGTTAGCAACAATTGATTGAAATTAACAACAGTGTTATGTTCTAATGAACTATTATTGTGCACTTAACATTCGATTTATGCGTTCTGCGTCCAATAGCCAATCACAAGCACTGAACTACTTCATTCTTAGAATGAACAGAGTATAATTAATCGGTTATTCGAGCAGTAAATCTATCAGTGGTGCTCGAGGGATTTACAGACCTGTATAGTGTGTGTGTTGTTGTTGTCTGTATGTCGATTACTGGTCTATATTCATAGAACCTTGAGAATATACACGTTGGAAGTCCTGACTAAAATCGCATATTTTTTTTATGGATGCTGTGTGGTCGAAGACGGAAAAAGGGTTAACTCAAGTTGCGAGTCGAGTAGGTGCCATCTGAGGGGACCATCCATGAAACTTTTTGTGCAATTGTGTGATGTGATGGAGAGAACGAGCCGAAGAAACAGCTAGTACTACAGTAAACATTTGTTGATACGTTCAAGGCGCTGAAAGCCATTGTGCACCTATAGTTGTTCTCAGAACGAAACCATTAGCTACAGCTGATTGCAATGTCTATATGTACGATATAATCTTCTGTGTGTGAATGTAACTAAATATTTATCTGCTGATGTATATTTTCAGATCCATGGATAACCGAGGCAGTGCAGCAAGACACAAGTAAGACAAATCTGTATTTCGTTGATTTTTTCAAATTTTTTGAGAACACTTCTGTCGTTATTTGTTCCTGTCTATGTGCATCAGTTTACATATGTCTGTACTGTTATATATCCCCCTCCCCATCCGCTTCAAACTTATGCCGAAGACGGATGTATTGGGACATTGGCTCAAATAAAACGACGATAAAAAGCATTTCCATTCTCTGGATTACATCCTGCTGGAAGTCAAATAGACTTTGGTCGTGCTACTAGAGAGATCCAACGGGAGTTTGAGAATGAACGATGAAGAATCGTCACACTAATGTGCTTTATAGTCTACGTGAAAATATAGGTAAATGGGAAACAACTCAGATGTTGCCTGAGTATTTAAAATAGTGTGTTACTGCCCTTTCCCTTAAAATCGATACCAGTAACCTTATATAATTACAACAAAAACTGAGAATATCAAAGTAACGTTTCTAATGAATTGAAAATGTTTTGTAGAACTCGCAATTAACTTTCAATGAGACTATTGTTGTGGAAATTGTGTGCTATTCTAACAGTGAATAGCTGTTCTATTTTTATTATAATATTATATGCGTGTCTTAATCCTATATTTGTATTTCAAGTATGCCTTAGATTTATGTTTTTGTGTGTGCAAGCCTATATGTCCTCTTTTAGTTTGCACGTGTAATTACTTAGACATACAATATGCACTTTGTGTTGTGTATTATGAAGAAAATATTTTCATGATACGATGAGATGTGAAATATTTATACCAAGATTTGTATCCTTCTTCTTAGCAACATATTATAACACAACTTATTATTAATATGATTATGTGGAAGGTCGTAGATATAAATTTCGTGTGGGATCGGGATTTAACAATGAAGACAAATTTATTTTCAACCACATCATGCATTATCAAATATTGTTTAAAGTACCACAGTTTTTGTAATCAACATAAAAGACCATATCTTAAACGAACTTATATCTACGACCATTATGTGTATGATAGAGTATTATTTGTAGACATATTGTAGCTAAAAATTTACTTTTTTATGCTAGGGCATACTGTCATTCGGTATCTGTCTCTACCATCAAAGTATAAATACACAATATTCAGTTACGACTAAATGACTGACCATAGACAAGTTACTGACAAGAAGTGAGTGTTCGATAAATAAAGTCATTATTTTTTTGTTGAAGGTGATCGGTTGGTCATTTTGATTGGTACAAATGTTGGTGTTTGCCAAGTTAGATACCAAGATTATGTTTTATAAGGTTGTTTGTTCAATTATGCGTCCAACTAGATACCATAATTGTGAGCTGGAGGTTATCGGTGTATAGTGCGCTCAGAAAAATAGCACGATCATCGTGTTCCGTGCTTGACACTTTCAATAAACAGAAAGGGGAGATGATTCATCAACACGGTACACATGGTGAAAGTAGGCATGTTTCAATACGTTATAGGAGAAGTGTACATTTATTTATATAATGTTACCACTATTCTTGATGTACAGAAGCAAATCCAGATATAAGAAGGAGAGAGATAGATGTTACTTCTTTATTCTTATAAGATTGATCTATTCCGTGCCAGTCAAACATATTCCATTGATTTTTCGTGACATCCTAGTTATCATGCCGTTACCTCGTTATTATGCGTTTTCAATCCCCTCCCTGCAACGCCTGAACTGGTAAAATGCAGTATTGACAGAGTTTTGACAGAGTACCTCGTTATTTCATGCTCAGCTTTTACCAGGAGAGTCTTCCATTCTAAATACTGCATTCTATATAACATCATTGAATCGTGATTCATATTTTCATTATCCGCACCAACCAACATGAGCGTGGTGTCTTACGCAAGCCCTTCTATCAGCTACCATTATACCCATAGATCATGTTCGAAAACAGATGTGCGGGGCCTGAACGCGCAAAGTAACGCAGCTCCACTGGGAAACGAACAGCAGAACCGCACTTCATGTTCTTCGGAAATCACGCGATCGCTCGTGCTATCTACCAGAGAACGAACTCAAAAGAAGAAGACACTAGAAGAAGATCATGTTCGAATACGGCATAGTAATACTATTGAATCATGGTAACCAAAAATATGCATACATTTGTCGATGTTTTGTTTATTTATGTCACAGGAATAGAAGAACATCTTTCTAGCGACATCTCGTTTATAATGTAGATTTTTTCAGAGATCCCTGGAAATTATGTGGTATGAGTGGTACTCTTGGCAGGCGGCGTGCCGCTTCATTGAGAAGGACGGACTGCATATTGGGTAAACACAAGTGCAATAAAGTCAATTCTCTGTGCATTTTCAAACATTTTTTTTTCATTAAAGGAAACCCCCCCCCCCTTTTTTTGAAATACTATATTGTCCTGGTTATGTATAACGACTCTCAATATACAGTAATTTTTATGTTATATATATATATATATATATATATATATATATATATATATATATATATATATATATATATTGTTAAATTGATGTCTCTTAGGAAAAGAAACTGCGTGCTACATTTTGGCAGTAAAGTTGCATGGGTCTTCGTTTGAAGGGTAATTTTAAGTTCAGTTGTGACAGGTATTTACATATGGTAAAACTAGAAGATTTCATACAATAGCTTCATGTCACAACTGCTCGAGTACTGATTTCTGCACTATGCAGTATTCTGTGCTGAAAAAAACAACACATAAATAGATTGGATTAGAATTTAGATTAAAATTAGATTGCAGATAGATCGATATATATATATATATATATATATATATATATATATATATATATATATATATATATATATATATATATATATATATATATATATATATATATATATATATATATATATATATATATATATATTAAATGAAACTATGAAACTAGATTATATTAGATTAGATTATTAGAGAAATAGAAGATAGTTTTGATGGACCGGATTGTAAATCGCCATTTAAAAATATATTGCGAGTGAAAAGGGGAGTAATACAGAAATGTGACGAGATCTTAGAAAATTCCTACAAAAATTGTTTTAAATGACGAAGGAAAATTCTTGGCACAAAAATAAATATATTGAATATATTATATGGTATTTTAAAATTGGCATGCACCAATAGACAGCAATTAAAAAAAACCCGCACTTTTACAATATACAGATCTGCAATGAGATGGCACGTTGATACGCTTGATCTGTCAAACATGCGCATAATTTATTGATCTATATTATGAAGTAAGAAATTAATCGATGGGGTCTTTGTTACCTCTAATATTGTATGGTAGTGTGTCCTGATATAACCTAATTGGACTTTGTCCGCTGGTTGAAAGGGGCACGCCTCTCCAAAAGAGAGACAAACTCATTAACTACCCAATTTATTGATCGGTGAACAGTTATGAAGAGATGATCGGAGATGTGACAGTCGCGTGTTCAGCATTGTTCAGTAATGATACTCTGCCGTGTTTATGTCAGAGTCTCAGAGACGATAGACAATATGTCATATTAAACACCTTCATAATATGGGTCCTGAGTTTCAGCCGCACATCTTGATTGATGCGATTGATCATTGGTTACTGTGCGTATACTTTGTTTCGCCAGTAGGCCCGTAAATACGCCATCAGTAAAAAAAAAAAAGAGGGAAAAGGGGGGGGGGAGTTACCTTGAAGGAAATTTCAGTTGTTCATCATCGTGTGCAATCCGCTCTTATTTCCATGAAACATTACATAACTTTTTGTGAAACTTTCTTAAGGTTTTGGGAGGGTGTGTTAAAACCTATCTTTTGCATAAGTTCCTAGTATTAAAAATCATGTTCTGCATTTCTTGGGGGAGGGGAGTGTTAAACACCTGATCGTTCACCCTTGCTCCCTCATCTACTGGCTTGATCGCGAGCCAACGAAAAGCACATATCAAGATCGAATCAGTCAAGATAAGTGACTACATGAGATCAGCTGTCTTTTCGTCAATTATACAGCCCTGCTGCCTCTTCGGGGTTCATCCTTCTAAAGTGATGCATTTAATTTTCCCGTGCATTTCAAAATGTACCTAGATTAAAATATTTTCTCTATAAATTATACATTTATGAAGGTTTTGTAAATGGACGTCATGTGCCAATTTTTACAGTAATAAACCAGTCTGTCGATAGTTCCAATTGATGAGGGGAAATAAGCCTTATTTGATTTTTGTTTTTTTTCGCTCCAACTATTAATTGTCTATGACTCAGAGTATAAATATACTGGCTAATTAAAATCACGATAAAATAAGAAGACGTCATCAGTGATTGAATTATACTGCTGTGAAATGCAACTATGTTTTGTGTATTGCATGCGCATCTAGTCGAACCACTGTGATACGGAAATCACGACTTTCATGAGTGCGAAATGTGTCGTCGTTTGTCGTTTATTTAGAGATTTCATTGTTATTGAGAGGTCTTGGTGATTTATTTGACATGAATATCTTCGTGGGTTTCATTGGTCATTGCTATGTGTTGTCAAGATTGTCACCAATGAAAAGCACGGAAATATTGGGGTATGTCTATAGAAGACAAATTATTAGGACTTTAATATCAGTGCTGCTGTATTTATTTGTGGGATCTAAATTGTTTAATCTGAAAATAATAGCTAAACTCCAGGTTACTCAAAGGCATATATTATATCTATACACGGATCCTTTTTTGCCTTACGGCGCCATGGGTAGAACTCTAGAGATGACCTTCGCATGCGCTATATGTATTGAGGTACTTGCTGCCTCCCTTATTTCGATGGTCCAACGCTTTCGTGGTCTACCCTTAAGTCTATTGCCATTTTATCTGTGTAGCATCACTGGTTGGGAACACTGTCCGCTGGTAGTCTGCTGACGTGTGAAAACCATTTGATCTGTTGTCTCTTAATGTATTCTAGTAACTATGGACAATTTGGCCAAGTGGACAGACCAATGGACCATGTCTATCAATGTCCAAAAAACTAGCTAAACCATCTTCAGTATGTCCACCAACCCACAGAAAATCCTACTAACCATAAACAGTCAAACTATGCCAAAAGATGAGATACCCACATACCTTTGAGTCACTTTTGATCCAAGACTTACATGGAAACAGCATATAGACAAGTGCCAAACATAATGAGGACAGCACTCCTTAGAAAATTGCTAACCCTAACCTGAGGGGTTCCATGGATGACCTGAAGCGAATCACACAATTCATTGAAGCTATTGGGGCTGTAACATGATATCGGACTGAAGAACGGTGAAGAAAGAAGAAGAAGAGGGGGGATTTTTAAAAAACACACAAAAACTCAAAAACCCCCTTAACATTACGGCTTTGGTTGCATTTTGTTCTTATGTTTGTGTTGTATCGGTTGCTTGAGTACGTTCGCTCTTTTGTGCGCTTGATTAGTAACACTTGCGTGACTTCGTGTTGGCATATTTGATATCAGTTATAAATCTATTATACCAGCAAAGCCTGAGACGTGGCTTGTGCAATACTATCCAAGCAGGTGTGTACTCAATGCTACGGGGTTAAGTATCGACCCAGTCTAACTGGATACTAACTAGCATTGGGTAATTCAGATCTGGTTCTTAAACTGATTCGGATCTGCGAATTCTCATTCAATAAGAAGCTAAGTGCTTGATTAAGCTTGATTTAGTAAAATGTACCTCTTATGGTGGGGCACGCTCTTATCAACCGCGGACATTAGTCCAATTGAGTTACATCAGAGCTTTGTAACCATCAAAAATAGTGGAGGTCGTAGATCTGTAATCCATTCACCACGCCCTCCTAATGTTTTATAATGAAACACGGGGTAAGAAGCTAAGTGTAAATTGGGTCATTTAATTTGTACCCTTTGTAGTGAGGTACGCTTCGTTCAATAGTGAACGTAAGTCCAATTTGGTTCTATCAGAGTTTGAGTGTGACAGAGTCGTTGTATATCACCTTTTTCCAGCAGTTTCCTTGATATTCTTCACTGATAAATCCTACCGGGTAATCTGGGTTGACGCGACTGCTCCTTGGTCACTTCGGGTCTTGGCTATTGATAGTACTACATGCCTTTTGACTTAATTTGTACGTTTTTGATTATTATTGGACTTTTGGTAGGTCGCTATTTACATACTTGGAGTCGCATGCTAAAAATTAGCCAAGACCAACGCAAATCGGAAACTAGTTCATGTTTCCGTTTAGTAGACATGTCTTCTATATTGAAAATCCGTCAGTCTTCGCGTATACTTCGTTTCCACAACCAATGAACATCATGGGAAAAGTCAAATATTTTGCTGTACTTTTCGTTGGTTACTATTTATATATTTTGTGTCACCCGAGTGTCGCCTGCCAACGACGACACCATCGAAATACACGAGAATTATAGAAAACATGACCTAAAAGGCTTGACTGGATTTTGTTGGTAGGTCTTCTATTGGCGAAAGTCAGACAACTAGGCTACCGAGCTTATCGATGACAAGACATCATTTTAAACCACATGGACGAGTTGGCTTAAGCTTGACCACCCGCATAATACCCGTGGACTAAATTGGGAATCATCCTTCTGAAGTGACGCATTTGAATTTTCTCGTCATTTTCATTGTCTTTCGACACAAAGTATACACACATTGATCAATGAGAGTCACGGGGAAAATCATATTTGTCACTTTAGAAGGATTATTCCAGATTATCCAGCAGGAATATATAAATAGACGAAAGACACGATTCAATGCTAATATTACTTATGTACTTGTTTCCATTGGAATCAACCTTATGTCAGACGAGGCAATTCGCATTTAAACCATAGATGCTATTCCACTTTGCTATATCAGGGCGTAAACCATTAAAACTTTTTGGGCTAAGTGAAGCCACACTTTTCAGTTTTTTGCATTTGCAAGCATTATTTCTGATGACTAAAATACTGTTTCTGGTGATTGAAACATTGTTTCTAGTGACTAAAACATTATTTCTGGTAACAAAACAGTATTTCTGGTGACTAAAATACTGTTTCTGGTGATTGAAACATTGTTTCTAGTGACTAAAACATTATTTCTGGTGATTGAAACATTGTTTCTAGTGACTAAAACATTATTTCTGGTGACAAAACATTGTTTCTAGTGACTAAAACATTATTTCTGGTGACAAAACATTGTTTCTAGTGACTAAAACATTATTTCTGGTGACTAAAACATTGTTTCTGGTGACTAAAACATTGTTTCTGGTGACTAAAACATTGTTTCTGGTGACTAAAATACTGTTTCTGGTGACTAAAACATTGTTTCTGGTGACTAAAACATTGTTTCTGGTGACTAAAATATTGTTTCTGGTGACTAAAACATTGTTTCTGGTGACTAAAACATTGTTTCTGGTGACTAAAATACTGTTTCTGGTGACTAAAATATTGTTTCTGGTGACTAAAATACTGTTTCTGGTGGCTAAAACATTGTTTCTGGTGACTAAAATACTGTTTCTGGTGGCTAAAACATTGTTTCTGGTGACTAAAATACTGTTTCTGGTGGCTAAAACATTGTTTCTGGTGACTAAAATACTGTTTCTGGTGGCTAAAATACTGTTTCTGGTGATTGAAACTTTGTTTCTGGTGACTAAAACATTATTTCTGGTGACTAAAACATTGTTTCTGGTGACTAAAATACTGTTTCTGGTGGCTAAAATACTGTTTCTGGTGATTGAAACTTTGTTTCTGGTGACTAAAACATTGTTTCTGGTGGCTAAAATACTGTTTCTGGTGATTGAAACATTGTTTCTAGTGACTAAAACATTATTTCTGGTAACAAAACAGTATTTCTGGTGACTAAAATACTGTTTCTGGTGATTGAAACATTGTTTCTAGTGACTAAAACATTATTTCTGGTGATTGAAACATTGTTTCTAGTGACTAAAACATTATTTCTGGTGACAAAACATTGTTTCTAGTGACTAAAACATTATTTCTGGTGACAAAACATTGTTTCTAGTGACAAAACATTGTTTCTAGTGACTAAAACATTATTTCTGGTGACTAAAACATTGTTTCTGGTGACTAAAACATTATTTCTGGTGACTAAAACATTGTTTCTGGTGGCTAAAATACTGTTTCTGGTGGCTAAAATACTGTTTCTGGTGATTGAAACTTTGTTTCTGGTGACTAAAACATTGTTTCTGGTGACTAAAACATTGTTTCTGGTGACTAAAATACTGTTTCTGGTGATTGAAACTTTGTTTCTGGTGACTAAAACATTATTTCTGGTGACTAAAATACTGTTTATGGTGGCTAAAATACTGTTTCTGGTGGCTAAAATACTGTTTCTGGTGGCTAAAACATTGTTTCTGGTGACTAAAATACTGTTTCTGGTGGCTAAAACATTGTTTCTGGTGATTGAAACTTTGTTTCTGGTGACTAAAACATTATTTCTGGTGACTAAAACATTATTTCTGGTGACTAAAACATTATTTCTGGTGACTAAAACATTATTTCTGGTGACTAAAACATTATTTCTGGTGACTAAAACATTATTTCTGGTGACTAAAACATTGTTTCTGGTGACTAAAATACTGTTTCTGGTGGCTAAAACATTGTTTCTGGTGATTGAAACTTTGTTTCTGGTGACTAAAACATTATTTCTGGTGACTAAAATACTGTTTCTGGTGGCTACAACATTGTTTCTGGTGATTGAAACTTTGTTTCTGGTGACTAAAACATTGTTTCTGGTGGCTAAAACATTGTTTCTGGTGACTAAAATACTGTTTCTGGTGGCTAAAACATTGTTTCTGGTGATTGAAACTTTGTTTCTGGTGACTAAAACATTATTTCTGGTGACTAAAACATTGTTTCTGGTGACTAAAACATTGTTTCTGGTGACTAAAATACTGTTTCTGGTGATTGAAACTTTGTTTCTGGTGACTAAAACATTATTTCTGGTGACTAAAATACTGTTTATGGTGGCTAAAATACTGTTTCTGGTGGCTAAAATACTGTTTCTGGTGGCTAAAACATTGTTTCTGGTGACTAAAATACTGTTTCTGGTGGCTAAAACATTGTTTCTGGTGATTGAAACTTTGTTTCTGGTGACTAAAACATTATTTCTGGTGACTAAAACATTATTTCTGGTGACTAAAACATTATTTCTGGTGACTAAAACATTATTTCTGGTGACTAAAACATTATTTCTGGTGACTAAAACATTATTTCTGGTGACTAAAACATTGTTTCTGGTGACTAAAATACTGTTTCTGGTGGCTAAAACATTGTTTCTGGTGATTGAAACTTTGTTTCTGGTGACTAAAACATTATTTCTGGTGACTAAAATACTGTTTCTGGTGGCTACAACATTGTTTCTGGTGATTGAAACTTTGTTTCTGGTGACTAAAACATTGTTTCTGGTGGCTAAAACATTGTTTCTGGTGACTAAAATACTGTTTCTGGTGGCTAAAACATTGTTTCTGGTGATTGAAACTTTGTTTCTGGTGACTAAAACATTATTTCTGGTGACTAAAACATTGTTTCTGGTGACTAAAATACTGTTTCTGGTGGCTAAAATACTGTTTCTGGTGATTGAAACTTTGTTTCTGGTGACTAAAACATTATTTCTGGTGACTAAAACATTGTTTCTGGTGACTAAAATACTGTTTCTGGTGGCTAAAACATTGTTTCTGGTGGCTAAAATACTGTTTCTGGTGGCTAAAACATTGTTTCTGGTGACTAAAATACTGTTTCTGGTGGCTAAAACATTGTTTCTGGTGACTAAAATACTGTTTCTGGTGGCTAAAACATTGTTTCTGGTGACTAAAATACTGTTTCTGGTGGCTAAAATACTGTTTCTGGTGATTGAAACTTTGTTTCTGGTGACTAAAACATTATTTCTGGTGACTAAAACATTGTTTCTGGTGACTAAAATACTGTTTCTGGTGGCTAAAACATTGTTTCTGGTGACTAAAATACTGTTTCTGGTGGCTAAAATACTGTTTCTGGTGATTGAAACTTTGTTTCTGGTGACTAAAACATTATTTCTGGTGACTAAAACATTGTTTCTGGTGACTAAAATACTGTTTCTGGTGGCTAAAATACTGTTTCTGGTGGCTAAAATACTGTTTCTGGTGGCTAAAACATTGTTTCTGGTGATTGAAACTTTGTTTCTGGTGACTAAAACATTATTTCTGGTGACTAAAATACTGTTTCTGGTGGCTAAAATACTGTTTCTGGTGATTGAAACTTTGTTTCTGGTGACTAAAATACTGTTTCTGGTGGCTAAAATACTGTTTCTGGTGATTGAAACTTTGTTTCTGGTGACTAAAACATTATTTCTGGTGACTAAAACATTGTTTCTGGTGACTAAAATACTGTTTCTGGTGGCTAAAACATTGTTTCTGGTGATTGAAACTTTGTTTCTGGTGACTAAAACATTATTTCTGGTGACTAAAATACTGTTTCTGGTGGCTAAAACATTGTTTCTGGTGATTGAAACTTTGTTTCTGGTGACTAAAACATTGTTTCTGGTGGCTAAAACATTGTTTCTGGTGACTAAAATACTGTTTCTGGTGGCTAAAACATTGTTTCTGGTGATTGAAACTTTGTTTCTGGTGACTAAAACATTATTTCTGGTGACTAAAACATTGTTTCTGGTGACTAAAATACTGTTTCTGGTGGCTAAAATACTGTTTCTGGTGATTGAAACTTTGTTTCTGGTGACTAAAACATTATTTCTGGTGACTAAAACATTGTTTCTGGTGACTAAAATACTGTTTCTGGTGGCTAAAACATTGTTTCTGGTGGCTAAAATACTGTTTCTGGTGGCTAAAACATTGTTTCTGGTGACTAAAATACTGTTTCTGGTGGCTAAAACATTGTTTCTGGTGACTAAAATACTGTTTCTGGTGGCTAAAACATTGTTTCTGGTGACTAAAATACTGTTTCTGGTGGCTAAAATACTGTTTCTGGTGATTGAAACTTTGTTTCTGGTGACTAAAACATTATTTCTGGTGACTAAAACATTGTTTCTGGTGACTAAAATACTGTTTCTGGTGGCTAAAACATTGTTTCTGGTGACTAAAATACTGTTTCTGGTGGCTAAAATACTGTTTCTGGTGATTGAAACTTTGTTTCTGGTGACTAAAACATTATTTCTGGTGACTAAAACATTGTTTCTGGTGACTAAAATACTGTTTCTGGTGGCTAAAATACTGTTTCTGGTGGCTAAAATACTGTTTCTGGTGGCTAAAACATTGTTTCTGGTGACTAAAATACTGTTTCTGGTGGCTAAAACATTGTTTCTGGTGATTGAAACTTTGTTTCTGGTGACTAAAACATTATTTCTGGTGACTAAAACATTATTTCTGGTGACTAAAACATTATTTCTGGTGACTAAAACATTATTTCTGGTGACTAAAACATTATTTCTGGTGACTAAAACATTATTTCTGGTGACTAAAACATTGTTTCTGGTGACTAAAATACTGTTTCTGGTGGCTAAAACATTGTTTCTGGTGATTGAAACTTTGTTTCTGGTGACTAAAACATTATTTCTGGTGACTAAAATACTGTTTCTGGTGGCTAAAACATTGTTTCTGGTGATTGAAACTTTGTTTCTGGTGACTAAAACATTGTTTCTAGTGGCTAAAACATTGTTTCTGGTGACTAAAATACTGTTTCTGGTGGCTAAAACATTGTTTCTGGTGATTGAAACTTTGTTTCTGGTGACTAAAACATTATTTCTGGTGACTAAAACATTGTTTCTGGTGACTAAAATACTGTTTCTGGTGGCTAAAATACTGTTTCTGGTGATTGAAACTTTGTTTCTGGTGACTAAAACATTATTTCTGGTGACTAAAACATTGTTTCTGGTGACTAAAATACTGTTTCTGGTGGCTAAAATACTGTTTCTGGTGGCTAAAATACTGTTTCTGGTGGCTAAAACATTGTTTCTGGTGACTAAAATACTGTTTCTGGTGGCTAAAACATTGTTTCTGGTGACTAAAATACTGTTTCTGGTGGCTAAAACATTGTTTCTGGTGACTAAAATACTGTTTCTGGTGGCTAAAACATTGTTTCTGGTGACTAAAATACTGTTTCTGGTGGCTAAAACATTGTTTCTGGTGACTAAAATACTGTTTCTGGTGGCTAAAACATTGTTTCTGGTGACTAAAATACTGTTTCTGGTGGCTAAAACATTGTTTCTGGTGACTAAAATACTGTTTCTGGTGGCTAAAACACTGTTTCTGGTGACTAAAATATTGTTTCTGGTGACTAAAATACTGTTTCTGGTGGCTAAAACATTGTTTCTGGTGACTAAAATACTGTTTCTGGTGGCTAAAACATTGTTTCTGGTGACTAAAATACTGTTTCTGGTGGCTAAAACATTGTTTCTGGTGACTAAAATACTGTTTCTGGTGGCTAAAATACTGTTTCTGGTGGCTAAAATACTGTTTCTGGTGGCTAAAACATTATTTCTGGTGACTAAAATACTGTTTCTGGTGGCTAAAACATTGTTTCTGGTGACTAAAATACTGTTTCTGGTGGCTAAAATACTGTTTATGGTGATTGAAACTTTGTTTCTGGTGACTAAAACATTATTTTTGGTGACTAAAACATTGTTTCTGCTGACTAAGTATTAAGTGAAAGAGTTCATCACAAGAAGACTTTTCAACAGAAAAGGTATACATGACCTGAAATGGCTTTTATGATTATTTCTGTGAATTTCGTTGGTCGGTATTGGCTATTTTTGACATATGACTCCAAGTATACAAATAGTGACCAACCAAAACACGATAATAATGAAAAAGGTAACGAATGAAGTCCTAATTAATTCTGTATATAGGTCTTCTACTGGCGAGAGTCACGTATTTCATTTGTCCTGCAACAGACACGCTCTCTCTCTGTCTCTCTCTCACACATGAGTCCAGCCGATAAATACATTTTTGTTCATAATTCATTCTCTCCATTCTGACATAAATTTATCAAATATAAAGAGTAACGGGAAAGGAAGTCTGTGTTTACGTTCAATAAATCTAGAACAAACTAGATATCAAAACGCTATCGGTATCGTTCGTGAATCTATTTTTAAATAGGGAACACGAGGGAAATCCCCAAATTGCCCTGATCCAAGACCATCGGCAGTACTAGAGCATGATCATGCCTGATTTTGAGGGGGGGGGGGCCTAAAGGGAGGGGTGTGTGCGCGTGCGCTTCCAAAATTATTTGACAATGTTTCATCCCCTTTCTTACCCCCTTGTTAATAGCTTGCCGATAATTCAAGACCTCCCCTCCGCCCTTTTCACTGTTTAATTATTTCAATTTTGTTCACAAAAAACACACAAATTGCAGAAAAGGGCGAAGAAATGGTATAATATTTTCTAGATTCTTATAGCAGTTTTATTGACATCAACTTTTGTCAAAATTTTCCCCTTCTCCCTCTGTTAACAGTTGTCTAACTTTTCCAGTATCAATAAATCAATAAAACCCATGACCCTTCAGGGTCGTAGGGGTACCACATTGGAAGCTTCAGCACACAGAGTCCTCCAGCGAATTCTATCCTTAGCGATGCGGATGAGTGTGGAAATATCTAGCCCTGTCCATTCCTTGATGTTGTCTGTCCATGTCTTTATTTGTCCTCCTCTGCTTCTTCTACCCTCGACAGTTCCGTGCAGTATTGTTTTTGACAAGGAATCGTGCCTGCATACATGTCCGAACCATGCTAGTTTTCCTCGTTTCACTATTGAAAGCAATGGCTCCTGGACACCTGCACACATCTCTACTTTATTTCTTACGTACACATTGGTCTTATGTTCCCTATAGGAAATTCGTAGAATTCTTTTCCAGTATACCCCCACCCCAATAGTTGACGTAATTTATGAAGATCTCCTTGTGATCGCAACATGAATTTTATCTATCTTGTATGTGCTCTAAGGGAAAGTGTTATTAAACATGGATTTGATGTATCTTGTATGTGCTCTAAGTGAAAGTGTTATTAAACATGGATTTGATGTATCTTGTATGTGCTCTAAGTGAAAGTGTTATTAAACATGGATTTGATGTATCTTGTATGTGCTGCTCTAAGTGAAAGTGTTATTAAACATGGATTTGATGTATCTTGTATGTGCTGCTCTAAGTGAAAGTGTTATTAAACATGGATTTGATGTATCTTGTATGTGCTGCTCTAAGTGAAAGTGTTATTAAACATGGATTTGATGTATCTTGTATGTGCTGCTCTAAGTGAAAGTTTTATTAAACATGGATTTGATGTATCTTGTATGTGCTGCTCTAAGTGAAAGTGTTATTAAACATGGATTTGATGTATCTTGTATGTGCTGCTCTAAGTGAAAGTGTTATTAAACATGGATTTGATGTATCTTGTATGTGCTGCTCTAAGTGAAAGTGTTATTAAACATGAATTTGATGTATCTTGTATGTGCTGCTCTAAGTGAAAGTGTTATTAAACATGGATTTGATGTATCTTGTATGTGCTGCTCTAAGTGAAAGTGTTATTAAACATGGATTTGATGTATCTTGTATGTGCTGCTCTAAGTGAAAGTGTTATTAAACATGGATTTGATGTATCTTGTATGTGCTCTAAGTGAAAGTGTTATTAAACATGGATTTGATGTATCTTGTATGTGCTCTAAGTGAAAGTGTTATTAAACATGGATATGATGTATCTTGTATGTGCTCTAAGTGAAAGTGTTATTAAACATGGATATGATGTATCTTGTATGTGCTGCTCTAAGTGAAAGTGTTATTAAACCTGGATTTGATGTATCTTGTATGTGCTGCTCTAAGTGAAAGTGTTATTAAACATGGATTTGATGTATCTTGTATGTGCTGCTCTAAGTGAAAGTGTTATTAAACATGGATTTGATGTATCTTGTATGTGCTGCTCTAAGTGAAAGTGTTATTAAACATGGATTTGATGTATCTTGTATGTGCTGCTCTAAGTGAAAGTGTTATTAAACCTGGATTTGATGTATCTTGTATGTGCTGCTCTAAGTGAAAGTGTTATTAAACATGGATTTGATGTATCTTGTATGTGCTGCTCTAAGTGAAAGTGTTATTAAACATGGATTTGATGTATCTTGTATGTGCTGCTCTAAGTGAAAGTGTTATTAAACATGGATTTGATGTATCTTGTATGTGCTGCTCTAAGTGAAAGTGTTATTAAACCTGGATTTGATGTATCTTGTATGTGCTGCTCTAAGTGAAAGTGTTATTAAACATGGATTTGATGTATCTTGTATGTGCTGCTCTAAGTGAAAGTGTTATTAAACATGGATTTGATGTATCTTGTATGTGCTGCTCTAAGTGAAAGTGTTATTAAACATGGATTTGATGTATCTTGTATGTGCTGCTCTAAGTGAAAGTGTTATTAAACATGGATTTGATGTATCTTGTATGTGCTCTAAGTGAAAGTGTTATTAAACACATAACCGTATAAGTGATGCAAACCTAACAAAAGCTCGCAGGTAGCAATACCTGACATTAACACTAAAGGTGAAAGTCATAGCGCGGCTCAATCACTTTTGTATGTCAAAGAATGACGGTAATATTTGATCATATTCAACAAGTCTAGCCCAAGTGTAGCGTCTGCTGTGTGTGGTTCTCTGCGATAGTTCTCAAACTACTGCAAATTAGCAGGTTGTACCACGGTCAACATAATACTGTGTGCCATGGTTTACCACCTAGCTGCGATATCAGCTCCTTTCAGCCTAACACATCTGACTTCAGCATGGCTTCTGGGTCACTTTTGACCCCCCCCCCCCCCATGAAACGTGACAGCTAAATGCGCCCCAAAACCTCATTAACTGCCTCCTATGATATGCGTGGAAGGTAACAGTGTTGCTATTCTTTGCTCCCATATCACTCCACGACAACACATGTGCGTGAGTACGCTTGATGGAATGTAATTGAAAATAATATTAGCTCGATACTTCTCGAACATTTAATTGTCTCACCAGCTGCTCCCTTTATTCCATTTACCGTAGTCATTTATTTTTAGATGAAATAAGCTTAAGTCATACGTCCGGCAGATAAGAGCCAGGTTGGTCTGCTGTATGACCTCCTAGATCCCGTAATTTCTATCATCGCACTTAACGTCAGTTCCAGTCTCAGACCCCATTTAGCTAAGATTCGTAGGCAACTTTTTTCCATCATAAAAGATGTTATTCAAAATCATAACTTTCAGAAGGGGGCTAACCGTAATCAGAAGCCCGTACATATTTCAACTCTGAGCAACATTTAACACGTGATCAGGACCGTATATACGTCTTCAGTAAAGCGGGGAAAGGGGGGATATTAGTTGGTATAGACTAATATCTTTTACTTTTTTGTGTGACTTTTTCCGTATTTGTTTTTTGTACTGTGACTTTTTATTTTACCTATGAGTATTTTCTTTTGTGACTTCTTTTCCTGTGACTTTTGTTTACCGTGACTTTTTTCCTAAAATCGTTGTCTAAAAACTCGCTAAATTCCTAGTACAAAAAGTAATGTTTTACTTTCCTAGGGAGCAGGGGGGGGGGCATTTACACCCCCCCCCCTGTTTCCCCTGAACTTACTACTGGAATAAGTAAAGGCTAATGGTGTCAAAACAGCCTATCAAATAACACTGAAAAGGAAGTGACATCCACGTTTCGATCATTAACGCTTCTCAGCTACCAACCAGAGGATCTGTATTTCTCACTCGTCACGTGTGGTTTGAAAAAAAAAGACTAGGACATTGGTACAAGTGATCACACTCTGGGAAGTCACGAAATGTCGCCATCGCTGCTAAGTTCTGAAGGCGACACTAGTTGAGAGATTTCTGATCAACTGACTAGAACACAGCTGAGCACTGGGAAAACTCTGTGAGATGATGCTTGCTCATAATAACTCAGCTTATTTCTAAAATTGTCTAGCCAATGACAACCTGATTTCTGTATAAATTCCCGTCATCTTCTCATATTTTTCAGTTCTGGAACCTGTTTCATTTTTACAGTTAAGATCATTAAGAGGCTACTTCTTCTTCGTCCTAAAACTCCTGCTGGTTTGTAGGATATAGTCTAGATAATGAGATGCGTTTTACCATGGTAACGGCTAAATTACAATTTATGCCCCTCTTGGTCAGACACATCCGACTTCGGCAGTGTCTTTGTGTCATTTTGGATAGGACAGCGAACTCCATCCTCTGTATTCGTCTCTTTTTACACGCATGACAGGAAACTGTGTTACTATTTTCTGTTTCTATTTCGGGTCCCAACGACACCGGTGATTAAGGAACTCACTAACTATAATTTTTAAAAATGGTAGTAGGCCTATATCTTTTTCATCAACATAGCATTTTTTGGCTGTAGTGATTTTCTAGGCAATATATACACGTTCCAAGGGATAAATGTTCCAGTGTTGGGTAACAACCCTAAACAGGAAGCAGGTGGCTGGAGTAACACCGGGCAAATGTCAAGATAAACAAAAATAGGTAGATGTGTTACCAAAATAAAACATAACACAACCTAACAACGAGATACAGGGACAGACGACGTTTCGACTATTAAGCCTTCATCAGGACAAACGAAAGACAACGGTACAACGAATCTTACATGGAAACAAACGTGGTTGATAGGGAGGAAAGAGGAGGAGAGATAGTGAATGGATAGTGGAGGAAGTAAATAAGGAGCGGCATATTGGGGAGGAAGAGAGTATGGGGAGAAGAAGTGAGGAGAGAAAGTGCACGGAAGGAGGTGAGGAGCGAAAATGGATAAGGTGTGGTAGTAAGTAAAATAGATAAGGTTAAATTAAGATACTTACCTCAAAAGTGGCAACACGCAATGAGTATAACGAATAGATAGCAGAGGAAGCAGAGATGGAGCAGCCTAGCAGGGAGGAAGAGGGTATGGGAAGAAGTGAGGAGGGGAAAGTGCACAGAAGGAGATGAGGAGTGAAAATAGTTGAGGTGTAATAGCAAGTAAACTAAGATAAATGAGGATAAATTCAGATACTTACCTGAAATGGCAACAGGCAATGAGTATTAGCATACAGTCGACATGGAAACGCAAAAGAGGATGGTAGGAGAGATCAGATGAGGGAGAGAGAGATGGAGATGAAGAATAAAGAAGAGAAAAAAGGGAGAAAAGAAAGAAACGACCGAGCAGATATAGGCAGTGGAGAGAGACTATAAGTAGGAGTGGATAATGGTAGGAAGAAAATACAGTGATAATACAATGATGTATGTAAGTGAGAGTAAAATATAAAATATAGGTGATAATATATAAAAAAGAACTTATCTGATACGTTGAGAACTGGCTAGCTTGAAACCAACAGTCACACTGGTGGGTCAGGGTCAATGGACAATGAAAACTAGTAAGGCAAGTAGCGTCAATAAAATACCAACATGCCAGATTGTCACACCACAGGAAACCAGAGGACTACAGAAATGGCCGCAGGGAAGATTGAGCGATAAGTCTAACGGTCCAGTATTATGACGAGAGACCGACTGAAATAATAGGCAGGGCCGTAGAGAGAAACCCGAGGCGGGTAAAAGTTAAAACCGTGACTCCCACAAATAGTCATAGAGACAGATAAAAAAAGGATGAGAGGAATGCAGAGGAGAAGAACAAGAAAAGCTTCCACATCCCGTCCTTGCGTGGCGTATTTCCGGCTCGGGGCCCACGTCTATCCACCGTTTTCTTCTTCTTTTTTCTTTTTTTCTCCTTTTTTTCTTTTTCTTTCTCTTTTCTTCTTTTTTTTTTTTTTTTTTTTTTTTCTCTTCTTCTTCTCTCTTTTCTTGTTCTTCTCCTCTGCATTCCTCTCATCCTTTTTTTATCTGTCTCTATGACTATTTGTGGGAGTCACGGTTTTAACTTTTACCCGCCTCGGGTTTCTCTCTACGGCCCTGCCTATTATTTCAGTCGGTCTCTCGTCATAATACTGGACCGTTAGACTTATCGCTCAATCTTCCCTGCGGCCATTTCTGTAGTCCTCTGGTTTCCTGTGGTGTGACAATCTGGCATGTTGGTATTTTATTGACGCTACTTGCCTTACTAGTTTTCATTGTCCATTGACCCTGACCCACCAGTGTGACTGTTGGTTTCAAGCTAGCCAGTTCTCAACGTATCAGATAAGTTCTTTTTTATATATTATCACCTATATTTTATATTTTACTCTCACTTACATACATCATTGTATTATCATTGTATTTTCTTCCTACCATTATCCACTCCTACTTATAGTCTCTCTCCACTGCCTATATCTGCTCGGTCGTTTCTTTCTTTTCTCCCTTTTTTCTCTTCTTTATTCTTCATCTCCATCTCTCTCTCTCCCTCATCTGATCTCTCCTACCATCCTCTTTTGCGTTTCCATGTCGACTGTATGCTAATACTCATTGCCTGTTGCCATTTCAGGTAAGTATCTGAATTTATCCTCATTTATCTTAGTTTACTTGCTATTACACCTCAACTATTTTCACTCCTCATCTCCTTCTGTGCACTTTCCCCTCCTCACTTCTTCCCATACCCTCTTCCTCCCTGCTAGGCTGCTCCATCTCTGCTTCCTCTGCTATCTATTCGTTATACTCATTGCGTGTTGCCACTTTTGAGGTAAGTATCTTAATTTAACCTTATCTATTTTACTTACTACCACACCTTATCCATTTTCGCTCCTCACCTCCTTCCGTGCACTTTCTCTCCTCACTTCTTCTCCCCATACTCTCTTCCTCCCCAATATGCCGCTCCTTATTTACTTCCTCCACTATCCATTCACTATCTCTCCTCCTCTTTCCTATACACGTTCCGTAGTTTATGCTCACAAATACCAGTGGAGGTGATCGAAAGGGTACCTTGCCGGTCACAGACGCGCTCTGTACTACTTCGACACAGAGCCGCCACACAATGACGATAACAGAAGCGAAATGACATTATCTTAAGATATCACGGACACGGTTTTCTTGTTGTGAAAGTGATAGAAGCTATCTCGCATGTGAAATGTCATAAATGGCTATCACCAGGTAAGCTTACAAAGGACGCATTAAGAAGTGCTGGGAGAATGTGGTATAGAAATAATCTCTAGATGTCCGAGTGACATGTATATGTCCGTTGCTATGATCTACTAGATTTATTACAGGTAATTCTTATAGCCTTAGGAGCTCTCTCTAAATTACGTCAACAATGTTTTGTCAATCCCCCCCCCCTACTTCTTATCAACAACTTTTAAGAATTCAGGCCACCCTCTGCTTATTTATGTCAGAATTAACCCCACCCCCCATTTGTTTAGTAGAGTGAGAGAGGGAGAGTACGGAAAGATTTGCATTCTTTTTCACATTTTTATTTCATAAATGTAAATCAAAACAATTTAATTGTTGTATTATACAGTTTATAAACAGTATTGTTACCGCCAACTTTTGTCAGCTTCCCCGCACCCCCTGTCAACAACTCTTTCAGATCCCACCTCTATAATTGTTCGCGGATGTCTAGCTATCACATTTCTGAGACCAGGACCGACATCCAACTTTTAGGTCGAGCTATCACACTTCTGAGACCAGGACCGACATCCAACTTTTAGGTCGAGCTATCACACTTCTGAGACCAGGACCGACATCCAACATTTAGGTCGAGCTATCACACTTCTGAGACCAGGACCGACATCCAACTTTTAGGTCGAGCTATCACACTTCCGAGACCAGGACCGACATCCAACTTTTAGGTCGAGCTATCACACTTCTGAGACACAGGACCGACATCCAACTTTTAGGTCGAGCTATCACACTTCTGAGACACAGGACCGACATCCAACTTTTAGGTCGAGCTATCACACTTCTGAGACACAGGTGCGACATCCAACTTTTAGGTCGAGCTATCACACTTCTGAGACACAGGACCGACATCCAACTTTTAGGTCGAGCTATCACACTTCTGAGACACAGGACCGACATCCAACTTTTAGGTCGAGCTATCACACTTCAGGCTCTGTGACGAAGTGGTACAGTGCGCGTCTGTGACGGCAAAGGAACCGAGTTCGATCCCCACCACGGGTATTTGAGCATCGGTACCGTTCAGAAAGTAACGGCAAACTACTGAACGTATTTATATTGTCTACAAAATCAATACAGTCAAAAAATGCTGGGTTGATGGCTACGTCCTGAATAGTATACGCTACCAATTTTTTCCATCACACTTATGAGGGACATCCTGCGAGATTTGAATGTGAAAGAAAACTGGCTAAACAACAAGGTTCTCCTAGAAATTGACAATATTTTAGCTATATACAACGAGACAACTTAGAAGAAAAAACATAATGGAGGGGGTGATGCATGGCAACGAGAAAAAAAGATATGCCACGAAAAAACAGGGAAACAAGATATCAAAGAGCACATAAACATCACACAGAAGATGGAAGATTGGTCTCAAGATCGGTAGGAGTTTCGAAATGCTCTGATGACTGCAACATTTTGTCCATAATATGCTACCTAATAATGATGATACAGTTTTGATACAGCCGACTGCTACATTGATACTAATTATAATCATTATAGTAATATAAATGACACTTGTCAATGACAACTTGTGCGCATTAATATGCATACTAAAAATATTCCTCACGTCATCGATATGGTAATTTTCCCAGAATAGTCCGGTACGAAGATCCCAAACAGCACCACTTATCTTGTTTGAGTCCATTTTTCCATGAGTTTTATTGGTTAGCGACACATAGTATACACAAAGTCACCAATGATCAGTCGTGTCAGCCATGATAAGCGATGCTGTTTGGGATATGTGCGCAAGTGTAATCAGATGAAGGATTTGGTTATATGATTTTATTGTGATAAATGTAGTTTATATAACAATTTCTCGCCGAATGTTTTCTATACAAGCTTTCATGCGTCAACAAGAAAATATACAGAAAATACAGGTCAAAGTCCTCAAGTTGCGCATTTATTCATATCTTGTCCACCAATGGTACCAGTAACGAGAGTGCTTTCCCTTGTATGTCTTACAATTTTGTATAGCGTAATGATCTTCTCAGGGTCGTATATACGTCATCAGTTACCGGGGGAAGAGGTTTACCTATTAGAAGAAAAGGGTAATGTACTCGTTTTCGTGAGATTCTCGGTGACCTTTTTTGCGAAATCCTTAAATATTGTTCACTTCCGGCCAAAATGGCGTAGAATAACAACTGTGTTTTTTTTCTGCTTGTCGATAAGTCAAGTTTTGGAGATGGTGTGGCCCCTCCGTGTAAAATTCTGCCCATGGAAATGCTACACTGGAGTATCGACACAAACGAGTAATATAGAGTTGTTAGGAGAGCTTTTTATGCTGATTTATCTAGTGTGACACCCCTGCGATCCTAATGCGTATTATGGACATATTATTATTATTATTATTGTTACTACTACTACTACTACTACTACTACTACTACTACTACTACTATTATTATTAAATGTGGATTTAAAATGTGGTTGGGGCCCCCATTTTGTGTGTGTTACTCGCTTTTTGGTTTGCTTCATAGCACTATCATGTCATGTTATGCTCTGATGTCTCCTAGAGGAGAAAAGGGGATGGGGGATATTTGAGGCACAAAGCCTCTTCTATCTACGAGATTGATGACACATGACACAGTGTCACCCACTGCCAGATCCTGTTTCTATAAAGTGGTTATTCTTCTTCTTCTTTCGTTCACTTGAAACATGTCTATATCTGCAATTCTGTCTCCTTAATAAAACTCACTGTCTTTTGTAGTTCATACAGTGTCCCATAGAGCTTTGATTCCAGTGTTGTTTCCCTGGCCAATATGTCTGCCTCAGTGTTTCATGCTCATAACACTCTTGAAGTATATGTTTGGCACTCTGTGCTGCCTGTCCACATGTACACATGGCCGTGTTGCCAATCTTTAACTTTGTATACATGTGACTGCGGAGTCGGTTGTGTCCTGTTCTGAGACGTAGAATTATAACTTGTTCTGGTCTGTTCATAATGTGATAGTCATCTTGTGTTGGTGTTTGTGGCTTTCTTATTGACTTGTGGTTATAATTTAATTCTAGTGCAATTATGTGTTTAACAATTAAAATTAAAATTTGATCATCAATTCGTGACATTGTGATGTTATCACATGGAAAGATCTGGAGAGGAAATCTAAAGACTGCTAATGACTGGGTAACATTCGTCCATGACCTGTGGGGTTTTTATCGATCTTTTGATAAAGTTCCTAGTTCCTAGCAGGAAAATATAACGAGATCAGATCTTTCTATGCGCCTAACATATAGTGATGTTCAATGCTACTGATATTTCTGAAGACCTTTTATGCGAGAAACGCTGACTCTAAATTCCTTTTTTTTTAATGCCGGAGGTCAACAAACGTAAAATGCTAAATCTATCAAGCGTATCATAGATTCCAGCTTGGACAGTACATATTATAGTCATAGGGCGTCGACATTTATCTTGGTATATTTTATTCAATGAAACACAAACCTTTCTCCAGAATACTATTCAAACAGTAAGGTATGAAACTTAAATTCGGGAGAGGGTGATGGTAGTCGTGGTGGTAGTTGCGGCCTGTGCTTGCTCACTAAAAGGATTCATATTTCATAGACACTGCTAATCCGTCAATAATACATCCTTTTCAAACTCATAAATCCCTTTCGTGGCATCTTGACCTTTCAATTGACATTTTCAGTCCTCAAATTAAAAACGTAATATTTCCTTCATGTATGCACTTCAGCTTTCATTTGAATCTGCATAGATAGAAGCAGTTGTTATTTATTTAAAAAAAATTATATATAACTTGTCGTTAGATTGATAGTTAGTTAATATCTAGCTGGCTTATTTATTAGTCTATTGCCTCTGTCTCTTTCACTCTCTCCCTCTCTCTCTCTCTCTATATATATATATATATATATATATATATATATATATATATATATATATATTCATTAGGTAAAAAAATCTTCCCCATAATCGGTATGAAAGATCTTAAAAGTTCTATGGTCTGTCAAAGCTGACCATTGATATGATTGGTTAACCTTTTATCTCTGATTGATGCACAAGGGTCAAATGAATGTTATCCTTACCAAAATATTACCTTTTTAAAAAAAGGTAATACCTCACCTCGACCAGTAACTATTACATCAAAAATTAGGCATCCATATATTAAAGGTCAAATTTCATGTCCCATTTCATGTGCCTGGGATAGGGAAGTCGATAACTATGCACGTCTAACGTCAGTCTACTATTTTTATTTCATGGTTCCATCCCAGATACTGCAGTTTATGTACTTTCTTTAATTTTTACCATAATACTAATATCTTCATATTCCCACTCCGTGCAACGTCGTGTGTTTTTCTTTATATATATATATATATATATATATATATATATATATATATATATATATATATATATATAATATATATATATATATATATATATATATATATATATATATATATATATATATATATATATATATATATATATATATATATATATATATATATATATATATATATATATATATATATATATATATATATATATATGAAAGTCATGATTAGCCATGAAAATTAAGACTTACTCGCTAATTGGCAAGTAATCCAGCCTTCTTAATGACTCATTTGACTATTCCCGTGATTCCATTGGTTACTGTGATTATACTTTGCAATGTAAATCAAGGAAACAGTCATTTTAAAGGACTGTAATTCTCCACCAGCCAATACGTCTTATACCGTAGACCTGGGATCGGGAACCCATGGCTCGCGAGCCATATGTGGCTCTATATCTGGCTCGCAGACAAATGTTCGATTAAAAAAAAAAAAATTCTTTAGACTCCTTTGATCTACATATTAATTGCATATCAATATTTCATTCTACAAATGAGCTAAAGTCTACTGCAGCTCAGCATCAGAAGTCGCATTAATGGTAAGAAATACTCATTATTGATTAACAACAGCATAACAAAGTTATTAAAAAGAATTCAGACATAATTATTGTACTTTTAGTGTTGAAATTACACAAAATGCACACATTTATTTGAATTTTTAGTTTTAAACATAATGTATGGCTCTCACAGAATTACTTTTCAAAATATGTGGTGTCCATGGCTCTCTCAGACAAAAAGGTTCCCGACCCCCTGCCGTAGACGGTCATGAATCAGCCACTAGTAGTGACTCAGTCATGGGTTAGCGCACGTGTTATTTTATTTAAAGCTGGACATGTGCAATTGCAATGTAGTAGATATTTCAGCAGGGTAGAATAAGAGAACTTTCCGTCACAGCAAATTAAAAGCCCAAACAATATAAACGAACGTCACCAATGCAAATGTGTTCCGATTATTTAGAATTTGCTTTGGGTACACTCGAATGAATACTGTACCACAAAATATATCCCGAGCAATGCAGAGGTGGAGCATATATGTGTATATAAGTTATAGAGGACACTTGTTAAACTACTAACATTTTTAGAAAAAAAATTTAGCGTCGGTTTAAATCAGAAGTTGGATGCCAAATATTTCTGCGACCAAACAGACAGTTTCTGAAATGGTCGCTTGAATTTGTGTTTAAGAATGTATAAACGGGCTATATTTTTCTTCTCTAGTTTGATGTTCACGTTCAGCAGACCACAACACGAAGATTAATTCAATCCTCACAGATGAAATAAGTGTTCCATTTAAACTGAACGAGATAGATTAGATCTCCGCTCAACCATTGAAGTGATTCTGAATAAGGCTACGACAGACCTAGCAAACCGATAGTTGTGTCTCTACCCAATGTTCTTAGAAACATGTTATCTTCTCAATAGCAAATAAAATAATTGATGTATATGTAGATATTTAGATCGGTACGTTACTACTTGCAGAGTGCGAGCCACGTTACTCTGGGGGTTAGTACGCTGACCTCCTAGTCATGTGGTCCTGGTTCAAATTTTCAGTTTAACTGAGTAAATATTTTAGACTTACAACGGATCCTAGGTCGATAAATCTAAGAAATTAGCTCCTTTTGGGCCAAATATAGCACGTATGACAGTAGTTATTTTTCTTCACTCTTGTGCCTCATTACAAGTTGCTGTTGTTCTTGTGTGTTGCTTATGACCAATATTGTTTTTCTCTGTTGATTGTTCAGCGTAGACTTTCTTTTGGGCGATCTACTTTCTTATTACCTCTTCCTTCCGCGTGAAGGTTTGTTTAGGAAGTCTGTTGTAAGAACATAGCTAATGTAATGCCAACAACATCATCATCTTATATAACTCATACACATTCTTAGTTTGTTTATTCCCTCAGTATTGTAAAATATGTCTAGTTAATTTTTCCATATTCTTCGAAGACACTTATGTTGAAATACCATTACGTTTGTGTCTATTGCTTGTCCGGGTTCCCAGCTTTCGCATCCATATGCCGCTACAGGTGGTATGCACTCATTGAACAGTATAAGTTGTGTAACTTTATCTAAATTATTGTGAACGTCATATATTCAAAAGTTTATTAAAGATGCCAGGGCTATGCGGGTTGATATCTCTATGTATCTCTATCTTGTGGTACATTTGCTCTGTAAATAGTTGAATGTTTTAACTTTCTCAAGCATAGGTTCGTAGAGCATGGCATCAGTTTGTAAAATCCATTATTTTCATTTTGGATGAGTTCATGGATTATCAGATCTTATGACATGGTAAAGGTGGTGATGTATATATTATCCTATGTATATATAGTCGGTCGACTAAAATACAGATCTACCATCGTGTTGCACTCCGATTGAGAAGGTCTAGTTTTACTTGCAGTTCGTCGCTGAAGATAGATGTGTCGGAGCATTGGCGCAAATAAAACGGCAGCACAACGCATATACGTTATGATAATACATCATCTACATTAGAATACATAACCGTTATGATAATACATCATCTACATTAGAATACATAACCGTTATGATAATACATCATCTACATTAGAATACATAACCGTTATGATAATACATCATCTACATTAGAATACATAACCGTTATGATAATACATCATCTACATTAGAATACATAACCGTTATGATAATACATCATCTACATTAGAATACATAACCGTTATGATAATACATCATCTACATTAGAATACATAAGCGTTATGATAATACATCATCTACATTAGAATACATAAGCGTTATGATAATACATCATCTACATTAGAATACATAACTGTTATGATAATATATCATCTACATTAGAATACATAACCGTTATGATAATACATCATCTACATTAGAATACATAACCGTTATGATAATACATCATCTACATTAGAATACATAACCGTTATGATAATACATCATCTACATTAGAATACATAACCGTTATGATAATACATCTTCTACATTAGAATACATAACCGTTATGATAATACATCATCTACATTAGAATGCATAACCGTTATCAGAATACATCATCTACATTAGAATACATAACTGTTATGATAATACATCATCTACATTAGAATACATAACCGTTATCAGAATACATCATATTAAATATCTAGTAGATTCATTGTCATGCTGCAGTGGGATTTCCAACTGGAACTGGTGAACGAATACTTACAAAAACAAATAATTGAATAATGAACGCTAGGTGGCAGGAAAAATTTACCAATACAGATGTGATGCAGCAAGCTAAAATCATATTTATTCCAATATCAGCAACTAGCAGCTGAGACGGATCAGACATTGGAAAAACATAACCACCGCATCCCAACAGAGAATACTTCTTGGCGATCTCTCTCTCTCTTTCACTAACTCACTGTCCTTGTTCAGAGGTATTTCAAAAAGCAGACCAAAACTGAAATTCATATACATCTGCAGGATATCTCTAAATTATTGTATAATCGATCCAAGTTGGTTGGAGATCTTGGCAAAAGACCATAGAGCAATGTGAGTGATCCTATACATAAGTATCGAAGCATGGGAGGGATCGCAGATAGGGAAATCAAACAACGCACAAGTAAGGAGCCCTTGTATCGAACGACTTGTCTTTACTGTTTATCGATTTCATTTTCCTAATATATATAATTTATAAAATCATGACCCGGCCAATGTCGTAGGAGCACTGTATTGGTTGCATGAACGCAGTAATTCATAAATTTCTGTCTTCAACGATGTTGATGAGTGGAGACAAATTATGCTCTCATTTCGTTGCTCTCGTCCACTCTATGATCTTGTCTTTCCATTATGTTCTTTGTCTTTGTGTTTCATCCCATCTTCGATAGTTCCCCAGGGATAGCGATTGATATGGAATCATGTCGATTTACAAGTTCAAAACTATATATTTTTCATCGTTATATACTTTGAAATTAGTGCTTCTAATAAACATGTAAACATCACTATACTGTGTCTTTCGTAGACATTTCTCTTAAACTCGCTATAGAAAAAAAAGGAAAAATTCATCGATATCGCACATATAACGGGGGTAACGAAGGTGTTATGAAGTACTCTCACATATATCCAGGTGATAACATAAGTATGAAACAAGACTGCGACTCCAGCGTTCACATATATTTCGTAACTTTATTGTACATATTCGTTCAAATCCAAAAAGGCATAACATCAACTCTCGACGAAAATATGACTTGTCCAATATTCTGGAATCTTCTCTCAACAAAAGTATGACTATCTAATCTTCTGGAATCTTTTCTCAACAAAAATATGACTATCAAATCTTCTGGAATCTACTCTGTATTTTCAGAGTCTCGTGGACACGACTGTGCGGCGCAAGGGCCCAGCTCTGACTGCCTTCTCGTTCAAAACCCAACTATGCACTCCTTCTCACTCTTTCAATCCATCTCCCCCTTTCATTCAACATCGGTCACACTATTTATCTCGATACGCATTTAAACGCGTCTCTAGTCTAGCGATCTCTTCTGTCTTTGTATTACTGGACGGCCTTCAAGTGACCGCGGGACACAATTCCGCGTGTCCGCCTTTTGTGTTTCTTGTTGCCATTAAACCATTTTCGGCTGACGGTTCAGGAGTCATTATTTGATATCAATCTCTGTTAACGGATACCCTGAATTTCATGTGGTGGCTAGCGCTGGTTCTAAAACTAGTTGGGCCCGTGGTACACTGCACACTTATATTCGAAAACCTGTATTCGTAGGTAGACTATCAGGAGCGAACTTTTAGTGGTAGTTAAATGGTATAAGCGTGCCTGATTTGGACATGTAGGGTGACAGGATTCATTATCTAAAACTATTTTGCAAGGAACAGTTGAAGACGGATGGAGAAGAGGTATAAGGAAAAACGTGAATTGATAACACCAAGGAATGGTCCTGGTGTGATTTTTCTACACTCATTCGATTGAATGAGGACATATTTGCTTAGAGGACTTTTTGCGTAAATATATCCAATTTGTCACTCTTGTTCTATTTGTCGATTTTGGAAGACGTGGCAACAGGTGCGGAATGGATAAGTCTACCGAATATTTCGAAACTTGTTTGAGAGTAGTAATGACACTTAGTAAGGAATACAGAGAATGGTGTCTCACGGCTGTGAAGCACGAGGTGCAAGCTTTGGTCAATGAGAATGCCAAAGAGGGAGATGTGATTATATACAATGATGGATCTGTTATTAGACATGTTCGCAGTGCTTGGGCCTTCACAGCTCAGTGCGCAGGTAAATCGTTCAGGGAGGAGAGTGGAGTCTTTGCTCTGACTACGAGTACCATGGCAATGGAGACTATGGCGGTGACCAGGGCATTTGAGTGGTTGGACACACAGAAAGGTAAGACAGGTCTGCATCTTAAGTGACTCTATGAGTATGATTAGGAAGATACAAGTGAGTCTCGTTCGCGAACAGTGGATTGAGGCCTTTAAAAAGGTGAGGTTAAAACTAGTTACATTTATTTGCGTGCAGGGACATGTGAGTGTTCGAGGCACTGAAAGACCAGATCCACTAGCGTCATGCGCGATTGTTGCACAGGGTGATGGTGCATGAATCGAGCTGAGGTTGTGAACTCCATAAGAGATATAGCACGCGAGAGTGAGACTAGTTTTGGATCATGATTCCTTTTCAATGGCCAGAATTAAAAGTCAGGGTTTGAAATTGCTAGCAGTTAACATTTTGGAGGGCGCAGAAGAATGATGCTCAACCAGCATAGGATCGGTACTGTCAACAGAAATGTAATGGCGGATACACTCAGGGAGGGATTTGAGCAACTATGGACGTGTCCAGTTTGCAGTGATGATGCTCCGAGGCCTAAATAACAAACTAACTCCTACGACTCTGGCAGATAAGGGTCTTATACTTGTTTTTGTTATTGATATTATCATTATTATTCTTGTTAGTCATTTCACCATGTCTGCAGTATGTGTCCTGCTCTCTCACTGCACAGCAGAACTGGAAAAAAAAGTAAACAGCCCAATGAGTCCCACCTCACTCTAACATCGATATTGCTTGCGGATATTAAATTTACCGTTGACATAGCAGCTAACGCCATCTTCACTTTTATTTGTAATTCTGCTTTGGATTTTCCATTGCTGCATAATCATAATCAAGAGTATTAAAAAATATTCATTTCTCTACGGTTATATCCATTCATCATGATGTTGGGTCTGCACATCTGTATCTCTGTTGTTAACCACAATCTTGCTCTTTTCTGTGTTTATTTGCGCCCCCCCCCCCCGCGCTCTTTAAGAAATCAGAATATGACAGCTCTAGAAATTTAGCCAATAAATTCCCGATAACAATTTCTCAAGTTGTGAACAAGTTATCTATACTAGCAGTTGGGGTACTGTCTGGTGAACTCGATGTTATGTTATATATGCTAGCAGTAGGGGTACTGTCTGGTGAACTCGATGTTATGTTATATATGCTAGCAGTAGGGGTACTGTCTGGTGAACTCGATGTTATGTTATCTATGCTGGCAGTAGGGGTACTGTCTGGTGAACTCGATGTTATGTTATCTATGCTGGCAGTTGGGGTACTATCTCGTGAACTCAATGTTATGTTATCTATACTAGCAGTTGGGGTACTATCTGGTGAACTCGATGTTATGTTATCTATACTAGCAGTTGGGGTACTATCTGGTGAACTCGATGTTATGTTATCTATGCTAGCAGTAGGGGTACTGTCTGGTGAACTGAATGTTATGTTATCTATGCTGACAGTAGGGGTAAAATTATCTATATTTTGAAATATGAATGAAAACGTCGATTTCATGGTGTTCGCTTATATTACAACTTGTGAGCTGTCCTCATATACAATATTAAAAAAGGTTGCAGGTGTTTGCTGTAGCTTTTAACAATATGAGATATCTTGCAATAACAGATATCATGCGATGTCATACTTACATCGTATGTTGTTATGGTTAGGTAAGTTATGCAACACACGTGACCGGCAAGCGCAGAACGAAAGAACACACACAGAAGACCGACGGAAAGACGTTGACCTGTTGTGGTGTGCCAGATAAACAATAACCAGATTTAATGTTGTTGTGAGAAAGTAGCATCACCTGTTTGTTGATATTATCCAGAGCACTGTAGGTGATAGCTGTTGTAATTATGGCAAACACACGGGGCACAACATGTCAACACCACTATACCATCGTCTTTAGCGACATGAACAAATTGTTGTCGAATGTTACAATTTCTACGCAGGTCCGTAGATATACGATTTTGTGACAAGTTAAAAGATTAGTTGGGGTGGGGGGGGAGGGAGAAGGGGAAAAGAGGGGTTTCCCACGAATACAATTTTTTTAAATTTGATTTTTAAGTATTATTCATTGTTCAGTTTTTTTTAAATGGGAGAGAATTCAACAACCCTCCCCCTGTTTTTTTTTAAAAAGCATTATCTGCAGGATTTTTCCATTGATAATGTACACACGAGACCACCTTCTTCCGTTGTTATCCCTGATCAATGGGCCAGAATCAATCTGCCAATCATTAGTTTTTGTGTCGGCACGTGCGTGCCAACGTTAGTTGGAGATCTGACGAAAACAGTGAACGATCGACTATATAGGAGACCTGTCTATTAAAACATAAACATGAACTAGTTTCATATTTGCATGAAATCTATTGATTGGTATTGGCTATTTTTGGCATGTTACTCCAATTATGTAAATAGCGACCAATCAAACACCTAACAATAATCAAAAACGTAACGAACGGGTCCAAATTAATTCAGTTAGAAGGTCTGTAGTGCCGTGCATTGCTATGCGAAAATACTTGACAAATATTGACGTGTGGAGTCGAAACGTGGGTCGGTAGTGGGGGGACATTACTTCTCGTAGATAGCTGGTTGGAGTAGACATTGTTTGGACTCGGCAACTATTCTCTCGTTCGTCAATCTCAATAGAGGCCATTCAAATCAAGTGAGACAGTATAGTCTCGAGTGTTTAATGGTTACTTAAGGAAGTAGGTGGAAGGAAAGTTATGTGAAATACGACAATACTCCCATGGTTTGACGTATTGGGAGAGAAAAAGAAATTTGGTCCTGGATGGAGTTTACCAGTAATAATAAGTAACTTGCACAGTTAACAGAAATACAGTTAAAAGCGGTTTTCTTACTTTCGGAAACGGCGTGAAGTTGGTTGAGAAATCTTCAGGGATACTCCACTGTCACAGCGAGCATGAGGATAGATAGAGGGAGTTACGGCAACACTTGGTTGATAACTGATACATCAACACACTCGGTAATACTCACAGACTTTCAAAACATGCTGCGCAAGATAGAAAAGTACATGCTGAGAAAAGAATGGTGGGACTTATTGAATAACTCAATTGTCCAGAGCATTACATGGTATACTACCCTGGCCATGCTGAGGTCAGAGGAAACGACAGAGCCGATTTATTGGCAGGCAATGCAGCGATAGACAGCTCAAAGATGTGAACAGATAAAGCTGACTGAATCAAGGCAGTAATAAACTCATTTCAAGATGAAGATGACGTCAATGTGGCTTAGAATGTACACATACAGAGAGTGTCAGAAATGGGAGTATCTAGAGGGGAGGGAAGGAAAAGTAATTGTTTTGGAAGGCCCCAAAAATCACGCAATCAACACCTGACCGGGACTCTGAGTCTACATCACCTGGATGGCTGCTGGAACGAAGGGCGGAGAACTTATAGGAGTACCCCGCGTGCTGTGAAGCTAGTTTCTAATCAAGAATCAAGAAGTGACTTGCAAATCTGCCGCCGTGGTGTCTTCTATAATCATTGTTACATTGTTTTATGTATACATTGTTTTATGTATACAGTGTTACATCTTCTTGCATATACAAATATTATATTATTGGTACATTGTGTTGTGTACACTTTGCTAGTGTTCAGACTCGCACTCTGGACGCTGTGGGCGACGTAGACGGAAAGAAAGTCCCTGTCTTCGAGGACACCGCAAACCTAGTGTAACTCGACTGTTGCCGTTAATCCAACATGACTCATACAGAGAGAATTGAGTTCAGTACCCAAGGATATAGAAGGGAATGATGCCTTTCTTTCTTAAAATGTGTTCGCCGACTGCGAAGTTCATCGTTCAGTATAGATATAATCTATCTACTTCTATGGGTGATGAACGCAATGGCGGAGTGTCAACACAAGCTGCGTCTGGCGATGTATTGGAAGGCCATCACAGACGGACGAGGCGAATGCGTGAGAAATGCACAGGTCACATTCCAGACCACGGCGTGCTTGGAAAAGCAGCATTTCGTCTAGGAAGGTGTATCAACCGTGAGTCTAATTCGACCGTCGCCGTTACCCAACACGGCTCATACGGAAGATATTTGATCTGGGACCTAGGGACACAAAGGGTGGTAATTGAATGGTCTTCCTACACGAGGAACAGCTAGCTGGCTGCTATACACCTCTATTACATTGTCTTGTATGCCTGTTGTTACATTGTCGTGTATGCCTGTTGTTACATTGTCTTGTATGCCTGTTGTTACATTGTATTGTATGTCCATTGCTTAATTGTCTCGTTTTATCTATATTGTCACCCATAGACAAACAATGGGTGACCCAAACAAACTATCAGCTCTTCTTGTGACATGTTCTCCTCTGAGTAGAAGGTTCCTTCAGTATGCATTGCACAATTATTTCGTTAAAAGGCAGTGTACTAAGCCGAAAGCTGAAATATCCTTGGTATGAAAAACAACTCTGAGAAACCACCCCAATGCATATATGAAGTATGAGCAAATCGCTCGTAGGTTCTGGGAATATTAATCCTTTGCTAGATTTTGCTGCATACCCATTGTGTTGTTTGGTCATTGTCACATTGTTTTGTATGTCCATAGTAACATTGTTGTTACATTGTCTTGTATACCCATTGTTAAATTGTCTTGTATGCCTGTGTAACAGTATATTCTTTTGAGGAAGTGTTGTTACTGTATATTACTTTTGAATGAAGAGGAACAGCATTATTATTATTGGTTTTGCGTTCCGAACCCTGGGTTCTATGTTTGATCAACAATGACTGCTAACGTAAATCTCTTCTTGGTTTTAATAAGTGCTTACCAATGAACACAGAGGCACTTCTTATTACATAATCAGAATGTCGTTTAATATAATTTCAAACCAATGACACGAATCAATATTAAACTCTAGAGTAATTGATATCTCCGAGACGTATAATATATCATCAATATAAAATGTACAATGTCGAGATATTCATAAACTGCTCTAGCACTTCCGTTAAAGGAACACGATATAACATGAGCTTAATGAGATTATAGACTATCTCATTATTCTACTATTTATCTCTAAGATATTTCACCAATACGAAATGCTAAGGTTTCACAACTACCCTAGCACATCCAGGAATTTGGCGCACGTCGTGGTATAAGCTTAATGAGATTCTAGACCATCTCATTAATCTACTACTAATCTCACTTTTTGGTCAACTAACTTTGTTTCCAGTTGTTGAAGTCAACAAGGGACTTGTCTCCTGTGAGACAAGTACTAACTCTCTCCACACACGTCCCGGGGACTCTGTGTGATCCTGTCGACTGATCTTCTGCCTCCGTGGGACACTCTCTGCTGTGACCGACTCGGGGCTCTGCTTTTCTGTCTGCCGGTGAGGCCCTCAACCACACCCCTCGTATACTCCCCACCTATCCACTCTCTTCTCGTCCGCACGTCACTGCTTCTGACTCCGCCTCTACATTATCACCTGTCAACTCCTGTACGCGTTTATTAGAACATGCGTAACGTTTGATGTCCCTCTCTGGTCGGAGGCTATGCCCTTGGCGTTACGCACTTAATACTCTTGCTACTTCCATCTTCCATTGTCTGGTCGTTTCAAGTATTCGCGAGTTCAGACGGACTGTGTGAGTTTGTAGACACTCGTCTGAGCTAGACCAAACATCCCATTGTCCTTTCTGGGGTATGGTGTAGTGGCGTCGTCTGCCACCTGCGATCGAGTGCGTGGATGCATCCTTTCTGATAATTACTTTTGCCCTTGGGCCAAACCGTGTAAGCTTGTCTCAGACTTTCTGTCTGACATCTGCGCGACAACTCGTCTGCAATTTAAGGTATCTGTATCAACATTTTCACAGGAGCAAAACATTCGATGTGTTGCATTTCCCCAGTTCATCTCTTGCTAACCGTGAAGGGTTCTCACTTCTTACTGTGAAACCCCCTGCCTGTGAAGGGTTCTGCAACCAGATACTATCACACCTGTTGTTACATTGTTGTATATCCATTGCTACATTGTCTCGTATGCCCATTGTTACATTGTATTGTGTGCCCATTGTTACATGATCTAATAAGACCAATGTTACATTATCTAATATGACCAATGTTACATTGTCTCGTATGTCCATTGTTAGACTGTTGTTTTATGGTCTTATGCACACAGTGTTTCCGCAGCTGGACGCACGATCCGTCAACATACTTACACTAAGTTGTTCTGGGTCTACCCTGAGTGATATCATATCTGTACGATACACAATAAAACATTTCTCTCAACACTTTCCTTCTTTTTTCCTTTTAGTTTTGAAACATATCGTGTCAATTCCCTTTGGGAGATTGTCAAAAATAATAAAGATTATTTAGTGCAGAGAGCATCTGTGGTACGGGTATCAATAATGTCAGAGAAGCAATCGAAAGGTGGAGATTGACGTGCGGTGCCAGGACAAATATTGAACGCCAGTGTTCTACATCAGTCCTTCTATTCTTCTTCTTCAGCTTCGTTCTCAAACTCTTACAAAATAACAGTACGAGTGTGTGTTCCAGTGAATGCACAATACGTTGTACCATGGTTCACAGTTTAGCTGTGATATCTTTGCCATTCGGTCTGACATATCCGACTTCAGCATGGCTTCTGTGGCACTCTGAAACTATGGGATGAGATAGCCAACACCACCACAAAAACCTAAATAGTTGCCTCTTTCGGCATGCATTCAGGAAACAGCTTCTCTAATCTTTACTCCCTTTTAGACTCCGGACACAGACGGGTGATTCCAGGTATGAAATCAATTTCTTTCTTTTTTTTAAATCACATCATTTCGCAAAGGTATTCAATAGCTTAATTGCTCGTAATTTCTGGGTATTGAAATAAACAAACAGACATGTTTTGTATGCGCATAATTATGCTAAAATATGTGATTAACTGCGTGTGTTTATGTGAGACTCCGGTAGTTTAAATTGAACGAAGTGAACACAACAACAAACACATCCATATTCCTGTAACTCTCTGTCTATTAGTTGTATTATAACGTGTATCTATCTACAAAGTCGCTGTGCACTGTCGGTGACACACGTCATAGGAATTATTTAGTGTGAACTTGTGTGACGTCAGATACCCTAAAGTTTTAGCGTATAAATATTGAACGTTTAATGCCGAAAATGGATATGCTGGACCTTCCGATGTGCAAGTAACGCAGCTATGCTGTAAACCGGCAGCCGAATATCCCTCACGCTCCCCGGTGGAAATCACACGAACTTTCGTGTTGATTATCAGAGAGCGAACACAGAAGACGAAGAACGAAACACTCCTAGTAGATTTAGAGCTGAGTATTATTTTTCAGATGTTAAAGAAATATATCCTTAGTGTTCATGTTTCTCGCTGGTCACTCACTCCATATTCCACACCCCTCCCCTCCAACTGTAAATAAGGACACAGCGCATTCTTTTCTCCGGACTACATC
Organism: Meghimatium bilineatum; assembly: GCA_034231615.1. NCBI lineage: Eukaryota > Metazoa > Mollusca > Gastropoda > Stylommatophora > Philomycidae > Meghimatium > Meghimatium bilineatum. The sequence continues at coordinate 8,382,792 of CM067307.1, forward strand.
TGCTAATATGCAGAAGTGTGAGAACTAACACAGAAGAAGACTGTACAGTAGACACTTTGCACCAACCAACACCATATTCAGCTAAGCAGTTTAATTAATACTTCATATAATACATACATTTTCTCATGTGTATATAATTGCAACGTGTTGTAGTGTTAATTGCTGTCATTGTTTGATGTCGCAGGTGTTAACTGGTGTTACCTGTAGCACAACATTACACGATGGAACATGTACACTAGGTACACATTGACGATTTACAATTGCCGTCTACAAAACTCATCTGAAATTAATGTCCTGTTCTTCTATTATTTCGTGATCAAACTCGTGCACTGCCGATGTCGGATATGTCGGGCCGTTCGTGGAAATAAAACGGCGATACAAGGCATTTCCCCCCAGCACTAGAAATCAAATGCTAAAGGATTCAATGACATCTGATAATTCATCATAAACTACAAACAGTGAGAGCTTTTTAAAATTGTAATTCCAGCACTTTCTGAATGATCAGGAAGTACGAGATAACGTTCAGATAAAATGTGTAAGACGTTTATTTATTCCCTCTTACGCTGCTACTGGGTCTATCTTGTAGCGGGAGACATGTTTTACTTCCTCTTTCTCAGCGTTCGCTCTAAAAAATAAAGTTTGGTGGGCTTTTGTTCTCAAATTCCCATCGGATCTCTCTTGTGGCAGGATGTTTCTACTAGATTTCCAGCAGGGCGTAGTTCATAAAACTTTTATTTGCGCCGCATACCCAACACATCCGACTTTGGCGTAACGTTTAAATAATCAGTACCAATTTTCATGTTATTTGAACCGGATAGCGTTGAATACGTTGCGCTGCTAGTTTTACAGCAGAGATGCATTATTTACGCATTTCGGTCCAGCGCATCTGATTTCGGCATAATTGTTTTAATATATTTCTAACAGGATGCAGTCCAGGGAACGCAGTTGTGTTGTGTCGCCGTTATACTTTGCGTTAATTGTCCAACACATCGTACTTTCGTGTGGTAACTAATAAGTTGTGTTTTACCACTGAGAAAAACGTCACCGAGAGAGTTGGTTTCCGTGCTGAACACTGGACATCCCCAATCTAAGTTATCAATTGTGCTTGACATTTTCATGCTTTAACATATTAGGCTTGGAAATTCTTACACACATTCAACCAATTTTGAATACAACCAATCTCATACTATTATTACAGCCTAAGACGGATGTGTCGGGACATTGGTACAAATAAAAAGGCGACACAACGCATTTACATTCTCTAGACTACATCCTGCTGGAAATTTAGTAGGAAAGTTGTCCTGCTACAAGAGAGATCCAGCGGGAGTTTGAGAATGAACGCTGAAGAAGAAGACTATTATTATGAGAAATAAACAATTTTTACAAACTGGGACATTTGTGCGCCCAGATACAGCGTTTCGGGTTACGAAGACACATCATCTCCAAAACCACTAGTTTCGGTGAAACTAGGACTCCTGGTCACCAAGGATATACTTCCACAAGAGCGATACCGTATTGATCCTGGTATATATGTCGGAGACTTGACACCGACATTATTTTGTGTCATGACGATCGAATTTATAACACCCGTGGGCTAAATTTAGAAACATCCTTCTTCTTCGGCGTTCATTTTCAAACTCCCGCTGGATGTCTCTTGTAACAGTACAATTGTCCTACTAAATTTCCAGCTTGATGTAGACCAGAGATTGAAAATGCATCGTGTCACCGTTATATTTACTCCAATGGTCCCACACATCCGACTTCGTCGGAAATCATCCTTAGAATGTGAGGCAGTTGACTTATCTCCGTGCATTTCATTGGATATCGACACAAAGCAACCAATGAAAATCAACGAAAAATTCGAATGCTTCTCTTTAGAATGATGATTCCCAATTAGCCAGCCGGATTGTATAATTGACGAAAGAAACGATTTAGCAGTATCGTGCGAGCATGACGTCGACGTTCTCACGCCGTGTTTGTGCACACAGTCGACACATCTTTAGAATATGTTAGATTTTCTGTATCTTTAGTAAATAAAGTGAACACAAGTTGTGCGTTCCTTATTTCTTTCTACAAGGGAAGGAATGTTTGTACTTTAGATTCCAGGTTAATTTCTTTAGAACCAGTATAGTATATGCACGGTGCGGTTATAGTATGTGCATTGATTCCAGTAGGTTGCTGCTGTAATGTGCCGACTATCTGGCGGGAAATAGAGCGTGAAGTGAATATACCACTAGGCATCAAATGGAGACGCGAACATACATGCACACATATGGGGGTATATAAGTAGTATAATTCAAGAATATCATGTATAAAACATTGCTTCCAACTATACTACAAATATAATATTGGCACAACAGGTCTGTGTGTGCACTTTTGATACCAGCTCTGACAGCCCAACTCATGTTGCATATGATATGATCAAAATATCGCTATGACAGGCGATCATTATTGCAGACCTGTCCAAAATATGATGGTAAGCGGAGAAGCATGTCTTGTCTCCTTTAACATGGCCGTGTCCTGTCTCCTTTAACATGGCCGTGCCCTGCCTCCTTTAACATGGCCATTCCCTTCTCCTTAACATGACAGCGTCCTGTCTCCTTTAACATAGCCGTGTCCACGGCCGTATGTATTATTACCTTAGGAGGAAATTTTACCTAAAAAATCAATGACCATTCGTTTTGTTTTCGTGTGTAAGTTTTATAAGAGTAAGATTTGTCACTATATGAAGAGATATGTGTAGACCTTTTTGTGAAAAATAGCTTGGGGAGGGGGTGGGGTGTTACCAACCTTTTGGTTAAGTTACTAGTACTGAAAGTCATGTTCAGATGTACAAGTGGTGGGGGGGGGGTAGGGGTTGAACTCCCCCAAACCTTCCCCTTATCTACAGGCATGGGCGTGTCCTATCTCCTTAAAAGGACAGGCTCTCTATCTGGGCATGTCATCTAGTCGTAGTTGACTTGTATTGTGGGTTAATCTTATCGTCCATTAGTGAGATATTCCGCGTGGCACAGTAATAAGATGATAGAGGCAGGAATAAGTTGATGAGTGTGGTCGTGGATACGCAGCAGAATAACGAAGGAGATATTGAAAGTGACAATGTATATGTTCAGAGAATGATAGAAATGGGAGTGACCAGGGGAGAAAGATGTGCGTCCTTTCTCAATAGATCCGAAGAAACCACAACCAACAACAAACTGGGAGACTAGTCATGTATACTCTTAATTATCTGATTGAATGGCTGAAAGTAATATATACAAAAGTAGATGATTCGATTGTTGTTTTTTGTTGTTTTGATTAGGTAATCAGTAAGATCTGTAACAAATAGTTTACTGGAACATTGTCTGAGAGTAAGATTTGTAACAAATAGTTTACTGGAACATTGTCTGAGAGTAAGATTTGTAACAAATAGTTTACTGGAACATTGTCTGAGAGTAAGATTTGTAACAAATAGTTTACTGGAAAATTGTCTGAAAGTAAGATTTGTAACAAATCACTTACTAGAACATTATCTGAGAGTAGAGTTGTAACAAATTGTTTACTGGAACATTCAGAGTAAGACTTGTAACAAATATTTTAATAGAGAATTGAGAGTAATATATGCAAAAAATAACTTACTGGAACATTGAGAGTAAGATTTTTAACAAATAATTTACTGGAACATTGAGAGTAAGACTTGTAACAAATTCTTTACTAGAGCATTGAGGTTATTATATGCAAAAAATAACTTACTGGAATATTGAGAGTAAGATTTGTAACAAATCATTTACTAGAACATTGGGGTGCAAAGGGAACGCATTGCTCTAGGCGGACCCAGGGTTGGCAGATAACCAAGATCCCAAATGTACCTCCACGCGGTGCACCCTGGAAACAGAAATACAGCAGCTCGTGCTGATTCTGGCCAAATCATTTGGGGATCGTGTCCGAGAATGTGGAGGTAGCAGATGGAAAGAGATTTGACTGCACAAGAGACAGACAATATCTCCAACACCACCAGCAGCACCACATATAGCGACACTGTCGACATACAGGGAAGCTAGTTAGTCCAGTCCGAACATTGGAGGGGCGGCCAATGTAAAATGCACGTAAAGGTAAATGCATGGCGAGAGACAAATATATTTCATACAGAGTACAATGAAACAATGAAAGGGCAGAACAGCGCTAGAGTGCAGCGTGAACTGCAAATAGAAAGTGAAAAGTCCTTAGGAAAGGGGAACTACAAGCTCCGTCAGCTCGAGACGGGCTTCTAGTTACCAGCGTTCCTTACAGGCAGAGACCTAGACCCATCCATTGGCGTTTGGTAAAGCAAGAAGACCTAACCCAACTCTAATGTCGAGCCTTCCTAAACCGGAAATATGCTTGCAAAGAGAAAGGGTTCTGTACCCGATGGGCTTAGGCAAGAAAGGGACAACGATGGTAGTCCTGGCCCAACTCTACTGTCAAGGTTTCCTATACCGGAGGTACACTTGCAGAGAGAAAGGGTTCCGTACTCGATTCGCTCAGGCACAAAAGGGACAACGATTTAGCCCTGGCCCAACTCTACTGTCAGGTTTTCCTACACCGGAAATACACTTGAAGAGAGAAAGGGTTCAGTACCTGATGGGCTCAGGCGCTATTGGGACAAGGACGCTCAGCTCGAGAACGCCTTGCTCTCAAACGCGTGGTGTGAGACTCGAACTTGGACAAGGGGTACACGATGTCGGTGAATGACACCTCGGCTAAGAGGGCGAAAGAGCCAGGGTCCAACTCCTCTGTCGAGTTCTTCCCCTTAAGGAACCAGGCTCACGGATGAGAAACGGTTCGGTACCCAATGGGCACAGGCACAGCACGTCCAATTACACGAGGCAAGTTCATAGACAGTGGAACACCTCGTTCGAGTCAGACGAGAGCAAAACATCGTCTGGGCGAAGAGTCTCCACTACGCGTGCCTGGAGACAGATATAGAGGCTGTCACAGGCTAAGGGTAGCCCGCCCGAATTGTCAAGGCATGCCGGAAATCGGATGTGCTAGGCCTACAAGGCGCATAACGGTGGCACAACGTAATCACGCCCCCGGCGGAAATCGCACGGATATCCGTGATGGTTACAATGGAGCGAACGAAAAATAAACAAACAAACTAGAACATTGAGAGTAAGATTTGTAACAAATCATTTACTGGAACATTGAGAGTAAGATTTGCAAAAAATAACTTACTGGAACATTGTCTGAGAGTTGGATCATGCTGACAGTTGGCACTAATCACTAATGTTTGTTTTAACAACATTTAATACAACTCCTTTCCGGTAACCTTGTAACAATCATATATAACAATGGTTCTCATCCTTTTTTTCATGTAACACTCTATGAGAGAAATTTCTCTTCCGTAACGCCCCCCCCCCCTCTTTTTTCAAGGTTATTTTTGAAGAAAAAAAACGTATTGCATTTCTCCAGGACAATACTTCGTAAAATGTGGTAGCGTATCTTATTCGCTAATAGTATTTCATTATATTACGGTAAACAATCACATTCTGTTGCTCCCCAAGCTTCTCTCCTCAATTTAAAATTTGTTCTTCATGTTCACTCCCCCTAGAAAGTCCGATGCCCCCCCCCCTTTTGGGTCACATGCCCCACGTTGAGAAGCACTAATCTATAGTTCTAACATAAATGTAAGGAGTTTCATGTTTATTTAAACTAACTCATGGTCTCGACCATATACTCGTATTTGTTCGTCTTTAGCGTTAGTTCGCATAATCCTACAGATTAGCAGGATTTAATCCGGAGAATGAAATATACAGTGTTGTGAAATTACACTGTGGCTTATCATCGCATTTCGTACTGACACATCTGACCAATGTGGCTTCTATGTCACTTTGACCCTATGTGGGATGGGACAGCCAAATCCACTCCCTAAAAATCTCCACTCGTGTTGTAGTATCTAAACAAAATGCAATCTCCTGACATAAGGGACGTGGAGCGTTAGAGACAAAAAAACAAAACAAATCACTAGCTCCTAGAAATGTGGTGGTCAGTTCACGTCCTTGTGTATTTGTCTTGTCCCTAACTCAAATCCAGGTACAAATATTTATTACTGGACTTGCTAAGTCGTGCTGTGTCCGGCAAGCGATTGCTTTCTCTTTGATTGTCAAGGTCGACACTGCCATTAGTAACGGTGCATACAATTCTCAGATCTCTAGATCAACGTGGCAACCTCATTTGGGTTTGCGAGCCGGGTTAATTTTTTTCAGTATGGTAGGCCAAAAGCCTTTTTTAAAAAAAATATCTTTGCAGATTCTCAATTAAAATTAAGTAAATATGATATGTATAGACTCTGAGTGGTGGGGCCAGCGCTTATAGTAGTAATTTGTACTTTTAGTACATCCTGGCGGATTAGCGCTTATAGTACTTTTATACTTTTAGATAAGCCTTGCTGGCCAGCGCATATAGTACTGTTAGATGAGCCCATCGGGCCAGAGAAATAGCGTAAACACTAGATAGAAGGACGTGAAAGCGGGATTCATGGTTATAGCTGGTTGTGAACCAACATTGGTCTGAGTTTCTTACAATATGTGTTTTCTAACAGTTTTCGAGCTATATTGGTGAAAACTTGTCGGACTGGTTATAAAGTTCTTGAGACCATTTTCATTAATTGGCTAGAAAATGTATATACACTGTGAAAGAACTCCCGCCAGTGTTTGGTTTAATATCAATTGTTATGGTGACGTAGAAAAGCCCATAGTATATCGTTTTATGCAGAGATCTGTAGAGAGACCCTGAAGAAAGTACCCAGTTGAGGCGGAAATATTTTCATATCGCAACGGCTTCCAGGTCGACCCAGCCTTAAATGGGCACCGCATTAATCCGGGAAGTAAAGACTGCGAGGGAGAGGAGATGGCTACCGTCCTCATTTGCAGAGCATATGAAATGTGAGATCGCTGACATCACACACCCCTACGGCATTAACAAATGCTATGGGTTACTTTACTTTACTTACCCTGAAGAAAGTATAAGAACTATTGTCTAATTAGCCTTCTAAAATAACTTACTAGACTATTACCTTGATTTTTAGTGCCTGTCGACACAAAGTAAAATGACAGTGACCAATGAAATCCTGCGAAAATACAAGTCATTTTTATAAAACATTTCCCCCGACTAACCAATAGGTCTTATATTCCCGTCTGATGATAAAATAAGGTAGATAGTAACTCTCTATGGAGTGGACATCAAAATGAATGGACAATGCCTTAACTGAAATATATTTGAATTGTCAACATCAAATGCAAGTCGCTAGACATGAATATTGAATATTATTTCTTTTTTTCCATTTCTTCTTCTTCAAAGTTAATTCGCAAACTCCAACCGGGTATCTCCTATAGCAGGGCAATGGCCATATTAGATCTCCAGCAGAATGTAGTCCAGATAATAGAAATGCGTTGTTGTTTATTTGCGCCAGTGGCCCGACACATCCGTCATCTGTGGGTTTTTTCATTTAATGGTTCTATTTTTCATAGGTAATGATGTCAGTACTTCTGCGCTAGTCTTAATCTATTTTCATGTTCTCTCTATTCTTCTGTATATACACCGTATTTGCTGGCTCCCTTCAGAGACTGAACATATATTCATAGACCCCCTTAAACAACCATTCCTGTGAGACAACTTGATCTGAGCCAGCTTTTCGCCTCTGCTGCACAGCTGAGAAGAATCGGTGCTTTTGTCAGAAAGGATATAGGCGGGCAATAACTATCTTCTCACAGCTAAAGGAATTATTTCAGCATATTTCAGCATATGAACTTCACAAATACATCAATTCTGTCTTCTAGTTATTAGCTCATTACCAATTTTTCGGAGCCATACATTATTATTATTAATAACAATAATAATAATAATTAATAATAATAATAATAATAATAATAATAATAATTCTGCGTTCAGCACCTGTGGTCATGCTATACCGTCAGGCCTGTCGTCAAGACGAAGTCCACTGTCTTCTCCAGGTCAGAGCGGCTGCCCCATAGCTTTTGCCTCAGGTCTGTATCCTATGGCCAGGTCTGCTGTCTTTGCTCTTTGTATGTTGGGCAGTCCTGAACTATGTGTTCCGGTTCCACATGGACATTCATCTGTGTATGAGATCCTTAATCGGTAAAGGTGACCCAACAGTCTGCAGTGGCCTGTTCTAAGGCGAAATATTGTGGTCTGTTGATATCTTTGGAGGAGATGTATTGCATCATGTTCGTATTCCCCTTCCATTTGTTTCTTCCACTTTGCTGTGTATATGTTGCGGATTAGTGTTTTTGCTTCTCCGTAGGACAGTGGGTGTCTGTGTTGCTCCATTTCGCTTCCTGCTTTTGACAGAGTATCCGATTTCTCATTTCCCATGATTCCACAGTGTGATGGTATCCACTGAAGGGCAATAGCTGTTGATTTTTGGATGTCTTAGCTCATGTCTGATGTTGTGCAGAAGGCTTTCGTTTCTGTTGCTCTGGATTGATTCCAGTAGATAATAATAATAATAAATAATAAACAATAATAAATAATAATTAATAATACTAATTAATAATAGTAATAATTAATATTAATAATAATAACTTTTTGTGGTTTCCCTAGACGGGTATGTGCGCCCCGCCATCCCCAATTTCAAAACTGTTCTTCGTTGCCCCTCGTTAATGACCCCCAGGGGGCAATGGCCTACTTTCTGAACCATTGTTAGAATATTGCTGTAACACCACGAAGTTCTATCATGCTATCTTTTCACCCAACACCCCAAGTTCGATGAGCGACAGTACAGTTGATTAGGTATCATTTTACTCGAAAAGGGGTATCGACAGTGGATGATGGAAATTACAAGCTTGCTACAGAAAATCACATTTGGCAAGACCTAATCACTTTAGACAAGAACAGAGCACTTCTTTATGGCAATACTAATCTATGTCGATGTCATTGTGGCCAGGATAATTTCAGCTTTCCAGACCATTATATTATTATTGAGAGTGATTTATGGAAATGATTGAATTTTGAGAGCTTGGCACATTTTGCGTGTCCATGAAACTGATCAATAGCAGTAATGAGCTTAATAAACAATGGCATACCTAAGTCGGAATTGTCGGGTCATTTTCGCAAATACAACGGCAAAATGACGCATTTCAGTTCTCTGGACCATATTCCGCTGAAAATCTATTGTAGTATGGCCATTGTCGTGCTACAAGAGAGATATAGCGAGTTCGAGAACGAACGTTTAAAACAATCAATCAATCAATCAATCAATCAATCAATCAATCAATCAATCAATCAATGGTTGGCCAAAAGTCGAAATTTAATTACGGTTTTTAAATATCAATACAAATTCATAAAGAAGACTCACGGACCAAAAGATGCCGTAATCGTGTACTTCTGCGTTCGTTCTTTGATAACCAACATGACATTTCTTGCGATTTCCGTCGGAGATCTTGACGTACGTTGTGCTGCTAATTTACACCGGTGCTGCGTTATTTGCGCCTCCCAGAACATATGATTTCTGCATGCTTTCCTTTCAGTGCTGTCCCAGCCTGTGACGACCTTCCTGTCTACCGCAAGGCAAGGACGAGAGAGTATCTGCTCTATGCCTTGACGTGTTATCACCAATTGTTTTCTTCGGCTTTTGAGGCCAAAACACGGGCTTTGGTTTTCGAGAAGACTGTGAGCAGGTAGTTAGAATTGGGTCGACTTCGTCTATCTCGTACGAGGTGTTGCACTGCCAGTGAACTTACTCCATTCTCAACTGTACCCTCGGATACTGACCCTTATCTCGACTGAGATTGGTTCCGGTATAGGAACTGAATTATACGGTAAAGTTAATCGAATGATCTTCTTCTCGTGCGCAATTTAACATGTCTACACAGCAAGTCCGGTTTTCTTAATAAATACTGCTACATTCATCTTCAGCGTTCATTCTCAAACTCCCACTGGATTTTCCTTGTAGTATGACCATGGTCCTACTAGATTTCCAGCAAGAGAATGGAAATCCCTTGTGTCGCGGTTTTATTTGTACCAATGGCCCGACACATCCGTCTTCGGCGGAATGGTGTATTTGAACGATCATTCGTACTCACACACAGCTTTCTGTGGTTATCCGTCTCTGTGGGCCGGTATTTCTCACTTAACTGGTTTAGTGTAATGCAATTTTGTCGGACATGTTCCACGGTTAGTGTAACCTGTCCAGTGGAACGATCATAAAGCAATGTCGTTATGAACGCTTGACTGCCACAAACACGTTATTCTTGATTCTTGATTAGGAACAAGCGTCACAGCACTGGGGGCATTCCATTATATGCTCTGCCACTGCCTGCATCATCTGGAAAAAACGGTTCGTTGCGGCATCTCTGCAGATGCCATGATTTTTACTGCATTGACACCCTTCCCAGCTTTCTGAATGACATTGTTCACATGTTTCGCGAAAGATAGATTTCTACCAAAAGTGATGCATGCCTAGACATTTCAAAGTATGCTCCCTGTCAATGTTGATGCCCATGCAGGAGGCTGCCGGTACTGTGTCTGTGATTATGTTGTTGTTCAGCGACATAGTTATTTATGTGGTAACTTTTCTAACAGGGTCAAGAGGTCACGTAATGGAGAAGGCAATATATGCTCGGTAGAGCTTTCAGTAATTCTCAAACCTGGAAGTTATTGAAACGGAACCGCAGATGGAAAGAATTACAGGAAGTGGGTATGAAGGTAGAATAAGAGAGTAAAGATAACGAGTATATACGTTACAACGAACACAACCATGAGGTTAGTAGATACATCATCAGTAAGGGAGGGGAGAGGGGTGTGTGTGTGTGTGTGCGTGTTATATAACATAAAATTCATTCCGTGTTTTCGTAGTTAATTTTAACGTGATTTTGGGTGATATTGAAAAAGGGGGGGGGATTGTATAAAAACAAATTGGTGGGACTATAATCATCTTTTTGGCTTGTTTCCTAACACTAAATGTCATGTTCTGATTTCCTAAATATTTCTGATTCTCAAAACTATCCGTTGGCAGCTCACAAATCACTAGGTTGTTTAGTATCCGTTGTATGTCAGCTATGAAAAATTGAATAACGGTGATGTAAATATTCACTTTAGTGATGACAGCTATCTAAGAATATAGTCTCCGAGAAGAATATAGTTGCACACGTTGACAGATATGATGATACAGTCTCCGAGAAGAATATAGTTGTACACGTTGACAGATATGATGATACAGTCTCCGAGAAGAATATAGTTGCACACGTTGACAGATATGATGATACAGTCTCCGAGAAGAATATAGTTGCACACGTTGACAGATATGATGATACAGTCTCCGAGAAGAATATAGTTGCACACGTTGACAGATATGATGATACAGTCTCCGAGAAGAATATAGTTGCACACGTTGACAGATATGATGATACAGTCTCCGAGAAGAATATAATTACACACGTTGACAGATGATAATCCAGTCTCCGATCATTTTTTCTCTATGTGTAGCTCAGTTCTCCGGTATGATTAAATCAGATGACATATCGTATGCCGATAATAGCACCAATATGATTGCGGAGCTCACGTAAAGCTGTCAGGTGTAGTAAACATGGAAACTATCAGTCCATTCAAGTTAATCAGATTCCCGCTTTGATTCTAAATAACTTGATCATTCACTAGTAATTCGATTATTCTCATTACACAATAAACACTCATGAAATCAGATCGAGATGTTTCAATAATGACGGTTGTATTGCTTGTCCTAGCATGGTTGTTCTGTTGTAGGAAATCAGAATAAGATGTTTCAGTAATGACGGTTGTATTGCTTCTCATAGCAAGGTTGTTTTGTTGTAGAAAACATTGTAGTTGGTATATTCTGTTCAGTACGTAGCAAGTAACGAATGAGTTTTGGCTGTAGTCTTTTTCTTCTTTTGTGCTCGATTTCATACTCCTGCCAATGAACAGGATGCAGTCCAGAGAACGGAATGCGCTGTCATGGTTTATAGCTTGATTGCATATCAGCGTCTTTCGACCTGACACGTTCTACTTTAGTATGAATTTGGGTTCACTTTGACACTATGAGATGGGACAGTCAGCTTCACCCCAAAACCTCCTTAGCCGCCTGTTACCGTATGCATATCAGGTAACTTGCATGTCAATACACAGATCGTGGTAGTATTAATGTTGTAGGCTATATAAATACATTAGGTAAATTACTATTGCTTCCTCAACGGTCCGGATGCACAATTACCTGCAGTGGAGCTTGAACCCTTGTCTGTCCGAAACGTGCTCTTTACCTCCCCGTCACAAAGCTGAACTATTTAAAAAAAGAGTTATTAAAATAAAAAACATTTTCCGCGACCAGATAATGAATGTGCAGACTCACTTGAAAATAGTGGGCACGAAAGAAAATAGTAGAAGTATGTGACATTGATTGGTCAGAGCAAACGTTATCTCATGTGAACTAGCGGGGGAAAAAACAAGTTGTAGTGATTGTATTGAAGAAATAGTCTGGATACTTTGGCATTACATTCAAGTTTGCCTGCGTTCACATGGAAGTTGCTGTGTGAAGTACCACACATTGCCATAGCCTACACGCAAGTATATGTCAGCTCACTGTGTAGTATGCAGGTGCAAGCCAACACACGGAACAAATGTCAAACACACATCTCGTCAAGTTATTCCGGTGGCCATTCATGCATAAGAATAGATGCAATGCGACGTACTAGGCTACCTGGATCGAGTGCTGTTCATATTATACCTGCTACGGTTGAATAAGAAATTCCCGACTCGTGATATCACAAGTGTGGCTTGACACCAAATGTTAGCCTTCGGCAGACTAATTCTATATAGGACAGTAGCTAGCAAAAAAAAACCTGTAATTTGTCGCCAACCAGCAGTGTCATCTTGCGTGTTTTCTAGTTAACAGCAGTGTCTTATATTGTTTATATCGGGGCGGTGTCTAGTTCACATCGGTGCATCTAGTTTACAACAGTATCATCTAACTTAAAGACAGTGCCATCTATTTGAAAAAAAGTGCCATCATATTGGGATTATGACCATCTAATTGACTTCAGTGACATCTATCTGGCTGCAGTATTATTTTCAATGCAGCAGTATCATATAGTAGTAATGTGTTGTAATGTGGATTGTTCACACGACGATGATCATATACACAAGCTCAGAGCCGGTTACTACCAACATGTCGCTGTTCACGGACTAATAATTCCATATCTCCTGCAGCCTGAACCAGCACTGGGCCTATCTTGACTTATGTAAGTCGGTGTGTTCTGTGTTTCAAAAGGCGAGTTTACAAGTGGTGTCATTCAAGAGAAATCTGGCGGTGGCTTGGATGTAAACATATCGATCGTGAATGCAACACGTATTCCACAGACAAGTCCGTCTTGTGTCGGCCTGCGTGAAAGCCATCCTTGCTTAATGGGAAGATAGAAGAGAATGTGTTAAACGGTGTTCACATTTCAACAGACCTAGCCTGTTGATCATTACATTGACACAGTCCAGAAGAGACCTGGTGAAATGTCAACGCCTACAGCACGTGTTTGTTTTTCACAGAAGTCGACGCGATGTGTCACTGTTACATAATATCACAGAGCGAGCGCTGCCAACTCTTGTTCACACTTTAGTCATAAAGATATATTGGTAATTTCGTAGACTGAAATGACTTCTCGCGTGACTTGGATTCATAAATCGAAACTTAATAAATCAAGAAACTTGTTGACAGCGTGTTCGAAGTGAATTGTTTATGGTTTCACGAATTAGTATTGCTTGTGTTGGTGCTATTTCAAAGTGTGTATTTTTCACGGATCATTGGACACTGTGTGTGTTCGCATAGAACAGGACCCCTGAGTTATGTGTGTCTCTTTTCAAATATGATATACGTCAACTATATATACTATATTATAGCATCAGATAACCATGTATCTTGACAAGTACAACAGTATTAGTTTCGTATCCAAGTGTTTCTAACGACGCGGTCGCCATATATGATTTTAGAGTTACCAAATGAAAACTGAAGTGGGATGTACTCATATTTGATGTTTGACTAGAAGAAGCGGGCGTGAAGTTCTTCGTAAATGTGATATCGTTATGTTAGAACGTCGTAATTCAATGCATGGTTTCCATTGTCTATAATAGGAGACTACATATAACTTACATGCAACACGTGAAAGCTTTACATATTCATCATAGAAATGTGGACACGAGGGATTTTTTTAAAACTTGCTGTGGGAAACACCTCATTTGTTTTGTTATGCTATGATGCAGATTGATTGCTCGACACGTTGTCTCTGCTTCTCGAGGTTGCTATTATAGACATGATGTGTACCAAATGTTGTGATCTCAAGTTTACGCAGAAATAAAATAAAAAATCATAATTCCCATACGACATTGGATTGATATCAGCTTGTTTTGTTGGACAAATACCATTATTTTGTTTGGCATGCAGATTGCTGTAAACCATTGTAGAATCTCAAACAATGTTAATGCAAACATGCAGCCATGTGGGGATACACGTGATGAATCAGACCAACGAATACTACACTCAAATAATAATATTCCATTGTTTATAACAGCACACCTAACATCCGTTATCGCATGTATTCCTGTTCATTAGTGCAGGGGGAGTATTGTTTAGGAATGAAAATAAATACCGCTTTCCAATAGCAGTGGCTACATACGTTCACATGAATACATTTTTATTGTGCATACGCAAGACACAAATCCCATACGTGGGCGGCTACTATTGACTGGTAAATAGGGCCTATATAGGAAAATGAATGACATTTCTCAATCTTGCACTAACAAGACGATACTATTCAAATGTTAATGTGATCATAACTAGTGTGTTATTTCTACACGAATACTGACTTATTGCTGTCTCCAGCGTAGAAAGATAACGAATTCCATCTCAGATATGGAATTCAACAATCAGAAACATTGTATCTAGCTGCCACTTGCTGAACATATAGTTCTTTGTTGAGCTTAGTTTCCCATGTGTTGTTCTGACATGTCAACTAGCCCTGTTATAGCCCATGTCTTATCTATCCTGTTAAGGTAAATGGAGCAGTGGCTACCAAAAGGTAGAGAAACAGAACCACCGGATGGAGCTTTCGAACGGTTCTTAACGGCTGCGATTGCGACTATTATTACAATCATGTTTTCTTGGAGATTATTGGACACTATGGAAAGTGATGAGAAGAAGGAGGAGGGAAGTGAGGCTCGGCGACATAAACTGAGTTATTCTACACCTTCATCTTTGTCTTCGTTCGTGTCGTCTGCGTCTTTTTACAAGGATGATTCTGGCACGTCATTTTCAGACCGAAGACAAGTGTCAGAGGTTTCGCCGGACCGCCCTTCGCAACAGCAAGAGTTTTTAGTGCATAGAATCAACATATTATCGAATCCTTCTTATATCAGTCAGACGATTTCTTCTGCAACAGATCATGAATTGGCCTGCAAGAATACTACTAATCGTGTGCCTGTAGACTTACCATTATGCGGCGACCAGGCCAACAACTCCAGAAATGTACATACCATTGACACTGCGCCACCTGGCGCGCAGTTCGATGGTGTAAGAACTCAACACGGTCACGTATTTACAACGAATCGATCAGACACACATTCACAATCTAACGAGGTTGAAAATTGGGATGAAAACAGGAACGATTCTCATTTCATCAACTCATCTTTTACTCAAAACAATGACAATAGCATCGAACATGGGGATAGCGACATAACCGACTCGAGTCTGGACGATGTAGAAGTTATCGGAATAATCCAGGGCAGCACCGACCCGTTGTTGAATGTTAGCGGTGATAGTAACGCTAACAGCAAAGACGAGTACCGCCACATTATTGATAATGAAAATTACAGACCATTTCATGTCCCGAAACAATCAGCCAACAACTGTGATGATGACAACTTTTATAATGAACAGCATGGCGACGATGATTTTGAAGACGATGATGTTCAGCCTCGAGAATTGGACTCGGAAGAACTCATGTATTGCTGTTCAATGCTGGAACCGATAACGGAAGAGGATTCCGATGATCTGTCCACATCCAACGACAACAGTAGAAGTGATGAATTACTCGGTGTCAAAGAAATAGAATATGATCTGGAGTACGAAGAGAGAAAGCGAGGATTGTTTACTGACTCGATGGGGATTACCCAGAAAACTATTTATAGCACATCTAAAGATTCGGGGCCTAACCTAATCGGGAGTGTGTTGTCGCCAAGTTTAAACAAACCCGACACTGAAGCCGTACATTCACAAGAGACTATATCGCACATGAGTGGTCCATTACCTGACCTAGAAAAACAGGGGACGAGATTAACAAGCGTAAACAGCCAGCAGGCTGCTGGTACGGATTATGAAACGATTTCAGGAAGTGGGGCTAGTAGGCTTACCTGTAGTGAGGCTTTGACAGACGACAGCTCTCCTGTGTCGAGTAGATCAGCAAGACAAGATTGTGGTGTAGAGACAAATGTGTTTCAAACGGATGATTATTACAAATATATTCGGAATCACGGTAGCTGTGTTGATAGAATTTTTCCGACTTTAGTGAGTTTGAGTAAATCGAAAAACTTATTTGATGATGATGAATCTAATAAAGTGAACTTACCCGTGACAGGTGAGAATAGGAATGTGATTCGCCAGGGCGGAATCTCCTTGCTTAGCGGAGGGGAACACGGAAACGTGCCGCTGAACTTTGTGCAGACGCAGTCCTCAAATCGTAATGAAGGCAATCTTTTTGAGAATAATTCACTTCCTTTGAACATTACTGGTCAGATTAATCACGATGAGGACATCAAACCGGTAACTGGTCAAGGATTGACCTCCGGCGTACGTCCTATCCCTATACGAACACAACGACCAGTTAGCGACGAGTTTGTTTATTCAAAAAAGCGTAAGAGCGAAGACGAAGAGGACGCTTTCTTCCGTGACAGGATTGTCAGTGAAGGTGGTGCTGTGTCTTCCAGAGATAATAAAATAAACACTGACATCTCTGTTGCTTTACTAACAGACGAAAGTAATGTGTATCTTGACAACAACAGATTGAATTCACATTTGAATACAAGAATCAACGCTTATTTAAATACGAGTGATATTTCATCAACATATTTAGGAAATCATGTAGACATCTCTGAACATGGCAGTAATATTCACATTGTACCGGTAGGTATAAGAGTTCAGGAAGAAACAACAGACAGTAAATGTGATGATATTGACGGAGATAATCGCGGTTATACAGTTGTGAAAAGTGTTAATAAGCTTTCGGTTAGAAGTAGTGCATCTTCTCAGGATTCTAAGAAAGATTTGACGGATACGAAACTTCTACTTGCCAATTCTCAGAAGTCTAAGAAGATTAAATCTAGAACAGGTGTGCATAAAATGGATAGCCGTGAGTATTCAGTATCGGACAGTGTGGATAGGTTTAGTGATAGAAACAGTATCAGTGGTAGAAGAGAGACCGATGATGAAACAGAGTGGGAGGAGGAGGTCACAGAAACATTTGTTGTACCTGGTTCTCAAGAAAGAACTATCCTGCGAACACTTCAAAGCGTGAAGGATATGCTAGACCAGAGAACCGCTGTCAGGAGGTCTGAACTCATCCCCCGTGATGACGATGAGGATGACACGGGCGGGAGCTCCTGCGTGACCACTATGATCGGTGTTGACGGTCACGATGAGGGGGGATTCACAGGCAATAGCGATATTACTAGTGGTTATCGAGATCAGTTCAATTCTGTGGCCAGGATGGATAGAGATTTGAAAGAGAAGTTGGGCTTTGAACTTAACTTGGAAGAATACAAGACCGACGACTACAACACAGAATCAGGTTGGCCCATTGTCAGATACATAGAGAAGGAGAGATTTTATATAGAGGATAATGGGCTTGAAAGCAGTGACTATAGCAGAGACTCCAATAATGATGGCAGAGTTGCTTATTTCAGGGACAGAGAATCTATTAGTGATTCCAGAGATGTTTATTACAGAGAATCTAATAATGATTCCAGAGATTTTTATTACAGAGACAGGGAATCTAATAGTGATTCCAGAGATGCTTATGAGAGATATCTGGATTCAAAGACAGTTTCAAGTGATGTTTATGAGAGATATGCTGATTCCAATACTGATTCCATAGATGTTTATGAGAGATATGTGGACTCAAATACTATTTCAAGAGATACTTATGGGAGATATGTGGGTTCAAGTTCTGATTCAAAAGATGTTTATGAGAGATATGTGGGTTCTAATACTGATTCAGTAGATGCTTATGAGGTAGATGTTGATTCAAATCATGTGAGGGATGTTTATAACAGAGAGCATGTCTCGAGTGTTGATGAGGAAGATTTGTATAGTAGTGACAGCATAGCTTATGGACAGTATATAGACAGGAGGGAAATGGAAGTTCTGAATGAGGAAGATGAAGAGAAAGAACAAGCATATGTTCTAGACAGAGATGGCTATTATGATGGTGGAGGATGGAATGAAGAAGCAATACAAGATGAAGAGGAGAAGGTAGGCGGAGCAGACATAGACGAGGACGAGTTTGAAGACAAACAATCAGTCAATGATTACGTTGAAAATCAAATACAGGCCACACATGTTACAACTTATGGAGTTGGAGTAGAACAATTTGTATCCGTTGATTCCAAACAAACTACTTATCCAAGACCAATCCCACAACCACCTGCAGATGACATACCTGTATTAATTGCTCACCGACCAGACTTCAAGCGTAGTGCATCAGAAGAGCAGTTTGCCAAACTTGAACAAGGTAATATCATGTCACCAACTATTTGTGTTCCACCCTCACCTGTACTAAAAGCTAAAACTTCATCAGATAGAACAACTTCCCCCAGGGTGGAAATCTCAGATATTGTTATGGTACAGGAAAATGTACACGCTACAGGTAGTTTCACAACATTCTTTTCAGATGGGCTGCATGAGGACTCAGACAAAATAAGACAGGAGAAATCTTTAGATAGATTCACTTCTTTTACTGATGGCATAGTTGCCAAAAAAGATCATTTGAATGTTGAGTATGAAGATTTTGTTCGTGAAATGTCCTACAAAAATGACATACCAATTACACCAGGGCTCGGCAGTGCTATACTTAGTGGCAATCTGGCCACACCACATAAGAATCAAGATGTATTCCTGTTTCCTAATGAAGAAGCTACTGATATAAATGTCAGCAGTAATGACAATGGTGTAAGTAATGATGCTGAAGTAAAAGGAGGAAAGAGAAGCGAAGTGGACAATAGTGAACCCAGTACTCCAGTAAAGAAACCCAGATTTGTTCGAACCTCAACAGCACAGGATGAAGACGATTTATTGGCATTTAAGCCAGGATTAAGACGTTCATCTTCATATTCAGTGTATGATGGATCATCTAGCATCTTGAATCGCTCATTTGAAGAAGCTTCAAGCAGCAATTTTACTTTTGATCGTTTGGATTCTGAACCTGGAATGTTAAGAAGGAATAAGAGTCGAGACGATTTAAGTAGGAGCTTGAGCAGGGAAGTACTGCATCCAGAGTCACCAACTGTTGAGTTCAGGTCTTTCCCAGAATCACCAAGAAAACATTACACCCCTAAGTTTTTTGGTGAACCTGTGCTTGATGTAGTGCTAGAGTCATCAGCTAACGAGCAACTCCGAACTGGTTCCAGTTCCACTGATAGTGCTCCAGTGACACCCTTAAATTCACAGGTTAAAGAGACTGAGTTAGTAACTCCCCCTGTTGTATGGACTCGTGTTATCACAGACTCAAATTTTGTGGAAGAAAAGCGTTCACCTCCAACAAAAACTGCTTCAAAAGTATCAACAAAACTACTTGACACAGTTGATGGTGGTGAGACAAGCACATCAGTACCAAAAAAAGTCATTCAGGAAAATGTTAATGATTTGAAATTTGCAGATGCTGAAGACAGTTTAAAAAATTCCGTCACCACAGCTTTTAACCCAACTAATATCTTGCCAACTATCATTCCAACCAAGAGTTATCCGACACTAGAACATTCTTCTACATTTCCACAAAGAACACAACTAATTTCACCCAACATTGATTCAACACTTGAACGTATAAGATCAAAATTCAATCCAAACAATATTGATTCAACACTTGAGCGTGTTTCTGCTCTTATACAGAGAACAACACTCATTCCAACTAAGAGTAATCCAACACCTGTTAGTATTTTTACTGTTCTACCAAAACCAACACTCATTCCAACTAAGGCTGAGTCAACATTTGCACGTTCTTCTACTTTTCAACCACGATCATCCCTCATTTCAACTCATTTCGATCCAAAGCTTGAGCATGCTTCTTCCATTCTACAAAGATCAACACTCATTCCAACTAAGGCAGATTCAACAAGTGAACATGCTACTTCCATTCTACAAAGATCAACACTCATTCCAACTAAAGCAGATTCAACAAGTGAACATGCTACTTCCATTCTACAAAGATCAACACTCATTCCAACTAAGGCAGATTCAACAAGTGAACATGCTACTTCCATTCTACAAAAATCAACACTCATTCCAACTAAGGCAGATTCAACAAGGGAACATGTTTCTTCCATTCTACAAAGATCAACACCTATTCCAACTAAAGCAGATTCAACAATTGAACATGCTTCTTCCATTCTACAAAGAACAACACTCATTCCAACTAAGGCAGATTCAACAAATGAACATGCTACTTCCATTCTACAAAGATCAACACCTATTCCAACTAAAGCAGATTCAACAATTGAACATGCTTCTTCCATTTTGCAAAGACAAACACACGTTCAAACTAAGGCAGATTCAACAAATGAACATGCTACTTCCATTCTACAAAGATCAACACCTATTCCAACTAAAGCAGATTCAACAATTGAACATGCTTCTTCCATTTTGCAAAGACAAACACACGTTCAAACTAAGGCAGATTCAAATAATCAACATACTACTTCCATTCTACAAAGATCAACACCTATTCCAACTCAGTTTGATTCAACACTTGAAAGTTCTTCTACTTTTCTACCAAGAGCATCACTTGCCCCAACTAGCTTCAATTCCACAATTGAACAAACTTCTTCCATTGTACAAAGACCAACACTCACTCCAACTAGTGTTGATCCAACAAGTGAACAAACTTCTTCCATTGTACAAAGACCAACACTCACTCCAACTAAGGTTGATCCAACAAGTGAGCATACTTCTTCCATTCTACAAAGACCAACACTCAGTTCAACCAGTGTCGAATCAACTCTTGAACATTCTTCCAGCATTCCACAACGACCACTACTTGCTCCAAAACCACGAACTGTTATGCGACCTTTTAGTTCACTGAAGGCTCCTCCGTCGACAACTGCAGTCAAGACGACTTCAACATCGATCCTTCATCGCACTGAACCTGTTGCAGATGCAGCCATTTCTAACTTGAGCCCACCAAAATCATCACCTTTATCAAATCTTCAAGAGGTTTTGCCATCTATTCAAGTAAAGGATTCACAAGCATCAGATCAACCCAAATTATCATCATCACACCTTCAACAGACCGTACCTGCACCAGTTCATGATGGCCATCAGATAGCAACAAAACCTCCACTAGCCCCTAAACCACGAAAATCTTCTTTATCAAGCGGCAGAACAGAATCTGTACAAAGTGTCATACCTGATAGATTATCGCCAACATTTAGCGTTGACCGACTGGAGAAGAAGATTGAGTTATTCAGTCCAGAAATACGGAGATCTGTTCATTTGACTAACATGGAGGAAGTAGAAGATAAGAATAGCCAAGAAGGAATTGATTTTATGGATGGGAGAATTCAAATCGATGTTGACAAAGAAGAAATAGAAAGTGAAGAAGAGGATAGTGAAGACGAGGAGGAAGAAAGTAGTGAAGAGCAGGATGATGATGATGATGATGAGGAAAAAGCATCTGAGGACAAAATGAATGAGATTGATAACAAACATGTAACACATGAATTACCAGTGCACTCACAGACACATGCTGCTAGTGATCAACTGAGTCAAATATCACACAGTGTGAATACTTCAGATGATGTCTTTCTTCAACAGCCGGCAGCAATGTCTGTGCTGACATCATCAGATTTTGAAATTATGCAAAAGTCTCATGCTCCATCCCTAATATCAGTTTCCAACATAGCAGCACCGTCGACAGTGTCTTCACCGGTCACACCCGAAACTCTGCAGACCGTAGTATCGTCTCCTAAGAAGCCACGAACCTTGAAGGAAATAAAGAAAAGGTATAAACAGCCGTATAAATCAGTTCTTACCCAGGAACCTACATCCCCGACCTCACCCAAGATAGCTCCTTTTGTTCTTCCAGAGAATTTGCTCACTCCGAGCAGATTGAAAATTATTCAATCACGTAACCGGTTTCTGAGTGAGCAAAATTTACTAAGTGATTCATTCGCTGGTGAGTTTGCAGCGCACAAGGAGACCATGTCACAGGTCACTTCTTCAAGTAAAGATAGAAGATACACGCCAAAAATGTCCAAGAATCCAAACTATCGAAGCCAAGAACAGTTAGAAAAATTAATGTACATGATCAATCTAAAACATGGACGTTCAGAAAATTCACTTCATAAGACACACGCAGACTGTTTGCATGATGACTGTATTCTGTCCGAGAAGGGAAGACGTGAGATTATAGATAAAACGTTATCCATTGACAATTTGCATGCCGACCTTTATAGACATTTACAGAGGTATCATTCAGAGACAGATACTGATGGCGGGTTACAAAGCGATGTTTATTTTCCTGAAACTAACAGTGATATGTTTGATCTAACCTTTCCTTTTCAGAGTGAAGGTCGCAGATATTTAGACAGACCAGCCAGTATGAGTGAACTACGTCACGCCTCAGACTACACCACCATCAGTGGTGCTGGATCTGGTTACTTTGATGCTGCTGAGTCAAAGGGCAAAGGTCGCTTTTCCCAGCGACAGTATAAAAAATCCAAAAGTTTATGTACATTGGAAACAAATCTTGACGATGTCAATTTCGCAACTTCGCCAACGAATGATGGTTTGCAGCGTGTACCTTCTGCACACGAGCTGCGAATCAGCAAATCCTTGCAGAAACTTAATGTACCGAACTGGTACAAGCAGTCTAGTCTGTCCAAAAGTGGCAGCTGCCTCCTCAAGTATGGTTCTTCTTCTAGCATGACATCATGGGCTCTGTCACCAAGTCTTCTTTCTTCTCCTTGTACGACCCCATCCACCTCATCAAACGTTGTAATCAAATCTCGCGTTCAGCTTCCTACCTCATCCCGAAACCTCAGATCACCTCGTTTTGCATCCAAATCTGCTCCCTCCACACCCTCATTCCTGAACCAGTCTGAGGAAGATGCATCTTCCACATCTCCTGTGAAGCTTCCTAGCGAGAAGATGAGAACGATGGACAAACCCAAAGCATTGATGCCAATACCAATTGTGCCCTTTGATAAAATCCGTGCCATGTTTGAGAAGAGCCAGGAGCATATCAAAACTCAAAAACCCAGGAGAGAAGAAAGTCCGGTCTCAACAACTCCATTGTCCTCGTCCATAGCAAAAGGTCAATCTCAGAGGTCAACTATGATTAGCCCTCCTAAGAATTTGGCTATCAATGGCGATGATGCTCACGATACAGAAGACTTCATTCCTAAAGTCATTGTTTCTCCAACAGACCCTAACGTGAAGAGCATTTTAAAACGGTCGATCCAAGAGAAGAGGTACTCAGACATTCAGGAGACACAAGAAGCTGATGATGAATCGGCAATAGTTAAACCAATACCAACAAAACCATCTGAATCTGCACCAACTACGACATTATCACAAGTCCCAACATTAATACGTGCACCACAGACATCAAAACAGCAGCCAATACCAACAGTAATAAGTGCACCACAGACATCAAAACAGCAGCCAATACCAACAGTAATAAGTGCACCACAGACATCAAAACAGCAGACAATACCAACATTAATAAGTGCGGCACAGACATCAAAACAGCAGCCTATACCAACATTAATAAGTGCACCACAGACATCAAAACAGCAGCCAATACCAACATTAATAAGTGCACCACAGACATCAAAACAGCAGCCAATACCAACATTAATAAGTGCTCATCAGTCACAAAAACAACAACCAGCGCCAACATTAATAAGTCCGCCAGAGCCATCAAAACAACCACCAAAAATAACATTAATAAGCGCCCCACAGCGACCAAACCAACAACCAATTAGCGAACCACAGCCTCTACAACAGCAACCTGCTATTAAACCACAAATCAAGACCAAGCCTCTTCCACCAGAAAGATCTACATCAGGGCTAAAATCATTACCTACACCTAAAGGCGAGATGAAACCATCAAATATTTTAAAAGAAGATCAGATACCCCCGAAGCTGCAGAAAGAAGAAGAGCGTCAAACTCCCCCAATTGCAAAATCAAAAGGGTTCGCCTTCTTCAAATCGCTACGTTCATCCTCATCTTCATCCACAGAAGAAGTGAAGGATAAAGGACGTAAGTCACCCCGGGAGAAAGATAATAAATCACCTACAACTCCATCATTAAGCGCGGATTCTAGTTACGATTCTCCCGATACCTTCCCAGCATCGCCAGCCAGCAGGTTGTCTCCAGTAGGCACTAAGTCACCACCCACGATCTCTATCACACCTGATGCATCCAGATCAAAGGGACACCCGTATGTAAATGTTGCTGTGGATAGGCCTGGGGATTCGACGAGCATACTGGAACCATCACCGATCGTAAAACCCTCTTGGCAAAGATCATCAGATGCTCCTGTGATAGAACGAACAACTCACGATATTCAGGAAGTGTCTTATAGCGAACCTCTCAGACAAAATGTTCCAAGAAACACCAAGTCACCCGATTCAGTCGAGGAGACGAACATTGATGATTCATATGAAGAAGAGACTGTTCCACCCAAGCTAGAGCTTGTCATTCACGATGTTCCATCCAAGCCAGGACCTGTCATTCACGAAACCCAGCCTGAAAAAAGGAGATGGTTTCCTAAATCAAAGTCAACGAGAACACTGAAATCTCCAGAGGAACCAATCAAACCAATACTTAAATCAAAAGAGTCACAGTCCACGTTTGAAATTCAACAACTCTCAGATGAACCTCGGCGACTTCGCTCACCGTTAGAATCTGCAAGTTTTAGTGACACGTCGGAAGGGTCGAAACATGGGTACAGTCAACGTGAACATGATAGGAGTAGAGCCTCGGAGCATTTCTCAGATGTTAGCAGATCAACAGCAAGAGAAAGTGATCTTGACCGATCAAGAGATTCTTACAGTTCAAGGTCAGGAGACAGGTCCAGAGAGCTTGAACGGGATTTCACGCGTGACTCAAAAATTCCAGGAAGGCAAGTTTCTGTTGAATCTGACCATAGTTTTGACCGGGCTGCAAATCCAGACACATCTCTTGGTTCTGGGCGTGGCAGCGTTCGGGGTGGACGAGATTCTAACAGACATGTTTCAGATGAGCATAATCTCAGTATTGACAGCGTGCAGAGTGGACGATATTCAGACAGAAGTGCTCCAATAGATGACCCTGATCGTAGCATTGGTAGTTTTCAAAGTGGACGATATTCAGACAGAAGTGCACCAGTAAATGACCCTGATCGTAGCATTGGTAGTTTTCAAAGTGGACGAGACTCTGATAGAAATGCCCGTTTAGATGACCGAAATCGCAGCAGCGGCAGCACAAGAAATGCAAGATATAGCTATAGTGAGGATGACAAGAGTGATGGATCCAAGGATCATGATTACGACCCCAAATTTGATCGTCGTGACGCTAGAGATTACGACAGGCGGGATGCAGAATACGATAGGCATCGAGATTTGGATAGTAAAGATAGGGATTATGATAGAGATAGAGACTATTACAGGCGAGATCTGGATTACGACCGCCGAGAACAAGACTCTAATGCGCGGGACAGATTTGGCCGAGATTATGACAGCAGAAATCCGCCAGCAAGACGAGATCGAGACAGGGGATCTCGTGAAGGTTCTACATACTCAAAGGAGTCTGAATCTGATAACGACAGTCGACGAGGTGATCTGTACACAAATTCTCTGCCAAGAGGCGGTACATTGAACTCTGATGTGTCTAGAAATTCTCTGCCAAGAGGCGGTACTTTGAACTCGGATGTGTTCAGAAATTCTCTGCCAAGAAGCGGTACTTTGAATTCGGATGTGTCCAGAAATTCTCTGCCAAGAGGCGGTACCTTGAACTCGGATGTGTCCAGAGACTCCAGAATTGGCCGACATTCTGACAGCTATGAAGATACAACAGCCTCCAGAACTTCCTTGTCTTCTGGTCGATCATGGCAACCCAAACCTCGCGGTAGCCGTGGTTTAGACTCATCTCCACCAAAGCGCGTCATCCCTGCCGTTGAAGACAGCTCCAAGACTGATAAATCATCCTTGGATTCTAACGGGACTCCTGCCAACTCTTCACCGTACAGGTATAGAGTAGCGGGCAGTGCTTTCAGCGCGTCCATACCAAACGCAGTAGCAGGACTTAGCACACCTCCATCTGGCAGACATGACATCAGCACTTCATCAAAATCCGATGCAGGATCCTCCAAATCTTTGAAAGGTAAGTTTAACTTTATCATCGTGTTAAATTATATTTTATTTTACTAACTCATTAAGTTGTATAAGTTATATCACCAATTATATTTATTCTTTATATTGTATATAGCCAATTTCCGTTATTACATACATATTTTGTCGGTCCGGACTTAGTTGACAAGTTGTTATAGTGGGATTCCACTGTACTAAAAATCATTTTGTCATTTGCTGGAGGAAAGGGGGGGGGGGGGGGTTAACACCCCACCCTTTATCTACGTTTTTGGCTACTATTATTTCTAGTTCATTCTAAGCCATACTCGTCCTTTTTCTATCAGTATGTTTTTCCTCCAGGTACTTCTTGATCTTCCTTCTTTACCCTTTCGGGTTCCTGAACAATGCATGTCTAATATTAGTTTGGTTAAATAAAATTTACATCTTATGGCGAAGTGCGCTCATTTCAACCATAGAAGGATAGGATCAGGAAGTTAATAAAAACATAAATATAGGTGGAAACGAAACGAACAAAAAGATGACGTAAACGACGGAACAAAATGAATGTCGGAATTGAGTCCAAATGGCTTGACAGTACCCAACTAAAAAAATAAGACGATTTTCTAGAGAGAACCTCAGATATACTGCTTGCCGCAGCGTTTACATATGATCTCGTAAATTACATTACAGGATCCACATGTAAAGGCCTCATCGATGGAGACAGTGGCCTTGGGAAATGAAATGGAGCGCATATGAACCACATAAGGACACATGTAGCAACGACCGCGTGAGCAATGAATAGTACCAAAGTGGTCGGTAACAGAAGTCCTAAGATGGCTGCGGATCAAGATGTCCTTCAGATTTTTTGTCGCGACTATAGGCAACCAGAGGCAAGTCCTGGAAAGCGGCACGGGTGTTGGATCAGACTGGAGAAGGGAATAATGTTTAAGCAAGATGTGTCTGACAGTGGAGTTATGGGATGAACGGTAAGAACAAATTTAGCTCTATCAGAGGATGAGGAAAACCCCTGGGAAATAGTCATGGTATGGAGTCGAGATTTCTGGCTTGCACGGAGCCAAGTTGATGATGCTTTTGTAGACCAGCGTCTACGGAAGAACTCAACCATCTCAGAGGATTTGTCGAGAAAGTCGTTGTCATCTCTACATAAGCGACGAATGCGAAGAAGCTGTGAGCAAGGTAGAGAGTTTGCGACAGGCGGGATGATGAGAAGAAGTGTAGAGCAGAAAGCCATGTGCATCAGTCGGTTTGTAGTAGACGGATGTGCTGAGGTAAGGGGGATGAATAGTAACAATGATGTCCAGGAAATGGACAGAGGTGGGGGAAATGCTAGATGTGAATTTAATTGCGGGGTTGAAATTGTTGATGAAGCGAGACAGTTCTGTTTCTGTCATGTCAGTAATACCTATCCCATCATCAATGTATCTGTGGAAAAGAGATGGGAATGGGCCATCGTAGGTTTACCAAACTAGACGCTGTAATGTCCCATGAAAAGACAAGCATAGCTAGGTCCCATCTTGTTGCCCATAGCAACGACACTGATCTGATCGAAAAACATTCCCATCAAATTCAAAAGAGTTCAGTGTGAGCACCAGTTCATCAAAGCGGATAAGAGTAGAAGTGGATACAGAGGGATGGGGACTCTTGTTCAGAAAGCACTGCAGAACTCTTTGCATCGACCAAAGCTGTTTAGACATTCCTGTATTCTTCATGCTGCCCAAAATCCACAAGGAATCGACCCCGGGTTATTGTCTCCGCTTGCTCTTGTCCCACTGAGCGCACCACCGACTTCATTAACAGCATCTTCCAGCCCTTGGTCGAACAACTGCCTTCACTCTTGAAAGACACCAAGCATGTCATGACCATTTTTATTCTGTCCAGTTGTCTTAGACCGTACCTATCGCCTGTTCTTGCTTGATGTTTGCTCTCTGTAGAATTCTATACCTCATGCCCATCGTCTCAGAGCTCTACAGTTCTTTCCGATTGATGATGTGATTGGTAATACTGACATGTCTGAAACCGAATTGTCTCGCTTCATCAACTTCATCCATAATTTCAACTACTGATGCAATTGGCTTTCTGTTCTATGCTTCTTCGCATCTTCCATCCTGTCGCAACTCTCTGCTATACTCCCAGCCTCTTCAACTTCGTCGCTTATGTAGCAATGACGATGACTTTCTCGACAAATCCTCTGAGATGATTGAGTTCTTTCGTAGACGCTCGATCCTCGAAAGCATCTTTTCATCGACTTGGCTCCGTGCATGCCAGTTATCTCGCCTCAATACCTTGACTAATTCCCAGGGGTCTTCCTCCTCTGAAAGAGTTAAAGTTATTACCTTTCATCCCCATAACTCCACTGCTCTGGTTGCCTATAGACGCAACAAAAATCTGAAGGATATCTTGGTTCACAGCCATCTTAGGTCTCCTGTTTCCGACCATTTTGGTACTGTTAGTTGCTCACACGGTCGTTGCTACACATGTCCTTATGTGGTTCATATGCGCTTCATTTCAGTTCCCAAAGCCACTTTCTCCATCGATGAGGCATTTGCATGAGAATCCATTAATGTAATGTACGTGATCATATGTAATCGCTGCGGCAAGCAGTATATCTAGGAAACCGGCTTAATTGAGCATTCGCTTCTGTAACCATCTTCATGCCATCAAGCACAGAATACATAGTCATGTTGCCACACACTAATACGGCGATGGCCACCATGGGGTTCTTGATATTCAGGTCACTGCCATCAGATCATGCAATACTGATGATAGTTCTAGGTACGCTCTAGAAAATTATTTGTTTTTGAGTTGGGTACTGTCAAGCCATTTGGACTGAATTCCGACTACTCTTTTGGTTAATTTCCATTCGGTGTGGTCTTTATTCAGTTTATTTCGTCATTTACGTCATCTTTTTGTTCGTTTCGTTTCCACCAATATTTACATTTTTATTTACATTTTCTGTTCCTATTCTTCCGGCATCTCACATCCATATTTCGCTCGGATACGGTTGTGTGGTATGGTCATTTCTACTCGTCGTATTTTAATGTTATGTGCGTTTCTTGGCAAAGGCCTTTTTCTTTTTTAGTCGAAATTCCGATTATGTCCCGTGTATTGTTATTTGTGTGATTATAGCCTGTGTTTTGTTGTGTGTATTATTTCACATGAGCATGTGATATTGTGTTAGTTGTCGCGCAGTAAGACTTCATTACTTGTTTCCTACGTATTATTTTCATACAGTTTTACTAGTAGTATTAATTTTTTTTGGTTATATGAGAGCTTTATAACTATCCAAAAAAAATAGTTTGTCGCGGTTCTAGTAATTGAGTCACATAAACCTCGTTGGTGTTATTTCAGAATGATTATGTCTTATGTTGCATGTATACTTAAGGCGTATCCATAAATTGTCAACAATTTTGTGGTCCATTGCCCCTTGCCATAAAATGGTAAAATTCAGGCACCATCCCCAACGTAATTATATCAGTCCCCCCTTTCCCAATCGTGTTTTAAAAAACCTTTTGGGCTGAACGTGTGTGAAAAAACTACATGATTTTGTTCATTACACACAAAAACACACATCTACCCCCTCCCGTTTTTTGACGTATTTTCTTTGACAGCCCAGTAATGTATGTCCTACCCATTTCCATAAGCAATGAAGGGAAGTGGCTACCGCACCTACTAATTGCTGCGGCTTAGTACATGGAGAGTTATCGTCATCCCCGACGGCAGGTTGCTGCCATGGGAGCTATTTTTACCTTTAGTTTTATCTCTACTAGACACTGTTTAGTTCTGTGCACGAGTTGCATATTGGTGCTCTTATACCATTTCAAACATTTTATTCTACGCTAGTGCTATTTGGTTATATCAGAGCTTTTACAGCCATCAAGTAATGGTGGATGTCGCGGTTCTGGTAATCCAGCCACCACGATCTCCGACGAATATATATCTGATTATATACATTGATGAAAGTTTGTAGTTTTCTGGTTGTCTCTTTCGTTGATCTTCCTGGTGTAGTGGTTAGGTCGTTCGTTTTGTGTTCAAGAGCTCGCGGGTTCGAATTTACCTGTAACATGTTGTTTATCGAGTGGATTATTGCTTGAATTTATGGTTAGAGTTACGTGCTATGCGTGGTACTCTCGCCAGACAGCGTGCTGCTTCGTTGGACGGAGTGGGGTAAGTACCAATTCTAACCTATTCTACGTAGACATTCATTGATGAAAGTTTGTTTTCTGACTATCCCCTTCGTTGATGTTCGTGTTTGAGATCTTCCCCGTACAGATACAGTTTATAGAGTGAGTGCACCAGTAGAGTTAGATAATCACGTACTATATCATTATGTGTTAGCTTATTATATACGTGTCAACTGACCAGGGGACACGTAGAAACAAATTCCATGTTTAATGCCAAGTTCTTCCATCGTCGACCTTACATACAGGAGAATTGCGCTTGATGATGATGATACTATGGTTGGCGTTCACGACGTAACAATAAACGTTGACAGGGAATGCAGAGATTAGGGTAATGGTACAGCAAACCTCGACATCTCTCCCTAGATCACTCCAGGGATGACAGTCTCCAATAGAAGACCTCAGCACAAGATTAATTTGGCCTTCATTCATTCCTTTTCTTGATTATTCTCGTGTTTTCCGTTGAGTCTGGAACTGTATTTACTATTATCTCAGACTTGCAGACTTCGACAGCTTCTTCTTCAGTGTTATTTCTAAAACTCCCGCTGGATCTCTTTTGTAGCAGGACAATGATCCTACTAGATTTTCAGCAGGATATAGTCTAGAGAATGAAAATGCACCGTGTCGTCGTTTTATTTGCGCCAATAACACGACACATCCGTCTTCGACGACGAAAGATACAAAATAGTCGATATTAATGTCCTGGCATCTATAGCTACTATCTCCATGGCATCACTTGGGTTTACGGCCCGAGATATTCAGGTGTTCGTGATAATGAGAGAGCAGACAGACTGGCATTCAACTCATCAATAGACGGTGAGTTGATAATGGACAAGGAAGACGTACTGACACTGCCCCACGAGCGCCTGCTGGATGCGGACACAAGGATTTACATCAAAACTGAGATTCGGAGAATTTGATATTAAACAGGTAAGTAGTACAGCTGAAGACTGAAAGGTGGAATGAGGATGGTATTCAACCAGTGAGCTACATGAATAAATAGCAAGCATACTCTTCGACATTTTCCGGTGAAGAATGGGTCTACTCGGAGCTACCCAAAATGCAATGATATCTATACTTAACTCATCCATTCTATAAATGACAACCACATGGATGACCGAACGTTCATCAGGAAAAGGCGTTCTTGAAGAAGCCTTAGTATGTCACTGTCAGTCTAACTAAATGTCTGCCTGACTTTCTGTCTCTATATGTCTGTCTATGTACCTATCTGACGTGTCTTTGCAGAACGTTATCCTCCCTGTCTCTCTGTAAACATCCATATTCTTTTTCAGCTTCTCCCAGTGTCATATTCAGAATGTCTTTGATAGCCTGTGTCCATCGTGGTCTTCGTCTGCATCTTTGTCTCTTTCTTAAATCTTAGGTCTTCTTAAATCATTGTGTTTTTTTTTACTGTTCAAAATATGTTTGTTAATCTTCTATCTTCATGTCATTGCAGACTTCAATGTTTGATCGTAAATATCATTATGTCTGTATAGAGTGCGTTAACTGTAGGCGCTTCTCAAGTTGACTATAGATGATTTCATAGATGTCTATAGACACTTTCAAATTTTACTTTAGACTTGACTAAAGACGCTTTCAAATTTAACTATAGGATATTGCGCTGCTCTGGTGAAATGACCATTTACGTCATTTAGTGCAGTGATTCTCAAGGAGAGCCATATAGCCGGAACATCTTGCTGTGAGGTCAGGAAGAAAAATATTTGACAATTGAGGGACCAGTGACTCGTCTGTTGAGATCGTGCTGTTCACCAAATACTTTTTTTGTGTGGACAATATACAATAACACCTTGGTTACATCTGATAGAAAGGTTATGTACATCATGTGTAACAGGTTTTCAATAGGAGTAACGAAAAGATCCCTTCAATGCTACAGAAAACCACTTGTCATGTGGAATTGAATCATGGACAATAAATAAACAATCAAGTGAGATACTAAAGGCTACAGAGATGTGGTTTTTCAGAAGAATGCTGAGAACCCCATGGACAGATAGAAAAACATACGAGGATGTACTGATGAAGGTTAACAAAAAGATGTTTTGTATCAGCATCGTGAAGAAATAGTCCACATTTATGAGACGATGAGGTTTGAAGTACAATGTAACAACAGACAAAATCGAGGGGAAAAGAGATATGACGGCAAAGAGAGAAGCAAATTGATAGTTTAACATCGTGACACGGTAGAAAGTTGACAGTAGAGCTAATACACAGTACTGCAGATCGAATGTTGTGAAGATCAATTGTCGCCTAAGCTACTCGATACATCACATGATCATGCTAATACAAATCAGATTAATGCTATTGAAACATCATATTTACAGGAAAGCACCCTTCGACCAGCAATAAAAGATTCTCCAACGAAGCCGCCTTTTTTGTTTGTTTAGATCAGTGTTTCCTAAATTTTCTTTTTACTATACCCAACTGTCTTTCTAAAATTCTGTTGCCCACTTATGTAACATATACATATTTTTATATATTAAAAAAAAATATTCCCTAAATGTAGCTTAATTACAATTTGTTCGAATTGCCCCCCGTCAGGAGTGTGCCCCACGTCGGGAAACACTGGTTTAGATCCTTAGTGTCACGGAAACAAACGTCACATTAAAGTGAACCAGACGCGAAAAATGTTCCAGAACCACTGATCTAATGAGTCATAGTTACCGTATGCGTATCTGTGTTCTATTGATATATAACACGGAATATATGCGATAGGTTGTTTACTACATGAGTTCGCCAATATAATGTTTGTTACATGTATTTTGTTATTTATATCCTGCTAGTGACAGGAGCATCAAAGACAACTCGTTATTTTGGATGTCTCTGTTGTTAAATATCCGCAGTCTAGTCCATTTTGTGTACTATTTGTGTACTATTATTTTTACTGTTTATTTATTGTCTTGTATTTTTCTTGATAAAGATCTTATGGTTGAAACGTGTAGTTAGTCAGTCTTCCTGAAATCTTTCGTACCCGGTTAGTCAGATAGTATAGTATGTTCGTTCACTGTACTTTTGTTGTGCGTAGGGGTACTATTGTTATACAGTTTTATTTCCAGTTATTATCGATTGTTATATCGCTAAAGGTAAAGGTATGTCCCATGGCGGCAACCTGCCGTTGGGGATGAAGATAACTCTTCATGTGCTAAGCCGCAGCAACTATTAGATGGGGTATCACTACTGCAGGGTATATGACAAGTTGGAGGATCCACCATAGACTTCTAGATACACAGACGTAGTACGAGTTAATAAAGAGGCGACGGTTACAAAAAACAGCCGGGATTTCCAGTTTTAAGACAATTTGCATAGAAAACAGTACTTCTCTGCGATAGTTTGCGTACTGAACCATAGACTTCTAGAGATGCACAAGGATGTTGCACAAGTCACATAAAGAGGCGGATGTTATATAGCCGGGATTCTCCGCTTTTAACCAATTCGCACAGAAAATACTCTGTGATAGTTTGCGCCCTGGTGATATCATTTTTGTTAATCTGTTCAAAAGATTATCAGTCCGCCCAGACGGATCACACTTAGGTCGCCACGTTCCTAATTTTGTCGTGTTGAAAAGATGATGTCTCAGTCCGTGAAATGACCACCTTGTCACATTTGTTGAGCTGGTCATTATTATTATTTGTTCTGTATGGGTTCATATATCATGTTCGTATGTTAAATCTTGAATTACAACCTGTTGTAAGTTTCCGCTCGTCGAATCTTCTTATTTCTTCTTCTACGTTAGTTCTCAAACTCCAGCAGATTAGCAGGATGTAGTCCAGAGAACGGAATTCGTTTTGTCATGGTTTACAGCTTCACTGCGTTATCTCTGCATTCACGCTTGACACATCCAACTTCAACATGGCTTGACCCGCAATGGAATTGAACAGCCAAATCCACTTCCAAAAACCTTCTTATTCACCTCTTACGACATGCATGATAGGTAACAGTATCACTATTCTTTGATAGGTCCTGATAACACTGACGGCTCTTCTAATTATTTGCTAATTTGTCAATATTTATGACAGCAATAGTTGAAGAAACAGGCAGAAGAACAAGTCAAAAAATATCTCATCGAAGCTTAACGTGGGAAACGTAGAAACGATCTGAAGAGAACCTGGGAATATCGCAGATTATTTTTGTGTGGTGAGGTGTAGATAATAGACCTGTGCACGCCTCGGTGATACAAGAATTACAATAATATATTGTCCTTCTTTGAATTAAGTTAACTCCATCAGGCGTACAAATAAACATTGCTGGAACGTGTGGAATGTTAGTCTCCAATCAATCGTCGGCTGACGTTACTACCTATCTTGCAATGCAGGTTGTTTTGTTATCTGCAGTTGTGTGGGCTAAACTTGGGTTTTTCAATTTCTTTAGTGTGTATGTCATGTGTTTACGTTTTAAAGTTTTTGCATTGAAGTGTACTGTGTTTGCAGTTGTGTGATTTATATATGTGCTGTTTGTGTGATGTATCTACGTAGCTGTCTGTCTGTCTGTCTTGTCTGTTTATCTATCTCTATTATTCATTCGCTTATATGTCTGTATATATCTTAACCCTTATATGGATCATGTGTTTCCCAGTGGAAGCATGTGGATGCGAGATTTGGATTTTATGGAGGACACTATCCAGAAGAATAAATTCATTTGAAATGAAGTGCTACAGAAAGATTCCACGAATATCATGGACAGAGAAAAAGGACATTGAAATTACTTAAACTAAAGGAAGGCTGACTTCTAAATACCATCAGCAGAAGGAAGCTACAATATTTTGGACACTTAAAGTGGCATGATGGTATCGAAAGGCTGATTCTGGAAGGCAGAATGCCAGGCGATAGAAGAAGGGGAAGACCAAGAAGACGATGGTCCAGCGACATCGAATGATGTGATGTCATATCTGCCTTCGTTGTTGTCTTTAGTTCGTTCATCGCAATCTGTCTTCGTTGCCTTTAGCATTTCAATCGTGATGCCATCATATCTTCGTTGTTGTCGTTTACTTGTCTATCGTGTTGTCATAATCTGTCTTCGTTATTGTCTTTAGTTTGTCCATCGTAATGTAATATTCGTTATCATCTATTTTTCTGTTTAATGGATTGATACTCATGTTTCGTTTTTATTGTACACCTTCCCTCAGGGCTGTCTGTGGGAAATATTAGTTCCATTACTTCCTTCTGACATTAATCAATCGTTCTTGAATTTTAAAATCCGTTATTAATTTAAGAAGACAGTTTTCCTCCATAGTGTACTTCATGATTTAGTACAATATACAATATACATTTTATATTTGTTTTAGTGCATCATTTAAACAAAACAATATTCCTCCAGATTGATTCTTCTAAAGATTTGTAGATTACTGTTAGGGATTTTCTTGTAGATGCTCATTGACATTTGACTCTTTAGTCCACCAATCCCCACTTAAAGTGTCTTATTCCCACTGACACACACACACACGCGCTCATACCATGACCGCTGACTGTACTATAAGACCTGTGCACATAATTAATTAGGACTTCATTCGTTAAGTTTTTTTAATTATTGTCGTCATTTCTGTTCATTCATTCATTCATTTTCCTTTTGCGCTGAAGTTAGCGCATAGGGCAGAGGTCAGATCTCTCCAATTCTGTCTGTTCAAAGCTATTCTGTGCAGTTCTTGAATAGTATGAATATTGGTTGTTTTACTTTCTCTAAGTATTGTTCTTCTGAGTGTTTCTTTTGGCCCACCCCTTGCTCTTTTGCCTGTAGGTATCCATTCAAGAGATTGGTGGTGTATTCTGTTGGGGTCTGCGCGTAGGACATGCCCGATGTAGGACCAACGGCGTTTTCTGATAACATCTGTGATGAAATTTTGATGTGTCTCTTCTCTGATTTTATCATTCGATTTGAATGCACTCCAATGGGTGTTAGTTATCCTACGAATACATTTTTTCTCGAAACTCAGTAATTTCTTTTCTGAAGATAAAGAGCTTTTCCAGCTCTCACATCCATATGATAGCATCGGAATAACGCAGGAATTAAATAAGCGCATTTTTGTGCGTGTGCTGATTGACTTTGACTTCCAGATATTAGACAGTCTGTTACATGCACTTGATGTAAGGGCAATGCGAGTTGTAATTTCTGGCATGATATCACCGTCGAGTGTTAATTTGCTTCCTAGATAGGAGAATTTCTGTACTTTTTCAAATTGTTGTCCATTTAAAGTAATTTCATTAGGTGAATTGGTGAAGTCCATAATTTTTGTTTTTGCTGAATTGATTTGGAGACCTATTTGTCCTGCAATAAGTTTTAATCTATCAGTTTTTGTTTGTGCATCATGATGGTTTTCACTCAATAGTGCAAGATCATCAGCAAAATCCAGGTCTTCTAATGTTGTTTTATTTATCCATTTGATTCCTAAATTTGTGTTGGATGTGCTTTTTCTCATAGCCCAGTCAATAGTATTTGATATTGAATAGTAATGGTGATATAGGGCAGCCTTGTTTAACACCAGTAATCACAGGGAACCATTCTGAATTGCCTTTTTCTGTTCTAACACAGCATTTTGAGTTGGTATAGAATGATTTTATCACATTTATATATTTATTTTGAAATCCATATATTTTTAAAATTTTCCAAAGCGATGGTCGATGGATGCTGTCGAAGGCTTTTTGAAAATCAACGAAGTTTATTACGAGATTAGATCTAAATTCTAGACATTCTTCTATTATTGTTCTAAGAGTGAATATATGGTCAAGGCAGGAACGACCTGATCTAAAGCCTCACTCCTCTTCTTTAAGTCTTTTGTCTAAGGATGACTTTAATCTTGCAAGCATCATATTACAAAGAAATTTTGCCAGGTACGGATAGCAGTGTGATTCCCCTCCAGTTATCACAATTTGTTAGGTCTCCTTTTTTTGGTAATTTGATAATGATGCCATTTTTCCATTGTTGGGGTGGGCATTCGTTTTTCCAAATCATATTGAAAATATTCAGTAAAAATGACAAGGTATTATCATTTGCTGCTTTTAACATTTCACTTGTGATGTCATCTTGACCTGCTGCTTTATTGTTTTTTAATTTCTTAATGGTTTGTTTTACCTCTTCAAGGGTGAAATTTTCTATCGAAGCTTCTAGTGGTGGCATTGTCTCCTTTTTCTCTAGATTTGGAGTAGATTGGGGTGGTGGTCTGTTAAGAAGATCTTGGAAATGTTCGGCCCATCTTTGCTTTTGTTGTTCAGTTGTTGTTAGAACTTTTCCATTTTTATCTTTAATAGATGCGTTTGGGATAAGTGGCTGATTGTACAGATGTATGGTTATGTGGTGTAGTATCTTGCTGTTGTTGTGTTGTGAGGCTGATTCAGCTTCCAATGATAAGTTGTTTATATAATTCTGCCTGTCCTTTCTAGTGCTTGATTTAACTTCTTTGTGTAAAAGTGCGTATGTGAGTCAGTTTTGTTCCTCGTCTTGAGTGGTTTTTGACCAAGTATTCTCGCTTATCCATTTCTTCTTATTGTTTTGTACGAGACCGGCTGTATCCAAAGCCGCATTTATTGCAGTATTTCTAAAATTCTCTCATTTCGTTTCTATTGATGTTATGGGATTTACTAATTCAGATGGCTTATCTAAGGTGGTGTATTGATTGTTGATTTTGTTGTTGTATTCTTCTTGTAAATTACTTTCTAGTAGACGTTTTGTTAGTCACCAGTTATCACAACCGTCTGGAATGGAAGACCTCTACACAGTATTAATTAGTCCTTCATTCGTAACTTTTTTGGATTATCGTCCCGTTTCATTTGGTCACTATTTATATACTTAAAGTCGCACGACAAAAATAGCCAAGGCCGACTAACGAAATACACGGAAATAATAAAAAATGAGCCGTTTAAGTCATGTTTACTTTTTGTTAAGAGGTCTTATCGTAAAGTCAGTGGTCACGTATTAGATCACATATCTTATTTCATCTAAGTGTGGTCATGGTTGTGGAATATGTTACTGTATAACAGGACTTCATCTTTTATAGGAACTCGAAATACACCATTTCCATGATGTGGAATTATTTTGTTTGTTAAATAAATATGTTTATTCTTACTTCACTCACTTTTCCGATCTCTCTCTCTCTCTCTCTCTCTCTCTCTCTCTCTCTCTCATACTATTCTACTATATATCTATGAGTATAGGCGCGACAGTCTACTGTAAAGACCTCTGCACAGAAAATAAACATAGCGTGAAATGCTGATTTTTAAAATTATTACCGTGAATTCATTGGTAGGCATTGACTTTATTTTGGCATGCGACTCCATGTATATAAATAGTGATAAACGAAAATCACGACAATAAAATACGGCAGGAATGAAGTCTTGTTTACTTTCTGTACATATGTCTTTACTGTCGATGTTCTTGGTACAGCCATACCATATTTAGAAGAATTATCCTTATCACCAACCTTCCCGACCATGTGGTGTTGTCTGGGTCTTACAACCAACCTTCCGGATCATGTGGTGTTGTCTGGGTCTTACAACCAACCTTCCCGATCATGTGGTGTTGTCTGGGTCTTACAACCAACCTTCCCGATCATGTGGTGTTGATGGGGAATAAAAGCAAAGAAAAGTAGCAATGCTACTTGCCATGAATGTCATACGAGGTGACTGAGAAGAATTAGGGGTGGGCATGGCTGTTTCATCCGATAGAGTCAAAATGACCCCGAAGCCCTGTAACCAACCATTTCTGACATGTACCACACTTAAAACCAACCATTTCTGACAGGTACCACACTTACAAACCAACCATTTCTGACATGTACCAACCTTACAAACCAACAATTTCTGACAGATAACCACACTCACAAACCAACCATTTCTGACAGGTACCAACCTTACAAACCGTTATTACAAGTTACAAAACACCTTTTTACAAGTACTACACTTAAAAAACATTTTCTTACAAGTGCATTTCCAGTTATTATACTTTATTATACTTGTATTTTATTTTTTGTTTGCTGATTGATGACTTTCATGACGACAGTAAAGCTACACTGAAAGTCTTATCCTGAGTATCTATTTTTGGTTACAAACAGTTGTTTGTTATGTGGTCCTCAGCGAATGTGACTTGGTCACCCTAGCCCTGTTAAGGTACTATAAGAAGTACGCTATTGGTTACATTTTGTTGTAGAAACTCGACATGACTAGGGTGTAGTCACACGGAGAAACTTGTAGCTGCACATCCGTACATGCTAAATATAGGATTGAGAGGTGATACTTTCCGTGTGCAGAGCTAAATGTTTGTTATTTGTTTGTTAAAAAAGTATTCAATCCGCGGTTTTCTGAGACAGCGTTTCAACCTAAGTAAAAGTATAGTTTTTTTTTTTTTACTTTTCCACACCATTGAGGCACCACCGTCTCCAATAAAGACAATTCAACAGAATTCATTAGGACCCCATTCGTTACATTTTTTAAATTATTGTTCGACGTACGCTTGGTCTCTATTTAATACTAGGAATCGCATGCCTAAAAATAGCAAGGGGGGCCCAATGTATATAGATAATGACCAACCGAAAGTCCACAAGGATTCCCGTCTGGTCACACGAGAATTCAAGATAACAGGTCTTACTAGATATGATCGTGGTTGAGGCGTATTAAAGAATACGGCGTCCCCATCGAGGCCAGCACTTGAAATAGTGATGTGGCTCAGTTCAGTCATCAGGTGCTGGAAACTAAGAGTGGTCGGGCCGTCCCACTCGAACAGGATCACAGTCCTGCCCAAGTAAGCAAGGTGCTGAAGACGGAGGCAACCAGTCAAAACGCGCACAATTAATCAGGATGTTAATCATGTAAAACACAGTGGGAACATGGCTATATCCATTAATAGTTATGTTGCCTGCCCTGTGACGGACGTCCAGGCAGAGACGGTGATGGGTCCCATATCTCGAAATGGCCCAACTCCAGTTACTGGAGGTCCAATTGCTCCGAGGAGCCAGGAGGCAAGGGAATAGAGCTACTGGCCAAACAAACCAACGACCAATAAAAATAATGTACTGGAATGCTGAGGGTGTCAACAGCAAAATAGATGGATACAGTAAAAAAATTGGAGCTTAAAAATATCATATGTGAAGAGCAAATCAATGTATGCTGTATTCAAGAAACACACCTCAGCAGCGATATAGCCTTTACATAGGAGGCTACCAGTGCTACCGATCAGACCCAAAGTACGGGCGAACGGTTGGAATTCTTGCACGTGTTAAAAACAATATCAATGCATGTCAGCTGGAAGTCTATATGGAAGGGGCAGGATACCAGATGCTCCAACTAAAAATATACAGTACAGAATTCCATCTCCTGAACTACTATTGCCTAAATGATAGACCATTGTCACTAGGCACACTCTCAGAAAAAAAGAGAGCTTATGATGTGTGGTGACTTCAACAGCCACTCTCAGATCTTGGACTACGATCACATGGACAAGAGAGGTGAGAGCTGGCGGGATGAAAATAAGCTCATACTTATTAACCAGTCAGCAGACTCACCAACCCTCTACTCGAGAGAATGACACACCACCTCTACAGAAGACCTGGTATTTCACTTACTAGGTCTTGAATGGAACATCACACGAGTCGTTGGAAATCAGCTTGGTACTAGCAGCATGGATAGACCTCAGGAAAGCATTTGACAAGGTTTGGAAAGGGCTTTTAAAGAAATTACAAGTTAACCCAAGAATGTACAAATGGGTAAAAGAATATCTGCATAATAGAAGAGCCAGAGTACAATTGGATGGTCGTAAGAGCAAGAAAGTTTTACTGCATCATGGAGTCCCCCAGGGAGGAATGTCACTCACACTTTTCTTGGTTTACATACATGCAGACAAGTTTCAGTGTATACCAAGTCATCCAATGAAGGAAAAAGTACAAAATCTAGTAATGGGGCAACTGAAAAGACGCAGCTTTACACATAGACAATTCCATAGACGACTTCGTTGATAATTTAAAGACCTGCCTGAAGTGAGTCCCTTAAGGTCTGTACCAGAACAAACCCTTTAGAGTGAAATGATTGGATTACCAATATACATTCAAACCCACGTGAAAGGAATACTAAGTGAGGACGAATAGAACAGTGTGCAGCGAATGACAATCACCCTCAGTTTCCTGGACGATGAATATCCAAAAGACATATAGGTTAGAATATACACAAATGTGTCTGTACAGAATGGAATGAGGAATGGAGGTGCAAATGTATATATAGAATATCTACACAAGCCTAGAGATACGATCAGAACACCAACAGGGAAATTCTGTAGTAAGTATGATGCAGAAATCCAGGCAATTAGGGTGACAACTGAAAAACTGCTGAACTCCAACCCTGGCCCACAGTTCGTGGTATTCCTGACAGATGCAAGGTCAGTGCTTCAATCTCTCTAGTCTGGAAAACTAACAGAATAACAAAAACTTCTTAACTTGATTGACTGTCTTAGCAGTATAGGGTAACTATGCAGTGGATATCATCTCACTGTGGAATACCAGGAAAGGAAACATCAGACCACATGGCTAAGGAAGGAGCTGTCGAAGAAGAACCAGATGTACCAATCACCTACCATCAGAAAAAGAAGAAGGTCCAGTCAATAAGAAAGCCACAGACACACAAGATGACTATCACATTATGAACAAATTAGAAAAAGTTGTAATTCTACGTCTCAGAACAGGACACAACCGACTCCGCAGTCACATGTATACAAAATTCAAGATTGACAACACAGCCATGTGTACATGTGGACAGGCAACACAGAGTGCCAAAAATATACTTCAGGAGTGTTCTGAGTATGAAACGCTGAGGCAGATATTGGCTAATGGAATCAACACTGGAATCAAAGCTCTATGGGCCACTGTGTGAACTACAAAAGACAGTGAGTTTTATTCAGGAGACAATTACAGATATAGACATGTTTCAAGTGAACGAAAGGAGAAGAAGATGAATATAGCGTTGGGTCCGTGATTTTTTTTCCATGAACAACAGCATACCTATGGAGAATGTGTTCAGCATCAAGCCTGCCGCATTTACTTCCCAGAAGGTCTGGTACCAATTTTCCTTAGGCTGGTTCCACATATGAGCCGTTGATGATATCAATATATTTTCAGTTGAACTGGAAATTGAACCATCGATCACCCCAACAGGAAGCCGGTTCAGTAACAACAACTGCAACTAATGCAGTTTCAGCCAAAGACTGGAGTCAATTTAGGTTATATCAGTGCGTGTTGTTATTTAACCTTTGTGTGATTTTATGGTTTGGGACGTTATAAAGCGTGCAATTATTTCCATAGGGATTTTCCATTGTGATAGTTGTGTTTATGAAATGTTCCTCTGTGCAAGATTTGTTTTGTCTGGAAAACAATAGGAGACCCAACAAAGGTTGAAAACCCTGAACAGGGACAGGAGAAGAGAAATAGAAAAACAAACACATATATATACACACAAACATATCACACACACAAGACCTTTTGATCATTTTGCAGAAAATATACACACCTATTGGCAAGTTGTTTGTGCACAGCAAGTAGGCTGAAATATTCTTCCTCTCGTTCACAGTTTAACATGTCTACACAGCAAGTAAGCTGGAATCTTTTTCTAGTTCAAAGTTTAACATGTCTACACATCAAGTAGGCTAGAACCCACATTACAGAAACTTGGGCACTAATGTGATGCAAGTTTGTGGTCGTATTAAAAAAAATTGTCTTCTAGTATGTCTGGTTTCTGGCTACCATGTTTATTTGGAGAGCGTGGACTGATGATGAGTCAGTCTGGATTGTTCCTTTTTAGAAATATTTTCGGCTATTATTTGGAATATTTGTAAGATTGATATTTTTTCAGGGGAGACAGACAACTAAACGGAAACTATAGCCAATATTCCATCATCGTCAATCAGGAAAAACTGCAGGTAGTCAACAATTTTACTTACCTTGGAAGCTCTCTCTCTCTCGTGATGTCAACATTGATGTGGAAATTAACAATAGACTTGCAAAAGATAGTGCTGTATTTGGCAGATTACGCAACAATGTATGGGACAGAAGAGGTATAAGAACAACCACCAAACTACAAGTATATCATGCTGCTGTTATACCAACCTTACTATACGCCTGCGAAACGTGGACAGTGTATGCTAGACATGCAAGAAAGTTAAATCATTTCCATCTTACCTGCCTACGTAAATTACTAAACATCCATTGGTGGGACAAAGTACCAGACTACGAGGTCTTGGAAAAATCAACCTCAATAAGCATCCACACAATACTTATGAAGGCGCAGGCACGCTGGGCAGGCCATCTTGTGCGTATGGAGAACTCGCGTTTGCCAAAACAAATATATTATGGAGAACTCAAGGCAGGATTTCGAAAAGCTGGTGGACAGAAAAAGCGTTTCAAAGACACGCTCAAGTCATCCTTGAAACAACATTGACGTAGGCGCTTGGGAGAGCCTCGCTCAGGATAGAACAGCATGGCGTTACAGCATTAGAACGGGAGCACTAGCGGCAGAAGAATTCAGACAAAAAACTGCGAGACACGTAGAAAAGAAAAAACATCTCAACCTCACACAGATACCTTCTATTGTTGTCAATTCTGTAAAAGAACATTTTGTGCGCGCATTGGACTTGCTAGTCATTTAAAAACGCACTATTAACTTTATTATTTTATTATTTATTGTTATTATTATTATGGTTGAGTTTTTGGTCATCGTCGATCACGACGGACGAACATCATCATCAGGCCCTACTACAGAACTGTCGCGCAGTTTCAATGTTCACAGAACGATAATCTGGCCCACATGAGCTTCTCTACAAAACAAGTTGTGTTTGAACCTAAGATAACATAAAACAAACTTCTTCTATACATGGCTAGTGTTGGACTGGATATTAAACAGTTGATGATAGAAGTTGTGCAGTGTCAGGAACACAAGAAAACCGAAAGCAAACTGCTTCTATACATGACCAATATTGGACTGGATGCGTAATATTATTTTTAGTTTTATTGATATTATGGCATATCTTAATTCTATCAGGTACAAAAGGTATCAGTTTATGAGGTGAGGTTCCCATGGGGGATTGACGGCATTATGCTGCTTTTTGTTGCTAATTAGTTCTCTTGAGTTCTGGAATTTGGTCTACTTCTAAA
The DNA here is from genome assembly GCA_034231615.1 of Meghimatium bilineatum. Classification (NCBI taxonomy): domain Eukaryota; kingdom Metazoa; phylum Mollusca; class Gastropoda; order Stylommatophora; family Philomycidae; genus Meghimatium; species Meghimatium bilineatum. The sequence goes on from CM067307.1 coordinate 8,427,691, forward strand.
TGCGTATGGCATCCTGCTGGTGATTGGTGGCCTTCTGTTGAGAACTTGCTAATGTTATTAGGGGATATTATAAACATGTTATAGTCTGAAAGTTTATAGAGCTTAACTTCTGTACAGATCTTAATGTTTTATGAATCTGGAAGTTTATACTTCTGTACTTATTTTAAATGTTTTGCTAACCTGCAATTTTACACTTCAGTGTAGATCTCAGTGTTTTGTTAGCCTGCAATTTTACACTTCTGTGTAGATCTGGGAAGTTTATAGAGATTACGTTCTGTACAGATCTTTAGGTTTTGCTAGACTGTAGCTTTATACCTTTTGTACATATCTTAATGTTTTACTAGTCTAGAATTGTATACCTGCTATACAGATCTTTATGTCTTGCTAATTGGAGTTTATACTTTCTGTGCAGATCTTAATCTTTGCTAATCTGGAAGTTTATACCTACTGTACATCTACGAACTCATAAAATCAAGGACATAACTAAAATTGAATTTTCAAAAGTGGATGTAACAGATGGTCATCATCACTTGTGATGGACGAACAACAACAACAAAACCTACTGTACAGTACTTAATGTATGCTAATCTGGAAGTTTAGGCCCTATACCTTCTTTACAGATCTTAACCTCTGTAATTTATGCTGACATTTCCATTCTCCTATTGTAGATTAATGTTCTTATTACTTTATGTCAATGTATGATCACTCTTGTATTTTATAACATTTTTTTGTTGGTGCTTATTTTTCAGAAACCACTGTATAACCAATGAAGGTGACCTGAAGTAATCTCAGAGACTTGCCAAGAAGCTGGTCCTAGCTGTGTTCTTGCCTGTGGTCATAGAGGTGCAATGATGGAATTTGTATGAATTTCTACTTTATACAAAGTGTAAAAATGCTGAAGTATATGAAGTCTTAGAAACACTGCTACTAATAAAACATGAGTTCATATAGATAAGTGCTCTTTCATCTGCTTAAAGCTGGACACTAAATCACAAAGAATAGAATACTTCATATGAACATAGAGAATGATAACATTGAAGATATCCAAGTCCTTACCATGTGTTTATTATCCACTGTTGGTCTTATTACCAACACACACACGCAGGAAAAACAAAGCATCCTCACTACTCCTCAGGAGAAAATATTTAACATGTCTTTTTTCTGAAACAGAATTATAGGTTCATTTTTTACCCTTAAAATATCATCCTTGTAGTGGCAAAATTCAATGTTAAATACATAAAGAAAGATGGACACAGTACTGAATGCTGGTATGTAAGTAGAATCTTTATTGAGAAAATCATAATTGTAAAGAAGTGATAGTATTCGAAAAGTTATGATACATATTTTTATCAGTTATCAAGTTGGGATATGTCTAGGAAGTGATGGGAGGTGATATTTCTAAGAAGTGAGAGAGTGGTAATATTTCTTAGAAGTGAGTGGGTGGTGATATTTCTGAGAAGTGATTGACGTAGTGGTGATATTTCTATGAGGTGAATGAGTGATGATATTTTTGAAAAGTCAAGCGATTGAGTGGTTGGTGATATTTAAATGAGGTGAATGAGTGGTGATATTTCTACGAGGTGGATGAGTGGTGATATTTATGAAAGTTAGAAATTTGAAACATATTGTTTTAGATCAATTTGGTAGCTAAGTTTGTCGGGATAGCTGAGTTGATAATGGGCTCACCGTACAAATCCAGCTAGTTGAACTAAGTGGTCATAATGCATTGCCGCTGAAGGTGGATGTGCCAGGCCACTGTTGCGTAAATAAAACACACAATGCATTTCCATTCTCTGGACTTCATCCTGCTGGAAATCTAGTAGAATCATTGTCATGCTACAAAAGAGATTCAGTGGGAGTTTGAGAATGAAGGCTAAGGAAGAAGAACACATTATATTGGCGATATGATTGGATGTATTAGCAGCAGCTGAAAATTGAATAGTTGAATGGTAATGTCCTGTATAGAATATGCTTCAGTACTGCAGTGGATCCCAGGTCACAGTGGCATACCTGGAAATGAAAAAAGCTATTGGTGCTGTAACCTGATATCTGACTGAAGAACGATGAAGAAGAAGAATATGCTTCAATGATTATTATTATTATAAGTGAGCTTCATCTATTTTGGATGTGAGGAACTTTCACAATATAACTAATATTGTGTTAACATTGTCATTAGCCATCTGTTCACCTTGACACAATAGAGACAGTTTCATGAGGAACCTACATTTGTTAACGAAAGTTGGAAGAGGTAAAAATAACAGATGATAAGAAATGTATTTTGACATACTGGAAAGAATTACCAATACAGAACAAGATGGGAGAGGTTTGTTGAGGATGTATACTCTGCAAAGAGATAAAAACTCAATAGATGAACAAACAATGTGGAAGAGATAACATGGTAGAGGAATAAAACTGATTTAGAAGTCCATCTGTTCAAATATTGTGACTTAGAAAGTGAAACATTTCTGTGCTTGTCTATGAAGTGAATTGTTCACTGGAAGAAAACAATAGATGTTGAGTACCCCCCAGCTGATGGCAAAGGGTATGCATGCTTATGATTCCCTTGACTTGCTCCATACGTGATAAAAGTACCATACTTTGTCTTTTAATATATAGCAATTGATTGTGTGAGAAGTTAGTGTTTGTAAATGTCATCAGAGATTGTTCATTGTTAGATTTCTCTGATATGTTAATTATGCAATGGTCACATGAATGTACAGAGGATGTGACATGTCCATGACATGCAGACTTGTATACTTCAATTATATTTTCTCTTCATTGTAACCAAAATTGTTTTCTTTTTAAAAAACTTGATGGCATGTTTTTCTACAGAATCTTTTATATGTTTCTCCTCATTCAAAATGGTGTACAGTTAACATTGATAAGATTATTAGTTTTTTAAAACAATACAATTATTTAGCAAAAGTTATGGAGTGTATATAATGGTTGGTTGGTTGCTGATCCAGTGGGAGTGTATATAATCAAACTAATATATTTGTGCCATATCTTGAACTCTATGAACTTCATTTCTATGAAGTGTTTTACAGTTCTGATGTAATATGTTTAGAGATAACTATCAAAATGGCATGATGCTTTGTTTACCTTACTTGAAGGTAGTCAAGTGGTGGCGAGCAAGAGGTGGGCGGAAATACAAGTGGGAGAGACATGAGATGAATAGGATAAGAGTCTTGCAAAGTGCAGCACTAAGGCAAGAGAAAGAAAATGTTGGAGGCCTGTTTCAGCCATCCTTTGATTGGGAGACAGCACCTGTTGAATATGATCAAAATGGAGGATTTATTAACTTACTGATACTGTGGGTGGGTCCAAGTCATAGCGGCTTATCGGAGATAAAGAGTTAATAAATCCTTAGCATCGCTAACTTCTATGATTTTAACCTTCTACTTATCCATTTTCCTGCTGGATTCATATTAGCTTTTTTTACTCCTAAGCCCTTTTGGCCTACAGATGCAACATTTATTTCCAGATCAGTAAAATGCTGATTCCTTATGACTATTTGTGTAAAATAGATGCTCCAACTTATCAGAGCCACGGAATGAATGAGTTAAGAATCGTTTTATGACTATACAGATTACCCCATTCTTTCTCCTCATTATGTTATGTCTGTTATGTATATATGCATGATCCTGTGACCCTCTCTCCCTTTTTTGACTGTTGAATCTTAGCTTCCAGGAACCCTGCATTGTTATATCTGTGTACCTGCTGTAGAAGCTATAATTTACTAATGACTAACTGCTGCATTTCCATATTCTGTCACTGGTGGAATTGCCAGATTGAAATGATGCCCAGAACACATTTTTATTATCTCAAACTTGAAGTGTCTTTGTAATCACTGTTTACACATCTAGTGTTTTGTCTATAGCTCTTTTAGTAATTCTTCACACTTGATATATTGTTTACTACTATCACTGGATTATAACTAGTAATAGAGAAGTATGACTGATTTAGTTGGACAAAGACAAGAAAAACAATGGTGTAGGCCAGATGTTTGGAACAATGAGTTGCAAAATTGTATGTAAAAACATATTAATTTTATGCCCGATGACATTCCAAAATGGACAAATATGGCAACCCTGGAGTATGCCAATGTTTGCTTGTTGTGGATATCATTCAGCTTCGGTATTAAGAAAATGATGTAGCTGGGGTCCTGTCCAAGATCGTGATGTTTAACGAATAACTTTTCATAGTGAACTTAACATGGTCGCAGTTCATGAACAACGAATAAGATGATGATCTGAACAAATATAGTTTGAAGTGGACTCTTATACTTGCACAAGCAGTGACTGAATTGATTGTATAAATGTGGTAAGAGATCCTCATAACAAAACTTATATGGCAGCTCCTCAATCAGCTATTATTATTTGAATTAATTCAAATCTAGTTTATTGTTAATTATTAACACGTTTTGGATATATTATGTATCATAGAATTCAACCACGTGTCAGGAAATGGGTACCAAATCAAATATGAGAAAATGAAGGTGGTGACATGATACTGACACATCATGACATCCCTTTAATGTCATTAGTTATATAAAGCAATAGACATAATACAGTATCCTCAAGCATTGTAATGAATTGTATTGGAACCCACAGGAAAAAGAGGAACACAACAACATATTGGTACCTGGAAGCAAGAGTTAAATACAAATACACAATGGATACACAATACATGGAAAGAAATAGAAGTAATTGTTAAAGATAGATCAAGTTGGAAGAGGTTTGTTAAGAAAATATGCTCTGCAGTGAGTTGTATAGGTAGACTGTATTCCATATACACACATTGAGTGCCTCAAAAGGTGCTTCGCCTGGATTAAGTTACCGGTAGTTAAAAGTCTAGGTGTGGCAACACTTCCTCAGAAATTGTTGCTGTGTTGAAGTGTAAAACAGTTTCACAGTTGAAGAACTCTGCAGACTCCCTCAAATTTGAGACAAAAGCATTATAGCACTAGGCTAGCTATGTTGTATTGTATTGGATGTGAAGACTGTACTAATGGCAGAACAAGAATCAGAACTGTGTTTGAAATTATATTTTAAACAAAAAAAATGTCATTATTCTTATAATGTGTTATTATTCTTGTGATGCTTAACTATTCTTGTGATGTCTCATTATTCTTGTAATATGTTATTATTCTTGCGATGTTTTATTATTCTTGTGATGTTTCATTATACTTGTAATATGTTATTATTCTTATGTTGTTATTCTTGCGATGTTTCATTACTCTTATGATGTTTAACTATTCTTGAGATGTTTCATTATTTTTGTAATATGTTATTATTCATATATGTTTTTAATTCTTGTGATGTTTCATTATTCATTTAGTATGTTATTGTTTAAAAAAATATTTTATCATTTTTGTAATAGGCCTATGTTATTATTCTTGTGATATTTTTAGTCAGCCATTTCATTTGTACCTCCTTTAATGAGATGCAACCCTTTCAACCGCAGACATATGTCCATTTTGGTTAGATGAGAGCTTATTACCATAAACAATAAGGATGTCCAGGTTCACATAATCCTGCCACCAGGGTCTCTTTAGTTATCTTTGTGATATAATATTATTCGGTACAGTACAAGTAGATACCACCACATGTTTAATCATTTCCTTTCTATATGTTTGTAATTTTCATGTTCATCATTTAATAATTGAAATATTTATTAATCTAGGGTTGGCTTAGGGTTAGTTATTTAAAATACAACTATCCTAACCCAAACCCTAAAATAAATTAATATTTAAATTATTAAATGATGAACATGAAATTTACAAACATAGACAAGGGAAATAACTCAACTATGTGATGGCGTCTACTTGTGCTGTACCCATCCATAACTCTTGTAAGAAGTCACAGACCTTCACCTACTACCTGTAAGCTAATACAGATATTTTGTGTTTGCACAGTATATACTCATTGTTTATGGAAATATATCCATATTGAAATTGGGTATGGTCTTTTCATAATTTCCATAGATAAATACTTGTTTTTTGCACTATGCTAGTGTTTATTTTGGTTTTTTTATTTGTGTACAAGGGGGGAGGGGACAAATGCAGTTAGTAACTTGTTAAAATAATGCTAAACTAAAGTACTATTTATAGCGAGATTGAGGTAAAAAAAAATTGTATCATTGTAGGAGTCATTTTGAGCTGAAATATTAAATGATCCTTCTAGACATTGACAGATATGGTCTAAATATGTATTTCATATATAAAAATATCCTTCCACATACAGACTACAAGTCTTTATGACAAAATATCCATCTCTCATTATATCCTGAGGTTGTGGTAATATTTATCGTGGGTACTACTGCTGAGGTTGTGGTGTTATATTACTAAATCTGTTTATAGTATGACGTCTTTGTTACATCTAATACTTTTTGATAGTGCGTCCTGATATAGTCTACTTGGACATTGTCCGCTGGTTGAAATGGTTGCACTGCTCCAAAGGAGAGATAAACTTGTCATCTACCTATGACAAGTTGTGAGTGGATTACCAGAAGTGCAACCTCCATCATTACTTTCAACTAACGAAAGACAAGTTCTTATTACAGATAATATATTTTTAATTTGTTGTGAATTGATAAGTTTTTCTGTATTTGTGCCAACAAAATTCTATGTAAGAGCTTATATTTATTTTAATTCTATGTTAACATAATTAATGGTATCTCATTCCATGGTAATATCAACAATAATCTCTCATTCCCCTCTCAAGCCCAACTTGTTTCTTCATTTGTAATTGTTTTCACTTTCTCCATCATTATCTTCTTATGGTCCATGCTGTATGGCGTTGGTTATTATGTCTTTCTACAATATTCTGTTTCGTGTGCTGTCAATCATTTCTGATACGAATGTTCTCCCATGCCACAATGTTAGGTTGTCTAGCATCTTCTCTCTTGGTCGTCCCCTAATTTGCTTGCTCTTTAACTTGCCTATTGTTACGATATGTTCCATCTTTCCTTTTCTCATGATGTGTCCAAAAAATGTGGACTGTCTCTTTCTGATGCGGGTAAGCAGTTCTCTTTTTGAATTAACTTCTTTCAAGATATCTTCATTACACTTTTTATCTGTCCATGGTGTTCTCAACATACATACATAGAATCACATTTTTTTGGGTGCCGTTTTTGCTTTTTTATTGATGTCTTAGAAATATTTTTATCTGTGTTTTAACAGAAATATTTTAATCCAGGTTTTAGTCTATCTTAAGTTTGGGGATGATAACATTCTACAATGAGCATAAGCAACTTCCACAAGGAGCACCCCCAACACACCGACTTGAGACTTATTCAGATTATTCCAGTACTTGGGTGCATTATCTTATTATCTGATGAAAATCACTACAGTAAAGAAAATGGCTTGGGTTACACATGAATTTATTCCTTCAGATGTGCTCTGTTGTCATTGATTTACTTGATGACGGATACTACTACTACTTTAGGGCTTTAGATATGTCCAATTGTTTTTCTTAGCTAGACTAATTTGAGGTTTCTTGTCTGTCTTTTTTCATGTTCTTGTGTTCTCCACAGAGTTAATCATATTCTATTTTAATAGGGGAAGGAAAATTTGGTACTTTATGGGATAATATATCCATGCTTTTAACCAAACAAAAAATATATTATTTAAAGAAACAAACTTTTGCTAAGGCACATACAACACATTGTCCATCGATCTGAACACAACGCACTGATATGTCTCCCTTCCCCCTCCTTTGGAAGACCCTTGGGGGGGATCTCAGTGCGCTGATCAAATGATCAGTAGCAGATGCTGCATATTTTTGTTTCCGCATCACGGAAATTCTATGCAATCAAGCCTAATATGAAAAGGTTGGAATTTGTGTGAACACATTAGCCCGTAATGCACTGAAAATTTGAACCCCTCAAAACACCCCCTCCCTCCTTCTTAAATATCTGTAGGCTTATATTACTTCCACTGCCATATATATATAGGGGGGAGGGGGGTTTTGAAATCTAAATTTTTAAATGTGGCATGGCAAGCTTAAAGATGTTTAAGTATGTGAGGATATTTTTTGTAAGCTCAATGTGTACATTTTCTACCACTTCTTTGTTAAGTGGGAGATTTTAGTGTGCATGTTTTTTTTTTCTTACATGTTATGATATATTTTGTATTCACTAAAAATATAATATTCATATTTCATCTTATGTAAACTTAAGGCGTGTGTTCGGACCCCCCCCCCCTCCCTCCAGCATATGTTATATGTTCCGCCCTGAGTACTTGTAAATCAATCTGTATATTCTGTGTTTTGATGCAGATATCAAGTATGTGATGAATTTCAAATTTTCTTTGATTTATAAACAATGCAATATATTTTCTAGTATCATTTTAGTGTTTTCATTCTAATCAAATGTATGGGATGTCTCTTGCACTAGCAAGACTGTAGTATATACACACAAATTGTTCCCTATTCAATATTGACATTAGTCAAAGTCTGGTAGCTATAGTTATCTGAAATGTTTGATCATGTGCCTTCAATAGGGGCCACATTTGCTCAGTTGTTAGTAAACTGGCTTCGTGCACGGGTGAACGAAGATTCAATTTCTAGTTCACCTGTAAATATTTGTAAAATCACCAACGGCTCAACACAACTTAATATTACTTATGTAGAACACAGGCTTTTGATGTTTCACTTGAAAACATACAAATTGCAATACACAAGACATTTTCAACATTTCGAACCGTTAGGTCTTTCTCAAGAATATATAAAACAAATACGGTAGTGAAAAACAATGAAAACAGTAAAAACAATGTTACCACCACAGCTGTACTAGATACACTATTAACAAAGTTCCAGGTGACAATGATGTATGTTGAAACAGGTAGTCATGGAAGTTGGTTTTGTTGAAAATTGGATGGGATATGATAACAAATTATTACCCAATACAACATAGATAGCAATACAATAAGGACCACTCCAACACAAATTTGAACAAATGAATGTTCTGAGTTAAGTCCAAAAGGCTTGAGAGTACCAAACTAAAAAATAAATCAATTTTCAAGAGCGTACCTAGATCTGTCATCAGTGGTGCAGAATCTGAGGACAGCGACCTGGATATCGATGGCACCATAATGACTATCAACCTTGAAATGAATGGTGACAGGGGTAGGTTCTCTGTGTTTTATGGCATGAAGATGCCTACAGAAACAGTCACTCAATCGTAAGCCCGTTTCACCTACCTACTTCTTGTCACAACATTTACATATGATAATGTAAATGACATTACAGGATTCACATGTAAATGTATGATCGATAGTGAAAGTGGCCTTAGGAAATGAAATAGAGCGGATCTGAACTACATAGGGACATGTGTAGCAATGACTGCGTTTGCAACTAATAGTGCCAAAGTGAACAAGAACATAAGACATGAGGTGACTGTGGACCAAGATGTCTTTGCGATTTTTTTCACACCTATAAGCAACCAAAGGAAAGTCCTGGAAAGAGGCATGACCCACCCTAAGTAAAATGAGTGCCATTTTTTCTGGGAAAGTAAAAGCAGCAGGCTTGATGTTGACCACATCATTCCTAAGTATGCTGCTGATCATGAAAAAATATGGACCTAATACTGTATTTCCTAATATGCCTGAATGCCATGGTCAAGAGAAAACTACAGTAGAAGACACTGGTAATTTTCTCAATCTTGTATGGGCAATCCATATCTCATGAAATATTTAGTGACATCTTCATGCTGCATCTTCTCCATCAGTCTCTTACTGTCAATTCCCTACTCTCCCAGCTAAAATTGGTACCTTAAATGTCTATGTGTGAAGATAAAAATCATCACAGGAGCTACTGAACAAGTTCTGTGTTGTTCATGTTTTCAAACTGCTTAACCCTTTAGCAGCTGCATTGTTCTCGATAACAGATCCCATTTGTACTAGATTCTCCTCCCTGTACTGATTCCTTTACTTGAGCTACAAAAATAAGAGAGCTTCTACATACTGGCTTGCTATTGTCATCAGAAAACATATACAGTAGAATTCCATTATAACAACTTGGTCCCGACTGACAAAATATGTATGTAAAAACAGAAATTTGCTATATATAATACAAACAATATAGAATATACCGGGGTAGTTGGGGATTTTTTTAAAAGTGTTGTTATATAGGGAAATTTGTTATAAAAGGATGAGCTATAGAGGCATTCCACTGTACTACATTCATGGGATGGTTGATGCTTACTGGTACTTGGCAATTTCAGAGTGAAATCATTTTTAGTGATGAGATGATAGAGAATTTGTAAATTGGTTAACTCATCAATAGCAGTCAGATAGAGGAACCAGTTAGTTGAACAGCTGAAGGGAGAGAACACCTTCAGTTGTGATTCAGGCATGGAAACATTTTTTCTATCATTACTGAATACAGAAAAGAAGTTTGTTAGAGAAATCCATTGTTGCCCAGTCAATCTTCTGTGTATGATCATGATGTCTTAATTCTATGCATTTCATTTCACTAAATAGAAATGTATATCTGTTGGTAATTGCATGAGGCATATGTGTTTATGTGCTGTAATGTACATTGACCAATATTATGTACATTTTGTAGCTAACATCACATGTGTATCATCCACTTAATATCTGTGCTAGAATATCACACAAGCAGGTCTGGTTGTAGTTTCAGACTTATAGAATGAGTTTGCTTGTCTAGTTTTAGTTGTTTCTGAAACTATACATGTCATCTTCAAAATATATTTTATATTTCGTATACTCAGGTCTGTCGGCTCAATGGTGCAGTGGTTAGTGGGACGTCTTACAAGCACAACTTGATTGAACTTACTTGTGGTTCGTTACTAAGTCTCTCAATGCACATTGTACTTTGCAATGTGTTTGGTTTTACAGTGGAATCACATTATAACAACTTGGTCCGGACTGACAAAATTTGTATGTAATAACAGAAATTTACTATATACAGTACAAACAATATAGAATAAATATAATTGGGGATTTTGGAAAGTGTTGTTATATAGGGAGATGTGTTATAACAGAATGCACTATAGAGGGATTCCACTGTGCTACATTGGGTGGATCAACAGTCTTCCAGCGATTTTTATCATCAACAATGCAGATGAGTGTGGAAAAACCATGACTTGTCCAGTCTATGATATATCTCCCTATCACCAGTCTTTGATATAGTCTGCACATGAGCAGTCCAGTTAAGTATTGTCTAAACAATGTTATGATGCTATAAATAAAAACGTAAACATAACATTGTATGATGGTCATAGGTGTTTACATTTTGTGTTGGAATTGAAGGTAATTTTGTTGTCAGTTGTAATTTTTGCATTAGTAGTTGGATATCAGTGGTATCTATAGTGTCGTCTATGAAACTCCACATCCAAGTAATTAGTATAAGTAATGTCTGTTTGACTGATGGGTAGAGTGTGGGAATGAGAAAGCTAATGCAGCCTGTCTCCTACTAAGTAACATCATTAAATGGGGTCTTTGTTGTGTCAGGCTATCAATCAGTGATTTGTGTTTAAAGTGATTTGTTATAGAGTGATTAAAAAAGGACTAAAAAGCATAGAGGATTGACTTCATTGTACTTCCTCTCAACAAAGTGGTGCGCCAAGAGTACCACTCATAGCGCTAACTTATTAACTTCAATCGATAATTCCCAGGGATCTCTGAAAAATCCACTTTATAAACAAGACATTGTGAACGATATTCGAACCCAAGACTGTTTGAGCACAAAATGAACAGCTTAAACATTACACCAGGGAGATCCCAAAAGTGATGGGGGATTGAGTTATTAGAAATTATTGAAATGATAAGAGTCAATAGGGATCTTGTACTTGTAAAGATCTATTGTCCTAGACATGAGTGATGTCTAGGTAATGAGAACTTACGGTATATATATTGACTTCAAATGTATGTGTAGTATATTTGATTTGGATTACGCTGATGATGGACTGATGATTTGCTTGGAAAACATAATTTATTCATTATGATGTAGAGGCATCATTCTGAGAAATTTAGGGGATCAAGTGTGGCATTCTGAGATAAGTTTAGGGGATCAAGGGTGGCATTCTGAGATAAGTTTAGGGGATCAAGGGTGGCATTCTGAGATACATTTAGGGGATCAAGGGTGAATTCTGCGAGAAATTTAGGGGATCAAGGGTGGCATTCTGAGATAAGTTTAGGGGATCAAGAGTGGAATTCTGAGATACATTTAGGGGATCAAGAGTGGAATTCTGAGAAATTTAGGGGATCAAGGGTGGCATTCTGAGATAAGTTTAGGGGATCAAGAGTGAATTCTGCGAGAAATTTAGGGGATCAAGAGTGGCATTCTGAGAAATTTAGGGGATCAAGGGTGGCATTCTGAGATAAGTTTAGGGGATCAAGAGTGAATTCTGTGAGAAATTTAGGGGATCAAGAGTGGCATTCTGAAATAAATTTATGGGATCAATTGTGGAATTCTGAGAGAAATTTAGGGGATCGAGTGTGGCAGGAGTAGACCATAAGTGTGGGTGACATTCTCAGAGAAATTTAGTTGATCAAGGGTGGCATTCTGAGATAATTTAGGGGATCAAAAGTGGAATTCTGAGAGAAATTGGACATGTATTTTATGAGTCAACATGAACATCATGTAAAATTCAGTTGTAACTCACAACACACACACCATTTGTCATATACTGAAAATATCTGACTTTAAGTCAACACAGACCATAGGTCTGCATGGTGTATTTGTATATGCTTTGATTCTGTTCACTAAATAGCTAATTGTTGTATTTGGTTCACAAAGTGGTAACTTTATTATTCTTTTCCATCCCATTGACAATACAATTATTGTAAACCCCTGCATTTACTAATGGAGAAATTAATACATGAACCAACCATGTGAGCCATTTATACATTGTCTAACCACACATAATGGAAAAACATTTGCTTCTAGACATTAATTGCAGATATAAAACTTGATAACTGCTCAAGAATGTAGATTTCAGCAAACATAAGTTTGTAATCTGTGACTTCCTTGTATATATATATATGGTGTTCTAACACAAAAATCGTACACAATACTTGGCTTCTCTATGAACAAGTAACATATCTTTAATTATATGCACAGGGTAACTTTTTGCAATTTCTGGCTACAGATGGTGTTAACATTATGTATTCAATGTGGTTTCTTGGTTAACCCATCTCGGAAGATGTTTTTAGTTGGTTTGATAAAAGAGCGATGATTTATTTCTCTCATGTACTCGTAATGGTTGAGAACCTCATCAATTTAGATCTGTCAAACAAATGTACTTTGAAGTTTACAAACATCTTTTGAGATTGTTATGAAGTATCTCTGGTAAGTGCTTGAAACACATTTGTACAAATAAAATACTATTTATCTGTTATATGCAACAGTTCTGATTTAGAAAGTGTTTGCTGAAGCAGCTGCACTTGTTGTTGTGTTGTGTTGTGTTGTGTTGTGTTGTGTTGTGTTGTGTTGCAGCATGAATGATGAGTATGTAATTAATTGATGCTGTTCCTGGAATGAGGCTACTGTGATGTGTTTGTGTTAGGTTTTATTATCAATATTTCAAGAAAAGAGTTTAAATTTTTTTTTTATATGTGTGGAAATCAAACTTGGAAATTATTCTTCTGCGTTCTTAAACTACAGATCAGCATAAGTCCGAAGAACGAAATGCATTGTGTCACCTGCACCTTTTGGTCTGACATGTCTGACTTCAGCATGGATTCTGAGTCACTTGGACCCTATATGGGAGGGTGCAGCCAACTCCACCCCCAAAACCATCTTAGTCACTTCTATAACTTGCTTAGCGGGTAAACAGAGTTACTATTATTTGCTCCCCTTTTGGGCACTGGCAACACACAGGCACAACTCAGAGATGATGTTAGTGGTAATGTTAGTATTACTGGCAATCATGATGATAATATTAGCAATAGTAATGATGTCGTGGATGATGTTGATAATGATGTTAGTAATGACGATAATTCTGTTGATGATAAATGATGAAATAGTAATGATGAAATGATGTTGATACTGAGTTGGCGATGATGAAAACAGTGACAATGATAATAATGAAAATTAAGTTTCATGCACAGCTTGTTCAGGCCAGTTGAGCACCTACAAGATTAGAGGGAACATTGGAGCCATTCGTTTTTCTGCAGTGCAGCTTGGTAATTGACTATCAATTAAAACACTATACTTTGGTAACAGACACTCAGCTGACTATAACAAGACTAGTTGAATCTCAGGTATCTGTACAGGTATATCTTTTATACAATACAAATTGATGTGATAACAACAAGGCAATGATTGTCTAAATCTCTATCCAATCAAGAGACTCAAGCTTTTTAACAATAATAATTTCCTCCTCTGGGGAAAAATGCTCTTTTTTAATCATGGAAAATAGTTCATTTGGTTATATCAGGGCAATGGTAACTAGGTCTCATGGTATCAATCTGACGTCGGGAATTAAGATAAGCTTTCATGTACTAAGCTGCAGCAACTATTAGGTGGAAAGCCAGTTCCCTTCCTTGCTGTGTTTACCTTCCCCAACCCATGCATCAGGACCCATATGTTTTTGTAAACACCAGCAGGCGTATCCGGTGATAGTAAGCAAGCTGACTTTCAACTAGGCTAAGTGCTACTCATATTAAGGAGGTTGTGATTCAGGTATTCCTGTCATCAATACCTGTAATTTCTTGTACATACATAGGTACAAGGTACCTCTTGTACCTAAGTATGTACTGATAAAAATTAATCTTTCTTTGACTTCATATCATCATTAGCTAGAAAATATTGATATAACTGAACTTTCTCATGACTCTTCATGTTATCATTAGCTAGAAAATACTGATAGAATTAAAATTTTTCATGACTCTTCATGTTATCATTAGCTAGAAAGTATTGATATAATGGCTTTTCCAAGACTATTCATGGTATTAGTGACTAGACAAGACAACACAAAGTAATACATTTTGTCCAAATAATTTATTTGCGTTGCAATCAGAAAAGCCTTGAGCTATGAGATCATCACAAGGCTACAATCCGAAACGTTTATGGATGCCTTTAATGACACAGCTGATGACCGTGACACTGACCAGTGTGATATAAGTGTTTGTACACCAGAACCTCCAGAGGTCATCTGATGATAAAATAAACAATTTAAGAGCTTGTAACACTAAATGAGGAAGTTGAAACAAATCACAAAATCACCAGTAAATGAGGAAGTTTATATAAATCACAAAATCACCAGTAAATGAGGAAGTTTATATAAATCACAAAATCACCACTAAATGATGAAGTTGAAACACATCACAAAATCACCAGTAAATGAGGAAGTTGAAACACATCACAAAATCACCAGTAAATGAGGAAGTTGAAACAAATCACAAAATCACCAGTAAATGAGGAAGTTGAAACACATCACAAAATCACCAGTAAATGAGGAAGTTTATATAAATCACAAAATCACCACTAAATGAGGAAGTTGAAACACATCACAAAATCACCAGTAAATGAGGAAGTTGAAACAAATCACAAAATCACCAGTAAATGAGGAAGTTGAAACACATCACAAAATCACCAGTAAATGAGGAAGTTTATATAAATCACAAAATCACCACTAAATGAGGAAGTTGAAACACATCACAAAATCACCAGTAAATGAGGAAGTTGAAACAAATCACAAAATCACCAGTAAATGAGGAAGTTGAAACACATCACAAAATCACCAGTAAATGAGGAAGTTTATATAAATCACAAAATCACCACTAAATGAGGAAGTTGAAACACATCACAAAATCACCACTTTGACAATATAAAAATACTTTACTTTTATCTTGTGCTGATTGCTCATAGTCCTGGTGAATTAGTGGCCACTGGAACGTGCCGGTATCTTAATATTGTTGATTCTTGATTAGAAAAAACTAGCTTCACAGCACGTGGGTAATTCCCATAAGTGCTCAGCCCTCCGTCACAGCAGCCATCTCAGTGTATGTACGCAGAGTCCCGGGCAGGTGTTGATTGCGTGATCTTCAGGGCCTTCCAAAAAAAATATTTTTTCCTTCCCTCCCCTCTAGATACTCCCATTTCTGACATTCTCTGTATGTGTACGTTCTCATCCTCATTGACATCATCTTCATCTTGAAATGAATTTATTACTGCCTTGATCCAGTCTGCTTTATCTCTTCTAAGCAATGTGCCGTCTATCGCCGCATTGCCTGCCAATAAATCGGCTCTCTCGTTTCCTCTGTCCCGAGCATGACCAGGGCAGTATATCCATGTAATGCTCTGGACAACTGAGTTGTTCAAAAAGTCCCTCCATTCTTTTCTCAGCATGTACTTTTCTATCTTGCGCAACATGCTTTGAGAGTCTGTGATTATTACCGAGTGTGTTTATGTATCAACCAATTAAGTGCTGCTTAACTCCCTCTATTTCCATCCTCATGCTCGATGTGACAGTAG
The DNA here is from genome assembly GCA_034231615.1 of Meghimatium bilineatum. NCBI lineage: Eukaryota > Metazoa > Mollusca > Gastropoda > Stylommatophora > Philomycidae > Meghimatium > Meghimatium bilineatum. Next base: position 8,444,136 of record CM067307.1, read on the forward strand.
AATATGCTGAAGAATTCTCAACCAACTTCACGCTGTTTCTGTAGGCAACAAAACCCCAATCGCTTTGATTTGTATTTATGTTAACTGAGCCATCTGTATATATAATTATGTCTTGTGGTTTCGAGTGTAGCTGGGCGAGTTCATGCACTGTAACCAGGGCCCTGACACCCGTCCATTTTCAACACGCTTTATCTAGTTGCATTATTACTTTAGTCAATGATTTCTTCTCAGTGTCTACCTTCACCCATTCACTGCCTGTTCCTATTTCTTGAAATTCACATACTCTTCGCAGTGTGTCTTAATATTGTTGTTTTCATTGATAGTTGGTGATTTTGTGGGGTCTTATTATATGTTATTCCCTTAATCTCTTAGGTCGTTATCTGTCTCAGCTGGTGTCCACTGTAATTTCATTTCAGAATATAACTTTATCCCCCCCTTCTGTTCCCCATCCCCCAAGGCATGTTCCAGCATCTTGTATGCAGATATCCAATCACTTTAAAAATTGTAACCATTTGGTGATATCAGTAGTGGAAAATATCTTGTATCTCAGTGGTCACTATTTAATATCTTGTAGCCCATATGGTTTCAATATGGCAGTTTGCATGTTAGTCGATAAATCATCCTCACAGCAGATTGATCAATCAATCACTCTATCTGTCTACCTAATCTATCGATCGATCTAATTCTAATCTAATATATCTTACCTACCTAATCTAATGTATATATCCTATATATATCTAATGACACTGTGTTGATTAGTGTCTTCTCTACCTATCATCTTTTGAAAACAAGTTCTACAGTTATTTGTTACAAATTATATAGAACACACAAGACAAACTTGCTAGATATCAAGAAACACTTTTAGCAGTGGTTAAAACGGCGTAAACTTGTTTTATTTGGACATGTAACGAGACACGTCATGCTGTCTAATATTACTTTCCAAGGAACAGTCTGATGGAAGGAGAAGAGGGAAAAGAAAATCCTGGATTGATAATTAACATCAAGGAATCGGCTGTGTGTAGTTTTTCTGCACTCCTCCGAATGGATGAATATAAAGTTGTTTGGAGAACTTTTTTGTGTTGATGTCTCCAGTGTGGTATCACTAACTGGTTATATGTCATATTATTGTCTATCACTATAGTACTCTTGTTTAGTCACATTACTCTTGTTTATTCACATTACTCTTATTTAGTCACATTACTCTTATTTAGTCACATCACTCTTGTTTAGTCACACCACTCTTGATATGATGCTCAAGGCTACAGATCACAAACATTTATCACAACGTTCACTCGGACCGACCTATATTCTCTCGTGGTATTTAGAATAACAAAGAGATCCATTATTCGTTAGATGTCTCTGATAGCTATGAAAGTGAGCCTGTTCATTCCCTATGATACAAACATGTCCTGTTATACACATTAATATGATTCTCAGACGTAATTACTCCATTGGTTGAATTCACTCATTTTATATTAGGAGTGCTTATTGAATCACTAAGGAAGCATACATCGAGTAGACGCTGAACTTGAACTGCTGGATATTTTAGGCCTCAGCTGGGAGAAGAGGACGACGGTACCTCAGGTATGGAGAGAGGCCATCACAGAGCCTACCTTGAGGAGGAGAAGGTGCAAGACCGATGCATCCGGCTACCCGACCGATCAATCTTACAGGTTAGGTTCATGACAAAATATTCCCATACAAAATATACCGGACGAAATATATACAGACACAATATTCTAGACAAAATATTCCCAGAGAAAATATTACCAGACAAAATATTCCCTGACAAATTATACCGGATAAAAATATTACAGACCAAATATTCTCACGATGTTTGTAGACAACTGCGAAATTGGATAAATGATGAACACATTGAATATAGAAACAAGTCGACGTTAGTCTCTTTCTGCGAGTGAATTAGCCAGATTTCTTTCTATTTGCAGCACAGGAAGATGTTGATTTTATTTTTCAGAGCAGACATTGATTTGCTGATGGAATATTCCGAGTCGCCCCAGAGGGATTCGATCAACTGTACACGATTCATGCATTTGAGGATGGAAAAAAAATTCTACGTGTTTATGCACTTTTGTCTGGTTGTAGTAAAGCAATGTACCGCCGCCTACTTCGTAGAAGTGGGATATAACGGAGATGCAGCTCCATCTTCAATAGTTACTGATTTAGAATTAGCTGCAATTAAAGCTTTTGAATGTGCATTTCCACGAGCTCAAGTATCAGGATGTTATTTTCACTTTGGATAGAACGTTTAGCGAAAACAACAATCTGGGGGTAAAACGATATTGTACATCTTTGATGAAACTTATTCAAAGTGAAACAACCGATGGCTTTGGCATTCGTACCAGAAACTGATGTCATTACTGTTTTCGAACAACTCACCAATATTGATAATTTCTCAGACCTGGACTTCCTCATGGAGTACTTCAAAGATTTCTAAATTTTACCGATTCATCGTAGTCGCAGTTTCGATTTCCAGTGAGCCTTTGGAATCAGCATAATCGTTTCATGAATCAACTGTCAAGAAGCAACAATTCTGTTGAAGGTTGGCACAATGCATTTAATTCAGTGGTGAACGTATCTCATCCAACAGCGTGAAGACTTGCCAGGAAGTTACAGCAGAAACAACATACATCTTCACTGTTGAGAAGTGAGACTGTCACTGATCAAACAACAACCATGAAACGAAAAGTTAACCAACATGTCGCCTTCTTTCGTTCACTTGAAACATGTCTATATCTGTAATTATGTCTCTTGAATGAAACTCACTGTCTTTTGTAGTTCATACAGTGACTCATAGAGCTTTGGTTCCAGTGTTGTTTCCTCTGGCCAATATGTCTGCCTCAGTGTTTCATTCTCAGAACAATCTTGAAATATATGCTTGGTACTCTGTGCTGTCTGTCCAATGTGCACATGGCCGTGTTGCCGTTCGGAGGAGTAGAATTACAGCTTGTTCGTATTTGTTCATAATGTGATAGTCATTTTGTGTTGGTGTTTGTGGCTTTCTTATTGACTTGATCATCTGTTTTTTCTGATGGTAGGTGATTGGTACATTTGGTTGGTCTTTGGCAGCACCTTCCCTAGCCAGTTGGTCTGCTTTTTCATTTCCTGGTATTCTACAGTGAAAGGGTATCCACTGTATTTGTTACACCATACTGGTAAGATATTTCATTAAGTAGTTTGTGTAAGTCTGTTAGTTTTCCAGACTGAAGAACTTGAAGCACTGACCTTGCATCTGTCAGGAATACCACCTGCTGTGGGCCACACTGGTAGCCAAATATCACCATCCCTGGTGGTTGAATGCTTATAAGAATAGCACTTTTGGCGCAAATATCACAGGAATTGATGCAAGTCACTGATGGCTAACTGGGATTTTTCACGGAGTCCCTGTCCCCATGCCCTGTAATAGAAGGTTTCTAGCAAATTGGGTTACTTTTATTGTGAACATCATACACTATTTGTACATATGACTGCACCAGGACATTATTTAAATGTGCTTCAACACAAAGATAATCAACATTACCACATATATAATTCAACAAATAACTTACATTCTTTCAAAGCAACTTTTCTCACCAAAAATTCATACCGTAAGTACAGCGGCTGACACGTGACAGTCGTGACTGCACTTATAAGACCAACCACCAGTGCAAGATGACAGGTACTCTTTGTAATCTCTGTCCGACCATGGCAACCTTTAGTTACGAAGTTGACTGCCAGTGACAAAGTTACTGTTGGAAAACAATCAAGGCATGTTAACATTCAACATGCTATATAAAGTCAGGGCCGTTTTCAGTAGAAGGGGAGGAGGGTTTACTTTAAATAAAATGGTTATTTGCCTATTTTCATTTGAATTCCCTCTTTTTTTGCAGGAGAAATTTGATGATTTTTGTGTGCAAAAATCATTAAGGGCTGGGGGGGGGGGGGGGGGGGGGAAGAGGATGGTTACTCACTTTTGCCTTAATTTCTAGTACTAAAAATCATGTTTTCATTTCCTGGAGAGGGCAAACGGCTTTTCAGTACTAGGAACTTGGCTAAATAAAAGGCAGGTTAAGAACCAAACCTCCACCCCTAACGAGTTTTTACAAAAAGGTATTCAATTTATTAATCAATAAGGTCCGACAAACAGAAACACACGAATTATCTTCTTTTTTGTTTTTAGGTAACCCCCCTCCCCCCCCCCCCCCCCACACACACACACTTGAGAAGAACATAGGCCTATCTACTGCCCTGTATACGCAGATATTGGTCTTGTATTATCACTGCCCTGTATAAGCAGATATTGGTCTTGTATTATCACTGCCCTGTATAAGCAGATATTGGTCTTGTATTATCACTGCCCTGTATAAGCAGATATTGGTCTTGTATTATCACTGACCTGTATAAGCAGATATTGGTCTTGTACTATCACTGCCCTGTATAAGCAGATATTGGTCGTACTATCACTGCCCTGTATAAGCAGATATTGGTCTTGTATTATCACTGCCCTGTATAAGCAGATATTGGTCTTGTACTATCACTGACCCAAAAATGTAGTCTAATGTTATTAACCAGTATCATATCACACAGTTTCCTATAGATGGTCATCTGTCTAGTCAGTGGTTGACCAGAAACCGCCTGACGATCCTCACTCCGCACTTGCTCAGTAGCTATAGCGCCATTCCTCTATCTTCCCAGAGCTTGAGATCTGGTATACTGTAACCTACTTCCTTGTTGCAGGGTGAACCCTGGAGTATTCAGTTTTTTCAAACCACGAATAATGAGTTCGAAACCTGTCTACTTGTAAACGGGAGAGTGACTACTGCGACTCGTGTGTCATCTCCCCTGTCATTTGCCGAGTTGAAATAACCAAGGATCACTGTCTGCTTAAAGAGAAAGTCACAATTCCAGCATCTTACATGTACTAGGTATCATTATGAATATTTTTCTTCTACATACAAATATCAGTTACGTTAAACTTTAAGCAATGGGCGGTTCTCGAATTATTGGTGTTTGTACCAAACTTAGTCAAGCTAGGAGAAGTCCTTATGTATATATCTATCTATCTATCTATACGCTGTGTCCCGTGTTTGCCTTGCAGCGCCAGGGGTGGAAGAGTTCTCTGGAGATGGCCTTCTTGTGCGCTGTTTGTAAGCTTGTTCCTGTGGCTTCTTTGATTTCTGTGATCCATCTTTTACATGGTCTGCCTCTGGCTTTATAACCGTTATGTCTATGTGTCATGGCCATCTGTGGCTAGAAGAGGTTCTTGATGTTTATACCAAGCTTAGTTAGCAATGAGAGGCCCTCAAATTCTTGGTGATTGTACCAACCTTAGTTAAGAAAGGAGAGATTCTTGAATTATTGGTGTGTGTACCAAACTTAGCTAAGCTAGGTAAGGTCCTTGAATTATTGAACTACTGGTGTTTGTACCAAACTTAGTTAAGCTAGGTGAGGTTCTTGAATTATTGAATTACTGGTATTTGTACCAAACTTAGTTTAGCTAGGTGAGGTTCTTGAATTACTGGTGTTTGTACCAACCTTATCTACGGGTATGGGATTTCTGGCAATACATCAATGACAATAGACGCATGAGCCGGAATGGTGATCATGCAATTATTCACGAGCCGGAATGTTGAGTATTCCATGATTCAAGAGCCGGAATGTTGAGCATGACAATAAGCCCTAGACCCACGAGCCGGAATGTTGAGCATTAAATGATAAAATTGTATTTATTTTCTAGTGTTTTAGTTTACTGTTTTCGATGATGAAAGCGTTGTCATGGAAACGATATTGTGTCAGTCAGTCGGGTCGTACCAACATCACACACCTTGCATGTCGTAAATTTTAGGAATAACATAAGATCTTACCTGTAGACACAACCATCAAGAAGAAATGCAACACGGTGTGTGAAACGTTAGACCAGATTAACGTGCATAAGACAGACCAACACAGAAGACGTCTTTGGTCACATGGATCATCGCGTGATTTTTCAATCCCACTTGTGACAACTTTATGTCCAGTGTCACAGAAAAAAAACCACCGAAACATTGATAATGTATATATATACAAACATATATACAGTGTGTGTGATGTTTGTTAAAATATCGAATATTGTCGTAAAGTATCGAATAATGCACACTTGAACTATGTATACGCCAAAAACAGATACATAGATCGATATAACGTCAACACAAGTGTGGTATTTAATGGATCAACTTAAATGCCTTCTTATCCTTGAAACATAAACATCTAATTTGATTAGCAGTTCACAACTGACGTCCAAAATTATCATAAATTATATACACAGATTTCTGTGTTAGATTAAACTAGTACAAGCCGACGGTAGTTTAATAAATAATGATATCAGTTAGACCAAATGCCTTTATTGTGTTTTCGATAATTGTGATCTTAAAATTATGCTTGGTTCAGGGACATCTAGAAATACAGACTAGAATATCTAGATGTTTGTGCGTGGTTGCACTAATTTTACTAATTCATGTTTCCGGAATTTCCCACAGCGATGTGCAAGAAAAGTCAACATTTATTGGGCACATGATGATATTCCCCCTTCGCAAGCGAAGATGAGTATGGCATGAAAAACAAATGAATACGATGAAAAAATAATAACAATGAACTGGCAATTGGCTAATTTGGCTTGTGAGCCCGCAGATGTCTGATTCGTGAACGGAAAGTTCTATTGCAGTGCATGCAGGAGTGCTGAAGGTTAGGGGTAGGAGAACCTTCTGATCTGTCCTTCCGCTTCTTTCGCTTATGGATTGCCCGCAGTGTTCTTTCCTTTTAATATTTCGTGATGCCAGCAGTGATCTGAGTGTGCCAGGCTGAGCGGTCAAGTGCTGTAGTCTCTCAGGTGCTGGGATTGATGCTGCAGTGCTTGAGAAAGTTTTTTAAAAAGTGATTATTGAAGCGCTTTTTCTGCCCTCCGCTTTAATGTTTACCATCGCACAGCTCCCCATAGAATAATCTCTTTGGAAGGCGCTTGTCTGGCATACGGACGATGTGGCCAGTCCAGCGGAGTTGGGACCTAGTCAGCAGGGCATGGATGCTTTGCATACGTGACTTCTGAAGGATTTCCGTGTCTGGTACTCGATCCTGTCAACGTACTCCTATGAGGTTTCGTAGGCACCGAAGGTGAAAAGATCTAAGCTGTCGAGCGTGTCTCGTATAGACATTCCAAAATGGGCACATAATGAGGAGAGGAGGCATTGAGAATATACTGACAACAGGAAAGAGAAGGGAAAAGGTCCAGGAGAAGATACACAGAAAACATATTGGACAGTTTGACTAAATGGCTTCGATTGACGACACCAACAGAGATGATGACATATATGAGAGATCGATGTACATAGAGAAATATGATCGTCAACGCCATTCGGCACGGCACTTGATAATGATGATGATGTGAAAGAGAGAAAATACAAATAACCTTCCTTCACGTCGCACCCCCTCGTCATAGTATCTGACAACAATGGCTAAAATTTGACTTATTGAAATATCGGTACTTTCCTCAATAATAAGAAAAAATTTTCTCTGCTGTCATATCTTTGTGATATCACTCCTCTCTTCGTGTGCAATACCATCTTGCATTATATGGGAAGTTTAGTCCGTTTCAGTGATAGGGATTTAGCTATGACAGTATCTGGAAATGATTTTTTAAACATGAAGCTTCCTGAAGCTGCGCTATTTTGTATGTGTTGACGTTACAAAGTACAAGTGATAGTGGCGATCCATGTGGCAATCCCGGTGCTATAGTTCTGATCTCTAATGTCTAGGATCACAATCTCAGAGCCACATGCCTGGACATTAGCACCATTGCTATCCATCACATTAACCACCAGTCATGCCGAGTTCATTTAACAAGTGTATCAGCTGGCCAAAGCTGACTCTGTTGTAAGCATATTCTAGGTCGACCGTGGCGATCACTGTGTTTTCCTTTGCCTGAAAGTCCTCGTAGATGTCATAGGAGAGGATCGCCGCATCTGTGGTCGTGGCTGCAGTATAATGTATGCAGTAACGCATAACCTATAAATATAAATGTTAAGGGACACAACATCTCTAACATTTATAATCAATTAGTGAGTGCTCTCTCTTGGTTAGTTTTCCCACGTACTTCCGGATAATGTCTGCTGTTGCAGAAATATTTTCTGCATATTAATCATGATTCACAGTTTATTTGTGATTAATAACACTGGGTAAGAGTATTTGCCATGTTTTTTGGTTACTTGCAAAATTGCATACGTGTGTTTCAGTTTAACTATTTTCATTGTCGTTTCGCTTACACGTCGCCGTCAGGTCCAATGGGTATGCCTGGCTTGTCCTGATAAATATTTTAAATAATTATTAAAAAAATATATACAATTTTTACACTACCCCATCCCATTTCAACAACTGCTACGAATTCAGGGACCCTCCTTACCTGTTTAATTATGTCCTAATTTTTAACCCCCCCCCCCAAAAAAAAAATTGTGAAAGTATAGAATAGTTCTCCGCCGTGCTATAAATAGCACATTGTTGACAATTTTAACTATCCAACGTCATTGATTCCCGTGTAACACCAATCTAAATAATGGCTGCCGTGACGTCACATCCGACAATCACACAGTTCAACTCTAGTCACAGATGAACTTATGCACAATCTGTTTGTTTTCCAATTTACACATTTTTTACAATTTCTTATTATTTGTGGTAAGAGATCAGTATTTCTGCCCACTACACATGGAGCGAGGTGCGCGCACACATTAGAAATATTATTTCTAATCCTAACCTTACTCTAAGTACTTACCTGTAAGCTTGCCAAATCACACAACAAAGGTCAGAAAACACATCGAAACTAGAGCAAAGGTCACAGCGGGAACTATAATGTACTTCAGCCAAAAAAATAAGAAAATTAGGAAAGAGAACTAGACCTGCATGATTTATTTCACATTATTAGACCTACTTAGAAGATGTCCAAATTCAGTAATTCAGGCCCTAGGATAAATAAAACCAAAATATTTTTCAAATAATAACTGTCTTTTGATGGTAAAATTAATAGGTCTGTGTGATATTTCAGAAATCAGAACAGACTTCTTCAGCGTTCATTTTCAATCTGCCACTCGATCTCTTTTGTAACAGGACAATGATTCTACTAGATTTTCAACAGAATGTAGTCCAGAGAATGGAAATGTCTTGTATTGCCGTTTTATTTGCCTCAGTAGCCAGATACATCCATCTTTGACAGAAGAAAATACTTAGATAAAATAATATACCCTAAGTCTGTGATATAACAACACAATATGTAAAACAGAGAAATGTGCTGTACAGCGTATTGCGTTGTTGTCAGTTGATAGACACTTTGGGTTCATGTTAAGCAGATGGGGTCTATTTTGTACGGAACTAATCTCATACATTATTTAATGAAACAAACTTTTACTAAGGGCGCATACAACACAACATCCAATGTCTGCGCGTAATGCACTGAGAGACCCCCGCTCCCCATGGAACACCCTTGGAGGGGAGGGGGAAAGGAGCTCTCAGTGTGTTATGCAAAGATCGAATTAGTGCTAGGAGATGTTTCATATTTTTTATCTCCACATCACGAAAGCTCAATGAAATCAAACCAACTATTAAAAAGATGGACTGTTATCCGTGATGAGGCCACATTTGAGATGTGTAGGCTACCACATTTTGTAACTAAGGATAAACTTACTAAAAAATAATGACCGAAGCAGATTTATTAAAAATTGTGAACAGAAAGTATGAGGTAGGCCCTAGTCCGTGTACAATCAATCAATCAAGTGCCATGCCGACTGGCGTAGGCGATCATGTTTCTCCACGACTCTCTGCTTCGTGTGTTGTCAATAAGCTCGGTTGGTGAAGTTCTACTGTGCCACAATACTAGTCCATCCAGCAACTTTTCTCTTGATCTCCCCTTGATCTTTCCAGTGGTTAGTTATTAAGTGTTCAAACTGTGTTCTTCTCAGCACATGCCATAGAAACCTTGACTGTCTGCCTCTAATGTTTGATATGATTGATCTTTTTACGCCAGCATCAATGAGAACCTCTGCATTAGTTTTCTTGGCTGTCCATGGTATTTTCATCATTCTTCTCAGAAACCACATTTCTGTAGCCTCCAATTCACTTTGAATTTTCTTGTTTATAGTCCATGCTTCACATCCATAAAAAGAATCGGTTCGATATAACATCTCAGCACCCAAATTCGGGTTTGCATTGATAGACTTCCATTGCAAAAAATGGTTCTCATTTTTTGGAATGCTGATTTGGCTTGTGCTACTCGGCTCTTTATCTCACTTGAGCATCTACCTTCTGATGTTAACAGGGTGCCAAGATATTTCACTTTTTCAACTTGTGCCAATTTTGTGTTATTAATTATTATGTTGCATCTTGGTGGTGTATGTCTCTTTGATACAACAAAGTACTGTGTACAATACCAAGTATTAAATGTGGAATACACAGGTCTGGTCTCTGAACGGAAGCAGAGTGTGGAGTGTGCTTAATCTGGCAGCTTCAGAAACTTACAGGTACATAATAACCTTTGCCATGCTCTGGGAGAGAATAAGCATCACTGCATCTGTCCAGAATGCAGTGTTGTTGATTTATTTTCAATTCAGTAGCAATTGTTCAGAAATTGACTTGGAATCTATAGCACTTTTATTGGTTGAGCAATTGCAGCTCCATTACTTAGTAAACAACTATAGACTGTTAATACATACATCAATAGGAATACTGTTCAGTTGTGATATCTGAGTAAAGAAGAAGGAGTACAGATCTTCACACTTCACTCAGACAGACAGAGGTGTATTCTGTTCACTCAAACATACATGGGTGTCATCAGTTTACTCTGACAGACAGAGGTGTCATCTGTTCACTCAGACAGATTCACAGATTCACCAGTGTCATCTGTTCACTCAGGTTACAACAGACAGAGGTGTCATCTGTTCACTCACACATACATGGGTGTCATCAGTTTACTCTGACAGACAGAGGTGTCATCTGTTCACTCAGACAGATTCACAGATTCACCAGTGTCATGTTAACTCAGGTTGCAACAGACAGAGATGTCATCTATTCACTCAGGTTATAACAGATAGAAGTATGTACCATTCATTCCAATGAGCTAGTGATAGTACTCCTGATCATTTGGAAGGCACAAATAATCAGAGAGAATATACTATCTCTTCTCATCTCTAGGCACAAATATTCCAAGAGAATATACTGTCTGTTCTTATCTCTATGCACTCCTATATCTATTGCCAACATTTAGGACTGACATAATTGTTGGCAATGCCATCCTTTACACGTTGTGTACATATTGTGATCCTGACAAAGTCCTATTAGTCAAAATGTTGATTTATGTATTTTAACTGGTTGGTTGGAGAATTAAAATGGCGTTGGAGAAATTGAACTCTTGAAAATAAATGTCTTAGAAGACTCTTAAATATTGGTTGGGAAGAATTCAAGTCAAACATGCAAGTAAGAGAAGACACCAAACAGCAATATGTTTCTACAACAATAAAAATAAGACGATGGACTTATATCAGACACCTACGTAGAATGAATGAAAACAGACTGCCACTACACAAAACAACCTTCACAGAGGGTATGACTATCGGTCTCAACAACATAGAAGAATTACCAACAGTAGCATCACATCTCTCAAATAGAAGAAATGTAGTTTCTGCCCCATGCACCGTGTTCAGCACGGAAGGAACATAAATAGATAGATAGATAGTGGTTGGTAAAACTTCATTACTCTGTGTGTCAGATTTTTGCTGTAAATGTATAACATTTATGTAAAAGTATCCTCGCCTTCCCTTTCAGTACTGAAAAAAGTTCCTAGAATTCTTGACCTATTTAATGTATGGTATTGATATTTTTTTTATTTTTTTTGCCAGGGATGTGTTTTTGGAGAAACACTGGAAGAGTGTAATCAACAAGTCAATATGTGATTACTTTTTTGAGGCACAAAGCAAGGTAAGTGTCTACTGAGTTTATTAGGAACATTTCATTGACATTTTGTTATGAAACATTTAGAATATTATTTCGAGTGCTAGGATATTATATTGAGCCAATATTTTTTTATGGATGTGAGTTATTGGCATTAGGGGCAGAGAGTCAAGATTTCTAGGGCATGTGCTGAGAAGAACACAGCTTGAATGCTTAATAACCACTGGAAAGATCAAGGGGAGAAGAGATAGGGGCAGACAAAGAGAAAAGTTGCTAGATGGACTGGTATTGTGGCACGGTAGAAGTTCACCAACCGAGATTATTGACAACACAAGAGACAGAGAGTCGTGGAGAAACATGATCGCCTAAACTATTCGGCATGGCACTTGATTGATTGATTGAGTTATTGACAGTAAACAAAAGTGCCCAAAATAAGCTGGAGGTAATTAGATCTGGTTTTTCACAATAATTATGAAAATTCCATGTACAGCCAAGCAAACTAATGTACAAGTCCTCAGAGATGCTGGATCAAAATGACAAATTATATTAAAAATTAGAATCTGACAGATTTTTAGAGCTTGTGATGAGAAAAGCAAACCTTAAACATTTAGTAACCACTGGAAAGATAAAGAGAAAAAGAGACAGAGAAAGACAGAGAAATATCTGGGTGGATTGTCACTGTGGCACAAAAAGAAGTCACCAACTGAACTTATTAACAACACTAGAGACAGAGTTGTGGAGAAAGATGGTCGCCCATGCAACTCGGCATGGCACTTGATTCATTGATGTTGCATTGCTCTGTTTGTGCCATGAGACTTGTTTTGTATGTTGCATTGCCGGTGTGTGTTGCAAAGAGGAAATAAAATTTGTAACACCACCACCTGCTATGCAACCATGGTTAAAGAGGTTGGATGTGAGGGATTAACTATGCCACCGCACCGAAGACGGATGTGTCGGGCCATTGGTGCAAATAAAACGGCAATACAATGCATTTCCATTCTCTGGACCATATCCTGCTGGAAATCTAGAATGGATCATGGTCCTGCTACAGGAGTAATCCAACAGGAGTTTGAGAATGAACGCGGAAGAAGAAGAACTATGCCACCAACTTTATAGACAACAATAGACCTTCATCTTTTGACTTAGAAATGACCACAGCAGGCTCCAGGGCCACCTGTAACATATCAGGGTGGCCCACACAAATGACCGTCCATGCGGAACAAACATACAGATCACTGAATATATATACTCCAAGACTGTCCAGATAACAAAGAACTGAGAGGCAAGACATGGCCACACTAGACTGAACTGAGGCAAAAAACTTTTGGTTAGCCGCTCTCACTTGGAGAAGACTGGGAGCTTCATCCTGGCGTCTGTCCTGAAGATCTATCAAGACCAAACGAATCTTGAACTCAAAAGAAGAAGAAGAAGACTACACCACCCCATAATTTCCACTGAGATGAAGCCTGCTGAAGACCCTAGACCGTAGGGAAAGAATCACCCTTTTATCAGCAGCATTTCTTAAAACTGTATGAAAGTCATGACAAAGTGACATGCCAGGCATAGGGAACAAGAATGAGAAATTCTTAGTCCTGTAGCATTCTATCACTGATGCCAACATGGCCAGCATGTTTATATGTGAATCAATTTATGAGTCGGTATTCCCTATAAGCTCTAGGTAGGCAACACTATTACCTACCATGTATGTCGTATGAGATAATTAAGGATGTTGTGGGGTGGAGTTGGCTGTCCCATCACATAAATGCTCTAAAATATCCAGACGCCATGCTGAAGTTCATGTCGGATGTATCTGGTTGAAAGACGCAGATATCGCAGCTAAGCTGTAAATTATGGCACAACACATTCTCTTGATTAGATCCAGGAAATCTGTAGGAGTTTGAGAACAAATGAAGAAGAAGAAGACAAGTACTTCACATACTGGCTTTTTCTGAATAGATCAAGTAAAATGATCATCATCACTCATGATGGATACAAACACACAATACAAGATTATCTTAAACTATAACTTCACTCTGTGTGTGTAGACTGTCAAACCACAACTTCACTCTGTGTGTGTAGACTGTCAAACCACAACTTCACTCTGTGTGTGTAGACTGTCAAACCACAACTTCACTCTGTGTGTGTAGACTGTCAAACCACAACTTCACTCTGTGTGTGTAGACTGTCAAACCACAACTTCACTCTGTGTGAGTAGACTGTCAAACCACAACTTCACTCTGTGTGAGTAGATTGTCAAACCACAACTTCACTCTGTGTGTGTAGATTGTCAAACCACAACTTCACTCTGTGTGTGTAGATTGTCAAACCACAACTTCACTCTGTGTGAGTAGATTGTCAAACCACAACTTCACTCTGTGTGTGTAGATTGTCAAACCACAACTTCACTCTGTGTGTGTAGATTGTCAAACCACAACTTCACTCTGTGTGTGTGTAGATTGTCAAACCACAACTTCACTCTGTGTGAGTAGATTGACTTAAAGGTAGGTTCCTTGGCAGCAACCTGCCATTAGGGATGAAGATATCTCCATGTACTAAGCCGCAGAAACTATTAGACTGACATAACCCCTTTAGCTAAGGAAGTATTCTAAAGGATATGATGAAAAGACACTGCTATTTTGTGGAGTTCCTCCTCTTCTTTAGCTGCAAATGGAAAAAATATGTCTGAAAGCTTATAATAAAGTATCCAGGCAAATTTCTTGCCTGGAAAACTAAAAAGAAGGAGGTCTCAACAAAATGGCAGAAACCCCTCATCGTATCCTTAAGGATACCTCCACAGCTAAGGGGTTAAGCTATAACTTTATTCTGTGTGCGTGTAGAATGTCTAAAACTGTAACTTAACTGTGTGTGTATGTTGTCTTAAACTATAATTTTATTCTGTGTGTGTAAGTTATCTTAAACTATAACTTTACTTTGTGTGTGTAGATTGTTAAAATATAACTTCACTTTTCTAGATTGTCTTAAACTATAACTTTACTCTGTGTGTGTCTGTGTGCATGTTTGTTATTGACTCATACCAAAGTTATGTTTAACAAAGCATATGTTGAGTTCTGCTGTTCAGCTGATTTGTTTCAAACTTTGATTCGGTGCTGTTTACTTCAACAACAATTCCATTCAGGCCTCAAACCCAGAAGATGTGCCCCCTGTTATAGCAACTCCTCATCATTACCTCATCAACATCTACCGCAGCAGTTTGTATTTTGTTGCTGTTGTCACTACAGAAGGTCAGTATTGGTTAAAGATTTGTGCATTACTATCTCTGCTGTGTGCTTCTTGTAATTCTATTCACATACACCTATTCGACTTGACATTTGAGTGTCAAATTTTACGAATTCAACCACTATGCATCCCTGATGAGCATTTACTAGGGTTGGTTGAATTAATAAAATTTGTTGGTTGGTCAGGTGAGTGGCTCAATGCTTCACTACTGCACCGTACAGAAGATGTATTGACTGGTCGGGTCAGTGACTTAATGCTTCACTACTGTGCCGTACAGAAAATGTATTGACTGGTCGGGTCAGTGACTTAATGCTTCACTACTGTGCCGTACAGAAAATGTATTGACTGGTCGGGTCAGTTACTTAATGCTTCACTACTGTGCCGTACAGAAAATGTATTGACTGGTCGGGTCAGTTACTTAATGCTTCACTACTGTGCCGTACAGAAAATGTGTTGACTGGTCGAGTGAGTGACTTAATGCTTCACTACTGTGCCGTACAGAAAATGTATTGACTGGTCGGGTCAGTGACTTAATGCTTCACTACTGTGCCGTACAGAAAATGTATTGACTGGTCGGGTCAGTGACTTAATGCTTCACTACTGTGCCGTACAGAAAATGTATTGACTGGTCGGGTCAGTGACTTAATGCTTCACTACTGTGCCGTACAGAAAATGTGTTGACTGGTCGAGTGAGTGACTTAATGCCTCACTACTGTAGCGTTGTTCCCAATAAGTTAAAATAATAAGTGGGAAACTGAGCTGATCCAGTCGACTCATGCCTTTTGATATAGCTTTGAAGTGAAACAAGTCAATGGACCCATGCTCTTTGACACAATTTTGAGTGGATGCAATAGTCAGTGGTTGATGCTCTTTGACAAAACATTGAGAATTTATGATAATTAATTCAAATTGATGCCAGATAGCATAGGTACAAAAAAAATATTTTCAATTTAACAAAGATTTATTTCACAATTTTCACCCCTGGTATATTTTGCTCTAGAATTTCACATGTAAACTTTCTAATTCTGTGACATATTTCTTGTAACAGTTCCTCCCTTGTTTGTGATTGAGTTCCTGCATAGGATCTGTGATACCATGGATGACTATTTCACAGAATGTAGTGAGTCTAACCTCAAGGAGCATTACGTTATTGTGTATGAGGTGAGCGAAGTAGGGTGTCGCATATACATTAGTAAGACTGACTGCACATCATATTACATTCTAGCAGGGACTTTCTACTTTCTGGTTCATATACTTGTGTTGATTCTCAAACTCCTGTCAACTGTCAATTAGCTGAATGTAGTCCAGAAAATAGAATGTGTTTTATCATAGTTTTACAGCTTGGTTGCAACAAATGAGCTTCTTGATTTGACTTCTGTATGATAATTGGAGGTCCTGACTTTCTGTGGGATGTGTAGCCAACCTCATTCCCAACCCAACTTAGTCACATCTTATATCATGCATGGCAAGTCACAGTGTTACTATTTTACGCTCATGTTTTGGACCCCTGTAAATTTCTAGTTGGTTGTTGATCAGTTGGTTCATGGCCTCATGCCCTGTGACCCAATGCCATCGAGAGATTTATGCATGACCTTCTAGTTCAAATTCAGTTGAAATCCAGTATTGAGTCAGGTGAGTACCATCTGTTGCTGTATTCATTCTTGTAACATGTGTTGCTTGTTTGGTACACCAGAGTTAGATTTCATTGCCATTACTGCTATCCTAACCTTTTTGTTCAATACTCTCTGACCTCTTTGTTATGATAATCATAAAGCTTTGTTTGTTTCAGGGCAGTAGATATGTCTTCAGCAAAAATATGGGGTGGGGAGGGGGGGAGCACCTAAAAAATGTAATGACTCATTTTCTTATGAAATCCTATGTTTTGATGAGATTTTTGGTGACTTTTGGGGGGTTTATCCACCTTTTGACTAAATTCATAGTACTATCGATTAGTAATCGGTAAATTAAAAGTCATTAAAGTAATTTCCTGGGGGTGGTAATGTTTAAATACCCTCACCCACCCTCCACCCTTCTTAGCTAAAACTGTTGACTCTTGGTAGACCATGCCAGTTTATATATAAATCTGTGTTTTCAGAGTTTGTGTGATAGACTTTCATATAAAATAAAATGTTTCTGATAATGATGATGAAATAATGCTTGAGCTGTGAGCAGGCAGCTATTGACAGCACATAGCCTTTCTCAGTTGTGTAACTGATGCAACACCTGGATTCATATAAGGTTGTCTTTAATATCATCATCTTATCTGTTAATATCGTATTAATGTCATATCATCATCTGACTTTGACTGGAGAATGAGGAAGAAATCCATAAAATTAATAACATCGTCTGACTTTGACTGGAGAATGAGGAAGAAGTAGAAGAATTGTCCAATAGAGAATGTTTAAATTATTATATGTAAATGAGAGGGAGTTGCCCCAAAGGGAGCAAAGAATAACACCATGCCCTGGTATGTATGTTGTAGTAGTTTTGTAAGGAAGTTTGGTGGTGTTGGCTGGTTCATTCTATAGATCAAAATGACCAAAAAAACCATTCTGAAGTTAGATATGTCAAACCAAAAAGTGCAGATATCGAAGACAAGCTGAAAACAATGGTGCAACTCATTCCGTTCTCTGGATTACATCCTGCTAAGCATTAGGAGTGTGAGAATGAATGCAGAAGACAAAAGTATTTCATAGAAAACAGTGAATGAAGAGACAAGCTATACACAGTATGTAGACAATTCAGCAAGAAGAAACTAGTAGGTACAAGATGTAAAATTGAATTTCTCATTTATTTATTTAGACTGATCTATACTTTGTTGTTGTTTATTTTATAAATATAACAGCTGTTGGATGAAATGCTGGACAATGGTTTCCCTCTGGCCGTAGAGTCTAATGTTTTGAAAGAACTCATCAAACCACCAAACTTCCTGAGAACAATTGCAGACACAGTTACAGGCAAATCTACAAGGTCAGGATCTGTGACATTGCTACTATTTTAATCGGTTTTTTTCTTATTCTTGGGTAGTCATAATAGTGTAGTGGCTAGGTCACTTGCCCACTGTTGAGGTAAGTCTGGTTTAGTTTCCAGTTGTATATAAATGCTAGAGAAGATTGCATGTGGGCCATAGTAACACTATTAAAAAAATAAATATGATTAAAATCTTATTGTTTTGTATATTTGCATTGAATGTTGGCATACATGAACTATTTGTTATATTCATATTTGAATTGTAATATATTTTATTACATTTCCTTTTTGTGATAATTTTAGAAAAATCCTTTGTTGAGTGTTACCAGATAGTGATTAGCGATTAGTGATTGACAATTAGCGATTAATGGTTAGTGATTAATTATAAAGAGAGTTCTGCAGTGCTATATAACCCATATACTAACATATGGGTGAGAGTCTTGGACAATAAACAAACTGGAAAGTAGGAGATTGGAGGCAACAGAGATGTGGTTCTACAGAAGAATGCTGAGAATACCATGTATATATATACCTGAAAAATTAATGTAGAGGTGTTGAAAGAGTCAAATGCGAAACAGACCTTAATCAACAATATAAGAAAAAGGCAATCTTCTTTTTTTGGCCACTTCATGAGACAGGCAGGTTTAGAGAACATAATCACAACAGGCAAGATTGAAGGCACCAGAGACAGAGGGCGACAACGTGAGAAAATATTAGACAGTTTGACAACCTGGCACGGCAAAGAAACAACAACGACTTTGATACATAATACTGTGGACAGAGAGCTGTGGAGAGCCATGACCGCCTACTCCAGCCGGCATGGCACCTGATGATGATGATGATTAATTATTATATGAAATGAAGGTGGTAAACTCTGGGCATCCCCATAGGAGTTCCATCTCTTTCAGCAGATGGCGAAAAGTATATATGCTGATAGTTCAGTGGCGTGTTAATTGTATATTGTTATAGTTCTACTGTCTCCTTGAACAATTCCAAACTTCATTAATCTCTTCATAACAATCTCATATACCATTGTGTCCTTCAGTCTCTTCATAACAATCTCATATACCATTGTGTCCTTCAATCTCTTCATAACAATCTCATATACCATTGTGTCCTTCAGTCTCTTCATAACAATCTCATATACCATTGTGTCCTTCAATCTCTTCATAACAATCTCATATACCATTGTGTCCTTCAATCTCTTCATAACAATCTCATATACCATTGTGTCCTTGTCCAAAAGACACATTTATATGGAATTTACGATGCCCCTTCTGTCCATTATCATCTGGCTTGTCACTTTTTGTGACACTAGTCTGTCAGCTCTTTCATTACACTTGAACTCTAACGTAACCAGGGAAAAATATCCTTGTAAATCCCTGGAGGTGTGAAACCCTGATATACTCCATCCACTCAGCCTTCCATTCAGAATTTTGCAGGATCATGATTTCTTCTTCTTTTTCATCCTTCATTCTCAAACTCCCGCTGGATCTCTCTTATTGCAAGACAATGGTCCTACTAGATTTCCAGTAAGATGTAGTCCAAAGAATGGAAATGTGTTGTGTTGCTATTTTATTTGCTCTAATGGTCCGACACATCCGTCTTCGGTGGAGGATCATGGATTGATTGAGAGTCCAACACAATAATAGTCCTGATTGTCACTATTTTATTCATTTTAGGGACTCCGTAACTGCCTCAATCTCCATTCTCATACTGGAGGTCGTTGTACTGTTTCTGTTGTGCACCTTGATAGAGTTTGAACATATTATTTCAACATCATAACAATACTTATATTTTGTACAACTTCAGTGTTGGAGCCACACTGCCAACAGGTCAGCTATCTAACATCCCGTGGCGTAGAACGGGAGTCAAGTATACCAACAATGAGGCTTACTTTGATGTTATTGAGGAGATTGATGCAATCATTGATAAATCTGGGTCCACAGTCATTGCGGAGATCCAAGGATATGTGAGTGTTTGCATTTGTTGTGTATGTGTTCACATGGGTGTGTGAATGTTTGTATTTGTGGATATAACAGTCAAATGCTTACACATTCTCAGATGTGGATGATTGAACTGTGTCACTGTATTAGTAAAAATATCACCTGTGTGTGTGATTGTAATGTTACTAGTGCCTTTAAAACTCCTCTCGTCCACTGAGCTGCTAAATTCTACATTTTGGAGGCCCGATATGCTAAAATCCACTTAAATCTACATTTTGATATGAATTTACTATCTTGAATTATAAACATAACGATGTCAGTACAATCCAACTAGCCATTCCTATTTGCATTACTTCCGTTCCAGAGATAACTGATCTAGAAAGGCATGCTTCATTAACAATAATAAAGGTTGTATTTGAGTACTAATTTCATATAAACAAGTGTGTTTACATTTTAATTTTGTGTAACTTATTGCTACTTATGTTTGAAGTAATGAAATCTAAGACGTTCTCGATGTTTTACAGCAAGTTGAGCTTTTGAAATGTACCAAAATACGTTAGGTAATGATTCCGATATTAGATAAGATGGCGATTGTAGGCCTAATAATTATTACGATCTCACTTTAATGGAAATTCTTATTAGTGCTGATGAAGTTTCCAAGGCAACATATATCACCATTATTTACATTGAAAAACATGATTTTTGGAGTATTAAATTGGATGTGACATTTATAAGCAATTTTGTATATATAAATACTTGCATGCTTGTATTACAAAATGGTTCAGGATATATGCAGATGTGTTTTATTTCAAAATAAATGGATTATGATTCAGTTTTCTTGGATACAATCTTGGTTATGTACACATTTCTATTGTTTTTCCCCCCATATTTTCTTATTTTATTCAGAATTAAATTGAATAAAATGGTGACTTCAACAGCCACTCTCAGAGCTGGGGCTACGATCATATCGACAAGAGAGGTGAGGAACTTGAGAGCTGGCAGGATGAAAATAATCTCATCCTTATTAACCAGCCAGCAGACTCGCCAACCTTCTACTCGAGAGCATGGCACACCACCTCTACACCAGACCTAGCATTCCACTCACCAGGCTTGGAATGGAACATCACACGTGTTGTTGGAAAGCAGCTTGGAGGTAGTGACCACAGACCAGTATTTCTGGAAATCCACAATGAATTTACCACGGACAGCAGCACGCTCACTAGGTGGAACTATAAAAGGGCAGACTGGAAAATGTACCAGCATTTAACCAGTGTTCTAGCTAAGGACATGAACTTGGACAAAGACATCAATAGAGCAGTGAGTGAATTTAATAGATGTATACTACATGCTGCTAGTAAAACCATACCCAGGGGGGCACGCAAAAACTACAAACCCTACTGGAATGATGAACTGGAAAAGCTGCAAAATGAGATGGAAACATCTAGACAGCAGGCTGAGAACAGACCTAGCCAAGAACATCACAACAAATATCAGCAAACAAAGGCTAAATTTCAAAGAGCCAAGTTACAAGCCAGACGGAGCAGCTGGAAAGAAAAAACAGAGTCGCTGAACCTAGAAAGAGATACTAGGAAATTATGGAAACTTGTAAAACAACTAAATGATGAAAGTACAGGGAGAAATATCAGGATCACACTTTATAAAGATATAAACATTTTAACAGGTAAACATGCAGCTGATTACTTTGCAGATTCCTTTGCAGAAGACAATAACGTCCAAGTCAGCCCAGACAAACAACAGGAGGTTCGAGAGAACCAGCAAAACATTGGACAAGGTGAACCTATACCTGAAGTCATGGAGGCACCAATCACAATGAGAGAACTGGAGCATGCAATATCCAAATTGAAAATGAAAAAGTCCCCTGGAGCTGATGGAGTGTCCAATGAAATGATTAGAAACCTGGGAAGTGCAGCAAGAGCAAAGCTACTGCAGATCTTTAACACAAGCTGGTCCACAGGTAATGTACCACAGGCGTGGAGAGAAGCAATAATGATACCACTCCTCAAATCAGGAAAAGATGGCAACACAGTCTCCAACTACAGGCCCATCAGCCTCACAAGCTGTCTATGTAAAACAATGGAACGCATTATCAATCTTAGGATGCAGTGGTACCTTGAAAGTGAAAACCTTCTGGTATCACAGCAAGCAGGTTTCAGACAGTGCTACTCTACTGAAGATCAGGCAACCTACCTCTCCCAAGAGATTGAGGATGCCTTCCAAGAAAAGAAACTGGTACTAGCAGCATGGATAGACCTCAGGAAAGCATTTGATAAGGTCTGGAAAGAAGGGCTCCTAAAGAAATTGCGAAATTGCAGGGTTAGCTCAAGAATGTACAAATGGGTAAAAGCATACCTGCATAATAGAAGAGCCAGGGTACAATTAGATGGTCGCAAGAGCAAGAAAGTTCTACTGCGTCATGGAGTCCCCCAGGGAGGAGTCCTGTCATCCACACTTTTCTTGGTTTACATCAATGACCTAGTTGCTGAACTACCACACGGGATCAAAGTGGCAATGTATGCTGACGACCTGGTGATCTGGTGCACGGAAGAACATGCAACAGTGGCCACTAAACAAATACAAAGAGCTATCGATGCCCTAACCTTATGGGCTAATAGATGGTGCGTCAGCATTAACACAGATAAGTGCAGCACTACACTCTTTACCCTCTCACCAAAACAAAAAGCTGGTCAAATCAAGATAGATGGAGAGCTCTTGAAAGAAGACAAACAACCCACATACCTCGGAGTTACTTTTGATGATAAGCTGACATGGAAGCAGCACATAAACAAAGCAACAACAAAAGCCAGGAGGAAGCTAGCTATCCTGAGAAAACTAAGTGGAACCACATGGGGAGCCAGTGGAAATATACTCAGTAAAGTTTACCAGCAAGGCATAAGACCACACCTGGAATACGGTTCAGCTGCGTGGTGTCCTGCATCAAACACCACATTGCAAGATCTAGATAAAGTGCAAAACCAGGCACTTAGAATAATGTTGGGAGCAATGAAATCAACACCCATAGCAGAGATGCAGAAAATGGGAAGAATGCAAACACTTGGCGAACGCAGAGACACAAAAGTACTAATTCAAGCAGAAAAGTTTCAGTGTATGCCAAGTCATCCAATGAAGGAAAGATTCCAAAATCTAGCAATGGGACGACTGAAAAGGAGCAGCTTTATCCATCAAGCTAAACGACTCCGTAGACAACTTACAGACCTACCTGAAGTTGACAGCCCCTTAAGGTCTGTACCAGAGCAAACCCCGTTGAGTGAAAGCCATGGAATGCCAATATACATTCAGACCCATGTGAAAGGAATACTAAGCGAGGACGAACAGAACAGTGTGCAGCGAATGACAATCACCCTCAGTTTCCTGGATGAGGAATATCCACAAGATATATGGGTCAGAGTGTACACAGATGGGTCAGCACAGAATGCTGTGAGGAATGGAGGTGCAGGTGTATATATAGAATATCCACACAAGCCTAGAGATACAATCAGAACACCGACAGGAAAATTCTGCAATAATTATGATGCAGAAATCCAGGCAATTAGTGTAGCAGCTAAAAAACTGCTGAACTCCAACTCTGACCTACAGCCTGTGGTATTCCTGACAGATGCAAGGTCAGTGCTTCAAGCTCTCCAGTCTGGAAAACTAACAGACTTAAAAAAACTACTTAGCGAATTGTCTTACCAGTATAGGGTAACCATGCAGTGGATACCCTCTCACTGTGGAATACCAGGAAATGAAAAAGCAGACCAACTGGCTAAGGAAGGTGCTGCCGAAGACCAACCAGATATACCAATCACCTACCATCAGAAAAAACAGATGATAAAGTCAATAAGAAAGCCACAAACACCAACACAAGATGACTATCACAATATGAACAGATCAGAACAAGTTATAATTCTACGTCTCAGAACAGGACACAACCGACTCCGCAGTCACATGTATACAAAGTTCAAGATTGGCAACACGGCCATGTGTACATGTGGACAGGCAGCACAGAGTGCCAAACATATACTTCAAGAGTGTTCTGAGCATGAAACGCTGAGGCAGACATATTGGCCAGAGGAAACAACACTGGAATCAAAGCTCTATGGGACACTGTATGAACTACAAAAGACAGTGAGTTTTATTAAGGAGACAGAATTACAGATATAGACATGTTTCAAGTGAACGAAAGAAGAAGAAGAAGAAGAATTAAATTTTTCATAACTAATACAATATTGTATGTAAGCAAACAAACTAAACTGAGTCTTATTCACATATCCATTTCTGAAATATTTTGATGTTCATGTGGACAGGATAGTGAGGGATAAATTGTAAAAATTCAAATACTACCATAAATGACTAAAAATGTTCAAAAATGTGCTCCAGCATAGCTGGAAAATTTAAGACAGGTTATGGGGACAAAGAGTTAAAGGCAGTCTCACCTGTGTGTCTAGTTTTAATGTCAGTTGTGCCTGTGTTAAAGGCAGTCTCACCTGTGTGTCTAGTTTTAATGTCAGTTGTGCCTGTGTTAAAGGCAGTCTCACCTGTGTGTATAGTTTTAATGTCAGTTGTGCCTGTATTAAAGGCAGTCTCACCTGTGTGTGTGTGGTTGTAATGTTGGTTGTGCCTCTGCCATCAATAAGAATAGCACAGAAACTTTAGGTTCAACGTTCAACTTTAAGTACAACTTTAGGTTCAACTTTAGGTTCAACTTTAGGTTCAACTTTAGGTTCAACTTTAGGTTCAACTTTAGGTTCATTGAAGATTTGCTGAACATGTCTGCAGCCGATGAGAGTCAATGAATATGTTCTATGTCTTTGTTCTCCTGTCATTATTTACAGTGTTGTATAATTTGTTCTCCTGTCATTATTTACAATGTTGTATAATTTGTTCTCCTGTCATTATTTACAATGTTGTATAATTTGTTCTCCTGTCATTATTTACAATGTTGTATCATTTGTTATCTTGTAATTATTTACAATGTTGTATAATTTTACAATCATTGAATCTATTCTGTCTTTGTTCGTTCACCTGTCATTATTTACAATATTGTACAATTTGACAATCATTGAATCTTTTCTGTCTTTGTTTTCCTGTCATTATTTACAATGTTGTATCATTTTACTATCATTGAATCTTTTCTGTCTTTGTTCACCTGTCATTATTTACAATATTGTACAATTTGACAATCATTGAATCTTTTCTGTCTTTGTTTTCCTGTCATTATTTACAATGTTGTATCATATTACAATCATTGAATCTTTTCTGTCTTTGTTCTCCTGTCATTATTTACAATGTTGTATCATTTTACTATCATTGAATCTTTTCTGTCTTTGTTCTCCTGTCATTTTTTTAAATTGTTGCACAATTTGACAATAATTAATTCTATTCTGTCTTTGTTATCTTGTCATTATTTATAATGTTGTATCATTTTACAATCATTGAATATTTTCTGTCTTTGTTCTCCTGTCATTTTTTACAATGTTGCACAATTTGACAATCATTGAATCTATTCTGTCTTTGTTATCTTGTCATTATTTACAATGTTGTGTATAATTTTACAATCATTGAATCTTTTCTGTCTTTGTTCTCCTGTCATTTTTTACAATGTTGCACAATTTGACAGCTGTGATGTCTGTACACCCATTTTTAGTGCTGCATCATTATAGCTAGTTGTGCATTTCCTCTTGAATAACAACCATAAATATTGGTCTCTCCCAGCTTTAGATCGACATCTGCAACTTCCTCATGACATCATAAATTTTGTCATACACTTTGAATGCACCATCTTGCCCCAATACACGTGCGCCATCTTACCCCATATCTCATTTTTAGCAACTGTCATAAATTCCTATGAAAAAAAAAGTAGGCTGACAAGATAATGCGCTTAAGAACTTAACAATGCAACATATTTTTTCATTTAAACATTAAAAAAAAATTCTGATATTAATTAACAGCAGGCAGAGTGCCAGAAGTTGAAAAAAAAATATAAAACATAATGACAAATATTTTTCCGCATTGTTGAAAATTAACTTGTCCTCAACCTATCAAACTTTGTTGTGTTACAGATTGGAATATTGCCACCTGGCCTAGTCACATCTGCTACTGGAAAAAACCCATAGGCTTGTGAAATTCTGCTGCGCCGTCTTACCCCGAAAGCCTACTTGCCTCTGGCTACCCTATGAATCTGCTAAGAGTACAGTTACATAACCAATAACAACTTGTGTTAACATGTTTTTGTTATTTGTTTCAGATTGACTGCTTAATTAAACTGAGTGGCATGCCTGATCTGACGTTATCATTCGTCAATCCACGGCTTCTCGATGATGTCAGTTTTCATCCGTGTGTCAGATTTAAGAGATGGGAGGTTTGACTTCTTTATTTGTTGTATTTTTTCCTTCTTTCTTTTCTTCATGTGTTGTCCTTGGTACAACAGGCCGAGATCTGGATTTGTCAATTAGAGCAGAGGATATCTGAACATCTTCTGAAGATGAGTGACCAACTTCCTATAAGAGATTATAACAAGATGGAATCAGGATACAGAGCCAATGGCAAGCCTAGGAAAAGGTGGATAGACAACATCAAGATCATTCTGAATGAACATGATTACACCTGAACCAGAGCAGCGCACCTGGCTCTGGAATGTAGACTACATCACCTTCACAAACCCGTATACTGAACGGCAAGTGTGAAAGCTATGATAAACCACCTGGAGATAATAATAGACAATAGTAGTTATCACATAGGTTTATTACCCTGGACATACTGATAGGTATATGTTGTTTGTAGTTATCGCATGGGTCTACTGCTCTGGACATACTGGCGTTCACTGTAATGAGAACAGACAAGTTTGCATTCAAGACAATGAGGTGGTGAATTGAGGATAGTTAATGGTGATTTGATGAAAATTCTAGCGCGTGCCTGCTGTATATGGGCCACCACTGTTCCTGTTAAGCTGCACGGCCATGAGCAAGTGCACACATTTTTATCCCTTGGAGCATGGAGTTTGGTCTAGACTCACATTTTTATCCCTTGGTACATGGAGTTTGGTATAGACTCACATTTTTATCCCTTGGAGCATGGAGTTTGGTCTAGACTCACAAAACTTAAGTATAGAAATGTGTGTAAAAGTTCCTCTAATAAAAAATAGAACTGATTTAAATAGAACATGCTAAGAAAGATTACATTTTTTAAATTAGAAAGTTTGCCCGGATGAAGTGGTATTCAAAATTTACTAGCCCACTGAGATAGATTTGTGTTCACAAACACGCATGTCTTAGAGAGTACGTTGGAGGACATATTTGAACTATTTTACAGTTTTACAGTTTTACAGTTTAACTGCTCGTAATATACCATACATTTGTCTTTGAAGCATGTTTGTTAACTAATCTATATTTTGTCTGTCTATCAAGTCAGAGAAAATCCTGTCATTTGTCCCACCTGATGGTCACTTCCGCATGATGTCATACCACATCGGATCGAATAAGTAAGTGTTATTGAACAGTTGTAATGGAATCATCGATGCACACTCTTAGACATTCACTTGAATACTCTCAAAGAAAGTAACTGGTTGACCTGTTTATCATCATTATTAAGTGCCATCTCCAGAACGAAGGTTGGCTGCAACAGATTTCCAACATCCCCTATCTCTTGTCTTAGTGGTGCACCCTGTCAGACTGTAACTTGTCCATCTCGTGATGTTTCCCTCCCACTTGTATCTTTTGTCTTAGTGGTGCACCCTGTCAGACTGTAACCTGTCCATCTTGTGATGTTTCTCTCTCACTTGTATCTCTTGTCTTAGTGGTGCACCCTGTCAGACTGTAACCTGTCCATCTCGTGATGTTTCCCTCCCACTTGTATCTCTTGTCTTAGTGGTGCACCCTGTCAGACTGTAACCTGTCCATCTCGTGATGTTTCCCTCCCACTTGTATCTCTTGTCTTAGTGGTGCACCCTGTCAGACTGTAACCTGTCCATCTCGTGATGTTTCCCTCCCACTTGTATCTCTTGTCTTAGTGGTGCACCCTGTCAGACTGTAACCTGTCCATCTCGTGATGTTTCCCTCCCACTTGTATCTCTTGTCTTAGTGGTGCACCCTGTCAGACTGTAACCTGTCCATCTCGTGATGTTTCCCTCCCACTTGTATCTCTTGTCTTAGTGGTGCACCCTGTCAGACTGTAACCTGTCCATCTAGTGATGTTTCCCTCCCACTTGTATCTCTTGTCTTAGTGGTGCACCCTGTCAGACTGTAACCTGTCCATCTCGTGATGTTTCCCTCCCACTTGTATCTCTTGTCTTAGTGGTGCACCCTGTCAGACTGTAACCTGTCCATCTCGTGATGTTTCCCTCCCACTTGTATCTCTTGTCTTAGTGGTGCACCCTGTCAGACTGTAACCTGTCCATCTCGTGATGTTTCCCTCCCACTTGTATCTCTTGTCTTAGTGGTGCACCCTGTCAGACTGTAACCTGTCCATCTCGTGATGTTTCCCTCCCACTTGTATCTCTTGTCTTAGTGGTGCACCCTGTCAGACTGTAACCTGTCCATCTCGTGATGTTTCCCTCCCACTTGTATCTCTTGTCTTAGTGGTGCACCCTGTCAGACTGTAACCTGTCCATCTCGTGATGTTTCCCTCCCACTTGTATCTCTTGTCTTAGTGGTGCACCCTGTCAGACTGTAACCTGTCCATCTCGTGATGTTTCCCTCCCACTTGTATCTCTTGTCTTAGTGGTGCACCCTGTCAGACTGTAACCTGTCCATCTCGTGATGTTTCCCTCCCACTTGTATCTCTTGTCTTAGTGGTGCACCCTGTCAGACTGTAACCTGTCCATCTCGTGATGTTTCCCTCCCACTTGTATCTCTTGTCTTAGTGGTGCACCCTGTCAGACTGTAACCTGTCCATCTAGTGATGTTTCCCTCCCACTTGTATCTCTTGTCTTAGTGGTGCACCCTGTCAGACTGTAACCTGTCCATCTCGTGATGTTTCCCTCCCACTTGTATCTCTTGTCTTAGTGGTGCACCCTGTCAGACTGTAACCTGTCCATCTAGTGATGTTTCCCTCCCACTTGTATCTCTTGTCTTAGTGGTGCACCCTGTCAGACTGTAACCTGTCCATCTAGTGATGTTTCCCTCCCACTTGTATCTCTTGTCTTAGTGGTGCACCCTGTCAGACTGTAACCTGTCCATCTCGTGATGTTTCCCTCCCACTTGTATCTCTTGTCTTAGTGGTGCACCCTGTCAGACTGTAACCTGTCCATCTCGTGATGTTTCCCTCCCACTTGTATCTCTTGTCTTAGTGGTGCACCCTGTCAGACTGTAACCTGTCCATCTCGTGATGTTTCCCTCCCACTTGTATCTCTTGTCTTAGTGGTGCACCCTGTCAGACTGTAACCTGTCCATCTCGTGATGTTTCCCTCCCACTTGTATCTCTTGTCTTAGTGGTGCACCCTGTCAGACTGTAACCTGTCCATCTCGTGATGTTTCCCTCCCACTTGTATCTCTTGTCTTAGTGGTGCACCCTGTCAGACTGTAACCTGTCCATCTCGTGATGTTTCCCTCCCACTTGTATCTCTTGTCTTAGTGGTGCACCCTGTCAGACTGTAACCTGTCCATCTCGTGATGTTTCCCTCCCACTTGTATCTCTTGTCTTAGTGGTGCACCCTGTCAGACTGTAACCTGTCCATCTCGTGATGTTTCCCTCCCACTTGTATCTCTTGTCTTAGTGGTGCACCCTGTCAGACTGTAACCTGTCCATCTCGTGATGTTTCCCTCCCACTTGTATCTCTTGTCTTAGTGGTGCACCCTGTCAGACTGTAACCTGTCTATCTTGTGATGTTTCTCTCTCACTTGTATCTCTTGTCTTAGTGGTGCACCCTGTCAGACTTAACCTGTCCATCTCGTGATGTTTCCCTCCCACTTGTATCTCTTGTCTTAGTGGTGCACCCTGTCAGACTGTAACCTGTCCATCTCGTGATGTTTCCCTCCCACTTGTATCTCTTGTCTTAGTGGTGCACCCTGTCAGACTGTAACCTGTCCATCTCGTGATGTTTCCCTCCCACTTGTATCTCTTGTCTTAGTGGTGCACCCTGTCAGACTGTAACCTGTCCATCTTGTGATGTTTCCCTCCCACTTGTATCTCTTGTCTTAGTGGTGCACCCTGTCAGACTGTAACCTGTCCATCTCGTGATGTTTCCCTCCCACTTGTATCTCTTGTCTTAGTGGTGCACCCTGTCAGACTGTAACCTGTCCATCTCGTGATGTTTCCCTCCCACTTGTATCTCTTATCTTAGTGGTGCACCCTGTCAGACTGTAACCTGTCCATCTCGTGATGTTTCCCTCCCACTTGTATCTCTTGTCTTAGTGGTGCACCCTGTCAGACTTAACCTGTCTATCTCGTGATGTTTCCCTCCCACTTGTATCTCTTGTCTTAGTGGTGCACCCTGTCAGACTGTAACCTGTCCATCTTGTGATGTTTCTCTCTCACTTGTATCTCTTGTCTTAGTGGTGCACCCTGTCAGACTGTAACCTGTCCATCTCGTGATGTTTCCCTCCCACTTGTATCTCTTGTCTTAGTGGTGCACCCTGTCAGACTGTAACCTGTCCATCTCGTGATGTTTCCCTCCCACTTGTATCTCTTGTCTTAGTGGTGCACCCTGTCAGACTGTAACCTGTCCATCTCGTGATGTTTCCCTCCCACTTGTATCTCTTATCTTAGTGGTGCACCCTGTCAGACTGTAACCTGTCCATCTCGTGATGTTTCCCTCCCACTTGTATCTCTTGTCTTAGTGGTGCACCCTGTCAGACTGTAACCTGTCCATCTCGTGATGTTTCCCTCCCACATGTAAGTAAATGCAGCCTGTTGTTAGTTTTTTCAAAGAGATTGTCCCCATAATTGTCATCATCATTAGGTGCTGTCTCTGCACCAAAGGTTGGCTGCAACAGATCATTTTCTTTCTGTTATCTTGGTGACGCACTCTGCTAAACTGTAACCTGTCCATCTCATGATGTTTGCCTCCCACTTGTATCTCTAACTACCTCTTGCTTGCCTGCCCAAAACTCTTCCATCTTGATCCTTGATTAGAAACCAGCATCATGAGACACTGGAAATTCCAATAAATGCTCAGCTTATGGGAGCCATCCAAGTTTCAGCAGCTATCCAAGGTATGCAGAGAATCTCTGTCTTATCTCTGCAGAGAAATCTCCTGTGCTATTAATGGTTGAGATATTCGAAGTTACTGACATTTTCTAGTTATTCTTTGTCAATTTCTATTGTAGGTATGAGTTGAATTCTGTCGATATTCATTATTTTTATCATCTCAGACAGCAGCCCCTTATGTTTTAAAATTGCCTATCACCATATGTCCGGCTTTGTGGCAGTGTGGTACAGGGTTTGTCTGTGATGGCAGCAGTACTGGGTTCAAATCCCACAATGAAACTGGGTTGATGACTACATCCTGAATAGGATATGCTACCAATTTTTAAATTTTTTAATCACTGTAATTGTACAAAATGTTAGAGTTTTCAAATTGCTTGTCCCCACATGGTACATTCTATTATTGTTTTTAAATTGCTTGTCACCAGATGGTACAGTATATTAGTGTTTTCAAATTGCTTGTCATCAAATGGTACAGTCCCACCGAAGATGGATGTGTCGGGCCATTGGCGCAAGTAAAACGGCGACACAACGCATTTCCATTCTCTGGACTACACCCTGCTGGAAATCTAATAGGACCATGGTCCTGATACAAGAGATATCCAGTGGGAGTTTGAGAATGAACGCTGAAGAAGAAGAAGAAATGGTACAGTCTTTTAGTGTTTTCAAATGGTTGTCTCCATATTAGTGCAGCCTGTTCATGTTTGCAAATTGTGTAGCATTTGGTTGTAAGGTTATGTAGTTAGGCATGTCTGCTTCCACTATTTTTAATACTGATATCAAACATTCAAACATCAGAATGTGGCAAGCACAAAATAATGAACCTGCAAATGATCGTGGAGAGAAATATGCAATAAATAATAAAGTAAAGTAAAGGTATGTCCCATGGCAGCAATCTGTAACTTTTCATATACTAAGCCGCAACAAGGTGGAGTGGAAAGTTCCCTTCCTTGCTGTGTTTACCTTCCCCAACTCATGTGTCAGGAACCCATTTACAGCTGAGTCGACTGGAGAGGTGAAATCACAACCCTGATTATTTGTGTCCGGACATGGTTTCAAACCTGGCATGCTATGACACTGTATTTATCCTATCAACTAGGCTAAATATGTGCTGAATATGTTGTCTTTATTTGCCAGTATGGTTGCTATTCCAGTCTACCTTCGTCACAACATCTTCTATAAAGAAGGAAGTGCAGGACGATTTGAAGTTACAGTTGGCCCAAAACAGACTATGGGGAAGTCAGTAAGTAACAGAAATGTTGATAAAGTCCATGTTTAATACCTCTTATTCTAGGGACCAAACCCGAAATAAAGGAATGACGAAAACGGATGTGCTGGACCTCGGACGTCCAGGTCACAAAGTGGCCAACCGGGGTGCAAATAATCACAGTTCTACTGTGGAACTTGCAGCACAACGTACTTCACGCTCCCCGGCAGAAATCACACGATAATTTCGTTGTGGTTACTTGAGAGCGAACGCTGAAGAAGAAGAAGAAGAAGATCCCTCTTATTCTTCTTTTTCTGTGTTTGTTCTCAAACTGCTGCAGATTAGCAAAACATAGTTCAAAGAGAAGATTGTGTTGTATCATGGTTTACAGCTTGGCTGCTACCTTTCAGTCTGACACATCTGGCTTCAGCATGGTCTATAGGTCACCATGACCAACTATGGGATAGCCCACCTCAAAAAACTCTTTAGTTTTTTATTCTTGGAAAGTAACGAAAGTGGATGTAATTCTGACCATATCATCTCTAGTCCAGCGTGTAGATAGGGAGGGAGTTTAGGAAACAACATGATTTTTGGAACTAACAATTCAGCCAATATGATAAGTTTGGGTTTAGCACTAGTTTCCAATATGAAATGTATGGGCTTACCACTATTTTACAATGTGATAAGTATGGGCATAACACTATTTTCCAATATAAGTATGGGTATAACACTATTTTACAATATAAGTATGGGTATAACACTATTTTACAATATAAGTATGGGCATAACACTATTTTCCAATATAAGTATGGGCATAACACTATTTTCCAATATAAGTATGGGTATAACACTATTTTCCAATATAAGTATGGGCATAACACTATTTTCCAATATAAGTATGGGTATAACACTATTTTCCAATATTCATCAAAGGCATGGAGATAGGAACTTGAATTAAAATTTATTTTTCTGTAAATAGATATCTCCCTTATACTTAAATCCTGAAATCTGGAATTTTCAAGAAAAATGCAACAATTCTCTTGATATTGTCTTGTGTGCTTATTTCAATTATGAACAAACTAAACACTTTGATGATATTTCAGATAGAAAATGTTGTGCTTGAAGTACCCTTTCCTAAGACAGTTCTAAATGTGACTTTGACTTCCAGTCAAGGCAAGAATTCTTTCGACCCAGTATCCAAGTTAATGACTTGGGATGTTGGCAAGATTGACCCTAACAAGCTGCCCAACATCAAAGGCAATGTAAGTAGTTTCTTTTTTGTTTTCTTTAATTGTCCCATGTCTTTTTTGATCACTGAATTAGTTTGATAGAATGCAAGTTTCTCTATCAGTCTTCTTCTTCTTCAGCATTCATTCTCAAACTCTTGATGAATTCTCTTGTAGCAGGACCATGGTCCTCCTAGATTTCCAGCAGGATGTAGTTCAGAAAATGGAAATGCATTGTGTCACCGTTTTATGTTTGCCGATGGCCCAACACATCCGTCTTCGGCGGATCTCTGTCAGTTATAACTAATAGGTTATTTGTGTCTTCACCATCATTTAACTTTTAGCCAGTATTATTTCTACCTGCCACTGCATTCTTTTTTGCCCTTATGTGCTATTCATGGAGGGTATTTGGAAAATGCAATAACTGTTTTGTTTTTAAAGCTATGTGTACAATTTTTGTGTGTGGAAATAAAGGAATGGTTACTGAATGTAATATTGTACATTTTGTTGGTGTATGTGTGATATCGTCTGGCTCTGTGGCGAAGTGGTACAGAGCGCGTCTGTGACGGCAAAGGTACCGAGTTCGTTCCTCACCACAGGCAATTGTGCATCCGGACCGTTCAGAAAGCAATGGCAACCTACTGAACGTATTTATATTGCCTAGAAAATCACCACAGCCAACAAATGCTGGGTTGATAGCTACGTCCTGGATAGGATATGCTACCATAAAAAAAAATGTGTGATATCTGAGAAAATGAGCTAACATTTTCATTACTAGGCCTAGAATTTCGGTGAAAACTTCAATACATTCAATCCGGGATGAATTACAGCTAACTAGGCCTAGAATACTATTTTATAACCAAACTAACATGTTTATATAATATCGTCTTTGATAACAAAAGAACCATGTCGATCAAACTAACCGTATCAACTAAGCAATAGAAATCAGAATTTAGACAAATATTCCTCAAAATTGATTGTAATTTTGATGGATTATATTGATGGTTGAATACAGTCAAAACTTATCTATATCTTGTCTTATTTAGTTGAACACTAGCGAAAACAGAAGTTAATTAAGTATACTTTAATTTTCGATGTTAACCGGATGAATAATGTTTGTTTACAACCACAAATAACCTTGTTCAAAGAGGTGTGTGGCAACGGTTGGCTGTACTTGCGGACAGCTATGAAAAATTCATATTATCTTTCAACTATAGTCACTCACAGTGTGATGAAGGTGTGGTGAAGGTTAATAAAAATAGGAAGATACAAGCAAAAAAGGTTATAACCAGATTTGCAAAGGCAGCACTAGTATTTGAGTGCCTGGAAAAATATGGTAACAACAAATCCTAAGTACAAGAATACAGTTTAGGATAAAAACATTGATAGCTCGGTAGTGATTTTCTAGGCAATATATATTGGTTCAGTAGTTTGCCATTGCTTAACACTTTAGGATATACAACTCATGCATATTGTTTGTACTTAAACATGCAAAAGCTAGAAATGAACTATAGCTGTAGAGAGAATACTAGATGCCTTAAATGTTTAACTCATTAGAGTATGTACGGAATTCATTTTTGTTTTGAATTGTTTTTACACTTCCATTATAGGAATAAGACATAGTACTTCTAAATATATTTAAATTATAATGTAAAATATATATATGTAAACAGAAATGGACAGAGAATGTGGTTATCATACAAATTTATATTGAAGAAGTTAGAAACTTACTTTTAATATTGAAAATTAATTTGAAAAATTAAATGTAATATATAAAATAAAAATAGCCTACAAATTATTTGGGACTGTTTGGCTGTGACAAAAGACACCTCATCTATTGACTACAAAAAGCTATTTAATTAAAAAAAAATAATCATTATAACACTAGCATTTCTCATTTGTTTAAACAGTTTGCAATATTTTGTCGAAATTAATGATGATGTTTTAATGATTAGAATCAGCAGTTGTGTTTACAATGTGTAGCAGAATTGATACAGAAAATAATGACGTAGACATATTATGGATACTGATGTGAACCATAACTTATGTAAACCTGTGTTGATACATTTTCATTTTGCTATTTTAGAAACATGTACCCAAAGACCTTTTGAAAATGACACTGGAAGAAACTGTCATATGTCAAGTTTTATAACAAGACGGAATTACATTGGCCATGCACTTAGAATTATAATGAAAACAGACTTCCTAAACAAACCATCATGTGGAAAGCAAAGGGCACAAAATAAGTAGGTTGGCAAAAAGAAATATTGCAGAACAATCAACAGGGAAAGCTCAATTTTTGGTGTAAGCAATACACAAGAACTACAGCAGCGAGGCGCTCAAAATAGAAATAAATGATTACTCTCCTGTGTGCATCTATGGCCCAAAAGGAACTAACTAACTTTTCCATAGCTTTCTGACCAATCCTGATGAATAACTGCTTGCACTGAAAGTGAACTGGGTACTTAGCCATCTGAATATTTATTCTATACCACTCAGCCACTTAACTGAACACATCCTGTCTGCCTGTTCTGTTTGCATTTTGTGTGACTTGTCTGGTTATAAACATTTGTAATTTTCAAAAATGTATTTTATTATTCCAGATAACTCTTCAGACAGGAGTTCCAGTTCCAGAATCTAATCCAACTATCACTGTAAGTATCATACCTGATTGATGGTACTGGCTCCTTGTAAAGAGCTTTTTTTTGGGTTTATTTTTGTTAATAATTTTTTTTTCAAACTCCTACTGGGTGTCTTTTGTTGAAGGACAGTTTTGTCATACTAAATTTACAGCAGGTTGTAGTCAGCAGAATGAAGATGTCTTGTATTGCCATTTTATTTGGTAATATCCGCGTATCCATACCCCATGGATACCAGAGTTCATGCTCTGGCAAGATTGAGAAAGGCACCATTACTATGGCTTATGTGCTGAATGTGACACTAGGCTGGGAGTTTTTAGTTAATCATTACCTCTTGATGATCAAGTGGTCTAGCATTTTCAGTGTATTCACAATGTTATAAGTTCAAATTCTCACCCCAAATTCTGTTTACAGGTATGTTTTTTAGATCACTGGAGATAATTGCTTGAACTATGAATTTACATTCTGAGTCTATCTGTATATCTATCTGTACTCTGTGGCCCTTGTTTGCCTTGATGTGTCAGAGATATAAGAGTTCTTTAGATATGGCTTTTTTGTGTGCTGTTTGTAAGCTTGTTCCTGTGGCTTCTTTGATTTCTGTTGTCCATCTTTTATATGGTCTGCCTCTGGCTTTATAGTCGTGATGTCTATGTGTCATGGCCATCTGTGGCATGCTATCTGTTGGTAGTCTGGAAGTGTGTGAAAATCACTTGATCTGTTGTCTTTTGATGTCACTCATTCTGAGTGATAGAGTAAATTTGGGGTAAACAGTTTTCAATCCATTGTACTTTTTCAATCCTTCTCTTGAGATGTCTGAGCACATATGGGTCAAATCAAATGCGACGATAGATTGAGAACTCAACTACTCCCCTTCCCACTCAGTTTTTACTATGGATCGATCATCATTCATTTTAAATAAAAAAGTCTGACAGGATGCGTGACCAATGGGCAAATTGCTCGTTCA
The DNA here is from genome assembly GCA_034231615.1 of Meghimatium bilineatum. Taxonomy (NCBI): domain Eukaryota; kingdom Metazoa; phylum Mollusca; class Gastropoda; order Stylommatophora; family Philomycidae; genus Meghimatium; species Meghimatium bilineatum. The sequence continues at coordinate 8,481,443 of CM067307.1, forward strand.
TACCAGCGCATCAGTGCAGACAAGAATGACCCATTACGTGATGATATTGGAAGGATGAAAGGAAAGATTAAAAAGGGGGCAATCATAGCTTGGCAAGATAGAGGATATTATTACATGTGTATGCACATTAGATTATAGATCATGGAAAAAAGAATGGGGAATGTAATTCCATCAAGTTTTCACTTCCATTTACATGGTATAGATCATGGAAAAATGAATGGGGAATGTAATCCCATCAAGTTTTTATCTTCGATTGATTTGGTATAGATCATGGAAAGAAGAATGGGGAATGTAATCCCATCAAGTTTTTAACTTCCATTGATTTGGTATAGATCATGGAAAGAAGAATGGGGAATGTAAGACAATCAAGTTTTCAACTTCCAAACTTCCATTTACTTGGTTATTATAATGTCACTAGCATTCCAGTGCATACAGATTCAGAACAGAAGTCCAGGCTCTGGTTAGAAAGAATTCCCCTGGTTAAAGATATTTGTGTCTGCACTGATGGGTCAGTGGTTGAGCATTTGTGCAGTGCATGGCATTAAAAACTGAGTTAACTTATCAATAACAGTAAGATAGAGGAGCTAGTCAACTGGTTTTTTTTCAGTTAAAGGATTAAACCCCCATCACCATGATGAGGGGTTGGTCTAGATGTGGGTGATAACCTCTACCTTTCTACTCCTATTTAATCATACTAGGTCCCAACTTGTGACCATCTGTACAGATGTTTGTTTCTCACAATATAGGTGATGTTCACAATCAACACACTTGCAATATCTGGCTTGAAAGTGAACAGATTGGACATGTACGGAGAGGTATGTTTACCTTATGCTCAGATATATGTTTTGCTATAGATGTTTCACATCCACATATTTTTTTAAAAGTAGTCTATGTGTGATGTTTCTAGACGTACCCTTTTAATTTAATCTCGTATGCCAGTGTTGCCAGTTCACTTCTACTATGGTTTCTAAATTTCACAAAATTAATTTTTGGTAAATTTCATTTTGAGAAATCACTCAATTTTTATATAATAGTAACTTGCCAGGTTGGATTATTTTGGGTTAACTCTTTGATCAGAAAATTTAAGGAAAGTTTTAAGATTGGTGTGAGTCAAGTAAAATGGTTGGTTCTATTATTTTTCACAAGTAACAGTAAATTATGAGAACTTTCAGAAGTAGCCATCAAACAATAAAAGTGTAGTTCCCAGATTTTATCTCTCACTAATTAAAGAAAATATGCATCTCAGATATTTTCGCAGTGTGATAATTTTTTTAATTCGATAGCTTTTACGCATCATGCTATTTCAAATTTGCATTAAACCCATAAACCGTCAGGCTTGTATGGGTACAACATTGGATGAGGAAAGCACACAGTCCTTCAGTGATTTCTATCTTTTGAATGAGTGGAAAAATCACATTATATATCACGCTAAACTTTGTAACAACAGACAAGTTGAAGAGCAAGAGAGAGATGCTTGACAACCTCGCATTGTGGCATGGCAGAACATCGTCATCAAAAATGATAGACAGCACATGAAATAGAAGGCTGTGGAAAGACATGATCACCAACAGTACATGGCATGGACCATGAGAAGAAGAAGAAAAATGATGCTGTGTCATGTATTTCATATATTGAGTGATAGCAAATACAGTGGTTATGAAAATGGAACACAGTCAACTCCCCACAAACGCATATAATAAAACACAATCAAGCTCAGGCTCGCCTTTCTCAAGGCCTCAATCCACTGTTCGTGAACAAACCCAATTGTGCCTTCTTAATTATACTCATAGAGTCTTCTTGCATTACCTTCTGTGTGCGTGCGCGTTCGAGGCAATGAAAGAGCGGATCAACTGGTATCATGCGCGATTGTGGCACAGGGCGATGGGGCAATGGATCGCGCTGACGTTTTTAACTCCTTAAGAGATAAAACACGTGAGAGTGAGACTAATGTGGATGATGATTCCTTTTCAATGGCCAGGATTAAAGATCAGGGATTGAAATGCGGTGTTGCTAGAAGTGAACATTTTGGAGGGTGCAGAAGAACGATGGTCAACCAGCATAGGACCGGTACTGTCAGCAGAAGTGTAATGGAGATACACTCAAGGAGAGATCGGAGCGACTATGGACGTGTCTAGTTTGCAGTGATGATGATCTGACGACTAACTAACTAACCAACCAACCAACCAACCAACCAACCAACCAACCAACCAACCAACCAACCAACCTAACCTAACCCAACCAACCAACCAACCAACCAACAATCAAGTTACAGAGCCAGAGACAAACAAAGAAAGTGATGGAAAGACATCTTGAAAAAACGTGGATATAGTACAACTGAGACAACATATCTGACCTTGGAATTCAACTAAAGCTTGCACACCGACGTTTAATCATGGTTATTAACAGTAAAGACCTACAAGCAGAATGAAAAGAAACCTTTATACATTTTATCTTAGATTATTTATGTGAATTTCATTGGTCAGCCTTGACAAGTGACACAAAGTATATACATCTATCTATAAACCTGTAACCCATCAGGGAGTAGGGCAGTGTTTCCCAACCATTTTTTTTTAACCATGCCCACCTAAGTCTTTCTAAAACTATATGCCCCCTCCCTATGTAACATATACATATTTTTTTATGTTCAAAAATTGAATTATCCCCTAAATCTTTTGTTCAAATTGCCCCCTGAACAATAAAATTGCCCCCCTGTCGGACGTGTGCCCCAAGTTGGGAAACATTGACGTAGGGGGTACCACATAGGATGCATGAACATACAGAGTCCTTTCTCGGTTTATATCTTCAACAACGGGAACGAGTGAGAAAAATCTTGTAATAACACTATTCTCCATAAGTTTTAGAGCTCTCATTTCTTCTTTGTGTCTGATTATCCATTGAAATATTTCAGTAGGCGAAAGGTTTAGCTGATGGCGCCCATCTCCTCTCCAGTTATCTTTATAACATGATTACATGGATATGTTTTACCTTACTGTCTTCGTTACTCTGTACTGATATTCACACTATATATTGTTTGTTACTCGATTCATTTTGAACTTTGCGGTTAAATAACAGTTAACTAATTCATGAATGTTAACATTGTGCCATTCAATATAACAGCTTCCAATCTTTGAATATTACATTCACTTGGTGTTACCGTCATATGTGTTCACAGAAAAACCTTTTTGTCATGTTGCCAGTAAATAGTACAGTAAAATTTACCCATAGCATTTAACTACTTTAGGGGTGTGAAATGTTAGCGATCTCACATTTCAGTGGCTCTGATATATGAGGGTGGTAGCCATCTCTTCTCCCTCACAGTCTTTACTTCCCGAACTGATCCGGTTTCAAATTAAGGCTGTTGCGGTCTGGAAAACATATCCGTCTCAACTGGGGAATGAACTCAGGATCACCCATATATGCAGCCAGTGCACTAACCACTGTGCTATTCAGCCCCTCATATGTATGCCAGTATATACATAGTAATCAACGAAATGCACAGAAAATGATCAAAATCATCTTGTATGAGGGCATTTTGTGAATCTGCTCATAGTCTTTTACTTTCGATAGCCACAGTGTGAACCAGAAGTATCACTATCTAACTTGTGCGAAACAATAGACACTAATGAATTGTCATAGCCAGACTTTTTATCATTTTACTTTCATACTCATCTAAATTTTGACTCCTGCAGATCTTGAATTTAGTATTAATTGGTTAAATTTTGGATATAGAACCATTTTACCTGGCATACATACATTTTGTTTGTAACATACTTTTACTTATTGTGACTTTCTGTGTACGCTGTGTACCTAGCATCTATGATTGTTCCGTGAGAGGAGATACTAAAAGTACAACTTTACACCTACCCCTTTATTTTTTTCTATATAAGTAGATTAGCCTGAATTTTATATTGTTGGCTGAAGAGTTTTGGTTCTAGAACAGTGGTTCCCAAACCCTTTATTTGAATTTGGTGTGAAATAGAATCAAACTTTTTTAATTTGTGGAGACATCTGGTTATATTGCTGCAGTTGAAGATTGTGTGGCACACAGTTTAAAAATAACTTCTGTAGTTTTAAAATGTTGAATACGCATTTAAAAAAAATATGCTAGTCATATTGTCAGTTTAAAAAAAAGATGAAATAAATAAAAGTTTGCATTATACATTATTGGATACACTGATGAATAAAAGGAAAATGTAGCATAAGTTGGAAAACACAGATTTCAGTGTTGCAATTTAGTAAAAAATATGATGAAATAAATAGGATATGTGGTGCTTAATTTGAAAAGCACTGCTGTAGCTAAAAAGGCACACAGTTTGGGAAGCACTGCTGTAGTATTGCCAGCTTGTACTTAGTATTTTCATGTTTAGCTGTGAATTCTTGTGACCTAATGAGATCTTTAAAATCTTAATTTTTATGTGTTATTCCTTATTATGGGATGCTTTTATGTTGGATGTAGAATTTTTCATTCATCTGGCTTGAGTTTGGTTTTAAAGATGTATTTTCTACCACAGCAAATGAATCTAAGATGTCTGTCCATGGAGCATAGCCTTCAGGTGGAACAGAACACTTTACTGAAATTTTGCGTTTTGTTGTTTTTTAATGTTTGTTTTTTGATGTTCATATTTTGTAAAGCGTATATCCTTGAAGGATATTCCTTCAGTGAGTACATTTTTTTTCTCCATATCTGCAACTTGTATCATAATCTAGAGTAGCTCTTGTTGTTGAGAGATGTGGTGTGTCGGCTGTGGTTGCTGTGTGTAGTTTGGCAATGCATTTACTTATATAGGAATGCTGGTGGTGAGATGTTTTGTTGTCCATCTAATCCCTTATATTAGACATGTTTATCTGTTTCTTATCTTTAACAAGTTTATCTAATTCCTTATCTTTGACATGTGTGTCTTCATCTTTTTTTCACTTAAAATATGTCTATGTCTGTAAATTTGTCCTCTCAATAAACTTCAGTCTTGCGTAGCTTATAAGGGTCCATAGAGCTTTGATTCTAGTGTGGTGTTCCATGTTCCAGTATGTTTGTCTCATCATGTCATACTTAGAACATTCTTGAAGTTTATGTTTTACAGTCTGTGGTGCCTGTTCACATGTACACATGTCTGTGTTGCTAATACTGAAATGTGTATACATGTGACTGTGAGTTGTTTGTGTCCTGTTCTGAGGTATAGAAATATATCTTGTTCTCATCCATTCATAATTTGATCATTTCATAATTTGATTGTTTCATAATTTGATCATTTCATAATTTGATCATCATCTAGGGTTTGTGGCTTTTAAAAAAAATTATTTGATCATTGGCTATTTCTAATAGTAAGTGATTGGTACATCTAGTTTGTAGTTAGTATTACCCTCATTAGCCAGTTGATGTGCTCTCTCATTTCCTGGTATTCCACAGTGAGATGGTATCCACTGCATGGCTACCTTATGCTAGTTACACAATTCAGGAACCAACACGACTGTGCATTCCCATCAGAGCGCCTGATTGCCATTCCCATCAGAGCACCTGATTGCCATTTCATGAACCATTTAAGAGTAGATAAGCTCAGTGTCCCAGTCAGTTGTTGGTTGTGTGTTCTTCTGATTCTTCCAAAGAGGACACACCTTCTCTCTCCTTAGATCACTCCCATTTCTATCATTTTCTGACCATTGTCTCTTTCAGCATGCTCTTCATGGTTTTGTAGTGTATCCATGACTGCTATAATTAACTCACCCCTGTTGTGTCTTCTCATCGACGATTTACCGTCCAAATTATATTTTGTGTTGGCATATACGTTTGAATATTTAAGTATCAATTTAAGAAATGCTTGTCGTCTGCTCAGTTTTATTTCTGTTGATAAAAATTTATATTTCTGACATTTGTAGCCACTTTTAACATTGGTGGGTGTTCTATAAGCATTCATAAATCGACTAATAACCTACCGGTATGTACACAAACTCTAACCAACACCCAAGTATTTGGAATGTTTCTTTGCATGCCCAAATCTAGTCACTATGCTGAATCACAACCTACTTTAGATATTTGTTTATACAAGTAAATTTAAGTAGGAAGCCAGAGGATAATATTTTAAAAATTCTTGAGACCAACGGGAATTGAACCAGTCCGTTCTACGGCACCAAATCGCCTAGCAACAATTGCACACGCGTTTTTCAGTACTTGACTAACCGCATCTCCAAAAAAAGATGCGATTTCATCAAGCCATTCAAATCGTGCACACAAAGTCACCCGAACGGACCAATCGAGACAAGGACTATTACAACAACAACAAACATCCCATACAGGTATTGAAATATCCTCAGTAACAACAAACACATAACATAATATCCGTATTAGTAATACAAGGGCCTCAAGAATTTTTAGATATTTGTGCCTGTGGGCTGGTTACACAAGTTGGATGATCTTTGATTGGCCCGGTTGACTGGTTGATGACACAAATGTATATGGAAAGTGATCAATGAAAAGCTCTGATTAGTCAGATCAGTACTGAAGGTCCTAATATATAAAGTTGGTTTTGATTGAATGATATATCATCCACGGGTTGTGCACATACATGTAATTTGGTATTTAGGGGTCTCTTGTTAACGTGTGCTTACACGTCTGATAGAGACCTCTTCGTCATCAGATAAAAACCTTTAGACTACAGATAACACTTTGTATCTCCATGTTATTTCACAATCCATCATCAATCACCAGGAATTATGAGCAACACAGCTTTTGTATCCTTTTGTGCAATTGGTAAGTTTCTCCAGAGATTTATTTCATACCTAGATGACTTCTTCTCAAAGTGGTGCGCAATACCATGAGAAGAAGCTTACTCAAAGTGGAGGGGTATAATTATATACAAATATACAATTATAATATATAATTGTGTAGATGAAATACTCTGGGGGGGGGGGGTTCCATAACTGGACTGTCTCACTATAAATACATCCAATTTACTAGAGGTTTAATTTTGCATGGGGGTTGGTCTGATGGTCCACACGTGAGACCTTTTGTATGTGGATCAACCTAACTAAAGATGCATCTGTTTGATTTAATCAATCTTTTGTCACATATAGGCAACTGTCTGGTATTCTGTGGCTCTTAGTGGTCTTTTGTCACATATAGGTAAATGCCTGGTATTCTGTGGCTCTTAGTGGTCTTTTGTCACATATAGGTAACTGCCTGGTATTCTGTGGCTCTTAGTTATCTTTTGTCACATATAGGTAACTGCCTGGTATTCTGTGGCTCTTAGCGGTCTTTTGTCACATATAGGTAACTGCCTGGTATTCTGTGGCTCTTAGTTGTCTTTTGTAACATATACCGGTAGGTAAATGCCTGGTATTCTGTGACTATTAGTTGTCTTTTATAAAATATAGGTAACTGCCAGGTTTTCTGTAGCTGCTAGTTGTCTTTTGTCACATATAGGTAACTGCCTGGTATTATGTGGCTCTTAATGGTCTTTTGTCACATATAGACAACTGCCTGGTATATTGTGACTATTAGTTGTCTTTAGTCACATATAGGCAGCTACCTGATATTCTGTAGCTGTATTGGTGTATGTTATGTGCATATGTGATTACACTCCCTAAGAAGCATAGGCCTACAACTGGTTGCTTGTGGGAAAGTTGCACATACCGGTAATATACCATTGCAGTGGTAGTTTCTGTATCAATATTCTTATGTATTCATTCATACACTTCTGTTAGTTAGCAAGGAAGATGTAGTCTGGGAAACAGAATGTGCTTGTGTGATGGTTGCAGCTTGGCTGTGATATCTGCACTATTTGTCCCAATACATCTGACTTCATCATGCTTTTTATGAAGTGGGACAATCAGCTTCAACCCAGAATTTCCTTAGTTGACTCTTATGACATACATGGCAGGTCAAATGTTTCTTTTCTTTCAGGCCCAGTCAAAATGCGGACAGTATCAAATTATTTTATGTGATACTATTACTAGCTAGCATAATATAGACCACATCACCCTTATTTCAATGTTCACAGAAAAATATGGACAGCATCCTATTACCCATACTCTTGACAGTGTCAATAGATACATGTGAATTCTCCAGTGTATCCCTGTGTACCATGTCTACCTTACTTGTTGCCCTGCCCCATACCTTTTTTCTCATTTATGGGCCTGCCTTACATCTGATTATTCTTTATTGTCTTTGCCAGCTTGAAGAAGTGGTTTTTATGTTCCGACTTCTGTCCTTGTCCTTTCTCCACGTTTGATCTTCCCATGTCCACCACATAACCTTGGACATAACGTACTTGGTAAAGAAAGTGTGAGCAGGCCATTTTACCACCGGTTATCCTCTGGACTATACTAAGATAAGTTACCTGTTTAAAAAAGATTATTACATTTTATCTGATTTTATCACCTATATTATCACTATCTCTTCCACCATTATTTTCTCGTCATGCCATGTCTGTCTTCTGCTAATTTGCTGAACTCTTCCAGCTTTGGTCATTTTCTTCTCTACAACACGTTTCTGACCACGCTTTAATCTCTTCCTCATACTATCCTTATATGTGCTATCCCACATTTAGTACATTGTTTATCTTATTTGTTGTCTTCATCCTGATGAATCTTTTAGTTGAAATGTCATTTTTCACTGTGTCTCATTGCTAGTTTGTATTATTGATTTAATATTGGTAACATTTGTACCTATTTCTGTTCATTTTGATATTACTGATATCCCACACAAATCATTCCTTACTTATCTCCAATTTTCTTTTTTCTTCTTTTTTGAAGAAGAAGAATCTCCAATAATATACTATTACTGATATCCCACACATATCTCCTTGTTATTTTTTTCTGATAATATACTTTGCTGGGCTCCATCTCTGACTTTCACATATTTGAACTGTAGCCCACTGATGTTTCTTAGTATATAGTGTCACCCACACAGTGAGGTTTCTTAGTATATAGTGTCACCCACACAGTGAGGTTTCTTAGTATATAGTGTCACCCACACAGTGAGGTTTCTTAGTATATAGTGTCATCCACCCACACAGTGAGGTTTCTTAGTGTATAGTGTCACCCACACAGTGAGGTTTCTTAGTATATAGTGTCATCCACCCACACAGTGAGGTTTCTTAGTATATAGTGTCACCCACACAGTGAGGTTTCTTAGTATATAGTGTCATCCACCCACACAGTGAGGTTTCTTAGTATATAGTGTCATCCACCCACACAGTAAGGTTTCTTAGTATATAGTGTCACCCACACAGTGAGGTTTCTTAGTATATAGTGTCATCCACCCACACAGTGAGGTTTCTTAGTATATAGTGTCACCCACACAGTGAGGTTTCTTAGTATATAGTGTCACCCACACAGTGAGGTTTCTTAGTATATAGTGTCATCCACACAGTGAGGTTTCTTAGTATATAGTGTCACCCACACAGTGAGGTTTCTTAGTGTACAAGGCTATCCATGAAAAATATTCAAGTCATACAAGTAATTAAGAGAAGACACCAAACATCAATATGTTTCTACAACAATAATTAAAAAAAGATGGACTTATATTGGACATGTACTTAGAATGAAGGAAAACAGGCTGTCACTACAAGCATTAAAATGGGTACCAGATAGCAAAAGATCTCTCTCTCCCTCCCTCTCTCTCACTTGGTAGTCTGGAAGTGTGTGAATACCACTTGATCTGTTGTCTTTTGATGTGTTCCAATACTGGTATTGTTTTGGTTATCTGTCTGATGTTATCGTTTCTAATTCAATCTATTAATGACACTCTGAGTATTCTTCATTGACAGGTCATTTCTGCTGTCATTATTTTTCTTTTGTCTTGTGCTGTCATTGTCCAGGTTTGGCACTGGTAGCACAGTAATGAGATAATAATAGTCTTGTATAATGCAGCTTTAGTGTCTATGTTTACATTTTTGTTCTTAATCATAGGTATCATTTTTGCTAGGATATGCTATGTTTTGTTGCACTAATTTTGTATCTCTTTACTGTTTTTCTCTTCACTTGATATAATGCTTCCTAAGTAAGTGAACTCCTTTACCTGTTTAATGTGTTTATTGTCGATGGAGATAGAGATATTTCTTTCGTTCTTTGTTATTGCCATTATTTAATTCTTTTCAATATTAATCTTCATGTTGAATTTTTAACATGTTGAGTGGAGTCTGTTCATATGTTTTTGCAATTGTTCTTCTGATGTCGCTATTAGTACTTGATTGACTGCAAAGAGTTGTTCGTTCAATTTGTCATTCATGTTATCTTCTTCATTGGTACTTTCATTCTATCTTAATGTCAGTCTATCTGATTAGCAATCTACCATATCAAGCTAAAATTTCACTTGAACAGTTTCTGATTGGCTGTTTGCATAAGACACAATGACACTGTACTTTTCATCTCACAAATCATACATAGTAGCATTTATTTTGCTCTGTCTACCAACATGTGTTTCATCTCCCAAGGAACTTCCTCGTAAATGGGTATGCTGATTTTGTTGTTCATTAATTTTTTTATATTATCATTGCATTTTATTAACATAATCATTTTAATTGCTGTTCAGTTAAACATTTATTTTTAAATCATTTTGATTTGAAATATTGCATGCAACCAACCTTCATTTTTATAAATAAATATGTCATAAGCTTTGTGCTTCTTTTACAATATTTTAATTCTTAGTGAGTTTTATGAAGAAAATTTTACCATTAACGGCAGTAATTTATATTGTGTAGCTAGCTACTGTCATTTAAAATTGTGCAGTTTCAGTAATTTAAAAATGAGAGTTTTTACAGTAATTGAAGTTTGAATTCTGTTACATTAATAGAAATCTGTGAATAATTTTGTTATAATTGACAATTTTAAAATATTTGTTGCAATAATTAAGAAGTTCATTCATAGTTGTTTAAGTTAATAGCTTAACATTTTTCTTATAACGATTATTAACGTAGCCATTTGTTATATTCATAACTTAATAGTTTGTTACATAAATAACACAAGTCTGTTACATTAATAACTGAATACTATATTTTGTTACATTAATAAATTAATACTATAGTTTGTTACATTAATAAATTAATAGTTTGTTACATTAGTAACATAACAGATTGTTATATTAATAACATAACAGTTTATTACATTAATAACTTAACAGTCTGTTACATTAGTAACTTAATATCTTGTAACATTCATAACTTAACAGCCTGTAACATTCACAACATACCAGTCTGTTATGAGACAAAGGGAATGAGCCCATGGACGGCTGGATCTGCACCCAACCAAACAACAGTCTGTTACATTTATAACTTAATAGTCTGTTACATTCAGGACTGAATATTTTTGTTACATTAATTAATAGCCAAGCATTTTGTTATATTCATAAAATAAAAGTGTTAAATTTGTTCTTCTTATTTCGTTCACTTGAAACATGTCTATATCTGTAATTCTCTGATGAAAAAACTCACTGTCTTTTGTAGTTCAAAGTGTTACATTAAATTAAAACTTAAGTCTATTGTGCTAATAAAACATATTGCACAGTTTGTTAATGTTAATTGGCAATTGAAGTTATTTAGTGAATAAAACTGATATCACTAAGTATTAGTTGTTAGTTTATTCATTATCCTTCTCGTACACCGGACATGTCCATAGGTGCTCCGATCTCTGCTTCAGTAAATCTCTCAGGGTATAACCACTGATGGTTCCAGTTATATGTTTGTTCACTGCTTTTTTGAAATCTTTGTCAGGTTTTTTCTATGGGCCACGCCTCAATATTGATTCATGCTGATTCATCTTAAAATCCTCTGATCGTGCGGACTCGCAAAGAGCATTGAGTATGTCTGCTCTGTCCACAGACTCATCATCTGTTATGGTGGCGAGGCTAGCTAATTGGTCAGCCATTCATTTCCCTCCACGCCCTCATGTCCAGGGACAAAGATAAGGGTTAGTTTCCATAGTGATGCCCGCATTTTAGCTCTCTCTAATGACTCCACTCATCCCCTACGTACATAACCTGTTTTGACTTTCTGAATTATATTCCTTGTGTTGCATAGTATGCATGCATGGGAATAGGCTTGCGATTCCAGCCAGTTAAGTGCCTTCATTACGGAAAATACTTCTATTATGAGACAGCTCTACTGGCATCATGCACTATTCTTCCGTGTGATCTGGCATTAAAGGTCCATCAGCATCCTTGGTGACGGATGACTGACCTGCTTGTGTAAATCACAATATCTGTGTTGTCTGCATGTTCACAGATGAGTGCCGTGACCTCAGCATTCACGCTCACTTGGTTCTACTCCCTTCACTCTCTATTGAATATAAAGACAGTCTTAACTGCCTCTTGAAAGACCATAGGAATAGGTATTCATTCCTTGCCAGGTATTATGCCTACTGGCACACAAATCTATTTAACGGTATCTTCGGCATGACCCATCCACGATTAACATGAGGGAGCTCACTGTGTAGTGGGTGGTCTATGTCAGAACTCACCCTGAGATATGCATATCGATTCTGTGAGATTTGCTAGGAAAATCAAGGAGAAATCTCATAGCCACACGGGGCGTGTCTATTGTGCAACCAAGATGATCTGCATTGTGAATTCTCCCATCTCTCAATCTGTGTATGACTGGCGGTGATAGTGGTGATAGTAGTGCCTGCATATTCAATGAGAGGGAGGACAAAACCCCATATAAGATTACGAGCTGTGATTGAGTTTAACTCGATTTAGGTTGGAAAGTTAACTTCACCCCATAATCTCCTTAGTTACTCACCTCTTACAACATACATGGAAACTAAACAGTATTGCTATTCTTTATTCTTTGCTTCACTTTCAGGCTCCGGTAACACATGGGCAATGCTGTAATATTGATTCACAACTGCAGAATTTATTAAATTATAAAACACTCAACTTTAGTTTTATTTTCAAAACAAAAACAGTCTTGCTTTGTCTAAAATAAAATGTTTTATTTGTGTTAGACACATTTTTTTAGAAATGGCTTAAAAGATATTCATCAGCTTGTGTTTGATAATTTCTGTGATTGTATTTCTTTGTTAAATTGCTTTGTATGTAATTTGTGTAGAGTTGAAAACTTTGCCATAGTTCCCTTGTGAAAAATTAAAAATGGGTAGAAGAGCCGCATAGTATAATAAGATTCAATTTATGTTGTGACTAAAAGGTCTAAGACAAAACTGCATGTTCCTTAACGATCTTGGCCATATGGAAACTATACAGTCATATGGGCAGTGTGGTCATAAGTGGGCTAACATTAAAACCTCCAAATGGCTGCAGGCTGTGATGTTTTACCACAGTTTTCATTATGTATAAAATGTAATGTAGACCCTATACATAATCATATAATGTATACCACTTTTATCATTTAAAAAAATATAGTTTATATATAGCACATCTTGCTTATATATTCAGTTTATTTTATATCGAGCACATCTGATTTATTAAATATACATTTTATTTTATATGGAGCACATCTGATTTATTAAATATACAATTTATTTTAAATGGAGAACATTTGATTTATTAAATATACAGTTTATTTTATATGGAACACATCTGATTTATTTAATGAATGGCACTTCTAATTCATAAAGGGCACCATTTATTTTATATGTAACACTGCTAATTTATAAAGTGAACAGCTTATTATGTTTGTGTTTAGGCCCATTTATAAATTATTTGGTTCATTTAATATATAACACCAACTTGTGTAAATGATACAGTTTATTTAATGTTATATCTAATTCATAAAGTTTTGAGTAAGTTTGATATAGGTTTTTATATTTTCACATTTGTGAATTGTACAATCTATATTATATGCTTCATAAATTATGGACTTACTATTAAAAGAATATGATTCATCTTTTCTAACACCCATTTTAATAAGTTTTCAATGTATTTTAGATGAGAGCACTTCTTAGCATTGATAAATTATACAGTATATTCTAGATGAGAGCACTCTTTAGCATTGATAAATTATACAGTATATTCTAGATGAGAGCACTTCTTAGCATTGATAAATTATACAGTATATTCTAGATGAGAGCACTTCTTATCATTGATAAATTATACAATTTATTTCAGCATGTCCCTCTTGTAACTAGTTTTGCTATCTATTTCTAAATGTTATTAACATCTTCTCAACCTCTGTGCCAGCCTATTTATTTGTATGTAGAATTAAACTGTTATATTTTGTATATTAGATTTAATATTAAATTTACATCTTTTGCCAACTATCTTTTCCTATTTATACTTTAGTTACACATTGTATGCAAACCAGAGCACTTTAAAATATAGATGTTTTGCTTGGTGATATAGTAGATGTTTTGTTTGGTGATTTAGTAGATGTGTTGTCGGTGATATTGTAGATATTTTGTCAGTGATGTTGTGAAATTAGTAAACTACAGTCAGAAAGCATCAATCTAGATGTCAAAATTTTATACTATGTAGAACACACACGTGTTGTCAGGAGTGAACAGGGAGAATAAGAAAAGCAACATTGTGACCTGCCTAGCATTAGCATAAGGGAGGCGACTCTCAAGTGTTTAGAGAGGTTCGACTGTTGGTTCAATCCCATAGAAGCTCAAAGTGACTCATAACCAATGCAGAAGTTGTATTGGGCTGAAAGGTACAATGTTGCTGTCAAGTATGGACACAAAATACTTTCATTAATGTGGACTACATCTTGAGATTAGTTAACAGGAGTTTGAGAATCAATGCAGAAGAGAACTTGCAGAAATGTTCTTAAATATTTGATTTGTAACATTTGTTTTCATGTGATAAGATATTTGTCTTCATGTGATAAGACATTTGTCTTCATGTGATAAGGGCTGTTATAATTTAACCATAGACAAAATACCTTTAGTTTTGCCAGATAGCCTTGACTGTTAAAAAAAATGTTATCAGACCTCTCATTTAGCCAAAGTTTATAAAGAGATTTATAGTCATACTTCATAACAGTTAAATGTCCATGATTTTGAATATCTCAGGTAAACAATCAACAGTAGAACACTGTTGTACACAAGAAAACAAGGTACAGACACTATGGAGTTATAGAATATTATGTCTAAGTTGTGAATCATAGACAATGACATCTGAATTGGAAATGAAAATATCAACATATTGAAACAAGGGGCGTCTGCAATAGAACAATACACAACATGAATTATATAGATATAGCTTAAAAAACTTTGTGATTTATAAGGTAAATACAGTTTCTTTTGGTTGTGTATTAATTGGAAGGAGGGGTGAGAGGGCATGAAAGAAAATGTGCCCCAAAAGTGGACAACGAACAAAGAAAAAAATTAAAAAAATTGAGGATCTTTGAGTTAGACTTATCTTGTTCTTTTTCAGGCAGCTATTCTTTTTTATTCATAATAATTTTTGATAAATTAATTTGGAGTAACATATCTAAATGATTTATGCAATTAATTTTTATTTATCCTTACATGCAAAAAATTATATATTTTTTGTTTATAATTTTAAAAAATCTAAATTCTTTTACTTCCTTGATTTTCAGAAATACAAACCATTCAAGGGAGTTAAATATATCACCAGAGCTGGGAAGTTTCAAGTTCGGACATAGTTCTCTTCTCCTTGCGATTATTGTTTTAAAAATATTTAATTTGAATATTTTGTTTAATTACCGAATGTATAAATTTGCTTTTCCACAAATTAAAAAAAAATATTTGGGTCATGCTGTTGACTTGTTTTGCACGGGTGAAGGTGAAGGTTAGTTATCACATTCTTGGATACTCAGAGTTGAACATTGTATTATTTCATTTCCTGTATGGTTCTATTATTTTATGATAATTAAATTGTACATACATCCAGTCTTTAGTCAGAATACAGTGGACCCTATTATAATATCATGGTCTGGACCGCCAAAATATGTATGTAATAACAGAAATTCGCTATATACAGTACAAACAATATAGAATAAATATAATTAGGGATTTTGTTAAGTGTTGTATCATATAGGGAAATATGTTATAAAAGAATATGCTATAGAAGGATTCCACTGTATTATGAATTACAATATAGTTTTAGTTATTTTATATTTCATATTAAGAAAGTTAACGGAGGGCTCAGAAATATAGCGTGCAGTTTGGAGGTGAACAATGGTAATTGGGATCTATTTCCGTGGGATCTCTGTGTAATCTGGGATCTTGCCTGATCTACAGTTCTTCTTTATATAAATATATATATAGTGCCATGCCTAGTGTAGAAAGCATTAATATTTCTCCACAATTCAACAATTCAATTTCCTGTTTCTTGTATTCTTAATAATAATATAATAATAATAATGCATTCAGTCAGTGACTTTCTTCCATGCCATGAAGACTACTCATCCAGCAACTTCTCACTTTGTCTTCCTCTGTCTCTTCTCCCCTTGATCTTTTCGGTTGTTAATTAATAAATGTTCATCCTTCTAATCATGTTCTTATCATCCTTCTAATCATGTTCTTATCATCCTTCTAATCATGTTCTTATCATCCTTCTAATCATGTTCTTATCATCCTTCTAATCATGTTCTTATCATCCTTCTAATCATGTTCTTATCCTTCTAATCATGTTCTTATCATCCTTCTAATCATGTTCTTATCATCCTTCTAATCATGTTCTTATCATCCTTCTAATCATGTTCTTATCATCCTTCTAATCATGTTCTTATCATCCTTCTAAAAAAAAATACATTTCAGTTTTCTTCTCTGCACTATGACTTTGTTGTTGATAGTCCATGTTTTACATCCATAGAAAGGTATCGGTTCAATATGACACCCCAGCACTCAAATGTGTAAATGCATTTACAGTTCTTCATTGCTCACATTGTATTTGAGCATCAATTTGGCTTGTTTATATACATATATATGTTCACATATTCATAGTTGATTAATACAGTTCTTGTTACTTGATTATTTCAACAGTGATATATTATTCTCTGTGTCTGTTGAAAGTAAAGATATTTCTGTGCATTTCAGTCCTGGAAATGTATAGATCAGGTTCATAATTCACACCTGTCAACACAATGGGATCAAAACTTTTACAAAATTCAAGCACAGTCATAAACACTGTACAAAATACAAACACAGTCATATAAACCATACAGAATACAAACAGTCATATAAACTGTACAAAATACAAAGTCATAAATTACTACAAAATACAGTTATAAAAACTACAAAAAACAAACATGTCATATAAACGTTTGAGGGTGTAAACCTGTAAAGTCATGTATGAATTCATGTATTAGTGTTGATGATAGAATACATTTCATGTGCAATATCCATGTTTATATCCATGTTTATATCCATAGTTATGGATTTTAGATGTATCTTAGATGGTTGACATACAGTTGATGTGATTGTATGTGTCCATGATTGTTCAAGGATTGGGTCACACTGAAAAATTTGGTTATCTAAAGTATTACATGGATATACTGCCCTGGTCATGGGGGGGGGGGTCAGAGACAGTGAAAGATCAGACTCGCTGGTGGGATATTCAGAGGTTAATGTTACAGTATTGAAGAGAGATATAGAGCTGACCTAATAAGGGAGGTCATTGATTGACTACAGAGTGAGGGAGATGAGGCTGGAGGTGATAGTGTACACATACAAACAGATGTGGAGATAACCAGGGGTGAGGGGAGACAGTTTCAAAAGCTACAAAGATCCTATAGTCAACATCTAACTAGGAATTGGAGTCTACTCTTGGATGGCTACTGGAACGAAGAACGGAGCCACTTATTGAAATGTTTCATTTGCCATTGGACGCTGGTGTCTAATCAAAAAGTTGGTGGATTGAGATTAAGTGGATAATTGTTGGATGAAACTTGAAACAGGGTAAGGAAGTTTTGATAATACCTGGTAACACACACAAATTGATGTTTCATCCAAAGGGCCTTTATCATGAAGACAACATAACACGTGACATGTAAGAAATGTACTATCCCACATTCACATAATAATGCCTGTGTTACAGTTATAAGCAAAACTTCATTATGCCTGTGTTACTTACAGTTATTAACAAAACTTCATTACTGTTTACAATTTTGTCTGTTGTATTATAATTTTGTTGCTTGGTTACTCATTATGGTTAATTGTTGAGGTACATTAATGGTTGCTGGATGGAGAGTGGGAGTTTGAGACTGCTGATGGCGAGGATAAGAAAGATGTGTATGTAGATACAAGTATGGGTCATCATTGTCTGAGAGTAGATGGCTATTTTTGTTCAATGTAAGGAATATGTGTAGTATATGCTGTTGATATTGAGATGGATGGATGAAAAGATGAATGTGTGGATGCAAGTGTATAGATTGTGTGGATGCAAGTGTATAGAATGTGTGGATGCAAGTGTATAGATTGTGCACTGTTGTTATGGGACCGATGCATAGTTTGATAAGTAGATTGAGATTGTTTGTGGGGAACGTTTGTGGGTTGTTGTATTGATAAGTAAATTGTGTGGGGAATGTGTGTGGGTTGTTGTATTGATAAGTAAATTGTGTGGGGAATGTGTGTGGGTTGTTGTATTGATAAGTAAATTGTGTTGGGAATGTGTGTGGGTTGTTGTATTGATAAGTAAATTGTGTGAGGAATGTGTGTGGGTTGTTGTATTGATAAGTAAATTGTGTGGGGAATGTGTGTGGGTTGTTGTATTGATAAGTAAATTGTGTGGGGAATGTGTGTGGGTTGTTGTATTGATAAGTAAATTGTGTGGGGAATGTGTGGATTGTTTGTATTAATAAGTAGTAGATTGTGTGTGGAGATCATGTGGATTGTGGATATATATAATATATAATATATATATACAATAAAATAAGATTTCATACTTGATTATTGACATATTGTTTGTAGTAATAAATCTATTTAACTAAGTCATTTATTGGAAGCTTCAATATTGATCTGCCATTGTGTAATTTCTTAAAATCTTGAGGTTCAAGATCTTTTTTTATGAATCATTGTTTATATATTTATTTCCAGTTACTTTATTTTGTGAGTAGCAATAAATAAATTTTTGTTTTTAAATAAGTACCTGATGATTTGTATTGATTTGTTCTTAGAAATGTACACTTTTGTTCTGTGTGGATGTAGCTTTTTAAAAAATGGTTTTCCTTTGATGAACATTTTTTTAAATGTCCTGTCTTGATGTAGTTTTTGTTTAAAAAAATTTTGTCTTGATGTGGCTGGGTTTTTTTCTCCAAATTTTGTTATGTTGATGTAGCTTTTTCTACAAATTTTGTTATGTTGATGTAGCTTTTTTCTCCAAATTTTGTTATGTTGATGTGACTAGGTTTTTTCTCTCCAAATTTTGTTATGTTGATGTAGCTTTTTTCTCCAAATTTTGTTATGTTGATGTAGCTGGGTTTTTTTTCTCCAAATTTTGTTATGTTGATGTAGCTGGGTTTTTTTTCTCCAAATTTTGTTATGTTGATGTAGCTTTTTACAAAAGTTTTGTTCTGTATGGGTTTTTTTTTTTACAAGAGGACTTTGTTGTGATTTGTACTTTGATACATAATGTAAATGTGTTTATTTGACAATATAGCCAAGAATTGTTCCACGCTCTTTCTGAAATCACATAAAGAGTAATAATCCGTCATTAAGATGAGATTTTATGTGTAAACACACATAAAACGAAAATCGTGAACTTTACCGGCCTGACAGAATCAATTAAATTAGATGATAATATACTAAACAACGTTTCAAATTTCGTATATTTGGGAAGCAAGATAACAGCAGACGGGGATACCAACTCAGAAATCAAGACTCGAATCGCTCTCGCCTCCAATGTCTTTAACATTAAACTCTCAAACATCTGGAGATTGAAGATCGCTCAAGTCTATCTTCAGTTAATGTCTTCAACACGGTGTCATGTCTTTTAAATATGCCCAAAATATTTTACACAATATTAGAACATTGCAATAGAAATAAATAGAATTCATATTTGTAAATTATCATAAAAGAATGATACATGGGACACGTCTTATTTATATCATTTTTTTTTTTATTTGTACAGATTTATTACAGAAGATATATAACATTTGTTACAGAAGAGATATATAACATTTGTTACAGAAGAGATATATAACATTTGTTACAGAAGAGATATATAACGTGTTATGGAAGAGATATATAACGTGTTATGGAATATAACATGCGTCCGGCTCTGTGGTGAAGTGGTACAGAGCCCGTCTGTGACGGCAAAGGTACCGCGTTCGATCCTCACCACAGGCAATTGTGCATCCGGACCGTTCAGAAAGCAATGGCAACCTACTGAATGTATTTATATTGCCTAGAAAATCACCACAGCCAACAAATACTGGGTTGATAGCTACGTCCTGGATAGGATATGCTACCAATTTTTTTTTTGGAAGTGATATATAACATTCGTTACAGAAATGAAATGTATAACATTCGTTACAGAAGAGATATATAACATTCATTACAGAAGAGATATATAACATTTGTTACAGAAGAGATATATAACATTTGTTACAGAAGAGATATATAACGTGTTACAGAAGAGATATATAACATTTGTTACAGAAGAGATATATAACATGTTACGGAAGAGATATATAACATTTATTACAGAAATGTATAACATTTGTTACAGAAGAGACATATAACATTCGTTACAGAAGAGATATAACATTTGTTACAGAAGAGATATAACATTTGTTACAGAAGAGATATATAATATTTGTTACAGAAATGAAATGTATAACATTCGTTACAGAAGAGATATATAACATTTGTTACAGAAATGTATAACATTTGTTACAGAAGAGATATATAACATTCGTTACAGAAGAGATATATAACATTTGTTACAGAAATGTATAACATTCGTTACAGAAATGTATAACATTCGTTACAGAAGAGATATATAACATTTGTTACAGAAATGTATAACATTTGTTACAGAAGAGATATATAACATTTGTTACAGAAGAGATATATAACATTTGTTACATTTCATGATAGTCATAAACATATTAGAGGTTGTCCATGCATTGTGTCAACACTTTTTAAACTCCCCTCCCTACTTGTCAACAATCCAAGGACCACCTACACCCCTGCTAATGTCAAAAATAATCTCCCCTCCCCCCCATTTCAAAAAGAATTGTTACGTAAAAAGTGTCAAAACAATTTTGTTGTATAAAAACTGTTTTGTTGATTTCTAAGTCCCCCCAACAATTTGATGATTTAATTTATGGACATCCCCTAAGGAAGTATTTGGTGGTTACATGGAAGTAATTTGTAGATTAAATATGGAATATGTTCCAACAATGTTACCATAGATATTGTTGTAGGGACTTCCCCTACCGTAGTAGAAATTTCTTACGTGACTGGTATTCCATAAATGTGTTGTGTTATTTAATATGTGCCTTATTCAATGAATGTCGTGAGCAGTATGTAATAAGATCACATAATCAGGGTTAGTATCAGCATTTTGTCAGAAACTAGACATGCCATCAACGACCGTGCATTCTATGGTGTCACAAATGTGTCAAGTCATGTATTCTTCACAGAACATTGTCAATATCATGGACACTGAACGATTCTCTGTCTTGGACGAGCAGAACTGGCTAGGGACAAGTTCATACACTCTTTAATATCATTGGTCCATCGTCTTCCTCTTCATCTCCTACCTGGAGCTGTGCCTTAAATAATCAGCCTTTCTATGCTATTATGTCTCTTTAAGTGTCCACAAAACTTCAGCTTCCTTCTTGTGATTGTCAGCTTTCCTTCTTGTGATTGTCAGCTTTCCTTCTTGTGATTGTCAGCTTTCCTTCTTGTGATTGTCAGCTTCCTTCTTGTGATTGTCAGCTTCCTTCTTGTGATTGTCAGCTTCCTTCTTGTGATTGTCAGCTTCCTTGTGATTGTCAGCTTCCTTCTTGTGATTGTCAGCTTCCTTCTTGTGATTGTCAGCTTCCTTCTTGTGATTGTTAGATTCCTTCTTGTGATTGTCAGATTCCTTCTTGTGATTGTCAGATTCCTTCTTGTGATTGTCAGATTCCTTCTTGTGATTGTCAGATTCCTTCTTGTGATTGTAAATAGAAGTAGCTTTAATTGCCTAGCAAAATGTAGTGCACAAAACTGTTGCAAATCACTTTGATTTTCATGCATCAATGACCAACATTTTCGACATAAACCTGGCTGGAACACTGGTGTGTATGCTAAACCCTTACTATGTGACAGAATTTGTTATAAAATCTTCAAGAAAAAAATTTGCTGTGGAGGGAAATCGAAACATACACTTTATCATGAAATTACCAACTTTCACCATTACTTCTTTACCCAAAGATCAAGATGGAAATTAAAATAAAACAGATAGATAATTTGTATACCAACACTCTGTGCTACCAATGTCAAAAATGGTCTTTAACAGCCTCGCAGCATAGGAAAATCGTTACATGTGAAATCAAGTGTCAGAGAAAAGCTGCAATGGTTACCAAACTAGATAAAATAAGAAACAAAGAAATTAGGAAAAGAGTTGGTATAATATCATGTATTGAGCATATTGAAAGACAGCAAGTAAAATCGTTCGGTATTTTTCCGGGATGTGAAACGAAATACAGTATAGGTGATTTCTTCCTGTGAATTATGTCCCTTGTCTAATCGGTTTGGGATCTATATATTTATTTTAGGAGGGTTATATGGGCATCTCTAAGGGGATGGTGCCAAGATTGGGGCGCTGCCTCTCAGTGGGTGGCGAGAAAATAGTCGAATTTGGCAGCCGTCCTCGTGTCTGTAACAGAATTGTACATCTCAAACAAACTTACGAGTAAGGTAGCCATGTTGTCTCTAGGACTATAGCAGGCAGTAAATGACGTCACAAAATTACTTGAAATTTTGATGGGTGCAGATATCTTTAAAAGTGTGAAATGTAGACAGTTCTCTTAGAAAAGAACCAACTTGCACAAGTAGATGATTGTAACATTTTCAAAATTGTTTGTGTGTCATGTGATGTGTTCTTTCCAGAACGTAGACTTCCTAATGAATCTCCTGAAATCCTCACAGTCTCTGGCAAGTTTTCCCGCTTCCTGTAGCGACATGTCTATGCATTCTTGAATACATCGTGTCCAACGACGTCTTGGTTAATCTTTTCCTCTAATGTTTTCTATTGCTCCCTCTAACAGCACTCTTTCCATGTTATTATGTCGCTTCACATGGCCGAAAAAACCGAACTTCCTTCTTAATATGGTGTTTGAAAGTCAGCCATTTTGAACGTTGATATTTCGTAGCAGGTCTTGGTTGGTCTTCCGTGCTGACGATGGTACGCTCATAGTTAGCGCTTCTTCAAAACTGTGGATTCTCAAAATGAAATCTTAATAAATGAAATACTCTAGGAATTATCAATTTATGAATCGGTTATTTTAGGAATTACCAATTTAGGAATCACTCGTTGTAGGAATTGTCAATGTATGTTTCTACTTCACTTTCAACAAACCTACATCAACCTTTATAGTGTCCAGAAGCTTGTCCGACCACTCCGTAACAAGTAGTTCCATCCGATTGTAAGCCATATTCTTGAAAGCTTCAGCAATTAGCCGAGCTGCATCCATATGTGACAACCCAACTGCTGGCTGGCCATTAACCTCCAAGATGACATGGCCTACTTTCAGACCACCAGATTCGTACGCTGACCCTCCAGGCTGGAGATAAATAACAAATAATCGTAGTTAACACACACAAAAATAAACAAACCAACATTTAAAAAAAATTACAGCAATTCTGAAATTGTGTTATGCTCATCAAGATCAAGTGCCGTGTTGCTTGTTTCATACGTTACGTTCCATCTAAAACATTTCCTTGTGTGCGGTTCAGATAAGTATTAAATAGCATGAGCTTCACGTACTTCAGATGGTACGTGACTTTTATTTAGATTCGGAATTATGAATTTTCTACGCAGACTATTAAATACTGCTCACAGCACAGCATGACAAAGTGCGCTGCCGCATACACGCGTAGCTTAGAAAGGCGTTTGATAGCGATCAAGAATATATACAACTCTAGTATCTTGCATGAGAATAATTGTTTACTACCATGTCACGATACTAAACTATCTGATATTGCTGTGTAGACACGTTGAACTGTATTGGAGTCTTGAGGGGCTTACAAATACAGCAGCATTTATTACCAAAAAAATCCCCAGAATTGTTGTGTAGCCATGTTAAACTGCAAACGAGAAGATGACGTAGTCAAAATAGCAACGACTGCCTCTTTCTGATATTAGGGCATACTTTTATTAGTGATTGTTGTACTTTCCGCCAATAGTCACGTCTGCTCCAATTTTTCTTCATTTTCTTTTAATTTTATTTTCACACTCCTGCTGGTGGGAAGGCACATGGTGTGGTTACGAGAACGTAATGTAATTGTATCGCTGTTTACAACTTGACAGTATCTGCGTTTCTCGATGAAATGATCCAATATTTGTAGATCACTTGATAATCCATCCTGACATAATTAACACACTTTACCAGAAGCAGTAGTCTATTTCACACACAATTGCTGTGTGTTAGGGACTGGAGTTTTAAACCCTTATTTCATTGACAAACCAATGGAGAGATTTAACCGTAGTCGTAACCTTGGATAACAGTTACCATGTTGTTCCGACGGGCCGACGTTGTGCTTGAACTAGTGGGCACGGCGTGGGTGGGCGGAACAACAAAGAAACCTATCGCAAGGGCCAGAGTTGTGCCCTAATATTGACGTCTCTTTCGGCTGCATTGGACTCGAAACACCATCGAGTCGAATGGCCGCTGGAACAGAGGGCGGAACACTTATGGGAATGCCCCACGTGCTGTGAAGCCAGTTTTCTAATCAAGAATCAAGGTTTAACCATCATCACGCCCAGTATCACCCTTACTGTACCAGAAGATTTGATACTTTTTCCGCATGGTGTATCGACTAAGGAGTTGTGTATGATTTGCAAATATTTTCAGTTAACTCGGAAATCAAACCGCGGAGCACTGAAATAAGAAACTGGTGTACTAACCACTAAATGGTAAAACCGGTGTACTAACCACTAAGTGGTAACATTGGTGTACTAACCACTAAATGGTAAAACCACGGAGCACTGAAATAAGAAACCGGTGTACTAACCACTAAGTGGTAAAACCGGTGTACTAACCACTAAGTGGTAAAACCGGTGTACTAACCACTAAGTGGTAAAATTGGTGTACTAACCACTAAGTTGTAAAACCGGTGTACTAACCACTAAGTGGTAAAACCGGTGTACTAAACACTAAGTGGTAAAACCGGTGTACTAATCACTAAGTGGTAAAACCGGTGTACTAACTATTAAGTGGTAAAAACATTTAATAGATCAATTTATAAAATGTGTGTCCCTAATCTGAAGGAAAATCACTACAGCCAAAAAATGCTGGGTTGATGGCTACGTCCTGAATATGATACTCTATCAAAAAATCTGGAGGAGGAATGTATTCAACCAGCATAGTATGTCAATTGTTTTCTAGGCGCACCGCCATCATTTCTCTGCGAATTTCAGTTATCAGTTAATTCTAAGTTGCTGCATACAAACCAAATGTATGTCGAAATTGGATGTACCGGGTAAACAGGTTTAAACATCGCATCGTTTCTGTGAGGTATAAACCTAACTGTGCTAATTCTTGAATATTTCAATCACAAGAAATACCTTAAGATAGTTCTTATAGACTCAAATAAAAACAGAAGCAATGTCAACTTTGATATTCAATGTTCATGGACAGCCAACACTAAAGTTGCATTATACAAGACTATTATTATTCCATCACTATGCTACCAGTGCCAAACCTGGACAATGACAGCACAAGACAAAAGAAAAATAGTGACAACAGAAATGACATGTCTACGAAGAATACTCGGAGTGTCATTAAGAGATAGAATTAGAAACGATAACATCAGCCAGATAACCAAAACAATACCAGTATTGGAACACATCAAAAGACAGCAGATCAAGTGGTTTTCACACGCTTCCAGACTACCGACATATAGCATGCCATAAATGGCCATGACACATAGACATAACGGTTATAAAGCCAGAGGCAGACCATGTAAAAGATGGATCACAGAAATTAAAGAAGCCGCAGGAACAAGCTTACAAACAGCGTACAAGAAGGCCATCTCCAGAGAACTCTTCCACCCCTGACGCTGCAAGGCAAACAAGTAGATAAAGTAATCTAGCAACGAGACACAGTGACAGGCAACGTTTCAACTAAAAAGCTTTCATCGGGACAAACAAAAGATCACATTTAACAAATCTTACAAAGAGACACACATGGTGGTGGTAGGAAGGCAAATAAAAAAAAATAATGGAAAATGACAGTAGCTTTTTGAAGACGAAGGAAACAAAGATATGGCAGCATGACAGGGGCGAAGAGAGTGTGTGGGGGGAGGAGACAATAGTGGTAAATAAAGAGGGGGAAGTACACAGAAAAAATAATAGGACGGATGGAATGGAGATATATAAGATAAAATAAAAATAAATTAAAATGAATTAAATTGAATGAAATAAAACGGAAGATAAACCAAGATATTAATCGCAACGCCAAATACCTTTTTCTACATTTTTCTCGTTTGTGTCGTCCTCGGCGTCCTTGAACGTGTGGGAACAGGCTACTGTTTGCTATTTAACTTGGGTCTCAAATTAATATTTCTTTTTCACTGTGGACTTCGCGCCCATCATCGAGCTAAGTACATTTTTATTCCATGTCATTTTAATTTATTTTAATTTTATCTTATCTATTTCCACTCTATCCGCTCTTTTCTTTTTTTTTTCATCCTTACGTACCACTTTCCATCCACACCATCTTTTCCCCTGTCATGCTGCCCTATCTTTGCTTCCTCAGTCTTCCCCTCGCTACTGTCCTTTTTCTATTTTTTTCCCCTTTTTTCCCATTCTATCACCACGCTGTGGGTCTCTATATAAAATATGTTGACTGTCGCCTTTTGTATGTCCCGATTAAGGCTCTTTAGTTGAAACGTTGACTGTCACTGTGTCTCGTTGTTAGGTTGTTTTATCTACTTATTTTGATAACACGAATACCTATTTCTATTCATTTTGATATTTGCTCTGTGTTACCCTAGCCACCAATTTCGAGTTTTGGGTTGTTATCCAACACTTAACTTTTATACGCTCCTGTACCATTTTGCTCGCATGTTACCAGAATCCCGAACGGAGAGAAAAGATTAGTAACACTGTAACTTGTCATGCATATAGCAAGTGACGGCTGAGGATATTTGGAGATCAAATTCAGTGTTCATACTATAGGTAAAAGTGGCCCCAAAACTAATGCCGATGTCAGATATGTCATACCAAAAGGCGCAGATATACTTTCCGCGTGAAGATATAAAGTAGTCTCAAACAAAAACACGACAAATAAATAAATATATTTAGAAAGAACTTACCTGAACGCTAATGACTTTAGGAAGGGGCTGTCGTGTATTAGCTCCCCCTTCTATTGCCACGCCCAATGTTGGTTTACTGCGATAAATATACACAACATCCAATGGGATCTCTCCATACTTTTCTGCTGCCTTCTTCTTGATATTGTCAATCTGATTGGAAGTAAAAAAAAAATTTTTTTAATTAATGCAGTACAGTTATTGATACGTTGATTGAAGATTTTTATGAGTGCAAATGGAACGTATTTTCTCGGCGGACCCAGGGTTAGCAGATAACCAAGATCCCAAAAAGAACCTCCTCGTGGTGCGCACTGAAAACAGAAATATAGCGAATTGTGCTGATTCTGGCCAAAACATTTGGGGATCGTATCCGTGAATGTGGAGGAAGCAGCTGGAAAGAGATTTGACTGCATAGGAGACAGACAATATCTCAGACACCACCAGCACCAATACATGCAGTGGCACTGTCGACATACAGTGACGCTAGTCAGTCCAGTCCGAACATTGGAAGAGCGGCCAATGCAAAAAGGTTGAAAAGGTAGATGCATTACGAGAGACGAAAAGATTTCATACTGAGTACAATGAAAGGGCAGCACAGCGCCAGAGGGCAGCGTAAACTGCAAACAGAAAATAAAAACGTTCTAAGGAAATCGGAACTACAGGCTCTGTTAGCTCGAGATAAGCTTCTAGTAGCCGGTGCTCCTTACGGGCAGAGACCCAGACCCAATCATGAGCGCCCGGCAAAGCAAGAAGACCTGGCCTAGCTCTATTGTCGAATTTTCCTATACCCGAAACATGCTCGCGAAGAGAAAGAGTTCCATATCCGATGGGCTCAGGAACACAAGGGACAACGATGGCAGACCTGGCCCAACTCTACTGTCAAGCTTTCCTATTCCGGAAATATACTTGAAGAGAAAAACGGTTCAGTACCCAATGGGCTAGGCACAAATGGGACAAGGTTCTTCAGCTCGACAACACGCCTTGCTCCCAAACGCTTGGTGAGACTTGGACGAAGGGTTCACGTTATCGGTGAACGACACCTCGGCTAAGAAGGCGAAAGAACCCGGGTACAACTCTTCTAACGAGTTCTTCCTTTACCGGAACCAGGCTCGGGGAGGAGAAAAGGTTAGTACCCGATGGGCACAGACACAGAATGTCTAATTACACGAGGCAAGTTCACTGTCGGTCGAACACCTCGTGCGAGATAGACGTGAACGACAATCGTCTCGGCGAAAAGTCATTATACAACCGCGCGCCCGTCGAAAGATATGCAGGCTGTCACTGGCTAGAGAAGCCTACTACCCGAATAAAAGGCATGACGAAAACGGATGTGCTGGACCTTGGATGTCCAGATCACAAATTGAGCCAACCGAGGTGCAAATAGCACAGTTCAACTGTGGAACTTGCAGTATAACGTACTTCACGCTAACAGTTGAAATCACACGATTTATTCGATGTGCTTACAAGAGAGCGAACGCAGAAGAAGACTTTTATATGCTAATGGTTCCTGTGACTCGATGGTTGAGGACATCACTCATTATTCCCCGCAGACGTTCAGTTCTACCATATACAATATATTGTCAGACTCTTAAATATTAATCGAAACATGGCACGTATCGAAGTGCCCGCAGCACTGTCCATCAAGCTGTCAGGAAACAGTTTTAACCTTCCATCTTCTTATATATTGTCAATTCCCGTCAATTGTTACACATGATGCGAATTTTCTGCTCTCTCATTACCGCAAACTCCTGCATGTCCAGGGTAGTCTATACTATACACAAGAAACTGAAATAAGCTATAGGTCTCCACTCGTATCTACAGAAAGCACTAGTTCCTTCCCTATTCATAAGCTATAGGTCTCCACTCGTATCTACAGAAAGCACTAGTTCCTTCCCTATTCATAAGCTATAGGTCTCCACTCGTATCTACAGAAAACACTAGTTCCTTCCCTATTCATAAGCTATAGGTCTCCACTCGTATCTACAGAAAGCACTAGTTCCTTCCCTATTCATAAGCTATAGGTCTCCACTCGTATCTACAGAAAGCACTAGTTCCTTCCCTATTCATAATAGGTAAGACTGCTCTAAAACTTATCCAACATGTGAATAATGGACACATATGGTAATGAATTATCTCAAATTACTGGAGACGCAAAAAATACACAGACAGAATGGACGTTTCGACCAAAAATACCTTATCAAGAACACACAATAGAGAACACAAAATGAGAACATGAAACTGATGACCATAAAATCATGTTATTTGTGTTGTTCTTAATAAAGGCATCGTAGCCAAAACATCGATTTTGTATGTGTGCATCCAATTGAATATATTTATCAAAGTAATTGTATGTAAATATATCAATCTAAGAGTATAATTCTTAATTATGTTAAGCAGACTTTAATTTATTAGAGAATCACAACTTGCCAGCAACACACATGTTTCAGTAGAGGATCACACGTGGCCCACAGCACACATGTTTGAGTAGAGGATCACACGTGGCCCACAGGACACATGTTTGAGTAGCGACTCACATGTGGCCTACAGGAAACGTGTTTGAGTAGAGGACTACATGTGGCCCGCAGGACATTTGTTTGCGACTGTTTAGAAGTTTGGTGTTGCATACATGACTTTGCTCATGGTTTGTAGCCGAAGGCTCCAAATAATGGGGAAAAACAACGACTGTTTTTTCAGATGACCCGCGTTTGAGAACGGAAATGTTCCTGACTTCTAGAATCTTCCTTAATGGAAAAAAGTTTGTTCTAGGGGAAGGGGGAGGGGTGTGTGGGTGTGTTTGCTGTAAAAATTTGCCTTAACTAGAATAGTACATTCACTTACCAACTAAAAAGGGATTAAAATATGAAACCTTATACTAGACCGTGTAAAACCCTTATACTAGCCGTATAAAATTTTCTTTATAATTTTATGAAGTTACCTTCATCATATCGTCCATGATTGCCAGCTCCACTGGTGTGTACACTTCCGGTCTAGGAAGCCGGAAGCTAATCTGACCCAGACATCCATCCATTATGGTCATACTATACACAGGTCGTGCTGAATTCCGTGTGTAACATCCATTGCTATGACAATGTCTTGAATGTGTTCTAAGTAACCGTGAAATACTTTCTCAACACTGTCTACATTGTTTAACTCAACACTGTCTACATTGTTTAACTCAACACTGTCTACATGGTTCAACTCAACACTGTCTACATTATCTAATTCAAGTAAATTCAAGAAGGAAGCCAGAGAATAACTTAAAAATTCTTGAAACTAACGGCAATTGAACCAATCCGGTCAACGGCACCAAATCGCACAGAAACTCTCGTACACGGATTTTTTCCGTACTTGACCAATCGCATCTCAAAAAATTAAGTACGGAATGAAGTACAGAAAAACCCGTGTACGACAGTTGCTAGGTGATTTGGTACCGTGAACGGATTGGTTCAATTCTCGTTAGTCTCAAGAATATCTAACTCAACACTATCTACATTGTCTAACACTATCTACATTCCGCTATTTGATTAAAGAAATCGATCTTATCTATTCTAGATTTATGTTTACTCACTCAAGAAACATCTTCTCATTCAAGAAAGTTATCAAGTAATCTATTTTCTAGATACATTGTATGTTACTCCCTCAAGAAACATATCTACTCAAGTAATCTATCTTCTTGATACATTGTATGTTATTCCCTCAAGAAACATATCTACTCAAGTAATCTATCTTCTACTCACTCATAAAACTTATCTACTCAAGTAATTTTCATACCACTCAAGAAACCTATCTACTCAATCGAGAAACTTATCCACCATAGAAATATATCTACTCACTCCAGAAGATAATTCTTACAACTGACGGGAATTGAACCAGGTCTGTTCTAGCAGCACAGAATCGCTTTGCAACACAAGTAAACAGGCTTTCCGTACTTGACCAACCACATCCTCAAAGAAAAGATGTGGTCTCGTTAAGACTTTCAGCCTGTGTACTCAAGTCACTGAGAACAGACCAATCGAAACAATGACTATTACAACATCACCGAACATCCCGTACAAGTATTAAAGTATCATCAGGAACACAAACACAGAACATGCATATTCGTACACAAGGACCTAAAGACCTTCTTGTAAACATAAATAACATAGAGACAGAACAATGTTGCTTCAAATAATATCTTATATCACTCCAGAAGCCTCCAGAAGCCTATTTACTCAAGAAATACAACTACTAAATCAAGAAGCGTATCCACTAAAGAATATCTAGTCACTCAAGAAGCCTATCTACTCAATAAATCTATCTATTTGCACAAGAAACTTATCCACTTAATCTATCGACGAAACTACGGTTTAAGTCTTCACTGTGATATTTGTTAGAAGGTAATACTGCTAGTAGAACATAATTGAAAATAATACTCACATGAAAGACAGGTAATGGAGTTCTACTTGATGACGACTAACACACTATCACTGACGGATGTTTACATGAATAAATATGATATTTCATTCGGACACGCCTGTTGTAGTGCATTCATCTCTTCTTCTTCATCTTCTTCAGCGTTCGCTCTCAAGTAACCACAACGAAATTATCATGTGATTTCCGCCGGGGAGCGTGAAGTACGTTGTGCTGCAAGTTCCACAGTAGAACTGTGAGATTATTTGCACCCCGGTTGGCCACTTGTGACCTGGACGTCCGAGGTCCAGCACATCCGTTTTCGTCATTCCTTTATTTCGGGTTTGGTCCCTAATTCATTTCTACTTGTGGTATTTTATGTTTGTATGTTATCTGCGTATCTTGAAAAAGGCCTATTGGTCCGAAACGGCGATTATGTCCTGTGTTTTGTCATGTGTATGATTATATTCTGTGTTTTGTTTTGTTGTATGTACCATATTTATTCATGTAAACATCCGTCAGTGATAGTGTGTTAGTCGTCATCAAGTAGGACTCCATTACCTGTCTTCCACGTGAGTATTATTTGTGATATTTGTTCTAGATTAGAGGTATTGCCTAACCTTTGCAGCGTGATTAGTATAATTTGTATTTAAAATTAAGGTATATTAATTGAAAAGGCATATTAATTTGGAATTAGTATTTAGAATAGGGTTAGGAATAAGGGACGCTCGTGTGCTTCGGGGTAAAAAAGGGGAGCAAAGAATAGCAATACTGTTTACCTTCCACGCACGTCGTAAAAGGCGACTAAGGAGTTATGGGATGGAGTTAGCTGTCCCATCCCATATAGGGTCAGTGACCCAAACCATGCTGAAGTTGGATGTGTCAGGCCGAAAGGCGCATATATCGCAGCAATGCTGTAAACCATGCCACAACGCATTCCGTTCTCCGGGCTACATCCTGCTAATCTGCAGGAGTTTGAGAATGAACGAAGAAGAAGAAGGAATAAGGGTTAGGATCAGTTATAAATTAAAAAATAAATTAGTATAAAAATTATAATTATAAATGTGGTTGAGGTAGTTTGTGTCGGGTGATGTGACGTCACGGCATACATTAATTTCATTGGTGTTAGACGGAAATCCGTGACGTCGGCTAGTTAAAAAGGTAAACATTGTGTGATATTTATAGCACAGTGAAGACAAACCGTAGTTTTAACAATCTATCTACTCCCTTAAGAAACATATATAATCAAGAAACTATCTACTCACTCAAGAAACGAATCTACTAAAGAAATATATCCACTCACTCAAGAAACGAATTCACTCATGAAATATATCCACTCACTCAAGAAACGAATCCACTCATGAAATATATCCACTCACTCAAGAAACGAATCCACTCATGAAATATATCTACTCTTTCAAAAATCATATCTACTCATTCTAGAAACGATTCTCAAACAAGCACTACATAACACTTCATGCTAGAAAGTCTCATAAGCAAATTTCACTTCGACCACAGTTACTTATTGTTTATGTAAACGGCAAACCACGACCAAGCCAAATACATTAATTCTGCATTAATTCACTGCTAGAACTTACAAATAAAGCTGTCAAATAAAACACTAAACACTTCAGATTTATCGAACTCCCGCTGATGCACAAGAATTGACTGAACTCTAAAACCGAACTATATTTTGCCTGTTTACTCATTTATTCGATGACACACAAATCTAACTTTTGAGTGGCTTCTTTGATTACATTGTCCTAAAAAATACATCATGTACAAACTAATAGAAGTATATTTGTGAATCTCTCAATCGGAAATATTAAAATTGAATGGTGTCTATTCCAATCCAACAATACGAAGGATGAGACTTTCAAGCTATTGTCAACATACACAGACACTAATTGCACGTGTATCGAACGCGTGAGCTAGTTCTAGGGGGAGAATAGTCCTACTGCGTGAAGACAGGGCGTGGCACAATGGAACGGGAACGTAAAGATGACACTATTATATTTATGTTGTCTTTCTTCAATCTGCTTTTCCACATCGATCGCATTGTCCGACCTAGCTTATACAATTCATGATATATTCTTTCTTGTGTGCGAGTACTTGTCATGTTTCCATAGGAATGTCATGTTTCCATTGGAATGTCATGTTTCTATAGGAATGTTATGTGTAGATAACGAGAAATAAACTGATTAAGGGTTTAAAAAAAATAGAGTTT